>CM072888.1:16291178-16891178 GCA_037013685.1 Acridotheres tristis
TAGAGAGGGGCAGGGGTAAGAAATGGGCTTTTCTGAGCTGTTTTCAGGGAAGAATTATTTTCTATGTACAAAATATAAAACATCTTTCTCTTGATACATCTGAAAATGACTAGTGGAATGAATTAATGTAATGAAGGGCAAGATTCAAGTGAAACACATGTTCTAAAATCCCCTTTCAGCAACTTCGAGGAGACTATAAAATGCTGAAACTCCAGAGCCTCTTAATGCCAACTTCAGCTTCAAAATCACCCTTATTTCGACACTTAAAATGTCAGGTTTCTGCCATCATCTTGCTGTGTTTGTGCCCTGCCATTGTGTCTGGGGGACATGGCACATTTCCTTCTAAAGGCTGCATTTAATCTGCTTTCTAAAGGTGTGTTTTTTAGCCATTAACCTCTACTCTCTAATCAGAACTCTTCAGAAAGAGCCTTATTTTTTAATCAATGTTTTGCTCCAAGGACAGAAGGAGTTTAAATTGTGAATTTATGCTGTTCCTAGATGTCTCCATGCCATCTCCCCTGAAACTAAAGTAGTGGGTCTGAGTCATCCTTGAAGTATTCCAGTTTTATGCTGAAATCCGTTGGATACACAGGATAAAAATGCAGTAATGCAGCAGTGAATCATCTCAGTGAAAACTTGGGGTTTGTAGCATCCCCTTTGGCAATACTCCACGGAGTACATGGCTGATTAAACTATGGGTGCCATTGCTGCCTCAAATTAGTTCTCAGAAATGCATGAGGAATAACTTCCTCCTGGTTTTCTTGGGACAGCAAGGAAGCAGAAGAGTAAAAGTTCAATATTGTTCTTATTTATTTTTAATATTTTCCCTTTGATTCGTTATCTGAGACACTGGATATTTCCCTGAGAGCTATGATTCTTTGATGGGTCTATTCAATATGGCCATTGATTTGTTTAGGCTGAGAGATCTGAGCTTACAATATCTAATGTTGCAGTCAAGTTCTCACAGGCTCAGAGAGTTTGTAAAATAGAAATTCCTCCTCCTGTTAAAGGAATTCTTCCTTCTTTGGAAGAAATGACAGGAACATCTTAATGGTTCTTTTTTCTTTTTTTTTTTTTTTTTTTTTGTAAGCACCATATTTTTATCAATGCCTGTTGAAAACTGTGCAATGGTTTCATACGATGAATATTTTTTTTCTGGTCTGCAGAAGTTAAGGGAATGATCAGGAGCTATAACATTACCAGAAGGTATTAAAAGTATGGAAGGTGATAAGAAGGGCTCAATGTAACTACTAGCAGCATGTAAAAAATGAATAATGTGCAGCTTAATAGTTTTGATGCTGCTTCTATTTGCCTTATCTATGAAAGATACAGCAATCCTCTGCCTTGCCAGCTGCTCCTCTCATCTACCCCAACTCACTGCTATTTGTCCTCTTTGCTTCAGTCTCCACCCTCAGCCTTTCCCACAATATCCTGACCTCTAGTAATATGGGGAAAAGGAAAAAGGAGAAAAAAACTACCAAAACCAGTCTAAAAAAAAATCCCTAAAGTTTGGGGAAAATATTAGAGTTCCCTGTGCTCCCAACATGCAGAGACAGGAGATTGCTTATGGTCTTATGTACAGGCTGTGCTCTTTCAAAGATGCTCATGTGTCCAGTCCTGCAAGAACATTGATTAAGTCTCTGCCTCTGAAGAACAAAGATGATGAAAAATTCAATGCAAAATGGTTGGCAAATGCAGCCAAATACCACTTGATGAATCACCAGTGTAATCCACCAGT
This sequence comes from Acridotheres tristis, assembly GCA_037013685.1. Classification (NCBI taxonomy): domain Eukaryota; kingdom Metazoa; phylum Chordata; class Aves; order Passeriformes; family Sturnidae; genus Acridotheres; species Acridotheres tristis. The sequence goes on from CM072888.1 coordinate 16,292,917, forward strand.
ATCACAAGCCTCTAGCAAAAGTGACAGCAGATAGTTTATCCCCAATGGCATAAAAATTGTGGATGTGGTATTCATGACATCTCTGAGTAAGTAGTCTTGAGTCCGGTCAATATGGAAAAAATATGAGCAGTCCCTTGTTAAATCTCGGCACTAAATATTTATTTATTAGCCTGACAAAATGGATCACGCAGTGTGCATAGATGGCACAGAGCATACTGTCCTTGCTGTTCAGCTTGAGGGAGACACAGGAAGGTTACTCGGGTTAGAAACCAGGTCAAGCAATCAGCCAAGGAGCTGGGAACAACAACATTATGTGCTGTCAGACCAAATCTAACCTGCTAAAAATACAAGCAGGGCAGACTGTGATCTTGCCCATAGTTCAGTGCCTCTGTTGCTGCTGAGGCACTGCTGAAACCCTTTATCTCATTGAAAATGTTTTTGGTTTTTTTTCAAAAATATAAACCGAACCCAACCCTGTAGAGGAGAACAAGTTCTAAAAGCAATCCAGTTATTATATTGGGAAATGTTAAGAAACCTTAGTTGAGATAGCACAGAGTGAAGATTTCTATACCAAGCTGCAGATACCACCAGTGAAAACAGTCAACGTGTTACCTAAAGTTTTATACTGTATTTTAGGAAGCTTTTCTTTTTTTCCCAGTAGAAAATGTACAAATATGTTCCTTTTCTCTGAGTAACAGAAACAAGTTATTTTAAGGTTCATATGATTTGAGGTTTGGGGGTTTTTTGAGGACACCTATTTGAATAATACTTAATGGGGTTTTGTTTTAATGCATATATTCAACTCTTTAGACCTGAGAATACCTCTGAAGTCTTCAGTTTCAATTTGGCCATCTTCATGTCTGTGTTGAGGGAGGAACATAATTGTGAAAACAGGCTTTGCAAAACCTCTCCGTCTTGGTTTTTTGCCCAGTGATACACTGGAGGACTTGGCTATATGAATGTATATGTTCTGGAACATCAGAGATGAAGAGAAATGGAAATCAGCACTGCATTTTTCCTTCCTTTCAAAACCACTGCCATAATGTGATCTCCTATTACTGTCATGCCAGTCAGTGTGTGTAGGATGTGTCTAGCTTACTTCAGGTCTGAAGAAGGCATCATACACAGGAGCTATCAAGACTCAATTCCTTGGATTTGCAGGAAATTGAATTTGATGCATCAGTAATCTCATCTGCTTTTCCAATCCCATTTGCTTTTGCCTCACTAGAAGTATCAGGGAGCTAAAATGTCCCTGACCTGTCAACTATGGAGTCACCTCTGTAGCTGGCATACATGGACTAGATGGCATAGATGAAGGATGCTGGGGTAGTCTTTTGGTATTTTCTCCCTCTCTCACTAAAGTGTTTGGAAAATTTCCCACAGAACATATCCAACAGAAAACTGATAGTTTCATGCGGATTTATCCTTTGGATTCTGAGCCAATATTCACAAAAAGTGCTCTTTCTATGTGCATGTGGATGGTAGGAAATGATGCTTTAAAGATAAGAAGAAAAAGCAGTGGATGGACAGACAGAGTTTTAAGTTTTGGTTTTTTTCCCAACAGGAAAGAAATCATCTTTCTTTTGGTTATATTTTCTTTGAAAAACACCTCACACTTTCTAAACTCAAAAAGTTCCTTTCTGTTATTTTTTGGCCTCCGTATACCTTAAGTTTACCAGTATACTGAAGGATGGAGACTTTCAAGTGTTTGAAAGCTGAGACTACTTTTCAGTGAAGTCACCAGGAGCCTCATGACTAATTTTAGTAGGGAGGGGGAAGGTGAGCAATCCTCGCCACCTGACAACAGACAGGAAGCTGAATACATCCACAATTGCTCATCTGCTGACAATTCAAGAGTATTTTGCTATCTTTAAATAAATAATATGAAAGGTCTCCTCTAGACTTGCCTCTGAAAACAGAAGGAAAGTTGCAAAAAGTTTCCATGGCTGTTCTGCTTTTACTTTTTCTTCTTGGAAAAACTATCCACTGCTTTCTTGTTTGTTCTCCATCCTGTGCCACTTCTGTCCTCATCCTTCACTCACATACATGCATATGACTAAAGGGCTTTGGTCCTTTGTGATCCAGCTCTTTAAACCACAGAAGTGCTGAGTGGAAGGGACCTCCCGAGCTTATCCAGTCTAACCTCTCATTCACTTTCTCCTCAAACACATTTGTCTAAGAATCTTAGGAGCATCAATCTTCTTTACCAAGTGACAGCATCTTATTAAATATCCAGGATATCTGCAGCTTTGTGACACTTCCTATTTAAAGCCTCTTCCTCTTCCTCTTCCTCTTCCTCATCTCATCTACTTTCCTGTGGCTACGGCAGGTTGCCAAGCCTTTCAGCAGGACACTTCTACATTTTGTTTTTCCCTCTGTTCCTTTTCCTTCCCACTGAGTTGTCCAACTCCCTGTAAATTTGAAAGTCTTACCATCTCTTCTCTCCTTTTCAAGTTAATATGGCCCTGTTGGGCACACTTGGAATAAGCCAATAATCAAATACCACGGAAGATGGAAGTGCTTTGTTTGTCGTAGTGCTGGATCACTCTACAATAAAAAATCATTATCCCCCGAGTCGTTCAATACGTGTTCTTTGAGTAAAATACACCAAGATAGCAACTGAAGTATCTGATGACTATGGCCTGAAAAAGAGGATGAGAAATACTGCTTGTTCTTTCTACCCATCTCAGATCACAGGACAGCCACACCATGAGTTTTCTCTGGCTTGAAATGCCTGCCTCTTCCCTCTGCTGAGGAAGACAGAGCCAGGGAGAACAGACTGTGGCATGTGGGAAGCGAAGACCATGGGAAAAAGTGCACTTGCTGCAGCTGCTGCTGAGTTATTGATGGTGGAGAAGGGCTGTTGAAACATACAGGACAGACATGGAGAAAGATGGAAAGGGGAAAGGTGTGCTGAGAAGGTAGGCCTGGGAAAAAGCCCAAAGCAAAAGAACTGTGGGGGTCTCCTCTGCCAGAGAGCTGTGGTGCTGCTGGGCTTCCACACAGAGTGTGATGGCTAAGACAGCAGCAGAAACATTCATTAAAATGACTGTTTAAGCTTTTTGGACAATTAGTCCGATAATTACACCACTTATTTATTATAATAGCCTGCAGTTAATGGATGCTCTGCAAGGGAATTTAATGTCTCCAAATTATTTTAGAAATACCCTGAATATGTCATATTTTTAAATAATAATGCAGAAACATCTCTGAAGGATGTTTAAATAAGTTGCAGATTGCGGTGTCAGGGCACCCTGCTACCCAGACATGCTGACCACTGTTCCAAAGCCACATTTGCTCCTCAGAAAGTCAAATACATATTAAGGAAAAATCTCTTGTTATGGCGCTGGGAGCAGGACCCCAGAGCTGCCATGTGCACTACTAGAGCAGAGATGCTCTGTAGCAAGCTCTGTATTACCCATCAAGGCCTTGCTCGTGCTTTGCTTCCATCAGCAGCAGGGTAATACCTTGCCTGCCTCAGCCTTGGCTTGGTTTGTGCCCTGCCTTTTTGTCAGATAGAGATGGTGCCTTTGCCTACAGGCTGTGGCAGGCCTATTTATGATCTGCTCAGCACAGCCTGTCAGAGGCAGTTAAGATACCTTCACCTAAGCAAATGCTACTTGCTATTGCCTTGTTATAAAACAAAGGTCGTTTGAACTGAAAATACCTCTGTTCCTAACCAGAGTAGGGGAGAGTTCTGTTTAGCTGGCTGCTGAAGCAGCACAGGAGCCATGGGAGTGGGGAAGGGAGCAGAAGCTGCAAGCTAACACAGCTACTTCCAGAGCACAGATGATGTTGACTGAGTTTGCATGGATAAAACAAGCAGTCTCTCCAGCCTTTGGTCTAGGTTTCAGCTGGCTGATCCAAGGCTCCATGTGGAGCAGCACAGCTGTGTGACCTTGTCTGATTTCACTAATTGCCATTAAGATATGATAAGGTCCATGAGCTAAATTATATGTAAGATGAGAGAAAGAGTAGCAGGAATTCGAAGAAGAAATTGATAAAGCCTTGATAAAGGCATAAAACTCTAAGGAAAAAGCATAGAAGACAATGGCAATTGGGCAATGTCAAGCATCAGCCTTCTCTCATGCAGCAACACAGACAACCATTCCCTTACCCACAGTGCTGGAAGGCATGTAGCAGATTTCCTATTGGGGTGGTGAATGAGTCCCTGTTAGTCCATGCTGAACAGCCAGCTACCTCAGGACCTGCTTCATTCCCCTACCCCACTGTCCTGACTGCACTGGTTTCATTTTGCAATCAAATTAAGTCCCATTTCCAGCTCCTTCTTCATGCTGACGCAGCAGAGAGACAGGAGTGGTCCAGAAGTGGTTGCTTAGTGCCACACTGCTCTTTTCAGATACCCATAGCCTCGGCATGGTGAATGTAAAAGTCCTCTGCCCCAGGCAGGACTGGAGCCTGGATTTGTGAATCCTAATTCCAACAGCTACTCAAGTACTCAAGCCGTGCTTCCCAGACAATGAGTGATTTGCACTGATTTGCATGGAGTAAATCAGCTGTGCACCTAAAGCTGCAATATTTAATACCTCCATTAACTGCCTTTATATCAAAGGGGCAGGATGGAGCCTATCTTTATGCGTGCCTTGGTTTTGTGACACTGCTATATTTTTAAAGAAGGACAAGACGTTCTGTTCTACAAAGCCGCATCTATAGAACGATATGAACTATCCAGGTACTTAAAATTATAATGGTGGCTAACTTCTAATGGACTGTAAACTGTGTAAACCTGACAAATCCCATAAAATGAAGATAATTATGCCTTCTGTATCTGGCATTTTTTGAACATGAACAATGTGTGTTCAGGAAGAATAGAGATTAACTGAAGCTACAGGGGAAATAATGGCAACTAGTATTCATGGAGCTGTAACAAAATACTGTTTACAGATCTCCACTGGTTGTGAAATTATCTCTACTGAAGAAACTGGATGTAGTCTAAAGCAAAGATTGAAGGAGCATAAAACATGTAATATTGTAGTTACAAGGCACATAAAATCTTATTGGATCTGTGATAAATATTTGTGCCTGAGCAATTTTACACTTTACAAACTACTTTCCCTGGAGGATGGTTAAGGAATACAAGGACACTCTATTTATCAGTTTCAAAATCAAGGGGCTACGACCCTATGATGAGGGTACAATATATCTGTTTTCAAAAGAGTCCAATTAATTTACTTTTGTATTGAAAATACTCTCTTTTTTTATTAAAGCTGCTTTCAATAGATAGGGGTATCATCTCTTGGGCTGCATTAATAAAGGAAGATGTCCCTAAAGTGATGCTGGTTTGGAATTGAAACCATATATTAAACTCCCCATGGGGGATGGAGTCCACAAAGCAGAGTTAAATGGAAGCTCTGCATTCAGCTGCTGTACAACATTTGGAAAATTTTTCTCTGGGACTTGGAAGAGGCTGTGCTGTAAATTTTAAAAGGGTTTAGCAAAACATGCAGGCATGTACTTTGTGAAATTTGTGGGTGGGGAAGGAGGGCATTTGAAGATGAAGATAAGATTCCCTAAGTTGCAATGAAATGTTTTCTGCAATCTTGTATTTTAAAATCTGTAAGGACCTCATATGGACAAGTTTGTTTTTTCCTTTTGACTTGGCCTTTTATACATTTACACTGATAATTCCTTAGGCATTTTTCTGTTGTTCCTCATTGATTGTTCCCGAGTGTAGCCTTTTTCCCCCTGGGAAGAAGTCTCCACCTTTTTCCATGCATGGAAGGAATTTAAAATACTACAATTGAAATAAATCTTCTCTGTAGATTACTTTCTCTTTTCCCACATCACTTTTTGTTCAAATCTCAAGGTTGCTCCTAGCTCAACTCTCTAAAGGAAGAGCTTACCTTAACCTTTTCTTAATAGCATCTTATTTGTCAACTTCCCTTTTAGTCACTAACCAGCATGGAGGTTTATTTCTTGCTCTTGAAAACAAGTATTTCCATCATTCCTCACAGAGGTCAAATAGTCTCAGGATGTGGTTTGGTGTTCTCACTGAGTCATCCATGTATTTTCTGAAGAATTGATTTGGAGAAAGCAGAAATGGGTGCCAAGTCACCACAATTCTACTGGGGAGAGCTAACACCTCTGAGCCTGGTGCAAATCTCTGTGCTGCTGAACAGCTGACTGACAGCATGCTAAAAAACCAGAAAGATTATTTAAAATTGTGTCCACCATTGTGCACTGTGATTTGATGTAGGGCTTGTGCCCTCTAGTAGTGCCTCTCTATCCATCTTTTGGGGAGGTAGGGGGTAATATTTTAAGGAACTGCTGTATCTGCACTGTTTCATGCTGGATGAGGACTGGAACAGCAATATTAGAGAGAAGGTGTTTCTGTTTCAGAAGCAAAGTCTCAAGGTAATGGTCAGCAGATAAATATCTACCAAAATGGGGGCAGTGGAAAGAGGAAGAGGCAGGCTGCCATGGATCACTTGCAGAGTAGTTCCATATAATATATTTGTATATGCACGTACACTTGCTTGCACCCCTGGAGCTGCTTTGAGGGTCACAGTAGAATATTTTTTATTAGGGAGTAAGTGCCACCACACATATATTCTGCTTCACATAATTCTGTAACTGGGCAATGCAGCAAGAGGATTTAAGTAACCCAGCCCTAACCAAAATGATCGAAAGCAGATGGCTTTGACTAGGTTGCTTTTCAGAGTCATTGGTGAGCACTGGGCAATTTTACCCATCTGCTGAAGTCGGGTGATTTGGACAGTGAACATGTTTGGAGAGCTAAATGCCAGGGTAGGAAGCTCAGTGCCACACAACTGTAAATAACTTCACAGTATTCCATATGATTAAACATCTTTAAATGGTTGATCACTTCCCATTAGTTATCTGGCCAGGACCGAGATTAAATTAAAGTCTTGCAACCTACTGGGACAGCTCTCACAACTACACAAACTTACAAGCAATTTGGCTACCAGACCACTCTAAGCAGCTCATGGAGGAAGAGAGTTAAAGTCAATTATCAGCCCTCTCACCCATTTAATTTCTGGAATGATGGCTTAGACAAACAAACGTGTCTGTAAGTAAAGCTGAAAGTCTGGATTGAATGATCAGACCTGCAGCACATCAAATGGTTTTTAATTTTGTGTGATGCATCCTAGTCCTGATATTTTTCATTTCTTTACCTGTATTGAGACACCACGGGGGAAAGCCCTTGCCTCTAGCTGCTCCAGATGCACATTTAAATTAACAATTTTTCTGCTATCTTCATAATCAGAAAAAAAGGAGCCAGAAAGATAAACAGGAGATGTCTAATCACATCCAGCAGCAATCATCACTCAATCTTTCCTGATCTCTAGTAGCCTGAGGAAATAGCAACTGCATTTTGCATCATGTCCTGAAAGTCATCAGTCCGTATCCACTACAAAGTGATGCAAAATGCTGGCAAGTCTATTCCTAGCAAGCAACCAGAGTCCAGGCTGAAAGTCCCTGAAAAGTGCAACCTGTGTAAGGAAGCAGTTCCTTCCTGCATCCCAGTTATCAGGAGCAGGAAGCAGGCTGGTAGCACCTCTCCAAGGTTTAACCTGTGTCTCTCTTTGTGCTTTGTCACCTGTCTATATTTCTTGCAGAGAAAAGCATCAAAATCTGAATTCCCCTTATTGTCATGTTTATTAATTCCATTCCTTTTTTGTAAGGCAGGAAATACCAAGGTGTAAGCTCAAAGGAAAATGTGATTTTTTTTAGTTTATATGCATGCTTCTTTGACTTAAAACCACAGACAGACTGCTAGACCCACCTTTCATCTGTACAAAATGCTCTCCTTTATGTATCTGATGCAGTGTTTTCTGTGCATTGGCTTCAGCAGGAGAAGGCTGTGTTTTTGCAGGGTGCAAAACCCGTTTCCTCTTTTGATTTGTAGTGGGGAGACAGATGTATATCAATCTTTTCTTCATTATTAGTCAGCATTCTGAATCAGCTGGTACAGTGATGGAAAAGTCAAGGCTAAATCCTGGGTCTGTACCTGAGCTCCAGTGCAGTCAGCAAAGCAATGCAGATTTCTGCTGAGTGGGAGGCTGATGCCTACTCCTTAAACTGTGCAAAACCTAAAGCTGAAATATAGGCGGAAAGGCTGGGTTTCTTGGTCTTGCATCCTTGCTCCACTCACATCTATAAGGCATCACTGGGGACCAGTTCTGGCAGCTATTTGAATTCTTGGAGGGTGGGCTGCTTACCATCCTCCCAGTACTTCCCAGTGTGGAAAGCAGGGAAAGTGTCTGTCAAATATGGGAAGAAACAAGGGTGCCATCTGAAGCTGACCAGCTGCTGGAGCAATGCTCTTGCTCACCGTGTGTGCAGCTCCAGCAAGTATTGCTCTCCTGGGTGTTTGAGCACAGGACATCTGTATCTCATGCACACCCTGGCCACCTTGTAGGCAGCCAAGAGGTCACTCATGTGAGCATTCTTCATGATGTCTGGGCAAGCCAGAGTGAAGGCATGGTCCAAGAGGGGCACATTTCTTCAATCCACCATGCTCTGGTGTTGTGGAGCTGGGAAAAGCTGCTGTTCAGGAAGGCAATGCTGAAGAGACAAGGTAACATTGCCTTCCCCAAGCTGTCAGGCAAAATGCCCCTTAGGGTTGCATCTCCTTGCTGAGATTGTCACAGAGGCTCATCAGAATTATACAGCTAAACTAAAGTCTGGCTAAACTTTTATTGCTACTTCTACTCATGCTCTTCCCTAAAGTTTTATTGAAGGGAAGGGCAAATACGAAAACGTTCATGTACAGTAAACTATTGAATTGTGACTGTTGCTATTGTGATCCCACATGTAGATCATCATTCCGTTTTGTTAGCACTTTTCTGGGAAATTGCTTTGATGAGTTTAACTTTGTGAGCACTATTTTATAAACAAGCTGATTGGACATCTTGTCCTGAGCATTTCTCTTTCCTGGACAGGAGAAAAGAGTGATATGGGAACATAACAAAAAAACATGTTGGAAGCAAGGGACTGAGATTTCTTTCCTGTAGGATATGATGTTTCCACCCATAATTATTAAGCGGAATATGAGCGTTTTCCTTAGTGCCTTACAAAATGAAAGAGGGATGTTTTCATCCATGTTACCAGTAAGAATAAAGGAAGAGACGATCAGAGCCACCAACTTTTGAGAACACCTACAACAAGCATGCTGGGGAGACAGAAAACCTGTCACAAAGTTTCATGTAAGAGAGACAAGCCACGCTTAATCAAAGCTGACACAAAATCAAGACTTTTCAAGGCATACCTGCAGTAAAAGATAAGTATTCAGACACTGTCAGTCTCTGCAAACATCTCCTAGTGCCACCAGGTAAAAAAAAGATCCTCATCAGTTATACGGGATTTTCATTTCATTGTATATGTCACCAAACCAGCCTTTCTCAAAACTTGGCTGCAGAAATTTCTGAGGTAGTGAACTATCCAGAGCTTTGGTTCCACAATCTCATCTCCAGGGAAAAGCCACATGAAGGCAGGCAGCCAGGGAGAAACAAGGTCAGGAAGAGGTGAGATACTAGAGTAAAATTTAATAAGACAGACAAGGTCAAATTTTATCCTTTTTTTTTTGGCAAGGAAATTGTAATTTCTTGATATTCACCCCAATAGATTTCTGCAGCACCACAAAAAAATTACCAAGAAAATAACGTGTCCATGATTTGGAATTATTTTGAGGAGAAAGACAGGCCTTGGTATCTGGAGAGTAAACAGGGAACTTACCTAAAGACTGAAGACAGTAAATATAAGCAGTGTTAGGCTGTGGGGCAGAGGTAAAATAACCACTAGAAACCTTTATTCTTTTTGGTCAAGTTGCTTCTGAAGACACATCCTGAGTGCTTTGGTGCTGCCCATTGCTGGCTTAAAATCAAAACATTGATGGAGTGCCACTTTTGGCTTAATAAACTACATGTGCTGTTGAAAATGCATATTTTTGAATACTCTATTTAATGATTGTTTCACATGCCACATGCTGGGTAATAACAGGAGAGGGCTCAATTGTTTTTAAAAACAAATAAATGAACAAAAAAATATCCCTTTTGGCTATGAAAAGAGCAGTTTGTGAGAATGCTATAAATGCAACTATGCTTTAGCTCTATGCTCCCAGACTCATCACTTAGTGCTTTCTCCAAACTGTTATGTAGCTAGTGCTGCTTTAGCCAAGATATTTGTTGGAGACCACATCTTTCCTTTAATGACATGGTAGGGACAGGGTCTTTAGTGGTGATTTCACGTCTGTCGGCTTAGACAATTTAAGTACATTCTCATTAGGGAATTCTTAAATTTTCCAAAGCTATGTGCAAAAGACAGACTTCTCAGCAATATAAAATAAGGAAATACTTTAGGTTTCTTTCTGTTTCTTCTGCTGCTTCATTACTGTCTTGTCTTCCAAAGAAACTGTCTGTCTGCTATCTTCTCCTGCCTTACATATTACATCCTCACATATAGGAGTGTCCTGCTGGCAACATATTTTGGCAACTGATACCAAAGCAAAAGTTCAAATCTATTTTGCATTTTGTCTTTGGGAGGGAAAAAAAAAAAAAGAAAAAAAAAGTTATTTTCCACTTTTTATGCCCACAGTTAATTCTGCAGAATTGGATAGTACAATGAAGGTGTCTGAGTCCAGCTGAATATTGGCTGCCTGTACCTGAAAATGATGACCCACCTCGGTCACTGGGCTCCTCAAACTCCTTTTTGTTTTAACAGCTCACTGACTGGGTTCTCAAAGTTATCTTTTTCTTTGAAAAGAGACTTGATAAGCTTTTAGCACATTAAGGTGCAAAAGCACATGATGATTTTTATACTCCTTCAGAGGCTTCACTTCCTTTCTTTCAAAGTATTTGTTTCTCAAAAGAAATTTAAAGATAGTATAATGTGTAATTTGTGTGATTCACAAATTCACATTTTGTAATTATTTCTACAAAGGCCTGAGATGCTGGATATGTGGATGTGCTGAGGAGCATTCAGTTAAGCTTCTTTCCTAATATTCAGAAGTTAGGTCTCTCATGTGTTTCTTACAGAAAGAAGCACTTTGGTGGGCATCCTTTGAGAAAACAGATCTCTTTCCTGTTTATGAGCTAGAATGGGGAAGTTGGTCATTTCTTTGCACACACAGCCCAATTGACCTGGGATTCTGCCATGCAGTCTCTGCTGATGGCTTAATTTTAGAACCAGCATCTAAGAAAGATTTAAAGTTTGTTCCTTTTTTTTTTTAACATCAATTACATTTTGAATAGTTACACAACACTTAACCCTTGAGTAACAATGACCAATGCATTTGGTACTTTTTTCCTCCTTAGATATTTTACCATGCCTTTTTTAACTTCAAAGAAGTTGTTTGTGCCATTTTACTCCCCCAGGCCAGATGTCTATTTTTCTTCATGTTCTGAAAACAATATATGATCAAATCAATTTCAGAAGTAATGCAGAAATTTATTATATACTGGCTTTTAAACAAGAATTTCTAAATGTGATTTAGAAATAGAACCTAGAATAAAGATTTCTAAACAACGCCTCTGCTAGTGTGAAGTATTGTTACATGACTGCCTGCCCAAGGGGTGATCTATAGATCTATAGACTCATAAACAAGTTCTAGTGTGGGCTAGATGTTCTTTCTGTCTTACCCACCTTTCTCTGCAAAGAAAGTTGTGCCCACGGGATGGCACAACAATAGGTTGGGGAAACGTTATTTTAATTCCTCTGGTAAGGAAAATCTTACAGTAGGAAGTATGTATCAGTAATTTTTGCCATACAGCAGTTGGAGGCCTTCATTGCTAGGCTGTATTCTTTACTGGTCTTTAACTTAACCTAGCACTGTCTGTACATGGCTAAGCTGTGATGTAGTTATTAAACTACACTCCAAGGCCCACTCTTTGCTGTCTCCATTCATAAACTTGCACCTCTATCCCACACTGTATGAAGAGGCATGAACTTGTCTGTAGAATTGCAGCAAAATTCTGTAGGGTGTTCCCTTGAGTCTCATAAGCTGCCTGTGTTTTAGCAGTGTACCTTTCAAATGAGAGTGTGGGGTTTGTGATCCACAGCCTTGCCCTCAGCTGGCTTCTAGGCTTCCCTCCACCCCCAGCAGAGAGCTTATTGAAGCCATGGGCTGTCAGGCTCAATTATTTGCACAGCATCTTAATAGGAGTTGCAGTTTTCCTAAAAAAAAAAAACCACACCAACAACAAAAAAATGCCACTAGGGTCAATTGTCCTTTCTTTAAAATTGGTTTTATGGAATTCATCTCTCCCTGGGAGATTTGAGGCACTCCTGGAAGTACTGCATAATCAACTCATGTCTTCTCTGGGGACTACACTGCTATGAAATCAAATAATGTTGTAATCTCGATGTGAAAACCAACTTCAGTCAGCACCTTTGATCTCAAAGGTTTGAGAGTGTCACTGAAAGAATTACTTTGAGCCTGATAGTCTTCCAATCAAATTGCAGCAAGTATTGACTATGATCTCTCCCAAACCTGCAACCCAAGCAAGAAAGGGCCTGGGCAAGTCTTAATGAGAGGCTGCCAAAAAAAAAGGCTCACATGACATGAGAGGTATTTTAGGAGCTATTGCTCTCCTCAAGGGCTTTCCATAGTTGTAGCACTGCAGTGTGGTTTAGCAAGTGCAGAGCTAAAGGGATTACTGGTTGCACTGCTGAATGTAACTATGGTCCAGATCCTTTGCGCCCTACAGCTGTCCTGTGGCCTTATTTAGAGAAGCTAACTGGCAACTTTTCACTCAAAACAAGACTTTCTGTGTGAAATGCGCTTTCATTGGAAAGATATCATTCTTGTTTCTCTGTTTTTTTGGAAATAGATCTTACAGAAAAACAAGATAGGGGAAAATGTACTTTTTTTATTGCTTTGGTCAGTCTTTTCTGTTTTCAGTTTCATTTTTCATTGGTAACAAAGAAGGCTGTTTTCACTGGCATTTTTTAAGATGAAAAACATTCCTATGAAAAATAATTGGTGTTTTTCAACTGCCTCCATATGAGAACCCTATAAACTCTAATCCTGCAGCTGGGGCTATTAACCCTTACTTCTGTACCCTAGCAAAGCTGTATTGAAATCAATGGAGCAGATCACGATTGGCAGCAAGAATGGTTATAAGATCAGTGGCCAATTAGGCAAAAAAGACAGCTCAAGACTGTTATGATAGTGGGAGCTAAAGAATTATCTTCTTAGGTAGCAGAGATAAATCACTGAAAACAAATCCACATGGCTTTGTAGAAAGGCATCAAATAAGAGTTCTACAATATTGTAGTGGATCAGCTGGGGGAAAAAATGTCTTTTTGACAATGTTTTGCAGTAGTTTCTTAGATTATTATATCTAGAGAACAAAAATGCACCGCAGCTTTTTGTACTCAAGTTAATATTGGGGTGAGGAAAATATTTGGTTTTCATCTCTACCAGTTTTACTGCATCCTGTAATTGCATCTTGTGCTGTATCAAGGGACACATGCAGCCTGCCTTGCCAACTCGCTTCCACTGAAGTTATGGGAAGTTTTATTTGATTATCATGCCAGATAGTGGAGAACATTTTCATGCAATGCCTGTGTTTCAGCCGCTTCCTTTTAAGTATTCCTTTGCAAGTGGTTAATGATAATGATAATTTGATAATTTCTTTATGATTATACTTTCCTGTAGGAAGAAAGGCTAGGCGGTCATGCAGTTCATCTGTGTTCTCTTTCTCTCCAAAATTTCTGGACCTTTTTGACCGCTCTTAAGTAAATCTGACAGGTGGCAGAATTTTAATTTTATACAGGGGCAGTGGAAGGAGATAACTTGTCTGCACTGGAAATGTCTTAATAAAGGTGATTTGGGGATGAGCTGACCCTTTGTCAGTTACCACAGCCACAGCACAGGAGGGAGCCACCAAAAACAACCTGGATGTGTGAAAAGCCCCAGTTACAACTTGTGCTTTCTTGGGTACTAAAGCCAAAGTGCTCTCAGATGCAGAAGCATTAGACAAGGCTTTGGCAGCTTCATGCCCACAGACAGTACAGCAGGTGCTCACAAGATGCAAGAAGCCGTGTTGCAGTGAGTTTTGGGGCTCTCTTGGGTTACAGTTGGAGTGAATACTTTCCATGCACAGAGGAAAATAAAAGAGGTCAAGTTATGAAGCTTAGAAAGTGATCAGTAATTCATCAGTGGAGCTCTAAGTGTTATTAGCTCTGAAGAAGTCATGATCTACTCACAAATAGTCTGCAAGTACAAAGAGATGAAATACACCAGATAATTTATCTGTTGTATGGGAATCTCTTTGTTCTAGGCATTATTTTTTGCTGTACTATTTCTTTCTCTATAATTTACTTTCCTTTTCATATTGTTTCTTTATTTTTAATATCACTTTGTATTTGTCTTTTATTTCCTCATTTAATTATGTGCATAAAAAGAATAAAATACTGAAATGTTTAAACAACTCATTAAAACCTACTTGTAATACTCTGTCTGGTACAAAAACTGCTGCTGTGTTCAATAGCCCAGAATACTGTAGCTTTATCAATCTTCTAAAAATCTTGTAAATCACTACTGTGGGCTGTCTCCAGTTTCTTGTAAATCAGGTAAATCGCAAACTGGATCTCTCAAAGAGATTGTCCAGGCACGTTTAACTGTCTGTGCAGCTTCTATCTTCATCCACTCCTGTGGTACAAAGCCTTTACTCCATAATCGCTACTACACACACAGCCTGGAGTTCCACTGAATTATTGGAAGGTGAGAGTGAGGCTTTCAGAGACAGGATTTTCATGCTTATAAATTTTATTGGTGTCAACTTGTTCGCAAGATATATGTAGGCCTCCTACAATATCTGTGACATCCATATCCTGCCTTATAATCACACTGTGCCACAACCATCACAATGATTAAAGAGATTACTTTTTTCCCCGTTGTGTGGCGAGATTAGGGAAGTTCAGTTAAATGGGAGAAGAGCGATGAAGGAGCGCACCTCTGTATCATGATCAGTTCCAGGGAGACGCCTTTAGAGGAAGCCTCCCTGTGCTCCTAAAGACTCAAGGGAGAGGGGGCATCTGCCTCCCACACCCCTTCTGGGTCAGCTTAGGGCCGGGTCCTGCCTTTGAAGCAGATTTTGTCCTGCAAAAAGCCTGCAGCAAGACTGCAAAACCCGCCAGACAGACTAGGCACAGCCACGAGGTGACAAGGGACAAATCTGATGGTGGCTCTGGGAGGGACGGTGGCTGAGCCCTACAGTGGGATGGGGAATCTGCCCAAGTGGGAGGCTCCAGGAGAACACACCTCTCTCCATCCCCTTGCACCATCAGCCATCTCAGCCTCTCCCACCTCAGTGATACTCTCATTTTGCTGTCGAGATTGACAGCATTTTTTTGGCTGTTCCTATTTCTACCCAGCCTCCTGCCCCTACCCTGGTACTCCTCTTCTGTGTGTCCATTTCACTTTAGGCAGTGGTTTTAATTCCATTATTTCAGTCTCCATTGTGGTTGTAGTAGAGACAATAATAGCCTCTGTGTATCTTCTGTCTATAATAATTAAAATAGGATCTGGGACTGACTCTGACTTTATAAAGAGAGCAGGGTGGATGTGAAGGGGCAGAGCTGCAGGGACAGAACTGGGTCTTATGAAAGTCCCAGTGGCCCTCAGTGGTTGTTCTGTGTCCCTTCCTCTGAAATTGAGGCTTGCCTACACAAATTACTGTGAGTCTTCTGGTCTGCTGTCCCACAGAAACTATTTGTGAGGATAAGCTTTTGACTCAAAAATCACCCAGTTTAAGTTTTATACACACCACAGATTACAGATCCAAAACGAAACACTGCAACATTTGTGGTTAAATTAGATTGGAAAATGAGGAAAGTATGTGTGATAGTCCCTGTCTAATTTCAAGATTACCAGGGCACCAAAGTCGTATTAAAGATCAGAGGGGAAATTCCGAATTGGAAATGTCAACTTGTCCTTAATGTGTCCTGGTTTTCCCAGGCACAGGACATCTCCCATCTCCCATATGGTTGATGGAATAGATGGGATGCAATGCTTGAGCAGAGACATGGGTTACATGGAGGCTGTGAGACTTTGACTTCCACTTAAAACTGTTGGCATTGTTTTAGTGCCACCTCTTAGCTGTCTTGTTTTAAAGGGCAGTGAGTCTTTGTAATAATGCCATGTCCTAAACTGCTGGACAAAGGGCACTCACTACCATGTGGTCTTAGCACTTTGGAAGCACTGTAGCCCTCATAAATAGAGACACAATGAGCCATCACCCGGTTTTATTGAAAGGTCACAGCAGATGAGGATGTCTGGAATCACAATTCTCAATATTCCTGCCTCAGTTTTCTCTTCTGTAGACCTGGACTGGTAACAGCTTCCCGTCTAGCAGGGATGCTGCAAAGATTAATTATACATCAGATTATGAGACAACTTCAAGCATTATTTTTATTTTAAGTAGCATGGTTTATATCCTAACAACCTGGGAAGAGTTTAAGTGACTCCCTTAAAACCTACCAACTTGCATTCACTTTTAAGGTAGATCACCTTTATCGTCTTACCCTTGTCCCTAATGCTACGAGGCAGGTTACAGCTGTACTTTTCAAAAGAAAATTTCCAACTCCTGTTGTCAGCTGCAGCTTGAAAAGGAATTTGACAAGGAAGAGCGGGACCCTTCTCCACTTCCCCATCCATCCCTTTTCCCGAGTTTCCCAGCTAGATTTTCTGCCTAAATTCTATTACATCCCCTGCAAAGAAAGAGTAGGCTGTATTTTGCATACTGCTGCTAATGAGGATAGCAGAAATACTTAAAGCTACCCCCAGAGCCGTGGAAACAGAATCTGAGCAGCAGCTGTTCCTGGAGGCTCTCCCTTTCCTGCTAGTCGAGAACTCGAGAACAGCTTCCTTTACCCGTGTGTCTGCTGGTAGCGGGCAACCTTCTCTCTGCTCACCAGAAGTGTTTCTGCAAGCTTCCCTTTGAATTGAAAGGAAGGTGTTTTAAGGCTTGGCAGTGAGGCCAAGTTTGGACTCTGTGATGATTTCCAGACGCTCGGAGGCATTGTCCAGCAGAGGGAGCAAAGGGAGCACTGTGGACACCAGGTTTCCAGAAAGGCTTCCCCAGCACAGGCAATCCTCAAGTGCTTCCCCCCAGTCCCACCCGTGGGGCAGCGTGCGTTCCTGTGCCACTGAGCCATGCACAAGCAATCCCCAGGAAGAAAACGGCCTTTGGATAGCCAGGTCCTGACAATGAAGCCAGGGTTTCAAAATATTTTCTCGATACTTGCTCCTTTAAATCCTATATAATAATTTATTTAAATAATACAGAACAATTCACATCTGTTATTTCGATTAATTTTCAGGCAATTCGTGTGTAGCAATTAATAATATGTAATTATTAATACAATCATTAATATAAATAGGATTTAGTCATAATTACCCTTTGACAAATTTGGGGGAGATTCCCATGGATGGCATTCAATTTTCTCTCAATAGCAAGTAGTGTGCAAGGCTTCTCGAGCAGATAGGACATGATTAATTCTGCTGCTAAGGACCATTTCCAGTCTCTTGTGTTTAGTCCTGTGAACTGGCCCAGGGATGTGCTGTAGCCAGGCCCCAGTGTGGCTTGGAAACTGGAAGCTTTTCTGCTTGGAGGTTGGGTTTCCTCACTCGAGGTGGCGTTGGCACTGATAGCTGGCACTGCTCAGGCTAAAACAGACAAGTCCAAAATGCAGCAGAAGGAAGAAGCTTGGTGTTGGAATACAACACATCAATTTTCTGGTTACAATTAGTGCATACCTGCCTTTCACCAGCTTAGTTATGACTGCCTCATTCCATGGAGTGCCTATTTTCTAATTAGTTTGTAAAAGGTTATAAAAGCCATTAGACGCATATTCAGAATATTACTTCATGTGTTTACTAACAGGAACATTAAAGATAGGATCACATTTTCCTGTAGAGCAATCTGGCAACATCAACACAAATCCCCTGTGTTACTGTAATACCAAATCCATTAGTGCTCTTGTATTTAGGTAAATGTGTGAGTTCAGCATGACTTTTTTTTCCTTTTTGAGACTTTTGGCTAAATAAAGACCATATTTCTCCACAAAATATGTATGTCACAGTGAACTGAAAAACTATACCACATCTTATTCAAAGACATCAAATGAGCCAAATATTTTTTGTCTCTGCTTCATTTTCATGGCTTTAATTTTAAAAAAAAATTAACCATAAAGAACATTCATGCAAAAAGTTTAGACTTGCATTTATTTGAAGCAGCAAGGAAGGAATATTTTTAAAAGTTTTTTCAAATAGCCCCTTTTTCTCTGAGTGACAGAAAAAGAAAAACGTTCAATTAAAAATCACACCCATAACAAATATAGAACATAAGTTTAAAACTTACCACTAGGTTAAGGTATCTTTGGCTCAGTTTCCAGGGAGCAGGCTCTGCTCTGATTTGCTCCTCTCTAATTTCAGAGTGATCTGTTTGTTACTAATTTGTTTTAGTTCAGCCTAAATATGTATACAAGGTGCAAAGCAGTGGACCAGAATAAATAAAGAAGACCATACAGGGAAGCTAGGCTATGTTTGTATTTGTGTCCAACAACAATCATCCAGGAGCATTTCATACGAGAGCCATGCTTATAAAACAAGTTACACAGGCTGAATCAACTTTCGAAATCAATACGAACAGAGCATAGAAAACAATTCATGCTATTTCAATTCCAACAATTACCAGAGAGTTAACTAGACTGAGAAAAATGTTATCAGGATTGACACGTTTCCAAGGTATATTCTGATTTTAGCTCAGCCTTATCTTCTGACAGAAATGTTTTGTTGGACATGTTCCAGCTTGTTCTTCATGTTATTAGGTTTTTAATTCTTGCTTTTCCTAATACAATGTGATTTTTTTGTGTGTGTGCTGCGGTAATTTGAATAGAAGCAGGAGTGTGCTATTCTTCTGGCAGTCATACTCCCTTCAGTGGCTTTCTTCTAAGTAACAAGACATCGCAGCAGTGAGAACTAAAAGGCTACACACACGCACCTCAGGTGGCTCTGATGATTGAGTGGTGGCTAACAACGGGTAGCTTATTGTGACGGCTCGGCCGCCACCATCGCGCCCAGGCTGAAAGCGAACACACGAGTGCGTTTAGAATTCCCTAAAGATGCGTTCTGTTTGATCCGCAAGGGATCGCTTCGGCTCTAACAAAAGCATCTGGCAGAAAATACCTTTGTTCCCGTGAATGGCAGTGGGTCTGCTTTTACGTTTTCCTTCTCTCACTGTGCTTTTATTTGCAGCCCTTTCAAGCCTGAGTAGTCGCAAGTGTGATACTGTGTTAGCACCCTTTACTCCTTATCTATGGTGTTTTGCATGTTTAAAACCTCCATGGAGCTACCACCTATAAAATAAACAGCTATTAATAACACTCAAAGATGTAAAAACCCCAATATCATGATAGCAATCAGAGAAGCAGCCATTAGCTCAACCCAGAGTCTGAAGATGTGTGATGATCCTTCAGAAACTTCTCTTCATCCATGGCATATGCACAAGGTATTTTTATTTAGGGCACATCACATTACATGCACAGTGGAGCCCTATCCTTATCATTCACAGGAGCTGGCCATTCCTCCCGTGCTGCATGTGCTTTGCTGCCATGAGGTTCCAGTTGTGTCTGCTAGCACAGATGCAGCAGAGCAAAGCCAGTTTTGCAACAGGGAGCTTTTTGCTACACTCAAAACACAAGCTAGAGGCCTAAATAAGCACCATCAGTCTCCCCACTTCCTTCAGGAGACGTTGGGCCTTCAGCAGAAAAAAGCACTGTTGCACAGAGTCTAATATTTGCTACCTGCACAATTAGAAAACCTTCGGATCCTGAAAACAGCTTTGTGAAAATGCAGTTTCAAGCCTTGTTTTTTTGTCATGCGACTGCTGAGTCCTTCCTACCGTACTAACACATAGTACAAATATGTGTGGTGTGCTGGAATGAACTGGAGGCCACAACTGAAAATAAAAGAAGTGGAATTATTGAGTGCTGAGAACCGGCTCTTGGAACCTACATACTAAGCACTGGAAACAGCTTGAATCCTTGAAATCTTAAAAAAACTTCAAACCAAAATACAACATCCAAAAAACCACCACCCACACACACAGAACAAACAAAAAACCAAACAAACAAGCAAACAAAAACCCTAAAGACATAAAATAAGCAAATCATGTAGTTTAGGTTTTGGCTGACTCTGAGGTGTTTGCACACAAACTCTTTGCACAAGGTCAGAAAAAAAACAAAAACGGAAATTGCAGGTAGCAGGATGGAAAGCAGTGCAATCAAGGGGAAAAGGTGTAAAATCTCAGTTTCCTTATGGATTCCCTCTGGAATCATGGAAACAAGGTGTCTTAGTGTATATCCTTTGTAGTGGCAGATAGACAGGAGAGCTGCCATGGCTCCTCCGTGCACTCATGTCTCCCAGGAAAAACCTCTCAGTCCTGGTGCCCCGCAAGGTAAACAGCTCCTGCAGCACTGCTGGGACCAAAGCTCACAGCTCCTCTCTGTGTGAGCTGATACAATTCTTCCTTGTTAAGCACAAAAACGTTCAAAGCCATGATTTCAAGCTTGACCGTGACCCCCTATGAAAACAGGTCAGGCAATTAACTCATCATGAAAAACATTCCTTTTTTCCCCCTCCCTCCCTTATCTCATTCTAAATCTATTTTAACTTTATGGGGGGGATTAGATACCAACACGCCTTGTGTTGATTCCTTGTGTCATGGACTCAATGAATCCTTCATTTTCCCCTTTTCCACTTCATCCAAGCTCCATAAAATGCCCAGGAAGCATTACTTTAACAGTGTGATGACAGTTTAATTAGATCAAGACTGCAGCAGAAGGGGGAGTATCAGGATTGAAGGCAGCTGTGGGTAAGAGTCAGGATGTTTGCAGCTCAGCCTTCTTCCAGCCCACCTAAGTAAGGGCAGCTCAGGGGTAGCTGCTGATATTTGCATCTGGTTTTCCCTCAGGTACTGTGTCCCATCCAGTGGCTGATCTATATGATTAGGTTACAGTATCCATTGGGTGTTTTAATTTGATTTCCATTTCTGAAGCTTATGATACCAAGGTTTGTGCTCAGTGTTATCTGAATGAGCAACGAAGAATAATAATGCAGGTACATGGAAGGCACAGTCCTGGTGTGGCTAAAATTCATGCCAAAATTCCTACTGACTCAAAGAAAGGCAAGCTTTCACCTTCAGGAAAAAAAATATTTAAAAAGTAGGAAGCCTTAAATTAGGAGGGCTCTAGAAGAAAGTTTATTCTGGTATGAACAAAGTGCCTTTCTCCACAAAGTCCATGGAATTTGACTTGGAGTCTCAACCTTTCTTGTAAGAGACATGCACTGTAGCTGTTTTACAGCTCTATAGAGCATAATGGAGAGAAATGGACCTAGGTGCTATAAAGAATATCAGGGAGTAAAGTTTAGGCAATTTGACTCCCACCTTTCCACATGTCTCAGATTTTAATGTGCTTTTCAGCACTGATTTTTGTACAAAGGTACACTGGTTTCAGTGTGCACACTCAGGATTCCTAGGTGGGAGACATTTTATTGACCTTTTGACAATATCTTATTAATAAAGACTACTTTTTAGCTGTCAATCTACTTTAATAGAACACACATATGATTATCCTATGTTCTATTCACTATTTGGCATCATTGGGTTAAATGCATTTGTTTTGCAGTATTCTCCATTCTTCTGCATTTCTTTTCTAGCACTCTGAAATATGCATAGATAAAGCTTTTCTTAAAGAATTCGAATCTGAAGAAAAATCACTGAGATAATAACACCTTTTTATCTCACGTCACCATCTGCTGCGTCACCTCTGCAACGCAAATCATCCTCATTGCTACGTACTATCTACTAGAATAGATCTTAGATCAACTCTTGCTCTAACTCTTGCATTAGTGAGGAAATACAGTACAGGCAAACTTTTTCTTACCTTTAGTATTTTCAGTCTTCTATATTTAGGTTTCCTTTTACCTTAGTGTCACGTGCCTTATTTAATGCAATAATTCTCAGTGCACCACCATCAAGCACAGAAGTGTTATGCATCCTGTATTCCAGATGGACAACTAAGGCTTGCTAAGGTCACACTGTGGAAGGACTTAACTCCAAGTCCTTCACACACCAGAGAACCACCTCCAGCAGCAGACCCATCTGACACATCAATTTGCTGCTGTCCAGGCCCTGCCTGACACCTACACAGCCTGTGTCCAGGACATCTTCTGGAAAATGCACAACTCAATGCCTGGGGTCCCCTTACCCTCCCCACTAAACATACTAGCCATTTAGCCACATAGCATAAGAAATTCAGATTATTATTTCTGATGCAAGTTGGAGGGTTTTTTTTTCAACTGGGAACTGCTGGATTTTCATGTATTTATTAGGTTTATGAGGCAAGATTTTGGTAGTGGGGGAGCTGCAGGGTTGGTTTCTGTGAGATGTCCCCATGCTGGAAAATTCCAGATACCTCCAAGAAGGTCCCAATGCTGGCCAAAGCAGAGGTCATCAGTGAGCTTGGAGAAATTAATTTTGCCAGAATCTGTTCTGCCCAAGATTGCCAAGTGGTCTCCCTGCCCTTAACCCAACCCACAAGATTTTTCTCAAATTTTGTCCCCTCTGTCTGTCTGAGGAAGCTGAATGATAGAGCAGCTTGGACATCTGGCAGCCACCCAAGGTCAACCCACCACAATATAATTATCATTGCAACCTGCCTTGATGAGACCCCTGACATTACTCCACAGAGGTTCTCTGAGTATCTGGGCCAACACATGTCCTTTTCTTTGCAAAGATGAAGTTAATTGAATTAACTCTTGTATGCCACATTAATGCTGATAGAACTGAAAGGAGGATATGCCCTCTTGATCTTGTGTGATTTATGTCTTAATGTGGAGCTGGTTTGTGTCTTAATGCACTTGTTTTTATGGTATTTCCTAGCAAAAGAAGTAATTTTATCTTAAACAGCATCTAGTTTTTAAAAATCCAATAAACAAGGCAGAAAGTAGAGAATTAAAGTGTGTTACCTGTATGAGTGCTCTGAAGACACTGAACATCAAGGAGTTTGCCTTTGTCACCTCTCTGCCACTGCAAGTCACCCAAATAAGGTTTAATGTAACTGAGCTAATGATAAATCTGCAACTCTGAAAGAACAGCTTTCTATCTTTAGGCTTTAGCTATGCTTTTCTTTTGTCTGTATAGCCTATTTATGGAATGCTGCTGCTGAACTTGAATGCAAACCAGAAGAGCGTTCCTGCCTAAATTGTCTATAAATACCTCCTGGAGGAGCTTAGGGGGTTTTACTCTCCGTATTTTTGTGAAGTCCTCAGTGTGCTGCTTTGCTCAAGTATTTGTTTATGCCTCATTCAACATTCATTATCTGTCTTCAAAAAGTGACTTCCTGAAATGTATACCCCATGTCTGTGTGAGGCTGCTATTTTTAAATAACCCTGAGAACACTGAGGCTGTATGGGCCTCCATGAGACAGGAATATACAGAAACCTGTGTGCGAAAATTGCCATAATGGATGCACCAAGGCCCAGATAAACATACAGATTATTTAGGAAACTAGCAAAGGAAAGGATTTTAGTGGAAATAATGCTGTAATCTACCATTTTAGATTAGACTGTTTGCTTGTCCCATATGCCCAAGAGGAATACAGAATAGGATGCAAATGATGACAGTAGAAGAAAATGCAGAGCAAAAGTGTTAGAGGATAATTTGTACCTCGGAAAATTTTCCTCATTAATTAGGTACGGGCTCATGCCCTCAGGCAGAAAGCTTTCAAGTATTTTTCACATCATCTAGGTTTGTCTAGGTGAGTTTTTTTGTTTATTTGATTGGTTGGTTGGATTTTTTTGTTTTTATTTTTTTGCTTGCCATCCTCTGTGACCATCTCAGCCTCCTCTTGCTCAGGTATCACACGTCAACAAATTGTATAGGCTGGTCACTCAACAAACATGTAGTTTGTTTTAAGAGGTTGGACTTACCTGTTCTTCTGACTCTTTGAATCTCTTTGGAGCTTGAGCTGGAGGTAGGAGGGAGTGCACTCCTCTATAAAATTAAGCACTTTGACTTCCCATTGCATCCTTCCCTATGGCTTGAAGAAGAAAGGGACAAGGATAGAGTACAAGACATCCTGCACAATTCAATCCAAGCTGCACAGGGCATTATAATTGTTTTATAATTTTCTCCTCCTTGTAATTAGGTTTTATGACATTAGTGAGCTCTCCTATATGATTAACTCCTTGTGATGGGATTGTGGCCATATTTTGGGTTGCTGCCCTCACCAACCTCTAGCAACACTGAGGATATCAACACCTCTTGCTCCCCCTTGAACACCCAGGACTGGAAGGACTGTCCTCATCATAGATTAGTAGTCAAGTACAGAGAGTGTTATCCCAGTCCTGGGAAAAATACCCAGATAATGGCTCTGGAAAATGCACATGAAAGTGCAAAATTATATTTTTGCCCAAGCAAATGTATGTGCTTTTCCAAGGGGTGTGGAAATAACGAAAAACAAACTCTAAATAGGCCAAAATAAAATCAAATTTGCTTTTAAGTTAAAAAAAACCAAAAACAACGTTCAAGAGAAGTAAACTGCAGCCTACACTGAGACTCATTTGACACTGGAAATGTGAACATTGGCCACAATTTTGATAGCAGTAGTGTAGCATACTTAAATTTGCTTGGGTGACCAAACAGAAAATTTCTAAACTTCAGTAGAAAGTTGCAAGTTAAATATATTGCATTTAAATTTAAATTGTCAGCTAGAAGCCTTATTCACACAATTCACTGTTTTAATCTATTGTAAACCAGTCAGTTGAAAAACATAGAGTTACTACATGTCTTTTCTGTAGGAATTTATTGGCATTTTGAATTTGGGGAAAGGGATTTCACCTAAAAATAAAAAATACTTTGCAAAACAAAATTTAGAGTTATTGGGGTGTACAAAAATTCGATATTTCGTTTTGGTAATACGTGATATGTGTATCAATTATCACTTCTACATTTGTTTAATGTTCCATAATGTAAAATACTTTTCCAGAAAGGCTGCATTCCAGTGAAGGTGAAGCGAAATAGGAATTTGTCAAGCCAGAATGGTACTTGGATTTACACAGCTTAAACCAAAGCCTGAATAATCAGAAATCAGACCCAAAAATGACATGCTGGCTTTATAAAAAATGAATGGGCCATATGCAATCCCGAAAACAATTCACTCAGTTTTACAAGGACAAAAATGTTCACTTATAAAATTGTGCAAGAAGCTAAACAGGCTGACATCACCATCTCTTGGGTAATATTACACTACAGGTTTGTCTGGTTTGATTTTTTATTGTTTTTGGTTGGGTTGAGTTTTTTTTTTCTCCTTATCCTCTGCAGCTCAAGTCCTGCAAGTACTAAATGCTTTGTGAATACCATTGTTGATGTGGCACTCAATTCTTTGAGGCTGTAAGTGGGTGGGGAAGGGTGAGTGTGTGTGGTGTATAATAGACCAACTAATAAATCCTTGGTAAAAAATCAAAAGCCTAGAAGGCTTTTGCACAGTATTTAAGCAAAAGACTGAGTCTTCTGGTTGACAGTTGACTGAAGCTTTGTTAGTCTTCCCACCAAAAGTGCCAGTTTCTGGTAATGAAATAAACTATTGTATTTCTTCTTGTTTCTGTCTAGAACTCATCATGTGCGAATTTTGGAGTAGGCTCCAGAACTGGAGGACAAAGAAAGCAGCAATAGTAAATAGACATGAAAGGCTGGGATAAAACTGAGGTACTTAAAATAGCAGTGGTCCCTACAATGACAGGACCCTAGCTGTTTAGCTGCTTTTTGTTGTTATTTAAATTAGCAGCAGAAGTCAGTTTGTCCTTTAGATTGAAGGAGCATGGCCAGTGCCCTCAGGCCCTAGCACAGGTCATGTATTGAAATGCTTAGACTGAAATGCTCAGTTTGCCAGCTCAAGACCAAGG
Source organism: Acridotheres tristis (assembly GCA_037013685.1). NCBI lineage: Eukaryota > Metazoa > Chordata > Aves > Passeriformes > Sturnidae > Acridotheres > Acridotheres tristis. The sequence continues at coordinate 16,318,874 of CM072888.1, forward strand.
GAATAAAATTCCTGTCTCAAAACTCATCTCTCAGGCATTTTGTTGCTACAAACTTGTTTATTTCTTTGTCTGAACTGCTCTGTGTCTAAGCAGAAGTGAAGACAAAACCTTTTGGCAAAGGTGTGGAGAAATATATCAGGAGCATTTCTGTGAGTTTTCAGAGCAGGTAGAACTTCAAAGTCAGATGCGAACTGTAGTGTCACACATCTGTGCATTCTTCTTCCCCATGTCTCTTCCCCTTGGTCCAGGCTCACTTCTCAAAGAGTTAGGGCTGGTTCATTCACCTGCTAAGGCTCTGTGCTGGAGTTGGCCAGAGTGTGCAGATATTAATCCAACTGCCTGGTTTCTGCAATTCAATGTACAATTGAATGTGCATAATCTGAGCAGTACGATTGATTTAACATCAGTGTGGGAATTTTAGCTTTCAGTTTTCATGAATTATGTTCTTGAATTTTGAACTTTAATGCTGTACTAATGTAGATATTTGCATTTAATGACATATCAGAGAAGCTGAATAGGCCTGCCACCTCCTAAACCCTTAAAAGTTTCAGCTCTGTGAAGACCTCTTGTTGAAAGTATGAACAACAGCTGGTAGATTGTTGCCTGACTGAAATACTCTAGTCTTGATCATGAAAAGAGAAGAAACACAGCATCAACATGATCTCATGAATCTTTTGACACAGTTTTATAACCATTGTCTTAATATGTCATGGTATCTAGAGGCTAATAAAACTTAAATGAAGCCAAATTATTCATTCATATTGAAACAACTCTAGAAAGATGTATGACAGAATCACCAAAGAGATGAGATGAACATGATTTTTATCCCAGATTCCTGAAGTGTTTGTGATTTTTTTTAATGAATCAACCAAATTACGTAGACAAATCTGAAGGAAGATGTCAGAAATATCCAAAGTAGTCTTGCACTAACAAAAGCACCAAGAAGCATATTTGGCAAGGTTCTTTGATAATCAGCTCCCAGTGACTTCAGGAGCAATAACAAAGTTGGTTGAGGATGTGGGAATAAATTCCTGGAACTGTCAGTATGGACATTTATTCTGACCTCTATGGAAGCTTTGAAACAATGGAATAATTTTTTGTTCCATTCAGTGTGTTTTAAATCTGGCAATTCTAAATGTCAAGAGATATAAAAAATTTAGCTGAAAGAAAAAATAGTCATTTTAGTAATATAAAATCATGATTTGGTACCTGATCGTAATTGTTTTTGAAAAAAATTAGTTCAGTACATTGTTAGGAATTCTGCTTCCCCTTAATTTTTTCTTCTAAACATTTCTGACTTTATCTCAAACTGCTGTAAGTCTTGTTTTTAGAAAGTCAATATCAACATATTAAAAAAAAAGAGTATTATTAGAATGTCTCATCTTTAAAACTGACCTTTTTATAAAATGATTTTGTATTCAGCTAAAATTTAAAAACTCTTTTCCACATGAAAGTAGCTTTCAAAGTTCAAAAATACATTGATACTAGTTCCATGTTTTTGACAAGCTTTTATAATAAGTTATCTTATTGCATGCATAAATTAGTTGGGTTTTAGCCTCATAACCACCTGGAACATACATAACTTTCACATCAGAGACAGAGATATAAATATGTAATATGGCAAAAGAAAAATACAACTCTCAAAGGAATATGAAACCTTCAAGCTTGCAGGTTAAATATGGGCATTAAAAGGAATCCAATTAAATTGAAAACAAGGGTGTACTAAATTGCCCAACTCTAATAAATTCATTATATATGAATAAAGGAAAACATAACAATTCATAATAAATACATGTGCTTTTTAAGTACAATTGCTTCTAAAAGTAATTAGAGTAGATCATTCTTTGTTCCAGACCCATGTTCTCAGCAGTCTGATGGGTTTAGCAGTGCAGAGGCACCACTACTGCTTGGGGAGATAGGAAATGTGCAGGAGCAGTAACATGCAATGGGAAAACAATCTCATATAAAATTTAAGTCTTCTGTATAAAAACAGGAAATAAAAGTAGGAGTCAGGTGATTTTCATTGTTAAACTTCAAAGACTATACCTTTGAAGGTATAGTGATTTCTGTGATTTTATATCTGGTTTAGATGCTAATTAGTTGCTAGCTTTTAGCTCCCCTCTTGTACTAGCATGATGTAATAACTGGAGTTAGATTGTCCAAAAACGCTATCTCCCTGTTTCAGCCTCTAGACGACCAAATTTTCAAAGCAGCTTATTCCTGGCAGTTCCCCTCAACAGGAGGGAAAGGAAGAAGGAGTCCTTTTGTTCCAGATATCCTACAAAGTCAGGCTCACCTTTGTGTTTCTGATGCATTGTCCAAACTCTATTAAGAGCCATGGTCAATCATAAGATTCATAAGGCTGATAAGGCTCAGAGCTGCCTGTGGAAATGCATATGTTAATGCAAATTAATGTTTTTAAAGTACAAGACAAAAGAGTGATTGAATGACCAGTGCCATGTTTCCTCTCCTTTCTCCAGTTCCAAGAGGTTTTTTTCTCAATCTTGGGAAGAATATGGTTGCTGTTGGTTAAGAATGATACAGTATCAGAAAGCAAAAAACCCAGGATCAACAGGAAAAACAAACCTATTAAAAAGCCAAAATGGCAGTGAACTTGCAGACCAGGAGAGCTGCTGACAATGACAGCAACCTGTAGACTTTACACTAAAAGAATTCAGTTTGCTGAGAATAATGCATGAAGGGTTTGCATGCAGGCAGTGTCAGAGGGCAGACTTACACAGTGATTGGTATTGCATGAAGAAGCTGATTCATTAAGGTCCAATGCATTCTTAAGGAGAAAATCTAGAACGAGTGCCATTATTTAAAAGTACATTTCTCACTCACTGAGTCAAGATTCCCAGGAGCTGTGAAAGGCAATCATGCGGTTCTCAAGTGATTGGAAATGTCATTATAATGTAAAATGCAGAAAACTTAATCCCCGTAACTTTTTCCACAGCTTTTTTCCTGCCTGGACAGATGTTCCTTGTCAGCCTCTTAAAAAATACATGGACCATAATACAGGCTCACCATGGTCACTGTGAAGTGGTGTTAGTCTAAGTATTAGTTGAAGGCAAGAACAGGAACAGGAAAACTTTCACTCTAAATAAAATATGTGTCTTTTGGCCAGTTGAGCAGAGAGGTATTATAAAACCCAGGAAATTAGGCAAAACCCCCTATTCTTGTGTAGATGGTGTAGATGTTAAAAAGCCATGTTATGATAGAATTTGAAAGAAAGGGTTGAGACAGGCTGCGGAACACATGGGGCTCTGAATCCCAGTGGCAAGACCTCAAAAATCCTTTGGTGTTCAAGGAACAGCTTGAAGAGCAAGGAAGACCATAGGCCTCAGATATGTTGCAAAACATGTAGAATCATTGAATGATTTGAGTTGGACGAGACCATAAAGAACATCTAGTTCTGATCTAGTTCCCCTGTATCCTTGAGATTTTAATCTGCTGGGTGCAATCCCTTTCCAAAGGTTGTCTCAAGAGGGGAGCTTGATGAAATGCTTTGTTTTTGCTGTAGAGCTGGTACCATGAAATTATGCTTGTGTGTACTGCTCTTCGTATTTTTGAAAAATACTCAGAGTTGGATTTTCTCAATTCCCATTTAAGCCAGTTCAGCCTGCCTTCAGAAAGGGAAACAGGACAGAAGTTGGTGTAACACAACACCTTGTATAACACAGGTGCCCCCTTGTAATTCTTACAAATCCAAGGTCATAGTGATAATCTCTCATTAATTTTTCCAATTAGCATTCTTATACTCTACTACATGTCAGCCTTATCACTCCTACCAGGTAAATGCTTGCTTCATTTTGAAGAGAACAAACTAAATATGACTTGGCCACATTTATTTTTCTTGCCAGGTCCGTTTTATGACTCCCATGTCTGGTTTCCCAGGTTAGTTCATCACAATGCAAAGGAATAGGTTTGTACAATCAGGACTGTGAATTACTAAATGCAGCATGAATTTTCTCTGTGGTAACCACACTTCATTACCATTGGTGGGCTAAGTCAAATAACTTGCAATCCCTCTCATTCTTAGAGTGCAAGTATTGACATTGCAGAAAACAACCGCACTTTAATCTCTTTCTTTTTGGAAAGCTCAGGAACGGGTGGCATGGATAATTAATTTCCCTTACTGAGAAATTTCCACTCCTTCTAAATGCTGTGCCACTTTTGGGCAAGTTCAGAGGAGTGGGAAAATTTACAGGATTACCTGAGGATAAGAATCTATTTGCACCAAGGAAAAATGTTGTAATCCCTACAAGCAGAAGTTGTGCTGCATAAAACAAGCCAGAGGGTCTTCAAATCTTTGAGGCTGAACCAGAACTTGTCAAATTCTCTACTACCACCTATACAATGGCTTCTTACACCATATGAAGTTCTGCTCTGTAATATCTGGGGACTTCCGGTAACCATCAGCAAAATTAGATTTATCAAATTCCTGCTGGATTGCATAAGAACATAATAAATTTGCATAGGATAGGACAAAATAAAAGTATATACAAATATAATATACAAATATATAATAAAAATATAAATACCTATACTAACTTAAGCTCTTCCCCTTGCCATCATGACAAAGCTGATTTCTCCCATCCAGAATGAATCGTCTCTGTTGCATGCCTGTGGCAACAAGAAGATCTCTCCAAAGGGAAAAAGAAAAGAAGAAAAAAACCCAAAAGGAGTCCCTCAAAGAACAATACAAGTTGAAACCTGAATTGCCAACTTAGGGTATAAAGAGATAGTGATTTTTTGACTGCCATGGGAATAGAACAAGAATTAGGACTACATATACACCTCAACCTGAATAAACCATATAGATAGGGAATGACACATTTTTAGAAGTGATTGATTGAAAAATGGTAAACCAAACAAGTAGATATTATCACAGATTTTTTCACAAGGGAAACATCCTTCTTTACATTAGCCTCCTACAGAAATATATTGTCTCAAGTTTGCTAATATAGGTATGCTTATGGATGCTTTTACAGTGTTTTGGTCCTTTAGGTATGTTTATGTTGATAAAGTAATCTTTTGTTGCCAGGCTAACTCTTGACTTATTTTTCTTTTTATTAATTTTTAAAAAGTTCTAGTCCTCAGTTTAGAACAGTCTGAAGGGGCTTCCATTCCTCCTCTCCCTAAACAATTTATCCACAGAAAATTGAAGCTTCCATTAACACAAGGCTACTCATGAGTCTGGGTAAATTCCATGAACAACAGAATGCAGAGGCAAAACTCAAGTGCAAGCTAAAGAACAAGCAGAAGATGGTTTAGTTCTCAAGAGAATCCAGTTGTTTTGTCCATCCACCATAGAAACAATTTGTCAACAGGCAACAATGTGAGAGTCATATTGCAGAACTATGGCATAGAACTACCAGATTATAAGAAAGTGGGTAGTGGATCCTCTGGTCACTCCACTACCCTCCCCAGTGAAATATGGGTAGGGCAGGCACAAAGTGGTGCTTCCCCAGAGAGCTCTCACAGATACTGCAGGGTGCATTGCTATACCTGGTGTGGGAGGCTTGGCATTTGACAACTCTTAAAGCACTTCTGGTCTTTAAATGTGCCCATCACTTTTTCACATATGCATGAGTCACCAGCAGCCCTACTGTTCCGTGGCCCTGAGTCCCCATTCTAATGCCAAGTGCTGTGAAAAAGGATTTCCTTTCTCTGTTTCAAAACTTGCCTCGCTTAGTTTCATTTGATGCCTTCTAGTTCTCAGATTGGAAGAGACAGGAAACATCAATCCCCGTTCCTGCTGTCCATGCCTTCTGGTGACTTTATGGTCCAAAGGCACACCAGCAAAACAAATATATGACCTTTTGCTAGGATGCTTTTTGTTACTTGCACCTACACTATAAGGTCTGTACATACAGAGCAGTTTATAGCAGCTGGGAAGGATTTTCACAGCTAAAGATGATATGAGGTGATCCCAGCTGAACTGGAAGGCAATGGGTCTTGCACACAAATCATTTATATGCCCTCTTTTCCTCCCAGAATCAAAATGCACAAATTCACCCAAGCAGGATTTTAATTTCCCAGAATTATCTTCATGTGTGCATCTAATATCCTTAGACTTTGCTGTTTCTAGCTGAGCAGGTGATTCAAGGATTTTGACACAGCCATTCTCAGTTTGGGATTTAATGACTTACAGCAAAGAGCTGAACCAAAATGCCACACTGCATAACTGATTTCAACTCAGCTCTGACAGTTTGCACAAGCCAAGGATCCATCCCCAAAGAAGGTGGATGCTAAATTCATATTTTTCTAAGAGCAGTCACACCGTATTTATAAGTTCTCCAAGAGCCTGAAAGCAAATGTGAGGGAGCCTCTCTTTTCCTGGACCTCTACCCTATGCCAGGGAAAGCAGCTTTGCCTTAGCTTGCTAAAAGCTCAAAGAAAAAAATCACTGCTTTCAGTAAGTGGGAAGGTTGACTATCCCATGCTGTTGTGGGGTGGATGGGAAGAGTTTGGCAGTTAAAAGACTATCAAAGAAACAAAATCACCTCACTTTTTTCTCTTCTTCTTTAACTTCATTATAGTTTAAATATATGGATAGCTTGTAATACGTGTATTTTAAACACAGTTTAAATTTTAATAAATAATTTAACATATTGGAACAATAGCAAGATTAGTGCTCTGACAATTTGTTACCAGTTGGGTATGACAGTGAGGTTAAAAACAAGCTTATGTACATTAGCACATGCCCCTCTCCACTCACTTTTCCTAAGGCTCCTTTGTGGGTGATTGGTGACTGGAGTTGGAACACCTATAGAGGTAGGTGTTTATTTTTTGTCATTTTTCCACCAATACAGCTGCTTTAGCTGTTTTTTCTATGCATCAGGTTTGGACTCTGTTTAAACAAGTAAGTTATCAATGGAAAATAGGATTGTCTAGGAAAATTTTTCCCTAGTCATTCCCTAGTTCTTTTGGATTTTCTGTTACAACATCCCAACATGTTATTCAAAGCACAGCTGCCTTCCAGTTTCTTCAAGTGCATGATCAAATACCAAGAATTTGGCATTCACCAACCAAAATCAGAAGAGGATAAGGAGAAGTAAAACAAATTCCTCACAGAGGAAGTGGAGGGGCGGGCATTGAACTATTCTCTGGTGGCAAGACCCAAGTGAATGACACAGCCAAGGAGGTTTAGGTTGGATATTAGGAAAAGGTTCTTTAGCCAAAGTGTGGCTGGACACTGGAAGAGGCACCCCAGGGAACTGATCACGACACCAAGCCTGACAGAGTTCAAGAAATATTTGGACAAAATTCTCAGGCACATGGTGTGACCCTTGGGGCGTGCTGTGCAGAGCCAGGAGCTGGACTTTGGTGATCCTCATAGGAACTTTCCAATTTGGGCTATTCTATTATTCAATGATTCTATGAAATCTTAAAAACACCTTCGCCCCACCACTCCCTCCTGCAAGGCAAAGAGAAAGTTTCTGGCAGCTGTGGTTACTGCACTAAAAAGAGAGAGAAAGGACAGCAGCACACATGGACCTCTTTAGGGAAGAAAGGCCAACTTTATTGTACAGACAGCCCGTATTTAAAGTGTGTTACGTGGAGCTAGGACAGGACAGTAGCTCATTGGACAATTGGGAAAAACATCCATGGGACAGTACCTCAGGATGTATCCCACGGGAAAGACACCAGGTGTTAATCTTTATTATGAATTCCACTCTGCTTTTCACCATATTATCACTTTGGGAGACTTCCTCCCCAACTGAAGTTGTAGTCAGCTTGTCAGCCTAGGAATGGACCTGAGAGTCAGGAGAAATCCAGGCCTGAAAAAGAATTTCCAAGCTGTAATTCCCTAGCTCTCTAAATATGTGTGTCCACAGGCAGCTTCTAACAGAAGTCACCCCTGTACCCCCTCTGCTACAGGAACTGTGCTGTGCAAACCCAATACGGCCTCACACCCAGCATTCCTGCAAACATTTACCCTTCAACAATAGCCCGCAGGCTGCCACTCTGTATTTGCATTATTCTACAAATATTTCTTGTTGTGAATAATGTAAAAATCATTGCCTATTGTGCTTCAGCTTTTTTAGCACCTTCTGAAAATAGAACATGCACTGAAGTAATGCAACATTGTGCTTCAAATCTGGGTTTTGTTTGGTTTTTAGGTTTGTTGTTGTTGGGATTGGGTTTTTTTGTGTTTTGTTGGAGTTTTTTTTCCCCTGCTATTTTTCATCCTGTTTGAAGATCTGGTGGTGAAACATCTGTCACTTTATAGCAACCTTTTTCACTGACATTGCTGCTCTTAGGCACTTGAAATGAAATGTCTTTTTCTCAGCAGAAAGCTGTGTTGTGGTTGCTGGCTGATGTACAGGAATTGTTCCACCTGCCTGTGAGAGGCAGCACTTTCTGTGCCATGACAGACCCACTGCCTAGGAGCTTGTGACTCCAAGGTGATAAAATAAAAATATTGCATCAACCTGAAAGTGCAGGGCAAGTCCAAATGGGCTGAGTGCAATACAGTTCAAACTGAGATGTATTTTTCCCTGTGTATATTGTATCAGTTTATATTACAGAGGTTTTGGCAAATTTTTGCTTTTTATGGTAGGGCATGAATTTACTGAAAGGAACAGGAAGGAGAAAAAGAGTCCTGGGACTAAGGAAGAGTCCTGGGAAAATGAGAAATGCATGTATTAATATTAGAATAATATACATACATATGCAAATCACTGGTTCTGGATGATCTCAAGTTATTATTGTGATTTGCCTCCCACCTTCCCACCCAAGTAATACAAGAGGGGAAAAAACAGCTAATGCAATTTTTTTCTGAATCCTTGAAAAATACATTTTGTTCGATAAACTAAAATCAGCTTTCTAACACAGATAAAACAGTTAATGACTGACTAGGTAGTTTCTTTAAAAAAGTAATAAAAAATCAATTTCCCAATGAGAGGCATTTCAGGAAAAACATTCAGCCTGATTTTCTACTATAACAATTAAAACCGAAAACTGAAAAACAACCAGAGATTGATCAATATATTAGTGAAATGTGAATATTAATTTTCAGAAGGAAAATAAAGATAAGAGATGGGACTGCTTCACAGAAAAATCCTTAAAAAAAATTAAAGAGCCAGTACCAACAGAGTTATCTCTGAACATATAAAGCAAAAGAAATGTGGCATCTCTGGCACATCTCATAAAGAAAAAATCTCCATGGACATTATATATATAAAAACAGAATCACATCAGGGAAAGTATTCCTCTAAATTGTATTAATGAACTTTGCCAACAACCCACACACTAAAACATGTTTGCATTAAGTGTTTCTTGAATTTTTTCCAGTAAGAAACAAATCAGTAACAATCAGCCTGTTGATATGTATTTCATGCAGGAACATAAGACACAAATTCGTTAATAAATTATTCACCAGCTTTGCTCTCAAGTGTATTGAGAGCTGGCAAGATATCCATGGCCCAGGGTAGTGATAAATAACTGCACATAAAACAGAGAGGCTCTGTCAGGTAGCATAACACAGAGATTACTGGCAGGTCTTGACTTAGCCAACATCCTCATTAATGATACTAAAGCGTAAGTAAACAGAAACATAATGAAATCTGTTGGTGGCTGGAAGGAACTGCATGCCAGTGTCAAAGAAAGTGGAATACTACAGGAGAAGTGAAATACCTGGGTGTCAAATAAAAACCCACTACATCAAATGAATAAAAATATTCCATTCATACTTGAGAAGAACCACAGGCATGTCTCAGATTAATTTTCCATCCATCACCAGGCACTGGTAGCCAGACAATCAGAGTAGTTCCACAAAAGTCAGTGGAAACACTAGTGAAGATTGAAGGAAGCATGGACCTGTTTTCCCCAGCTGATGAGCTGCTTCTTAAGGACAGTGGCAGAGAGAGCAAAAAGTGATTTTTGGTCCTGCATGGTGAAGTGCAATGTTTGTGTTACAGAAAGGTAGCAGCTCTTCTGTCATAACCTACAGCATCCCATTGATTATACCATCAGTATTTTTTTAAATCTGAAAAATTGTTGTTCAAAATGTTTATAGGTGAGGGGGGTTAATAATACCAAAGGTAATTTCATTAATCCATAAACTTGAAATATGTATCTTAAGGTGGTAAATTAGCAAATGATTCAAGGAACCTTATTTACTCTGGCTACCTCACAACCTGTACTGAGAAAAATGTTGTTGCTGAGGCCTCGAAGTGCTGTTTTGCCTGCTGTTTTCATTAGAAGCCATTCATGTTTTATTTAGATAGCTTCAATCAATGTATATCTCTGTTTTATTTTTCAGTTAAACCCTGCCAGCACAATCAACCTCGTCTGCAAATTGTTCTATATTGTCTGTAAGTGAATGCCTTCCAGTACTGTAAACCTTGTGTAGTTAATTGTTCTTAGAGAATAGGGGAATATTTCTTGATAGTGGGGCAATCATTTATGTAGCAATGTGTTGTGTTTATTTTGAATACAAAATTCATACTGTTGTTTTTGGTATTTCTACCCTTTGGTGCTTCACACGTCTTATTAGGGCTAGCATACAGGGAAAAACACCTGCTCTGATCCTTTAAAAGTAGATTGGGGACAAATGGGAATGATGGATCAATTTAGCTGGAAAAAGTTACTCCAGTAAGGGGAGGTGCCTGGATATGTTTGTAATTGAAAACAGAATACAAGCTGTAGGAATTCATGGCTGTTCTTGATGTGGATGGAGCTCACTGATGGAATCCCTAAAAACTCTGTTAGGAGCCGTGCAGCTCCCCATAACAGTCTAAAAAAGTACCTATTATGAAAAGATCCCAATAAAACAAAATAGTTGGTCAAGCTAGTGAAAACAAGGGCTGACCAAAGATTTACCAAGTTATTTTTGAAGGTGGAGAGGCTAGGTAATAAAATGGCAGGTGAAACCCATTGGAAACAAATTTAAGGTGATGCACCTTGGAAAAAGCAATCCAAGATTCAAGTGAGCAACATGAGTTCTAAGCTGGCTGTAATTTTCAGGAGCAAGACCATGAAAACCTCAGCTTAATCCTGGAAAATGCTGAGTAAAATCATAGGAGGTTTTACAGAGCAAATAGAGAACAGAATATACTGTTAAACCCCAGTACAACCCCAAAGTTCATCCCCATTTTGAACACTGTGTGCTACCATGAAAAATTCACAGGAGAAGGACGAAGGTGATGAAAGCTATGGGGCAGCTTCCTCTTGATAAATGAGCAAGTGGATTAGGACTCTTGCTATGGTCAGACTTGACTTGAGAGGAGATGGTAGTTTTTGGAAGCTACAGTCACAGTGCTAGAGGGAGCCAGACACAGAATAAACCCATGGGGTGGTGGGCTGCAGCTTCACCTGGATTTACTAGGGCTGTTTTTACGGGTGTTCAACATCTAAATGGCCTCACGGGAGAAACAGCATCAGATTGTGCAGCAGAAATCCAGAAAGCATTACTAACTGTGAAAAAAAAAAAAAACCCTCCACATGTAACTGAGAAAGTTCCTGAAATTAAAACAGGTGAAAGAGTACACATGGGGAAAAATGCCACAAGTGCTTGTGCTGTTGTTGCAATGTATGCTTAGGGTAACAGCTGGAGCACGTGTGTGGTGGCAGGGTGTGTGTATAAGCTGTTTATATCCTGAACGTGAACCATATGCTGCCTTTAAATCTTCCCCAACTAAACAGCCCTGTCTCCCTGATCAGACCTTATCTTTGAAACGATGATCGACTTCTGGGACTTTCTTCTGTGCTTGCTTCCTGCTTCTGTGAACCTAAACACGGCTCTTGAGAAGCATTGTGGATTGACAGCTTCAGCAACTGCAAAAAATAAGACATGATAATCGCTGTCAGAGAAGGACTGGAAAGAGAAACTGAGAGCTTAATTACTGCTGCAAAGGAATGGGCTCTTTGTAGAGGCAATGATAAAATGAAGATAGAGGGAAGAAAGTACAGAGCATAAGAATTGCAGTCAGCTTTTAAAGAATATTAGCAGTTCACTTTATGATCACAACAATACAGCTAGAGATTTTTAAAAAGTGCAACCTAAAAGGCTGTCAAATTGGGCACCAGGAATTCTGCAAGAGCCACAAAATACAAGTGGCTTCATCACAATAGGAGAGTAATAGGGGATTTGTTGTAATCTTAGTCCAAGTAAGAAATACTGATGCATAAAAATCCCCTTGAGACCTTTTTTTGACTGCTAATGGCCATAAAGCATATGCTAGGAGATCCAGCATGGTGGCCTTAGAAAGAAAGGAAGCAGACTGTATCATTGTGGACACTGCTTGTCCACTTCTAGAAAATACCAGACTAAGAATTCAGCATAATACCAACACACATGACTAGCAATGAGACAAAAAGCATAATTACAATTATTTTAAAACTTACTGGGAAAACGAATATAAATATAATAGAAATAGATAAATAAAAATAAATATAAACCAAATATAAATCAATATTGCACACACACTAAGCCACACATAAGCCATGCACCTTCCCAAAACCAAATATGAAGCATGATAATAGAATCCGAAACTGATTGATAGCTGGATTTGAATTGGATCCCCTGAAAACCTGTCTGGTATGACAGAAAAACAGAGATCGCAGCAGTAACAGTGCCCTCTAGATATTGCTAACACATCTGTAGAAATATATCTACTCCTGATTAGCATTTATATACTACAGATAAAAACCTGGCTGGTTTTGATGAACGTTGAGGTGTAGGTGTCTGCCACACAATGAGATCCAGCTTGATGAAGTGGGTGGTGTCTCATTGCCCAATATTCTTTGTACAGGAAAACTATGCATGAAGGTCAGCTAGGTACAGATATGGCCTAAATAGGTGAAATGCAGGTTTCTGCCTTGGCCATTCCATTCCCTTCAGCTTTTATGTGAAGGATCAGCTTTGCAGCCTGAATGGACTGTTCTGCTTCAGCCTCTGTTTAGCCCAGGGGCCAAGATACACAGCCAAAGAGGCAAATGTGGATCCCCATTGGAAGGGCTATATCTTACTGCCCTTCCTGAATAAAACAAAAGCTTTATTCTTTAGGGATGACCCTTCCCTTTCAACACATGTGTTAAAGTAAATATGCTTGTATTCAAAGCTGTAAATGACACCCAGGAATTTGTAAGAGGAGGATGCTCAAGGTCAGCAAAAGAAAAGCCAGTAGACTGCAGGTGTTTGGTCACAGAGCCAAGCAACAGAATCTCCACCTGTATGTCAGTCCTTGGAAAGACACCAAAGAGCTTCAACCCCACTGTCTTGAACTTTCCAAGCTAGAGGACAGCCACATTAAAGAAAAAAAATAACACCTCAACTAGCTCATCAATAAGGTCAGCAGTCCTAGCAGGAATCCTTAGTCCAACTAAGGATTCTTAAATACAGTAGCACATGAGTGAGGACAGCTAGTATTTAACAAAGCTGACAAGGCAATGAGTGCAACTAATTAAAAGTAAACAAAAATATACAAATAAAAGAAAAAACAGGGTGAACCCAAACAAAACCAAACAATAAACCTGACAAAATAAAATAATGAAAAAAAAAAAAACAAAAAATCCACCGTCAATAAAAACCAAAACAACAAAAAAAGCATACATGACAGTGCTGTTGTATTTTGACTTGAAAGAGAGCAATGTGGGGCCAGTGATGTTACACTGCCCTTAGACTGATCACAGATTTCACAGGGAGAGACTATTCCTCCCTTCTTTGTACACAAAAGCTTGTAATCTTCAACATGTAAGTACACGTAAACGACAAGGGGTTTTATGGGCCCTGTTAAAAAAGGCCATTCTATGTCAGTGCTCCAAAAAGCAGAAGGCAGGTAACTTATAGCCTAGATTTAAATTTATGATGGGCATCCTGGATTGACCACCACAAAGCAGGAGTTTTGCTGTCTGCATTATATTTGATGGTGTTCTCCACTGCCACATCCAGGCCATCTAGTGCCCAGAAAATGTCACAAATAAGCATGTGGCATCAGGTAAGCAACACTGCAAAAAAACAGCTGTACTGCAGTTCCCTCCTTGGGCAGATCATTTGAACAAGCTGAAACTGAGTAAGATGGACCTGAAGAAAAGGGTATACTGGGTAATACAGGTAACTGGGACCTCTCATATTCTAATAATGTTATTGGTATGTAGAGGCTTAGCTGTGTTCCATGAAAGAGCCCAGTGATCCAGGACACATCAATTTGCCAGTCAATTTACAGGGGCCTGGCATTGGATACAAATCTCCAAAATATATTGAGGGTCACATCTGAAAAGCAATTCCAATGCTTGAACCTTATTCCCCACCTACTGCTCTAAGCATCTCCTCAGCATAATGATATTCATATTCTCCAAATCACTATGCTGCTCTCATCTTGGCTCACCGAGAAGCTGTTGTGTATACTAATTGGTGTGGTATGTCCTATACATTAGAGTGTCTGGTTTAATTTGGAAATCTTCTTAAAATTCACACTTGAGTTATTGATTGTACAGCTTAGACGATGAAATGAGATGGGGTGGATTTTAGAGTTATGAATAATAAACTCCTGCTCAGCCAAAGCTACCAAGTGATGAGTTCAAGCTTAAAGAGATGCCACCACTACACATTTTACACGTGCTAATATCAGGCAGGCTACCTATAGTCCTTGCCATATGTTTGTTATTTTTCTTTATAGCCATGCAAAAGTAGGGATTAGTGTGTAAGGGATTTTAGAACACAATTCCCACTGGTCTCTGCTGAGATTATGAACCTGAAAACCTCTTTTGAAATCTGCTCCAGATATTGATTGCTGTCTGATTTCCATTTGGCTGAATAGGTGAGGTCCCTGACCCCCTTTTCTTGTGTGCAGGTTGATAACATTTTATAGTCCATCCTGTTATCCTTCATGAAAGACATTAGGTACATCTTGCTCTCTCCTCTTTTCCTTTCAGAATTTGTCTCAGCAAGACCTTTCTTCTACAGCCCTAATAAGCACAAAACTAATTGGGTACATCTGTAGCCATACTTAGGAACATTCAAGACTACCTGGCACTGTCACCCTTTTTGCACTATTATGGTATCAGTACCTTGGTAATGGACTAGTCAGCATTTCACTCAGCTGTCAGGTGGGAGTCCACTAGTCCTTTCCACATTTTAGTAATCTTTTCCTGTTGGGGGTCTCTACTGGTACATTTTGGTGTTTTGTTGGCTTTCTCTTCAGCTGCCAGGCACTGTGCTAACTATCTGAAGATTAGATTGCCCATTTGTCTTGGATCATTTTTCTGTGACTCAATCAGAGGAAGCATTAAAAGATTTATAAAATGAATGTGTGAAACAAGGATGTGCCAATCAACTGTACAGCAGGGGGTAAAAAAAAGCCATTATTTCAGTGACTGCTGCTATGTGTTAAAAGAAAACTGAACTTAATAAAAAATCATTCTACTGATTTCTGAAAAGGAGTCCAGGAGGCAAAAAGGTCATGTAGAAGACCAAAAAGATCAATTGCATGTCTCTGCACAACCACCCATTTCTTAAAGCTCTGATTTTCAGAATAATCCCTTTGTCTATGTTTTGACCCAGTCTTATTTGATTTATGTTTTTTATTCATTAAATTGTATGCATGAGGTATTCGCTCAAGACTTAACCTTATGCATGTTTCACTGAAAGGATTTTCTGTTGTATTTGATACAAACCACTATACCTAGTTTTATTATTTGAAATCTTCAAAATCTGTTTTTGTATTATTGATTTCTTTCTTTTTGAAAACTGATTTACCCCTAGCAATAGCATTTAGTTTTAAAAATAATTAGGATCACTTTACCACTGCAGCATAACCTCAAGTAAGAAAGTTAATTTCCTATTCAGTTTAGAATTTTTCCATTACTACTATGAATACTAAATTCATACTATGGCAGTCAAAGTCCTCTGAGAGCACCTTTAAAACACCAATTTCTCAGCTGTGATCACTTCCTACTTTTGTTTCCCAAATGGCTTTAAATTCTCCCACAGTGTTGCAATAAGAGTGGTATTTTCCCTTGTTTTTTTTTCCTCTCTAATCCTGCTTGCCAGGAGATAAGTGTGATAAGTGTTTACCGATGATATCAGCATTACAGGGTAGATGGTTAACAGTACTGTAAAAGTACCATGCCCAGCAGTGCCCATGGCCAATACAACATTTCTCCCAGTGGCTCAAATTTCTCTCCAGCCCAGCAAGCAATGTGAACTGGAACCTTCCCTTCTGGACATCAGGATCGTTCATCCTTCATGGTAACACTGTGAGGGATGCTAGTGGTGGCTTTGCCATTCTTCCTCATGGGTGGGACATGTTGGTTTCTTGCAGTGCCTAGAGGCTCTATGATCCTGGCTGGTGGAGTTACACTAACTTGCAGCATGCAAAGCATGCCTTCAAGTGCCCTATAAATAGATTAAGGTCAGTTTGTTGGTTTCCTAAGGAGTATGGGCACCAAATATCTGTGTGTTCTTGGCTGTCTGTTTCAAAGAACATCTGATTTTCCTGAATACTACAGGAATAAATCAACAGCAGCCCAGAAATTACTGTCCACCTTTTTGGTCCTAAAAATCATTCTGCTTCTTCTCCTTCTCAACCAAGCCATTGATTTTGCTGTTTATTGGGTTTTTTTCCTGGTTTCCATGAACTTTTCTGACTTTCACTAGCAGCTGCAACCAACAAACCTCTTTGCTTCCAAATTTTCTGTCAGTTCCAGGGAAACCTCTCTGATGGCACAGCTTATTTACTCTGCTATTTCTGCTTCCTGTTGTTTCAGCAATAACTGTGTGGAAAAGCATTTAATTGCTCTTCCCATTTAGCCTGGCTGAAGCATGCTCAGCACACCCATCTGCTTCAACATGACTTCTACATCAAAGTCCCAACCCTGCTCTACAATAGCCAGTTACATCTTATAGCCTAATTTATCCACACATAAAAAGAGGCTTTATTTGAAAATAGAATCAAGGCTAGCTCTGAGAATTCGCAGGTTCAAATTAACGAAAAAAAAAGCCACACAAGTTCTTTAAATTGAAATTCTAGTGACAATTTTTGCTTTCTTCCACATTACATATGTACTAGAACAACAGAAACAGGTCATGCTTTCCAAATAGTTGAAATAAATTGGAATTGTAGAGGAAGTCTGTATTGTTAGGTTTTAATTAAGCTAAATTATTAATGATTTTTTGTCTAATTGCCTTACAACTTTGACTACAGACAGATTCAAGTCAACAGTTCAGATAGCTTTTATGCGTGGCCATTTTGCAATCCACGTCTAAGCCGCCACCCAACAAGTCACCACCAATCTTCCACAGTGGGTTTGCACAGCCTTCCCAGTTGGACTAAATACTACATTTTTCAGGGTAACACCCTATCTTGAGCATCTACGCCAGGAAGTCTTTCCATGTCCCTACTGCCTCCGCTTCAGGAAGCACTGAAACAGCACTGACGCCCCTCAAAAGAGTAGGAATACCAAAAGAAAATCAGGCATATTTCTGTTTGTCATGGTTTACCTCAGCCATCAACAAAGCCTCGTGCAGAAGCTCACTCACTCCCCCACCAGTGAGATTGGTGAGAGAATTGGGACAGCAAAAGCTAGAAAACCCGTGGGTTGAGATAAAGACAGTTTAATAGGAAAAGCAAAAGCAGTGTGCTCAGGCAAAGCAAAACAAGGAACTAATCAGTGCTTCCCATGGGCAAGAATGTATTCAGCAACCTCCAAGAGAGCAGGGCCCCCCAGCACACCTAACTTGGGAAGAAAAACCATCACTCCAAATGTCCCCCCTTCCTCCTCCTTCTCCCCACTTTATACACTGTCCATGATGCCACATGGTCTAGAATATCCCTTTGGTCAGTTTGGGTCACCTGTCCTGGCTGTGTCTCCTCCAACCTCCTGTGTGTCCCCAGCCTCCCTGCCAGCGTGGCAGCACAAACAGCCACAGAAGAGGCCTTGGCTCTGTGCAAGCCCTGCTCAGCAATAACAAAAACATCTTTAGATTATCATCGCTGTGTTCAGCACAAATCCAAAACATAGCCCAATAATAGCCTCTGTGCACAAAATTAACTCTACCCCAGCAGAAACCAGCACGCTGTTATTGAGAGACTGAGAACCCACCCTCTGCTGCACAAAGCATTGGACATGAACAGGCTGCAAGGAAATAAGTTAGCTAAAAGTTAGGGACCAGATGTCCCATGGCACTTTCTCTCCTTTAGGCTTTTTTTTTGGTGCCATGGTACTGCAAACCTACTATGGTTGGCCAGTGTGCTGTGGCTTAAACTATCCCTTAAGGGGAAAGCATTTTTTTGACAACCCATGTTTTCAAAATTAAATCATTATTAGTTGCATTTTCTATGCAGTATGGGAGGGAGTCTTTTGTTACTTTTTGAGGTTATTCTTGCACCTAGAAAAATTGTATCAAAATGAACGTACGTATTAGGAGGAAGAGAGTAAAGAATTCAGAGTAAATGTGAGCCTTGACACTGATTTTTGCTTTTGAATTACTCCTTATTTTGGAATTTTGCTTGAGCCCATTGCAAGTAATGCCACTGAAGTTGGTGCCTAAAAATGAGTGTGGGAAAGTTCAGCATGAAAAACATGAGGTACTTCCCTGGCACCTTTCCTGGTGCTTTCCTAATCCAGGACTGCAGAGGAGAGGATGATGGGGGAGAAGAAAACACAGAATGTGGAGTCTTTTGAGGTCTAATTCAGTGTTACTGTCTATCTATCTACCTATCTATCTATCTACCTATCTATCTATCTATCTATCTATCTTGTCAAATTCTTAGGATTTTATGATGGAAATGTGGGCAAATTAGAGATAAGCTGAGTTTTGCTAGATCTATAGCAGGAAGCCAGTGATGTTCATTTGTATTACTCCAAAGCATTTGTTTCTAAAAATTCATGTAGTTTTGTCATGACAATACTTCAGCTTGGGGAAAAAAAAGGTGAAAACCAAGCATAATACTTGATCTTGAAGTAAAGAAAACATTGCATGTTTTGTGTAGGACAACTGGCAACAGTCCTGAAAACAGAAATATGTATCCATGAATTGGTCCAGATGACATGCATCTTTGAGAATAAGGTAATTCATTACAGAATGTAATGGCTCAGTGACAGTTATTTATGGAAGTTAAGGGAGATATGAGAGACAGAGAGAAAGCAAATAGGACATATCTTCAGAAAAAGAAGAAAGAAGAAAAAAGGAGAAAGGAATCAGAATCACAGTCAATTACAATTCAGTAAACCCACTTTTAAACCATTGCAAAATAATGAAACTATCATTAAAGCTCCACATTTACCTGGGGGATAATGGAATAATGAGCAACAAACGATGCAGACACCATGGTATCAGGGTGGTATGTGTGACAAATCCTCCTGAAGTAAATTGATTGGGAGCTCAAAACACTGGGTGAAAAGATTCAAATAATACAACTTGAAACTGAGATATTTTTTTTATTTTTTGGAAGAAAGTGTTCTGGAAACCACTCTAAGGTTGCAATTTGGTTCTGTTTCAGGTTTCCCAGTGTAAAACGCTACACTGAATTTCAAGGCCTAAAGGCTGTCTGCCTCCAAGTAAAAAAATATCTGAATGCCGGGGTGATGGATATGGAAAAGAATAGGAGTAGATTATAGAGTCTTACAAAATGATAGAGCAGCACAACAAATCAATGTGCTTTGGGGTTGCTGGCAAAGGTAAGTTATATCCTCCAACTGCACAGAATAACTGCTCTTTATGTAATCACACCTGGGATATGTCATTAAATTGCAATACCTCATTACCCGTCCTCACACAACACGGAAGAGTTTCAGGGAATTCAGATCCGAAAAAGAAAAATGATCAGACTCTTGGAAAGAGTGATACACAAGGAGAGATTAAGTAGCTTAAATATATAGCTTATCTAATCGATAATTAAGCAAGGGGAGGATAATGGCTTAAAAATATGTAAGAACAGGGTAATTATTTTGCATGATGCATGGTCCCAGTTCAGCACAGTGCTAAAACACATGTGCAGATCCATCAGCCCTGCAAAACACCAAGGTACGTGATTTCAGTGGAGCTTGAGCACATGCCTAAATTTAAGCACGCATTGAAGTACTTTGATTAATTTGGGCCATAACCACAAGTAATAGTATGAAATTAAGAAATGCAAAAATGTAGGCTGAACAGCAGGAAAATCTTCCAAATGCTGAGATATATGAGACTGGGGAGTAATCACTCAAGGGAATTGGTGGAAACCTTATCCCTGGACACATTTCAAGTTTTGCTGGACAAAGTACTGGGAAAATATCCTTTGGGGAATAATCTTGCTGTTGCCTCTGGAGACAACTGCACAACCTACTGCAACTACTCTGTGTCTTAAGTTTTTCTGGGCTGACTCACAGCATTAAGCCCGAGACATGATTTTAAAAAACACCAACAGCGCAACAGGCTGGTGGCATTCTGAAGCTCTTCCTTGCCTCCCCCCACAATTTATTGGGCTTTTTCCATCTTCATTATATACAATGCTATGAGAGGGGGAAAAAACCCCACACCACCAGACTTTTAGCTTAGTGGTTTTTTATCTTTTCTTTACTCACTGACTAAACTTTGATTTCATTCCCACCTCTGCATTAAAACAGAGCTTAAAGATATAGAGGAAATCTAATTTCAACTTGTAGGGCTTAGTTTCATTCCCAGAGCATGTGTGGTGAATGGTGAATATCATCAGAGAGGTAATTGTATCTTGAAGAATCTCATATCTCGTATCTCTGAGCATCCCAGCAGAAGCAGTATTAAAGATCTGGTGATTTTTCTCATTTGGTTTGGGGATTTTGGAGGGGCGGGACTGTTTGTTTGGTTGGCTTTGTGGAGGATTTTTTGTTTGTTGTTTTGCCTGTTTGTTTTGTTTTTTGTTTTCCCCCTCCATGCAGATCGTGGAAGAAAGGCTTACCAAAAGGACTTTCCCAAAGATGAAGCAGTAGATTCTCCAAGGGCTTTTTCCACTGGGGATAATAATTTTGGTGAACCAAATGCAAAGTTCAAAGCACAGCGGCTTTTAAATTGCTTTGAAATCTACTTTTTCTTATATCAAATGGTTGTAGAAGACTGTGCATCATTCATTTGGACACGTGGGGCTATTCTGCAGCCATGTAGGATAGGTGCTCTCTAACTTGACTTTGCAGAGATCTACTGGAAATGGAAATGTTTGAGACAGATCTGTTAAAAATTGTAGATTTCCCTTCCCTGACCACAATCGATATCCTTCCTTTCTTTTTGCAGTGTCAGTGAATGGGCCCTGATTTTATTATTGGGAAAACAGCACTTATGTTTATTGGTACTAATTTTCCACTGCACATCAATGCATCCAGAATAGCAGTTCTTAACCTTAAATACACATTTCTGTGCCTGTCTAACTAGCAATTCAGCTAGGAACATGTGTGAGCATCTTCCTGACTCATAGTGTGAGTTAACAAACAAGGTTACTTAATTCCCTTATCCCATTTAAAAGGATGGCCTTGCAGGGTCTCCATCATCATGGATACTTAGGAGCTTGTTAAGGAAAAAGCTGAGCAGGATAATAAACTCAGTGGATCTTCCATTGGGTTGGATCAGGAGGCCTCATTAGAGCCATTCAAGCTCTCTTGGCTACAGTCAAAGCTGGGAGTGCAACAGCAGCTCCCCAAGTAGATCTGGTCACTGGGATAAAGTCTGGCATGTTGAATGTACCAGCACTCGGGCAATTAGAAAACTATGATTTTCTGAAATCTACTTTTTTTGTTTGTTTTGTTGTTAAAAGAGCTTCATTTGTTTGGGTCCTTCCCTCAAAAACCAAAAGCAAACAAACAATTTGGGTTGTGAGGAAAGTTTTTAGCATGTTCCAGCCAAGCACCATTATTTCCAGAGGTCCCATGTAAACATTTAAGATTACAAACGTTGGTGCAAAGGCAGTCTTCTTGTCTTCTTTCCTGGGGGTTCCTGACTCTCAGGAGAGGAGGGGATTCATGTTTCCCACCTGCTGGGGGTGCCGGGGCAAGGACGGAGTGATGCCAGTGTGCCCTGAGCCCTATCCGCATGCTGGGCAGCAGGGAGACCATCCTTGGCCAGGACGTGGGGTCCGATGGGTTGCTTGGCTGTGGACAACAGGCTGAGAGGCCAATCGTGAGCTGGGGAATCTCGTGGGGAATGGTCTGTGCTGGAAATCCAGGCTGCACTTGGTTTTCTGGGAGGGCAGCAGTGGGCAGAGCACCCAATCGGGGGTGAGTGAACCACACAGGTGATGGATCGGTGCCGCAAAGCCAGGCTGCAATTGGCCGCTTGGATGGGGACAAAATTCCAAGCGGCCAATCGGGACGGGGGAGATCCAGTGTGGAGTGGGTCCGTGCCCTGTATGGAGGCTGCGATTGGCTCCCTGGCAGGGGAGCCAGGGGCAGAGCGTCCAACCGGGCGGTGCGGGATGCCTTCGGGAGGGGGCAGCGGGACAGGTGGTGGCGGGCGGGGGCCGGGGTGGCAGAGGGTGCGGGGTGGCTGCGGTGCGGTGCGGTGCGGTGCCGGCCGGCTGGCTGCTAGGTGGAGCCCGCGTCCGCGCAACCCAGATCCGGGCCCTCGGCGCTCCCCCGCCCCTCGGCTCGCCGCCCGCCCGGCTCCGTGCGGCCGCCGCCGGGCAGGGCAGCAGCGCCGCGCCGCCCGCCGCCTCCTCCTCCTCCCCGGGCCCCGTTCCCCGCTCCCGGCCCGGCCCTGCGGGAGACGCGGGTGCCGCGGGGCGCGCTGCCCGTGTGCGGAGCGTGTGCGCTGTGCCGAGCCGTGCCGAGCCGAGCCGGCCATGCGGCCCCCGCGCCCGCTGAGCACCGCGCGGGGCGCGCCCGCCCGCCCAGCCGCCCCCTCCGCGCCCGCGGAGCCGCCCCCTCCGCCCGCCCGCCCGCGCCGAGCCGCGCCGGGGCTGCCGCTCTCCGCAGCGGGAGGAGGAGGAAGAGGAGGAAGGATCCGGGGTGTCTGCGGAGCGCGGGGGGCTGAGGACCACCCGCCTCCCTCTGCGCGGGCGCCTTTGTGTCCCCCAGCCCCGGCGGAGCGAGGGGCCGCGGGCAGGGGAGCGGATGCGAAGAGCGGCTGGTGCTGGAGGGGAGAGAGAGAGAAAGGGGGATGGTGGAAGATTTCTCTCCTTTTTATTTTTTTTATTTTTGGTGGTCTCTTCGACAGCGGCTGTTCTTCCCCAGCAGCAGCAGCAGCGGCGGCAGCAGCGGCAGCAGCAGCAGCAGCACAGGCAATGACTCTGCCGCATCCGAATCGCCTGGCCGGTGGTGCCGGCTCCGGAGACATCACCTTGCTCTGAAGTTGCCCACCTGGAGGAGGTAAATCGGAGCGGGGCTTTCGACCAGAGGGGTCGGCGACGGCAGGGAAGAGAAGGGAGCGATTGCCTCCCCCATCCCCACACACCCTCGTCCTCCGGGAGGAAAGCTTGTGTAGCAGAAGAACACGGCAGAAAAGGAAAGACTTTTACTTCTTTCTATTTTTTCCTTTTTTTTTTTTTTTTTTTTTTAATTTTTCCTTGCTTGAGCGACGTTCCGGTCTTCTCGTCCGCCGCCCCCCTTTTCCTCTTGGCTGGGGGCTTTGGTACTGTGGCCAGGTCTGCTTCCTACTCCCACCCCTGGTTTTAATGGCTGGATTGTGGCAGCAGCTCCCTGCTGCAGGTTGTTGAGGATCTGATGGGGACTCGCATCTCAGGAGCCGGCGGTGACTAAAGGTAACTAATGGATGGATGCTCGGCAGCCCTTGCCTGGCCCTCCGTTGCTCCCTTGCCCGCTTGCATCGGGCTGAAGGGTGCCGGCCGCCCTGGGCGCCCGCTTGGATTGAATTACGCTATAATCAGGATAGTTTGTCTTCAGGGGGGCTGGATGCTCCAGGTAGCGGGGGAGCATCTCTCTGTGTCTGCATGGGGAAACAGTGGAGACAAGGGGTGTGCATCTTGTTTGGAAATGCCTCGTAGGCTCCAGCCTGGTTTGGCTGTGGATAGTCAGGCAAAGGCAGCGAGAAGATGAAGGGGACCTGGTAGATCTTGTTCTTGCTCTCTCTTGTTTTTTTTTTTTTTCCTAAGAAAGGCACCACTTTGGACCGGGGGGTTTGCTGGTGTTACACTGAGGAATTCGTGAGTTTTATTATGTTTCCTCAATCTCCCCCCCCTTCCCTCGTCTTCATGCCCACTCCTTCGTGGATCTGCGTTGCTGTTCAGTCGCTGAAGGGTGCCTCGAGAAGCGATTGCTGTCTTGGATAGCAGGGGGCATGAGTGGGGGATGATGCCGAATTGGGGGTGTGTGTTGGGGGCTGCCTGGATTGAGCGGGTGGTAGGGTAGAGGTCTGAATCCAGCAGCCCGGGGTTACAGGTAGACGCGAGGAGCTTCGCCTTGCCGTGCAGCCAGAGAGCGAAGCGTACGGTGGAGGTAGGGATGTGCAGAGCTCCCCATATCCTGCCTCTGAGGCTGCCTTTGCTCGGTCTTATCAGTATAGGGCTGGCGTTTGTTTTGAGTAGGAGCCGATATGTATAGCTGAACGACGGAAATTGCATTTTTAATGCCTCTTTCCTTTTAACCCTCTGTTTATTTGCTCCCTTAATTATTTATTTGCGTTCCCCTTGCAATCATCTTTGGACCGCGTAACTTGGAAGTACGGCTGTGAGGCTGATGGTTCCTCCCTGCCATCAGCCATGGAGCAGCCCTGTTTCCCAGTTTGAGGAGCCTTCCTCCAGCTGGTGCCCGTTAGTGCTAATGAAGATGTAGCTACACTACCCCAGAGATGTGCCCTGGGTATTTGGGGGATTGCCTTCGTGGACTGAGTTTGATCAGCAGCCTTGCACCCGGCGTTGTCCAGGGAAGTAACGCTGACCTCTAGCCCATTTAGTTAGGTTTTTCCCTCACCCTTTCCCCTATAGACAGGCAGATTTGTAGTTTTGCTTTGAGGGGTGGCGAGGAAGGAAAGGAGCCTCTCTTTCTCTCCCTGTCGTGATTGGCGTGAGATTCTTCTCTGCAGTAGTTAAAACAACTCGTATTTTGGCCAACAGCAGTGCATTGTTTCTGCTTGTCAACTGTAGAGTTCATTATCGTTTTAGCCAAAACAACCCATTTCTGTTGTATTTACTTTCCTGTTTAGATGACTCCTTAGGAGTTATTGCCATTTCCACTCTCACAGTTCTGGTTCCAGGCAGCCAGCTGCTTAGAGGGAGGCTGAGATGCAAAGGAAAGGGCGAAAATGCCATCTGTTTCTTGATATAAGGCAGAGAGGTAGTCTGCCGGCTGTAATTTCTCTCTGTATTATAGCACTGATTATTCCAGAGTGTAAGATCAAAATTTTCAAAGCTGACCAAAAAGAAATCTTCCCTGGAGTTGAAAAGAAATAAATTCCATTTTCATTGTGGAATGCTGCCTTTTAAAGAGCGCAGCCAATGCTGCGTGCTTGGTATTGAGTAGTAGCATGTGCTTTGTAGAGCTCATTTATCATCATTTCCAGGGGTTTGCAATACGAACAGGCTTCTACTGTGCATTCATTAGGAAAAATTCTTCCATGGAGTTTTTCATGGGAGTAAACCAGGTGTTACAGGTTAAAATGGGCTGCTGTCAAAGAGTTTGCAGTCATCACTTTAGATCCATGCCAATGTTGGGTGACAAAGTTCAGGTTAGGGCTCCATGGTAATGCTGTTTTTTTTTTCCTAAAGATTAAACTGCTCTGAGAGAACAGGAGTCTATCCCCCTTGTTGTGGTCGAGGCTGCTCCTGTTCCTGCACTTTGAGAGTACTTTTTCCTTACTTAGGCTTGATATACTATAAAGTGACTGTTGTCTTGTTACCTCTTAGCAAAAAATTAAGAGGATACAAATCTCTGGTGTGTTTATTGCGAAAAGAACTGAAGTTTTTTTAAAGCTAGTCTTGACCTGTGAGTTCCATATAATTTCTATTATTGAATAAATATATATTTTCCCTTTTCTTCTTGAGGTGGTTAGGAGAAGGTATGTTTAGTTTCGCATTGAATTCCGGAACAAGATAAATGACAGTGTAGATTGATGATGGTGAAAACATTGAGTGCTGCTTTGTGGGGCAGTGAGATTTTAATGGTATTTATTGAGTTGAGGCTACCGAGTCCTCACGGAGATTTTTTTTTTTTTAATGACAAAAGCGGGAGCTGGTATTTCAGTTTGTTGGTGCCCTCCGGAGATGAAGTAGTTTATGTCTCAACCTAGGATATTTGAATTTGTCCCTGAGCCCTGCCGGGTCCATCCCTCCACCCCCCTCCTTTGTTTGCTTGGCTATGCATCCCACAGATTGGGATGCCATGGGGACCACGTCCTTCCTCCCAGTTGGGGGTGATGTGGCAGAGGTGCTCAGCTTGCCTATCCAAGCATTAATTGCAAAAAAGGCTATTTTCCTCCTGAAACAGAAAGCAAATTGCCCTGTGCCTGCTGGTGCAAACATGAAGCCGGTGCTCTTTGCTGGCTGGGAGGGAAGTGCAAGCAGGTTTGTAGGTGAAAATGCAGGCATGCACATCCAGCCACCTGACTGATGAGATGGGTGTCTCAGCCCGGCGTTGCAGGGCTGTTAGAAAAAATAAATAAATAAATAAATATTTAGAGGCAGGTAGAGCGAATTGTCAGCCAGGACTGAACAGGAATATGCATAACCTTTAGCTCTGGGCAGCACTCAGCTGGAGGGCCTGATGCTGCCGTCAGGGTTTTCACATTCAGAGCATGAGTGGATGCATCATCAACACATTTATTCATGCACACGGGGGAGGGAATTCTTTGTAAATGGAGAAGTCCTAGGAATGGGTGATTTATTAATCATTTTAATACTAATAGTGTTGAGACTGGTGTAGATTGACTAGGAAGCAACTTCATGCGTGACACAGTATAAAGGATGGGTTAAAGATTGATGGAAGAGATGGAATTCAGGGAGCAAGAATGGATCAGGGAAAAGCTAAAGCATGGAGGATAGGCACAAAGGTTTTTATGCTTTAAATAAGTTCCTTTTTTTTTCTGTTGTAATTATGTTACTTGGTGGTTGTAGAAACAGCCAAATGCAGTGATTTGAGTGATTTTGAGAAAAAATTTTATTCTCTAGAGATCTCACAAGAGGTTTGTAACAACAGCTCAAAAATTAATTTTTTTTGAAGCAGTGATCATCTGAGAGATAGACATCAGAATATTGATGGGGTTGCTGAGGTCAATACTGAAACATCAGGACAGCCTTGCAAAATAAAGAAGGTTTTGTCTGCCCCTTATGATGAGCTGCTTATTGGGGTAATATGTACTGGTGAGCATTGACATTATGGAGAGATGTTTATAGACATCTATTTCTTCCCTGCTGGTCCTTTTCTCATTCAATAGATGCCTTCCTGCTGGGATGGGAATATGAAAAATGCACCATGATGCCAAATTCTGAGTGTACATCCACACTTCAGTCTCTATGTCTTTAGGCAGTGCTTTCAGCTGCAGGATGGAGAGCTAGAAAATGTCATTTGCAGGAGTTCAGTATGCTCGAGTGTATTTGTAGGAATGTCCCAGTAAGGCAGTGTGACGTGCTGGCCTCTGACTGCCTCGTGTCCTGGGGTCATACCTGCCTTGAATTATGCCAGTTTGTCACGATCCTCACCAGCGCTTAATGTCAGCCTCTTTAATCCCTGCTTGGGATGCATGTGAATATACCCTGTTTCTGTAGGTGTTGAGATGCTCCAGCACTCCCTGATCTCATCCTAGTGCCTACTGGCAGTGGAAGCTCCTAGAGCAAGCTGATGAAGTAGAAAGAGAACTTTGCTTTTAAGCATCTACTTTTAATTCTTGCCTACTTTAATGGCAAGGAAACCACCTCCTACTCGTATCTGTGATGTGATTCTATCTAGGACGTTATCTCATTGCCTGTTTTTGGCCTCCAGGTTTGCAGTGTAGTGCTTGCTTTATGTTCCTCACTAGATAATCTCTACAGTGCAGTCTGTAATTCTTGGCTGCAAGCTAAGTGTTCATTTTTAAGACAACTTCTCTAAGGACACCTTGACACTACAGCTTTTACTTCTGCAGTCTTTCCAGAGAGCCTTCTGATTTTGCCTGTAAGGCAGGTGTTTTTACCAGTCATTGCACCAAGCATCTGTAACTATGGCAAGGTAGCTAGTCTTTTTAGGCAATGAAAACATCATTTTAATTGTATTCTGGACCACAGTTTTGCTTACTAAATGGTGCTCAGTGTGGGATATTTTTCAGCTTGCCTGAAACCTCTGTTTTCCTCTGACTGAGTATTTTTTTTCTTCCCTTTTTGAACTTTTCATCTCTACTTCTTCAGGTCCGCTTCCATCTGAGGGAGGTACTGCTGCTTCTGTGATAGGAGCTCCCACTGTAGTCAGTGGAGCACTTCTGTTGGCTTCCCTGGGAGGGAAGATGCTCAAGAATCTTACATGTAGTATCTTCTGAAAAGAAGCTCCAGGATCTCAGATGTAGTATCTTTTCAAAAACGTTCCCCTGCTTCAGCATCAAGTTTCTAGTGATTGTTTTGTAGCATCTTTGCCAGAGGTGGCATTTCAGGCCGAACAAAGCAGTGAACACAGAGGAGGAGTAGAAATCTGTGTATACTTCTAAAATGCGTTCGTGAAAACAGTCCAAAATTAAAATCAAGACACTTTTGTTTGAGGCTTGTCAGCTTTCAGTTTCAAGGGTCACGAAATAGACACCATTCTGAAGAAAGTAAAGACGAGTTTGGCAGCTGTCCCAGTTAGGCAATATGAAGTTGTAGATTTCGTTTATATGTCTAAGAGTAATAAAGTTTGACAGAGCATCCATTGGTGCTCACTCTGCCAGAATTTTTGAAAATTATTTTTTTAAAGCACGTTAGTCAACACGTGAGTAATTACACAGGAATTATTTCAGAGGCCTCTAGCACAACTCCGATTCATTACAGTGGGTACCTGTCAGGGAACAGCTTTGAAATATTATGCACAGTGTTTTGAGTAGTCTGGATTATAGCTTTGCTACTATTAATTGTAAGAGCTTTACTGATTTGATTGCAGTTGCATTGATTTATATCAGGTAAAGTCATTGATTTTGAACTTTGGAACGGAGCTATGCATTTCTGAAACTTAGAGCTAAGTGTCATAAATGCAAAGGACCAACATGAGTGTTTTTTTTCAGCAATGCAAAGTTAAAATGAAGTGAAATAGGACTCTCTGTGATTTTGTAGAAGTGGTGCTTAAAATTTAGCCATGAATTGCCCTACTGCAAACTCCTGCTCAAAGGTGCCAGCGTTGCACAGCCTTGTTCTGAAAGGAGGTCTAGTCTAAACCTGGCCCCTTTGGATAAGACTCGTAGTGGTTTTATACCAATGGCAAGTAATTTGTTTGTAAGAGTCACTGCGTACAGTACATATGATTTTTTACAATAAGTGCCTTTCCCACTCCCCAGGAACCAAGAATCTCCTTACAGAGGTGAGGCCACTGCGTAAATGAACACTTAAAAGTTTGGGGAGTAGGAACATTCCGACTAATGCAGTCTTAGAGCATCTGTTTATTATGTGCAGGCACATATATAGACATATAAATACCATGATTTGGGGAACAGACACAGTTCTGATTTTTTTGTCAAACTCGGGGAAGTGAAAAAGAATTTTGGCTTTAGGTGAAATCTGAGAATTGTGCCTATACCCAAAACATATGCACCCACATGTGTATGTCTGCATACATTTTGTTCATTAAATGATGGTGCTGGTGCATAGGGTTGTTTTATTTTTTAAATTGTCTTGCTGGAAAGACTCTCCCTATTTATTTTCTGGCTGTTTATTGGTAGGTGCAGTAATGGACAATAACTTGTACATGGGCCTGTGGTTTTAAAATTTTAACTGAATTGCTTGGTTAGTAGTCCAACACCAAAATAAAACAACCACATTTTCAGATGTGTTGAGCACATGTTTTATCAGAGTCAGTGCTGGTCTGTGCTTATTTGTTGTAGCAGGCTTTTTCCATTCTGAAGTTGCTGATCCCAAGCCTGCCTTAATGAGGTTTTTTTTATTGCCCTCACAGTGAGGAAGAGAAGCTTCACTGCGTTGCAGAAGCACTGTTTGCAGTGTGCTCGGGGATGTCAACTTTTTCCTTCAAGCAAGGAGTAAGGGCATGCTAGCTACAAGTATGCTGCCTAACTTTGGGCAGGCCTAGGGTAGATGGAGAGTTTAGCTCAGAAGAGCCCAGCACTGGGAGCTGCTGAGCTGTTACCTGGGTTTTTTTAGTGATAAAGCTGGTGTGTTGTGTTGGAGGACTCCAGGAGACAAGGGAAGCCCTAAGCAGGAGCAGAGCCCCTGTTCTGTTTGATGGGTGGGTCTCTGTTTAGGAGCCCTGCAGAGGCACTGCCCTGCCTTGCTCTTCGGTGTTGCAAACCAAGCCTTGGCTTAAGCCCGTGAGAATAGGGGAGGGACCCAAGCCCAGTTTTTGATGTTCTGCATGGGTGGGTACCTTGAATACTCGAATGCATTCCAGTGACAGCTGACCCTGTAA
The DNA here is from genome assembly GCA_037013685.1 of Acridotheres tristis. Classification (NCBI taxonomy): domain Eukaryota; kingdom Metazoa; phylum Chordata; class Aves; order Passeriformes; family Sturnidae; genus Acridotheres; species Acridotheres tristis. The sequence continues at coordinate 16,349,297 of CM072888.1, forward strand.
GGAGATTTTCAATAGGTCTCTGGATTTTGTTTCTCTTTTTTTCCCCTTCCTTCCCCCACCCCCATTTTATTTTATTTTTATTTTATTATTTTTCTGTTCCAAAGACTGCCGGAGGAGAGAAAAAAAAATCCCTTGTAGCTGTTTTTCTGAATACATTTCATTGATGGAGACAGTTGAGAATTTCAGGGATCATGTTAACTCCTTTTCTTTTGCTTTGCTTTTGCATGTGTTACTGACTGAAACACTGTGATTTCAAAATGGTACAAATTCCCACCACTCACTTCAAAAGGCACAGGTTTTTGTTGTTTGGGTGTTTTTGTTTCAGCAAGATGTATGTTTCGTTTTTTTTGCCCATATGTGCTCTGTAATGTGAATCCTTACTTACCACTTTCGTTGCTGTGTTCTTGTGCATGTTTGGTTTGGATTTGTTTGGTTTTGTTTTTGTCTCTCTCCTTTTTTTTCCCTGCATTTACAAAAGACTTTGGGATTCTATCTTGAATGATTTTTTTTATGTGAAGTTTATCTGGAGGTACACAGTACTGGTCTGTAATCCTGTAGTAGATGGCTTACCTGGAGTATCCCAGAGAACAGCCCTTCTTGTTTCCAGCACACCACAGATTAGTCTATACTGGACATTATGTCTCAGCTGAAGCTCATTGAAGCTGTGTGTACAATCTAAAATGTCATCCCTTTGGGTTTTGGATATTGCAATCACAGGCTGTAATAGTTTGAAAATTTGATGTATATATCCCACTTCCTTCCGAGGGAAAATAAGATGTGACTACTGCACTTGCAATTCCCATAGCACAGACTTCTTCAAGAAAATGTCATTTTGGATTATCTTTAATGGGTGCAGGTGTGTGGATTGTCTGTGGGTCTTTTTTTTTTTTATAGAGGACAGTAGTATTACAATCACTGCTTTATTTAGTACAACTCCAAAATGACATATACCTCCTTGAGTAAAATTCTTCCTGATAGGTATTTGAAATATAGCAATTATGCTGCATAGAGGGATAACTTGTGACCTTCTGACAAGGGATCCACAATTACAATTGTAATGCACTTTATAGATCTCCTTAAGTAGGTCACCAATTTGCAGTGAGTCTTTCTAAAGTCTGTGCTAGGCCTTTCAGTTGCTGGAGTGGGTAGCCTTATTCTGTACAACATCACTGATACTCAAAAGGGAGGCTGAAATCATGGAATCACAGGATAGATTAGGTTGGAAGTGACCACACTGGGTCATCTGATCCATCCTCCTTACTGATTCAGGATCATCTTAGACAACATTGCACAGGTTTGCATCCAGACTGTCCTGGAATATCTCCAGTCAGGGAGAATCACAGTCTTTTCTGGGCAATCTGTTCCAGTGCTTGGTCATCTACACAGTAAAAAATGTTGTTCCTCATGTTCAGGTGCAACTTCCAGTGCCTCAGTTTCTGCTTGTTTCTCCTTGTCCTATTGCTTGTCACTGCTGAGAAGAGCCTGGGAACATCCTCTTGACATCTCCCTTCAGGTACTCATAGACATGGATGAGGTTCCCTCTCAGTCTTCTCTTCTCGAGGCTGAACAGGCCCAGCTCTCTCAGCCTGTTACTTTAATCTCAGAGAAGCAGAATCATGGAATGATAGAATAGTTTATATTGGAAGGGACCGTAAGAATCATTTCCTTCCAAACCCCTGCCATGGGCAGGGATTACCTCCAAGTGGACCAGGTTGGTCAATGCCTCGTCCTACCCGGCCTTGAGCACTCATTGTCTGGGCATCCACAACCTCTTTGGCAGTCTCTGCTTGTGCCTCATCACCCTCACAGTAAAGAATTTATTCCATAAATGCTCCAGTCTCTTAATGCTCTAGGACCTTCATCATCTTTCTTTGCCTCCACTGGACTCACTCCAGGAGCTCCATGGCTCTTGTCCTGAGGAGCCCAGAACTGGACACAGGGTTCCAGGTGAGGCCTCACCAAGGCAGAGCAGGGGGCCAGGATCAGCTCCCTCGACCTGCTGTCAGTGCTCTTCCTAACGCAGCCCAGGATACCATGGACCTGCTTGGCCACAGGGCATGGACAGCTGGCTGGCTCATGGATGGCTTGTTGTCCACCAGGAGCTCCAGGTCCTTCTCTACAGAGCTGCTTTCCAGCAGCATCACCCAGCTTGTGCTGGTGTGTGGGGTTATTCCACCCCAGGCATAGGACCCTGCATTTGCCTTTGCTGGTTTTTCAGATAATTTCTGCTGAAGGGCTGCACATCCCTCTGGGGAATCAGCCACTCCTCCCAGCCTTGTGTCATCTGTGAGCTCGCTGAGGAGACATCTGCCCCTTTGTCCAAGTCACAGATTAACCAGGCCTGGTATTGAACTGTGGGTGACAGCACCAGTGACAGGCTCCAGATGAACCCTGTGCAGTGACTGTGACCCTCTGGGACCTGCTGTTCCGCCAGTTCTCAATCCACATCGCTGTCCCCTCATCCTTTCCACGCTTGCTGAGCTTGCCTGTGAGGATGTTGTGAGAGACAGAGTCTAAAGCCTTGCCGAAGTCGAGGTAGACAGTATCCAGTGCAACAAGGGGATGATAGCTATCATTCTCACCATTGTTTTGGTGAGAAGTGCAGGCACATATCACTGAGCACATGAGGATATTCCCAACTGAGCAGCCCTATGTTTGCAGTGGAGCTGAGACCTTGGGTGAAACTCAAGATGTTTGAAACATGTAGAAGGATGTTTGCCAATGGACTCAAGCAGTTGTTTATGCCAGCCTAAACTGAGCTGCAGTTTTCCTGTTCAAGGGGACAATCTGGACCTTCACAGTGTCTGCAGGGATGTTTTTGATAGGGAAAATGGGATATGGTGACGAATATATCTCAGGGCTGCCTCACTGTTTGTCTTAAGATTTAGGAGCAGCAGATGGGGGATTGTCTTCTCCAATGTCTTTATGCTTGGTTGCTCCCTCATCCTGAGCAAGCACAGGGCAGCCCAGCATAACCTGTGAGCCAGGCTGCAAGGGTGAGGATGCCAGCTTTTGTTTGACCCTTTTCAAGCTGCAGGCTTGAGCACAGCAAGAGTCCACGGTTATCCCAAGTTCACGTAATTTGGGGGCAAAGCCTGTTTTAGCAGTCGTCATTGTGGTAAAGCTGATTACTTAAATGCATAAACAAGTAATTATTAATAAACAGAGCAACAGACAAGTTAGTGAAGAATACAATTTAAATCTGGGCTGTAGTAATACAGATGTATTTTGCAGTAGTAGTAATATAATGCTGGATATTTGAGCTGGTTCCTCTTACTACTACAATAAAGGGCAAAGTGTATTTTGGCTTAGTAGGGGTGCCAAGTCCACTCCCAGTTTCTAACTCAAAATAGGTCTGTGCTGTATTGCAGTAGGAGATATAGTTAAACATCAAGATAATCACGTTTTGTTTTTTTTTTTTTTTCCTGGAAGTCACTTTTCCTTTTATACCATAGACATTTGTGTGGGTGATTGCTTGTTGACCACAAAGATGTGGGTTTTGTTTCTTTCATTTATGTCCTCTATTGAATTAGCAGAGTTATGCAGTTTTGTCGCACTTGGGTGGGATGCTGCAGTGATTTAATTGAAAATGAAAGAGGGATGTCTTCATTTTAGGGAAAACCGTGGCTACGTGGTGAGAGTAAGCAGGTCTAACCATTACCAGAAGCCCTAATTAGAAGAAATCCCATGTACGGTTGACCTTGACTATTGAGACAACCCTCAAAGAAGAAAGAGCACTAAAAATTAGTATGCTGCCAGTGCTGCACTTTTATTATTTGACGTTATTAAGCAAACTCGGTGTGTATTTCTTTTTTGAAGCGTTTGATTAAATGTGTGATCTTATCTTGGTGAAATGGCCTGCTGGGCTGCAGACAGTGGTGTTCAGAAATGAAATTTGTTTAGAGCCTCTGAACAGACATTTATTCAATGAGACCTTTCTTGAATAATAGATGTGACAGTGAGACAGCTGTGCAAAGTGTTCTGGGGTTGGACTTTTTATTTTTTTGGTGTAGGGTTTTGCAATGTGATTGAGGGGAAAAGATAACACAAGAGCACAGGCGTGAGAATAGGATGTAGGGGAATTATCATATGTTGCAGATTCAGGCCCTAGTTCTGCCGAGAATTATTTTCAGATCAAGATTTGCACACTTCAGGACTTCCCTGTTGGCATATGGTTTTGCGTATCAAGTGATGCACATATATATCTAGCTCTGTATCAATAATCTTATCCTTTAGCTAGAGGTTTTAGATGCCTAAATTTTGTAGAAGTGAAAAAAAACAAAAACCAAAACCCACAAACACTGATCCCCAAATAGGGATTTAACTCTTGTGGTCAGTGCTGATGTAGCTGATGGTAGTTGACTCCTGTGATCAGTGCTGATGCCCTTAAGCAGTCCTATGTTTTATGATAGTTCCAGATCAGTGAGACTGAAGAAGGGAGGCTTCACCACAGGGTATTTAACTTTTTGTATTGTGTCCAACAAGGAGAAAATGTGAAATGTGGGTAAATATTCTTGTCTTACTTGTTTTTTGTCATCAGTGCACTGGTTTTGGTTGGGCTAGAGTTAATTTCTTCACAGTAGTTGTTATGGGGCTGTGTTTGGGATTTGTGCTGGAGAGTGTGGATAACTCAGGGGTATTTTGGTCACTGCTGAGCAGCTCTTGCACAGCATCGAGGCCTCTTCTGCCTCTCCCCCATCCCACCAGTGAGGAGGTTGTGGGTGCATGAGGAGCTGGGAGGGGAACACAGCCAGGACAGCTGATCCCAGCTGACCCAAGGGATATTTCATCCCATGTGGCATCATGCTCAGCATTTAGAGCTGGGGGAAGATGAAGGAAGTGGAAGACATTTGGAGTGGTGGCTTTTTGTCTTCCCAAATAGCCAGTGTGTGTGATGGAGCCCTGCTTAACTGGGGTATGGCAGAACTCCTGGCTTCCCATGGGAAGTGGTGAATAAATTCCCTGTTTTGCTCTGCTTCCCTGCACAGCTTTTGCTTTACCTATTAAACTGCCCTTATCTCAGCCCATGAGTGTTCTCACTTTTAGTGTGATTATCTCTCCCATTTTGTTTTGGGGAGCAAGTGAGCAGCTCTGTGGGGCTTTGGTGCCAGCTGGGGTTAAACCATGACCATTGAAAGCACAGTGCTTTTTTATTGGGCACAGCTACTGTGGAACCCTTCACCAGGGAAAGAGTATTCCACAGGAGCTTCCAATTTTGAAACATTATTGGACATACAGTGGTATATATCTGTTTTTCCAACAATACAGTCAACTTCATTATAGTTCTTCATACAACTGACAGGGATAAAAATTCATTGAATGTGTGAACTGCACAAGTTTTTCAGGTGCTGACACACAACTACATGACTTTCTTTTCCCAATATGAAGCTGAGAACATGAGTACCTGGAAGGATATTATTTTAAACTTTCTTTTTCAGTAGTGAGCTGTAGTGATCTTTGTGGGCTAGATGTGTGAGTTTTCTGAGTGATCTAGTCTTCTTCTGCAGAAGGGGGAATTCCACATTTAAAAGAAAGGAGCCCCAGAGTGCCTCTGCTGCAGAAACATGTTTTGATCATTCTCCATCTGCCCCACTGCTTCCCTGCAGCTGTCTTTACATCAGGTTAGATGGTGATTAAGTGATTGCTTAATCCTTAAGGAAGTAAACCCAAAACCTTCCCTTACAGGAGTTGAGAGAACATGTGAGCTCTGTACCTTAAAGATATCTTGAGGTGCCAACTTAATGTTTGATGCTCCAGCTTCTCACCTTCCCTGGGCTTTGGTTAAGGGAATTGTTTTTCCTAGGAGCTGGGCAGCTCTCAGGACTTTCTAATAACTTATAATTATGCATATTTTTTTCTCTCCTAGTGGACAGCTAATCCTACCAGATGCCCAATGCAGATTTGTGAGGCTGGGTCTGAAGTGCAAGAATTCATGTATCTGTGAGCCCTGCCATGATGTTTGCCTGAACTTTAGGGAAAATTTCTCCTTGCAGGGTGATTTGTGTGTGTAGTACACTGAGGAGGAATATGGCCTGTAAGCATGTAGCTGACCATCATATTTTAAGTGGTTCTTCCATACATCTGCAGCTGGATATGAGTTGTCTTTGTAGCAGAGACTGCAAGCCCAGAGCCATGGGTCAAAGACCAGCAAACATGATCGTTTTTGAGCATCCTAGATGGTGTCCTCAGGGCTGGCTTGGTGCTGCCAAGGGTGGTGAAACTGCCTGCCATGAAATCATCATCCTGGGATGGTGGTGGACAAAGAGGAAGGATAAGGGCAAGGAGAGCCAGTTTTATAACCATTTCAGTGGCTGCACAAGGGTGACAAGTCAGTGAGGTGCTTAGACAGGCCTTGTTTCATCTGGGTCCCTGGTTATAATCCAGACTTAAAAAAACCCAAACATTCAAAAATTGTCGTTTATGGAGATGGAATTTACATATGAAAGTGCAGCCTGCTGGGAAAATAATGGTCTCATTATGTTCTCCTTAAGCTAGAAGTCAGACAGGAAAAGGAAGATGGAAAATTCCCTGGACTGAAGTCTACTTGACATCTGCTCTTCTGTAGAACTAACTTGGTCCTAGTAACTCCATGTATGATCTGTTCCTGAGCTGAGTCTGATAATTTATTTCTGAATTGGCAATGACATCTTGTTGTGATATTTAACATTTTTGTTCTTTTTTTATTTAAGTGCTGCAGAGGTATAGGATTTCCCCTAATTTTGGACTTCTAGTGGGACTCGGAAATGAGCCAAAAAATCCGCCTCTGATAAATTTCTCGGGTGACTATTTAAAAAAGGGAGGTGCCATTCTTTACTAGCATTTTGTTGCTCCTAAAGCTAAGCTATTTTTAAAAATTAAAATAAAAGTTGCTTGCCACATGGACCGGGTGTGGTGATTGGGTTGGTGCACATTGTGAAAGCGCCTGTGAGGCTTCCATCCTGAGAGATGTGGTGGCCCTTGGCAAAGGTGCATGGGAGCAGGAGGTATTTTATAGTCCCTTTTCCATGTCTGGAAGTCACCTGAGCAGAACTTGAGGACTTTGTACAGTTGTGTGGACTTCGAGGCTGAAGGTCTCAGGTATGCCAGCAGTCTCAGTGGCAAAAACTAATGCTGGGCAAATGCCACAAGGAAGGGAAAGTTCCTCCTCAGAGCTCAGAGGAACACCCTTTGCCAGATGTTACAAAACCTATGAGAAGGGGATAATGCCCATGTTGGAGGTAGCACAAGGTTTCCAGCTGTGGTGCATACTGATTATTGTACTTGGTGATATTTCTTGCTTTCTACTCCTGTTGAATTTTTGCCTAATTTTTCCTAACATGGCTAATTTGTGTTAGGGAATAAGGGACTAATGACAGCCATACAGTTAAACCTCTGTGTGTATATGCAATAATAAAGTTCAAAGGTTGCTGTGTAATTATGTTAAGTTTCCAGCCTCCTTCCTAATTTTCTGTTGATTGAAGGAGAAAGGAGGATCCTTTTGTGACCTTACAAGTGTCTTCCCTTCCAGCAAAGCAGGAGCTGATTCCTGGCTACTCCAGCTTTTTCCTAGCTGGATTCTGACTCCATTTTCTTCAGTTTTTCCAGTTTCATTTCCAGCTGCATTATGTCAGGCATCAAGGGTATGTAAAGATGATCAATGTGTATCTACTGGTGCTGTTGTAACATGGAGCAATTATTTAAATTAATCAAGAGGACATCGTTCATGAGCAGGATGGGATAAAATGATAGCAGGAGCAATGCTTTGTTTAATGCAGGTCTGTGGTCTCAGTATCAAGATTTCAGCTGCTGGCAAGACACTTCATCATCTGGGAAGACCTGCTGAGAGCCACAAATAAATCATGTTATGAAATCTTGATGTAGCCTTGCAATGTTTGCCCTTTGGTGTTCAGCTCTAGGTGCCGGTGTCACATCATGGCAAAAATGGTATCAAGCATGTGTGGATGGAGGAGGATGAGCAGACAGCATTGTGGCTGCCTCCATATCTGGGTGCCCTGAAGACATTATGAAGGGGTGGATGGGGCTTTTTTTTTTTCACCTTCCCTTTTGAGGTTTCCCACCACCTTGCTGATCCGTTCTCATCTTTTTTACATTTCAGGATATAAGACCAATGAAATAGGCATTTCCTGTTCTTTCATATTGGTATGATTTTGTTGTGTTTGTCTCCACACTGTTCTTGTCAGGTAAGGGTATGGTAAAGAAACAGTTTCTGGTTTTAAACTGAGAAGCTGTCTTTCCCTTATTAATTTGGCTTTGGCCAATGCACTGAAATCTTCAGAGTGATATGGAAATGTCCCTTAGTTTGCATGCTTGGATGAAGGCCAGATGAGGTTTTCTTGTGTGGGCTTGCTTTGTTTGTTTTCCTCAAAAACTCTGTTGATTCAGGCCAGTTGCTGCTGATACAGTCTTTGGATATAGTGTTTGTAGCTAATTAAAAATTGCCTCTAATTGAGAGCTGAATGCTGTGGACTTGAATTTTCCTGCACATTAGTCATGTAAGAGGTTGCCTGGAAAAGTAAAGGGTGAATCAGCTTGAAGAGGCTTGCAAATATCTGCTTCATTCAACGTGGAGACACATTTGAAAAGTAATCTAGTGGTGACTCAATATTGCTAAAATACGGGGGAAATTAAAGTTTCTTTTAAAAGTACAATGTCTTGTTGCTTTCTTTTACTGATGCCTGATAAACTTAGAGGTTATTATGCACCTCATATGTACTGTATGTATATTATAATGTGATTACCAGGACTGTTGCCTGCAGGCAGCAGAAGTATTGAGTTCAGTTGTACAAGTCTGACGGGGTGTAATCCCCTCGTGCCCCATGATTCTTCTGCTGAACTTCCTTCAGTCCCCATGCTGACCTTTATCATTTTGTGTCCTTTCTCTTTGGACAGCTCTAAGTATGTCACTGATTAAAAATTATATTTGAACACTCCAGTGGGAAGTTGCATGTATGCAACAACTTCACCAAAATCATGATGTGCCAAAGCCTCTGAATTTGGGATATACCTTAGGAGTTGTTGCTGTTCCAGAAATAATACCTGTTCTACTTAGGATATGAAAGGAATAAAGATACAAAACTTTTTTTTTTTTTCTTTTAATTACTGATTTATGCAAAAATAGTGGTTGGTGGTTGGATCCTGCCTGTGTATATTTTTATAATGATGTATGCTTAGCTTTTCCTTACAGCTAACATTGGCTCCAAATTTCTTGAGCTTCTGCTGGCTGCTTTTTAATGAGAATGGCACTCTTGCAACTTTACCTTTTTCTCTTCCTGAACAAAATTATTTGAGCTGGTCAGGTATCTAGAACAACATCCTAGTGAGCAGTCTGCCTTGCTCTTGTGGTACCCATCCAGACACTGATTTGGGCTGAGCTGCAGCTGGGGAGCATCCACTGGGATGTGTTTGGTGGTTGGCCAGCTGGTCACTGCTGTGGGCAGTGAGTAATCTGGTGTGGTTAACTGGCTCGTTAGCAAGCTTTCATTACAGTGCTGAAGTGTGGTAGACAGGAAGGGGGCATTGTTCTGGCTTGTTCGAATAGCTGATTGGTGCTTTTATAATTTTATTCTTTTATTCTGCATCCCACTTTTGCCGTGGGATTAGTGTGTCTGGCTTTTGTGATCTTTCGTTTTGATTTTATTTTTTGGGTTTTTTTTGAGGGGGTGGGCTTTTGTGTGGGTTTGTTTGTTGGGAATTTTTCTTTGTTTTTTTGTGAAATTTTAGTCTTGTTTTTGTTTTGTTTTTTAAAAGCAGAAAGATGGGGTAGGTTTTGTTTGCCTGGTCCAACTGAGATGTCTGTATGCAAGCTAATCATTTAAACTGACCTTCTGTCTAATGGAAAGAGGCAGGCACTTTTGAGACATGATTCCTCTCCTTCTCATGTAGACCTTTAAAATATGTCAGATGAATCGCATCCTAAAAAGATTATTTCTCTTCACTGACTGTAAAGGGAGCCTAAGGTGCCAAACTCAGATAGAGACATTTACATTGCAGATACCTTAAGATGGAGGAGGTGAATCCCACCCCAGGAAATTACTCTCCTTGGCTTGCAGTGCATCTCCAATTCAAATGTGAATCTCTGTGATAAGCTGGTACCTGGCACAGCAAAGCTGATCCATCAGGATGTGCATGGAGAGGAATTGAAATGGCCCCTGATCCTCACAGAGCTTGTGCCCAGGAGGAGCTCTCACTTCAGTTGGTGTAAGACATGTACCTTAAATATCACGAAAATAAATGCAGGTGTGGTGGCATACAAGTGATTCCTCCTGCTAGTTCCTGTGCAGTCCTGTATGTTATGAGAGGAACTTCCAGCACGGGATTTTGAACCTCCATGACTTTTTTTCCTCAAGAACAAGTTTGCAGTAACCTGCAAACCTGAGCAATTACACCTCTGCTCTCCCTTTTTCTTTCAAGGACTGAAAACATAAAAGTCTGTGAAGATGGTGAAAAGGCAGATGCTGGGAGATGTGTCTGCCTTGACTCGTGTGGGGAGGCATCCCTTGGGTGGGTGCCCTGGGGTGCTGGGCCAGTTGGTGGGAGAGGAGCTTCCCAGAATGCAGCCCTAAGCTCCTGGTTCCAGGCAAATTAATGTTTTCTCTAACAAAGCTATGCCGTAAGAATAAGGTATATGTAGATCCTGCTAGTCTCTTCAAGGCTCAGGAAAAAGAAACACTTTTTTTCTACTCTCCTTTCTTGATTCCCTGAGAACTGCCGTTTGGACAGATGTTCCAGTGCAAGTTTTGACTGCTTCCCCTCCACCCCCAAATCAACCCTCTTCATTTCCCATCTGTTTCTGTGGCTGTATGGGCAGCCAGGCTGGGAAATGAAGCTCTAATTTTAAAATCTCTCTTGAATTTGTAATCTTGCTAGGCTGTTTTCACCTGGGATCAGCTTCCTGGCTGGTTTACAGCTAATTTTTTGTGTGGCTGCATAGTAGTAGCACAAGCTGTGGGACAGTGCAGAGCTGCTCAAAATGTGTATGATGTTTCCTCTGCGGTGTTGGAGTCTCTATCAACCTTCCTGATTCCAATCTTAGGGGATCTGAAGGTCAGTCCCCAGTGTGTTGGTTAAGTCTTCTGCCCCAGGGAGCACTGATCATTGCATCTATGTGTATTACACGAGTATGTGTGAGGAGGAATGTTTACAAATATACACATGCATATGGACTTAATGCCTTCTTTGCCCCAGTCTTCAGTATCAGGGCCAGTTGTTCTCAGGATACCCAGCTCATAATCCATGAGGAAATGATTAGTGGTCTGCTCTGCCTATTAGGCACTAACAAGTCTGTGGGCCCTGATGGGATCCACTGTCAGATGTTTGGGAGGTGTCTGGATCTGCTGCTGAGTGATGATTTAGGAGATTCAGGATGGTTGGACTTGATGATCTTAAATGTCTCTTCTAACTTGGATGATTCTGTAGATCTCCAGATGTGTGTGTGTATAGTAACTTGCTTAGCAAGGTGTGTTCTATTCTCTTTCTTTCTGTTTCTAATATACTCCAGTGAAAACTAACAGAATCGAACCTCAGCATCATGCAAATTAATTTTAAAATTTGTACAGAGCTTTGGAGAAAGAGAGGTGTGAGAGCAAACTGCATCTTGTGTCTCCAAAGCAGAGCTATATATGCACGGCACATGCCTGAATCCATCAATATTGCAGATACGTTAGCACTAAATTCATTCACCCTGTTCCTAATTACTTGGTGCTGATTTCTTCTCTACACTGTTGGTTTTAATCTTTTAAGCAGGTGACCGAATCCTCGGACAGTCCTGACTTTTGAACTGGATGGAGATGGGGATTTTAGGAGTGTGCTGTAGCAGTCTCACACTGGTGGCTGAGTTTTTTTGCATTTTTTTTTTTTGCAGCTGGTAAATTCCTGTGGTGCCATTGGATGAGTTTGCCCTCATTAGAGGACTAAGGGAAGATTTCTTTGTTCTTTAGTCTTGATGGAAAATGGTGTATGTTGCTTTTTCTAAATAGAGGAGAGCTGATTGAAGTACTTAAATACAGAATAACAGCTAGTGATGGAACATTTAAAACTTCTGTTGTTCTGAATAAGTTTTAATGAACAATGAAAACAGAGCAGATGTTGCTGAGTATTTACTTCAGTGTAGCTTAAAAATAATTTGTGCTTTATGGTAATAATTGTCAGATCTAATTAAAAAATTGGAGGAAAGCAATATGGAGTTAGATCCAATGAATGATTTTGTATGACTCGTTACCGCAAAAAAAAAAAAGAAAAAAGAGACAATATTGCTTGAAAATTTTAGCCACTTTAGCTGGAAATGAACAATTCTGATTCAGGGGATTGAGAAAATTCTGTTCAGAGTTACTTGGTAGCCCTTGAACTTGGTAATTTTGCCTCAGGTCACTGATTATGAAGTATATTCATGCCTTCTATAGTGTTCTGAAGCTACGTGTGTGTTTCATGACAGTTTTTTACGATGTGTTTGTGTCTGTTTACAGCATAGTCCTCTTATTTTGCTCCACTTGCTGGGGATTTATCAGTGCATCAAACATTGTGCTTACTTTCAAGCCAGCATTATACTCTAATTCCAGTGGCCAAACAAAGTGCTTTTGCACAGACCTCTTCCTGAAATTTTCTTGAGGTCACAATGACATGTGTGTTCCATCCTGAATAAAATTAATTAGCATTAAAAAAAAAAAAACAAACCAAAAAAACACTCGGAGTAGTTTGAAGGCTGTAGATCTGTAAAGTTCCTGAGTGTGAGTTCAAAATCTTTGTTATTCTCCCAGGCAACACTTGCTGAGAGAGCCAGGGTTCAAGGGATTTAAACATGGTACTTGATTATATCTTAGTTGAATCTTATTTTCAGTGATTTTCCTAATATTTGCGAATTTGAACTCTGAACAGATCTTTTTACTGGAGAAAACTGCGTTTCTGGTTAGAGCTTGTCATACACTAGAGGCTCTGCTCAGTGCAACTTAGCATCTGCCTCTGTAAGAATTGATTGAGCCTGAATGGCATTGAGGTGTTGCATTATGATCAGCCTTTCCTACTGAAGGACACACTTGACTAGACAAGTCCAAGCACCGGCTCCTTTCTGAATACTGTTCTGTATTTCTGCAAATCTGCTCGTCTCTTGGTGTGAAAACCTCAAATATTATTTTAATGTAGGATTGTGTTCCCACTGGTTTTACAGCAGCTGTTAATATAAACTGTTCATGAAGCTGCTCAGGCTTCTGTAGTGTCATGTTAGGTGGGAGGTTTTTATTATTATGTCTTTAAAGATTGTCTTTTGTTTGTTTGTTTTTTAAAGCATGCGAATTTGAAGCTCTGTTAGTAAAGATGGTCCATGGGGATTGGTTGGCATAATGTATATGAAAGACAGTGTAGCAAAGAAGCAGCTTGTTTACAGAACAATGAAAAGTTACAGGAAGCACTTCAGTAGCTGCATCTGCACTTCAATAGTTGTATCTTGGCAAGACATCAGTTTTGATTTCTATATCGGTAAACTAGTATTTAGATAGCTTTTTCTACAGGTGGCTTTTTCAAAGCTGAAATTCTGAGAATGTGCAACGTCTAAGATTCATCCTGCCTGAATGCCTTGAATATTTTTAATTTTTGGCTTTTATAGCCACAACTGCTCTTCTTGGGAATAGTGTTTAGCAATGCTCAGGAATGGTATGTATGCTTGCTCTTTTCTTGCAGTAATTTATTTTTATATTTTCAGTCCTTTGTTTAAAAACAAATTCTTAAAAGGGGTATGATAATTACCAGTTATTAACCTTCATTTGCCATTAGTTGTGTTGAAAGCTGGCATCAAAAATGCTGTGAGTGTTAAGAAGTGTTTTAATTAGGTCATTAGATCCTATGTGATTTAGTGATAGCCCAGGGAGAAAGGATAACAGGAAGAGGTGTAAACGGGCAGAGCTTTAATTCAACAAAGCGTTTGTACAGATGCACTAATAGGGCTTAAATCTTCCCTTTTAGCTGAGCATTGGCTTTGCTGCGTTTGAGCCTAAAACCAGATTTTCACCTCAGATGGGGAGGGCTCAGCATCTTGGCAGAAGTTGCTGGTGCTGTGCACCTGGTGAAGTTGCTCAGGTTTGGCTCCGTGGGTACCATTTTTGTGTTAGCTGGATGTGGTGCCACACATTGGGGAGCATCTGCCTCAGAACTTCTCTTTTGAACACTCCTTGGGAGTATTCTTAATCTGTTGGGAGGAAAAAAAAAAGAAAAAAAGGAGAAAAGCAAAAGCAAAATAAAAAAAAGGAGTCAGTATTAAATTAGTAAATTTGCCTCAAACTGGAAAATGACATTTTGTTTCTCATTTGCTGCCTTGAGCTTCAACGGATGGTTTTCACTGTGGCAACATAAATGTGTGTATTTTTATCAATATAATTTTCTGTGCTTGGGGGTAAAAATGTTTCCTAAAGGGCCCATTGCCTGCCTGGATTTTTATGTCTTCCCAGTAGATGGCTTATAGCAGGAAATACTGGGTTGATTTCAGAAGTCAAAAAAATGTGACATTTATTTAGGGAAATTTCTTTTGGCCTGCTTTACCAAAAAGGGGAAAATTCTAACGTAGTAATTTTGAAGAGATGTTTAGTAGCCGCAAGCTGTCATATCCTCTGCATTTGGATTCTAACCTTTTTTTTTCTTAGAGCACAATCAATAAGATTAATATTTTATCACATATTCCCTTCCTGCCTTTAAAAAGTGATTTGCCAGGAGAGAAGGCTTATTTAATGGTTGCACAGGTCAGTGTCCTCTATGCCATGCCCTGGTAACATTTGAACCTGCTGCTGAATTTGATTACCAGAGGAGGAGAGGTCTCAAATTATTTTCTTTGAATTCTGTGCGGGCTGGTGCCCGGTTTTTCATAACCTGAGGTTTTGTTTGCTTTTTACAAGTGGAGACTAGTGAGACCTGGACCTCAAATGATGTATTGAGACAGTGCTTATAGCACCTTCAGTGGGGCTGCAGTCTATTTATACCATCTGCAGCCTGGCTTTAATTGATGGGGTTTTGTACCTTTTTAGGTGAACATAAATTATGTGAGCACTTTACAGTCCAAAGTAATAAAAAATCTGAATTGTCACCATTTCTTCCTAATCGTATCACAAGGCAGATTCCCAAGTAAAGTATGCACATAAATTTTTAGCCCATTGAAATATGCATATATAATTTAATTTGCATACATTAAATTCTTAGTTTCATTAATGATTTAAGATTCTTTTGCAGTTGGAAGACTCTGTCACATTTTTTCTTGATTGAATTGCCTATTCTATTCAAATAAGACTTGGTAATATTGCTTGTGCATTACAGAATGATATTGGTAACTTTGTTAGACCTTTTATCAACGTGATTAATTTATAACTGGCTGCGGTGTATTATTAGCTAAAGATACATTACAGTGTAAGACTTCACCAGAATGGAAATTTTAAAGTGCAGATAAGAATGGCAATTGCAGGGCATGTAGCTGAAAAGGTGAAAGAAGGGAGGAAACCTTGGCATCTTACATCAAAAGAGCATTTTCATATTAACGTTGTTAAAAAAGCAGTAAACTTGATTTGTGGTTTCCTTATAAATACAAATATTAGCTTGTATAAAAAATTCAAAGAGCTCTTCTTTTTTTCTATTGAGCTCCAGCAAAATGAATGCTGCATATTTTAAATAAATTTTGAGCAGCAGCATGCTAAACGAGTGAAAAACCTTGTTTTGCTGCTTGCCCAGTGCTGCCTTGGAAGCTGCTGTTTCTCGTGGGCTTTTTCCTTTACTGGAATTGTTTCTTTTTTTTAGAGGGTTGTAGGAGTATTGCCCCACGAAGACAAAGTAATGTCCCCATAATCTTAGCTCTCAGCAGAGCTGCTTTGTGGAGCACCTGTACCATGGTTTCTAAGCACTAAAGAAACTAATCGAAGAAGCATCCAGCCAACAGGGTGTGGAAAGTAGCAGCTCAGTTCCTGGAGAGAGTGAAGCTGCCATGCAGGAGGGCTCTTCAGGAGGAATGGATGGACATCCCTTAAAGGATGCACTGGGGACAAGATGTAAAGCAGCAGGTAGGAATGGGTGAATTGAGGAGCCCTGTGTGTTAGGTCCAAGCATGTGTAGACTTTTGGGATTTTATGATCTCAATGTTAATTTCATGGGGTGGATGCATCCTGCTTTTTTATCCTTTTTCCCTGCCTACTGTGTGTGCTGAAATGCGAAGGAGATCTGGACTGTCCTGTCTAAGACGCTGCTAATGAGTGTGTTAATGGGTTGTAGTTGTCCATGACAGCCCTGATCCTGTAGATCCATGTGTAAGCTGTGGAGGAGAGTGGTCCCGTGAAGCTTAAGTGGGACTTCTTAGGTATTTGAATGTACACATGTAGATATTTGTGCCTGCCTTGGTTTGACTGTGGAATGTTGCTGTGTGCTGGTCTTGGGTGTCTGAGGTGCTCTAGGTTGCAGAGAAGGGAGGATTAAAGAAGGTGTAAGAGAAAAAGTGGGCAGCTGCTGAGAACAGAGAAGTCACACAGTACTTAAAGTTTTCCTTTTCACCGAACATTACATATTCCCTAAGAATGTACTGACACTTGCTCTTGAGTACTCCCAGTTTGCACTTTGATATTAATTGAACCAAGGACTAAAATTCCTGCTTTGTTGATTGATTTTAAAAAAAAATTTAAACTGATTAATGTTTTCATTTGAATAGCACTGCTGACTCTGCAGAAGATGTGATCTTTTAATTAGCAGATGTCAGGATTAGCATTAGTGTTGAGCTGTAATTAGCATTTGTACGCATAGTAAAAGACCCAGGCTCAGTTTGGCAGCAAGGAGAATGAAATTATAGGTAGTGGTGTAACTTGGCACTTGCCTGCATATCTGTAATGGGTTTTTTTGGAAAAGTGAAACCCACAAGTATCATGATCAAAGCATGAAGTCTAGCAGATTAATCGCTGATAAAAAAAATACATATAAATTATTGGTATTGTTCTGTTAGCTAAATCATAAGTTTTGTTGGCCTAACAGAATTTAATATATCTAATTGTCACACACTGATACTCTTAAATTGAAGGCTGGAAAGTGCTAATAGTTTCTTGGCTAGACTGCAGCAGTAGTGTGCATGGACATGGATGTCTCTGGGAATGGTATTTGGAGTAGAAGAGACCTAACTGAAGCAGGTGCCATTTGGGGTTCTTAGAGTCCCACTTCAGCTTAATTCAAAGAACAAAGGTGCATTAACTTTATGTCCTTGTTTGCACAAGTGAGGGTTTATGTGGAGGGGTTGTATGTGAATGTAGGAGGAGGCAGGACACAGTGCGTTTATCACAGGTCAGAAGGACCCAGGTACAGGAAGTAATGAAATCTGAATGTCTCCGAAGAACGAGACCTTTCCCTTCCTGCTGATGAAAAACAAGCATGACTCCAAGTTAGTGGGAAGAGAACATCATGGCTAATATGGGACTAAAAAGCTGGTTGTTGATTATTGTGGGGAAATCTATTCAGTAGCATTTTATCCATGCAAGTCAAAAATAATCCTTTTTAATCCTGCTAAGGTTATTGAAGACAATGGTGATTTCTGTGACCGTTAGTCAAACAAGTAGACAAAACTCAGTAGTTCTGCTTTTTGGTACACCAAAGGAAAGGAAAAGCTACTTAATTACAGGAGTAGAGGTAAGAGTTCGCAAGTTAGTGGTGCTTGGGGGGAAAAAGGAGCCTTCTGTACAGCACATTCTGTGATAATGGTCATAGTGTGATGATACAGAATGAATTTGCAGTGCTCCCATGGCTGGGTAGGAGAGCAGGATTCTATTCCTGCTTTGTGTGCGTGCGTCACTCTTTCTCGTTTTGGTCTCCTTATTGCATCTAAACCCCAGTAAAATGGAGTTAATGATTCTGATGACCTTTGTCAAGGTGCTCTGAAATTCACCTCTGACAAGTGCTGTTCTAGGATGATGAGTTATTTCTGCTGGCCACTTCCATGTGGTTTTAAACTCTATCGGACTGTAACAAGACAAAGACAAATGTTATGCAAGTTAAACTATGAAATGATACTTTAAAAATGAAAATTTTTTGAGAGGAAACATAGAATGAGCCTTGAATCTGTATTAGTATTTTTTTTCCCCTCTCCCACTTTACAGCTGCATATTTACAGGTAACAAAAAATTCAGATGCTTAAAGCAGATGACAGGCTGTTCCCCTCTTGCATTTCCACCAGGGAGAAGTGAGAAGGATTTATCTGTCATCTTGCCTGTATAAATAATGCTTATGAGAATAACCACCCCCCACAAACCTTCTCTTGCTTCCAAGCCCCTGCTTGGATCTCTGGAAACAGCCATGAATGATCCTAGGCACTAAGTGTATGCTGGTTTGTGTATGTTTGTATGGTTGCATTTGAACTTCCCTCCATTGCTTTATTTCTGAAAGGAAAAAGAAATGCCATCAAAAATGAAGGTTTTTCAAGGTGTTGACCTTTTGAAGGAAGAGCCTGGTGCATACGTAGCAGCATAAACCTGCAATGATCATTCCATAAAACAGCATTAAGAGCAGTGGTGTGTCTGATTTGTCAAATGAAGAGGTGGCACATCTCACCTTCCTGCTGAATAAATACAGCTCATAGCAGAGGGTAATACTGTCATCATAACGTAATTGAAATTTTATTATTCCAATGTACAATTCAATAAAACTAACCACAGTAGTGGTGTTATCGATTTAAACTCAGTTAAAAGCAGTTCACATATTCAGTTCAAAATATTTCTGATGAATATCAGCCCTGGTAATAAGATTTCCTTCATTCAGTAGCAGAAGTTTTTATCAGCCTGAAAGATCAGATAAAATGTTAAGAAACAATTTGATTTTTGCACCATTGGCCTAACCAAAAAGACTCCTTAACAGTGAGCGCTCCTAATTTTTTTTCAGTCTCTGCATTTCTGATACATCCTCAGCTTTTAGTGTAATTAAAAAAAAAGGATTATTTAATGGCACTTGTTCAGAGGAGGGGTCCTTCTATGCTGGAAGCAGCCACTGCTAGTTGTAGGCGTGATCATTTGTCATGTAAATGTATGGCTCCGACCTCTTCTGCACCAGAGGAAAGAGTCTGCAGTAATTACTTGGGTTTTTCCTAGTGTAATTAGTGAGTAATCTGCTGTGACATCTAAGTACAACATATGTAGTCAGCCTGTGAGTAAATATGTTGTTTAGTGAATTTTAAAGCAATGTCACCCTTTTTTAAGCGGTATTGCAAGAAAGCCCTTTGCAGACACTGGCTCTCAGGGCTATTTGTTCATGGACCTTTCTGCTGCTTCCAAAGAGGAGCAATGGAGCTGGGGAAGAGTCTGGAGCACAAGTCTTAGCAGGAGTGTCTGAGGGAGCTGGAGTTGTTCAATATGGACTAAAGGAGGCTCAGAGGAGACCTTATCGCTCTACAACTACCTGACAGGAGGGTGTAGCCAGGTGGGGTTCAAGTCTTTTCTCACAAGTGACAGGACAAGAGGAAATGGCCTCAAGTTGCAGCAGTGGAGGTTTAGATTGGATATTAGGGAAAAAGTTTTCATCAAAAGGATTGTCAAGCGCTGGAATTTGCTGCACTGAGAAGCGGTGGAGTCACCATCCCTGGAAGTATTTAAAAGATGGGTAGTTGGGCTTAGGAACGTGGTTTGGTAGTAGACTTAGCAGTGCTGGGTTGAATTTGGTGTCAGAGATCTTTTCCAACCTAAATAATTCTGTGGTTCTAAGAGGTCGCTGAAACATAAGGATGCAAGAGTACAGATGATTTCATGGGAGGGGAGATGAAAAGGTATAGGATTGGAATTTGCTTCTTACTTGTGACAGGATCAAAACTTCAATCCTAAGGCCAACATTGCCCTCTTTTTCCTTCTTGTTCTCCTCTTCTGTTCCTTCCTGTTTTAAATCCCCTTTTAAGGGGGCCTCACACTGGTTAATACTTTGAGAATTTAGATCTTGCAAGAGGTGTACTAGTTGTTACTTGTTTCTGGCTTTACAGTCAGAATAGCTATCAACTGTGTACTATCACTTCTTGTCCTACAGCAGCGAGAGTCTTAGAAAAAATCCATAAGCTTCTTTCTTCCTCCCTTGATTTCAAGAGCTGTGTTCAACTTTTTCCATTTTATATGTAGCTTTTTCCAAGAAACACCAAGTTGTACACTCTCCTTTTGTTGATACTTGCCCAAACCACAATACTTGTTCTATGCTTACAATGCCCTGCATTGTGGCAAGTGTTTTGCAAAACCTTGTATGGTAGGAGCAAGCCAGCTGTATGCTGAGCTGACCTCGGATCCTTGCTTTGTCTGGGGCTGCTTTGTCACTCTGGACCTGAGGTTTAAGACATATTCCGTGTTGCTTCCAAATGCTATGGCAAGTAAATCATTGATAGCTGAAAGCGGGTGACAAAAACTTTACATTTTAGTCAGAGTCCTTGCATTTCACTAAACTTAACTTTTTCTGTTTGGCATGTTCATAGAGATGCAAACCAGTTTCTTCTATCAGCAGCACATTTAATTGATTTCAGAGTGAGGAAAAAAGTAAAGCTGGAGCTCGCAGTGAACATTATTCCTGTTTGCAATGTCCTGAATACTTCAGTTTTTTACACCATTCCAATGAAAAGGAAGGTTGTGTGTGTTCTCAAAGAAATGGACAGTGTCTGCACTTGCTCATGTTGTTCACTAGGCTACACCTAATTTTCTTTTCCTGTCATTGCTTGGGTTGATGGCCCCCCACCTGTACCCACATAGCTGCTGCCCCACCTCCTTTTCTCTGCACAGGTCAGGTAGTACTGGAAATGGTTTGGTGGAGAAGAACTCCAACAATGGGATAAAGCATTGTCCTGGAAACAGATCTTTGCTGGTGATTTAAAGGGGTTCAAGCCCAGAATCAATATTCATAACTCATTTGGCCACAAATACAGGTAAACCTGCAGTTACGAGAGCAACCTTGAGTTTGTTCTTAAATAGTATTTTTGGTAAGGCCAGAATTTCCAATTTCAGTTCCAGGGTGGCTACAGAACAGTGCTGAGACTGTCCCTTACCACCCAGGGAAACTTCTCTCCCTTTTAAGAAGTCCTTCTGTCCCTTGCATTCCTGTTTCCAGAGACTTTAACTCCTTCTTGTAGTTGGACTTCTTGCCCTCTCTGCCAGATCATTTCTCAGTCACAAATCACCACTGCTGAGTTGTCACAGTTGGAATTTTTCACTGTGTGTCTTCCTCTCGCTCCTGATTTGTAACCACTTCAGGAAGAATGTTTCAAACAGCCTCTAGCAACGCTGCTGGTGGTACTTCACCCATGCAGCATCCTACCAAAATATCTTGCAAAGATTTAGATGAATTGAATGTACGTTCATGGTTGTGCTCAAATGTTGCACAGTTGCTGAATTTCACGAAGTGCAGTTCAGTTGTTGTCACATTGTTCTGAGTTTTTAGGAAGATTTTTTGAGTTTGAGATTTTAAAAAATGGAGTTGATGTGCTTGTGAATCCTGCTTGGTAAAAACATCTACGGCTGAGACTCACTGAAACAGTAACAGCAGAAATCAAAATGGAGCATTTGAGGTTGCATTGAGGGGAAATGCTGCTCCTGAAGTAATAGCACACTTTGAGTTATTTCAGTGTCCCATCAGTTTAGTCTTGTTTATTAATGTGGGTCTATAGAAGTCAATTTTCCTTGAGTGGATGAGGGTGGTGAAGCTGTTGGCTTGGAGGTGCAATGTGCCAGGAGCAGACATCTGCAGCAGTGGTACCATGCGATGTCTTCTGTCCTCCTGCAAACCTAGGGATGAAGCAGAAGCAGAAATGAGCCCTGCAAAAAGAAGCCTGTGTAGTGGTGTGAGAAGTGATCAGCATACAGAGGAATTAGTGTATCTGACCAGATGAGCTAAGGTTTGGCTCTCTGAGTGGGAAAAAAAAGGCTGCACTTAGATAAACTGCATGTGTATAGCTTTGCTGATGTGGCTGCTTTTACCTTCTGGGGCTCAGTTATTTGAGCAGGTGGCGAGGAGAAGCTCTGCTCCGTGGTGTGGGTGCGTGTGGAAATTCATTAGCTTGAGAAAATATCCCCACCCTAGCGGTGCTGGCTGGGTTATTTGAGGAGGAACGCTGACCTTTGGTGTGTTTCTGTGTGCTGGGTCCTGGCAGGAGCTGTCAGCTGGAGGGATGCTGCTGCTCTGCCCTGCCAGGCAAGGCTGGAGGGCTCTTATCTCCTTCCTTCCGCCTCCATAACAGCACTTGTCATCTCCCTGCACATGTGGATTTTACACAGCTCAGCATGCTTTCCAGCAGACACCAACATATTAATTATAATGCTGTAAAAATTAATTGAAACACAGCATAATCTCTGTTAAGTAAGGTCACTGAAATTGTCTTAAAATAGACTGCTCAAGAAATAAGATGAAATCTCTCTACAGAGAGGCTTAGCAGATTTCCTGTGCCAGTCCTCTTGAGATGCTTCTTATTGCCTTTAAAGTGCATTCAGTATTTCTGTATTTTCCCTGAGAGTTCCTGCCAGCTTTCCTATGCTGCTTATCTCTGCTAACCTGTTAATGGTGTTTTGGCCTCCTTTGCCCAGATTGTGGTGATGGGGACCTTTGTCTGAGCATTGTGTCTTTGTCTGAGCAGTGACTCTTTGGGAGAAGACATGGGCCTGTGGAAGATGTGGCTGGAGATGCAGTCTGGTGATTCTTTGATTCCTATTACAGTTCTAATACCTGTGCTGATCCTGACAGGGCAGAGCTGGCCCAAAACATTTGGTTGTTAATGGGCTCCCAGTGCCTTCAAAGTTGGTTCAGCAAAGTAGGTAGAAGGATGAAATTCTACCAGCTTCCCAGTGGCCCCAGTCCAACTGGTTTATGGCTTTTAGGAATGGCAGACGTGACTTTTTCATCGCATTTGAAGCCAGCTAGTACTAAATGTGGTTAGATTTGGAAATAAAATGCATGTTTACTCTAGAGATTGTTCTTTTCTCATTGAATTGGCCATTGGAAATAGATGGCCCATAACTTCAGTGTGACAGTGGGATGCAAGCTAGCATTTTAGTTTGGGGTGCTGCCAGTGATGTCGGTGCATCAGGAAATTCAGGCAGCCATGTGGTGCGATAAGCCTTTACTTTCAGAGGCCGTGTGAATGGGAACTCTGACAGTTTGCAATTTCTGATGACATCTGCTACATTTTATTTTATTTTAAGGTAAACTGCTCTCTGGAAAGGTAAAATTACCACCTGCAGTCAGAGAAGGATCTAACTGGACCAAACAAGCTTCCCGACATGTAACAGTGTGACCTTTTTCCAGCTCTGGTTTTCTCTTTTGGTGTTGTAAAGTCCTTTTCTCTGACTGCACATCAATGGCCTGCAGAAATAGTAACCTTCAAGTGGAGAGGGGAAAAAAAAGAAAGAAAAGAAATAAGAGCTTCAGGTGAGCAAGATGAGAGCACATGAGGAGGAGCTGCTGTGTTGTCTGGATGCTGTGATGTGCTCCAAAGACAAGTGACAAGTCCTTCTACAACTGCTGCTTCTTTTTTTTTTTTTTTTTTTTTTAATTTTTAAAATTCTTTCCTGTTGACAAAATCTTGGGGAGGAAATAGGTATGTGTGAATCCAGCTGTCTTAAAGCTGATAGAAAGAGGCTGCTTGGACATCACAGCCGGGTGAGAAGAGAGGCTGTGGGGCTTTGGTGGGGAGAGGAGGGAGCTCAGAGCAGAGGCTGCCTTTTTAAAATCTGTTTTTGTTTTCAATCAAAATCACATGTTTTTGGAAGGAGGCTCCTGAGAGAGGGAGAGTAGCAGCATTGTGTGTGAGTGTTTAATTCACTCATATGATAGAGCTTTGAGGAAAAAAACCTGGATGCCACTTAATGATTTTCTGTGATTTTGAATGATATAAATATTACTTTATGTAGTGTGAACTCGAGGCTGTCATGGTCTGTGAACTCATGCAGCAGTGGAGAAGGGAATATGTTGCAAACTGCAGCGATTAATCCTAGCAGTTTGTTTGCTAGGCTTTGTGGAGGCATGCCTTGCCATGAAGATGAAATAAGTCATTGCAGTGGAAATCTGAAAATCAGACAGCAGCCTTCTCTTAGATTTGACTTCACACGAGGCATCTGAACGGCATTATATCCATATTTTTAAAATTTGTGGCTAAACTTTGCAAGAAAAGAGCAATCAGACTTCATGTTGTGATGACAAAGGGTGGGTCCACTGTCAGAGTGATTAGAGGCTCAGGCTATCCCCAGCAATTGCCATGCTGTAAATATTGAGTCCTCCTTACCCTGAAGCCAGCAGCCTATAACCCTTTTAGAGAAGAAATGCGATGAGGTTGTGAGCCAGCAGACCCATTTGGAAATGTATTCTTCCTGGGCTGTTGGGTGTTACAGCACTAAAAATAAATTAAAAGGCACCATCATTGGATATTATTACTAGCTTATGATACAACTTAGCTGCTGATAGACAGTCTATTATACCAATTCCTTCTGGCTGCTGACAGCTCACCAGGTGCTTGGAAATGTCAGCCCCTGCCCCAGGATATATGGAGAGGTTATGGTTTAATTTTCAGGTCATCTGTGCTTTCTGTGGGTGGAGAGTAGCACAGAGTTGGCCCCAGGAGTCTTGCATCCAGCTTGTGGTTTTTAGTGTTGTTTAGCCTGTTACCTGAACAGTGCTCTTGCCGATCTCTTTGTTCTGTCAGACTTGTGGGTTTTGGTGTGTTTTCACCTCCTATGCTAGTAGTCACTTTTTTATTTTTGCTGTATTGAAACCATCTCGATTAGTTCATATTGCTGCCACTTTTTTTTTTTTTTTTTTCCTTTTTTTTTCCCCCTACTTAAGGAGGGACCCACTCAGCCTTCCTGGTATGTTTGGTAACTGTATAATTAGAAAGCTAAAAATAATGTACGAAAAGCAGCAGTTTCACAGGAGGTGTCCCAGTTTGGCAACACTGGGCTCTGAGTCACACTTGCTTCACTGAGAGCCGAGCTGGTTGGAGACAGCAGTGAGTATTGGGCACTGCCTTCCTGAGCAGCCAGGGTTTGCCAATGTGTGGTGCAGCATAGCTGAGGTCTGGCCATCCAGCCCAAGTGGTGCTGGCAGTGCCAGAGTGCCGTGGGTGGAGATTCATTGCATTCTATGTTTATTTTCAACGTGTTACGATGCTGACCAAAACCCTGCCCAGCGCTCTGAGTATCTTGGTGCAAGGAGCAATGATACAAATAAAAGAGTGAATGTCCCCATCTTTGTCTGACAGCAGATCTCAGCTCTATCAGCAGGAATGCTTTTATTCTTAAAGAGAGCATTGCAAGCAGTATCCAATTTTCTTTTAATTATTATTTTTTTGCTTCCTTCCATGCAGTGACAAAGCCATAAATTTCTCCTTCTCTCATGCTGGCTTTTAGTATTTATTAGTAGCATGTTAATTCTCAGAATCTGAACTCCAGTTGGGACCCTATTAATGTTGATTCTTCGCAGACCCACCATAAGAAAGGAGATGTCTGGAATACTGAGGCAGCCTGTTTTACACCCTCTCTTTATTCTTTGATTATGTGCTGTTCTGGGATAGAGTTTGAATGAAGGAAATTGCAAATTTCATATTTTGCTGTTGCACCAGGTAAAAAACCTCTTGTTTCCAATTTATCATAATTTTTATAATATATCTTCCAGTGTACACTCTTTTTCATCAGCCCTATCACTTAGATCTTTGTGGTCCCAGGGGAATCTCAGCACATTGGCTGCTTCCCCTTGTAACTGCCTGGGAAAGTTTTAACTGTAGATCTTAAAAGTGATGGCACCCAAATACGAGTGGAAAGACTCCCAAACTTCTTGTCCTAAGGCATTTATTACTTTGTGAATCACTCACCTGGTCTTTCTGGGGGCTGCTTTGTGACTTTCAAGCACAGAACACCTGAAATGCCATTGGGGTGGCAGGAAGTCAGGACTGACTGCACAGAAAGCTCATAGGGATTAACTTAGTTATTTATCCTTTTCCTTCTCACTTTAATCTTCTTTTGGTAACCAAATTCAGTGAACTGCAGAGCTGCTTAAAGGTCTGCCTTGTTCTGAGCAGTTTATTTCAAACTTTATTTTGTCTCTTAGGTGAAACAGGGATTAAATTTACAGCATGGTTTGTGAGCCATGCTTAGTTCAAATTACAGTAAATCATTACATTTGCTACCATTGGCTTTAGAGGGGAAGCAAATGCAGCCCAGTACAGGGACTGTTAAACTTCCAGGAAATGGTGAATACCAAAAATAAATAAAAATGCATGAGAAACAGATTTTGGCTGAAAAATTCTAACCTTCATTGCAAGTGCTTTTTAGAACCTCTGAGATTTGGTTTTCTGTCTTTGGAAGGAACATGACCTTATCTTGTCTTGGCTAAGCTCTGGGGAAGAAAAGAGGGGGTGCTGTGCTAGGTGCAGGTGCTCCAGTGGGCAGGGCTGGGCACTCTGGATCACAACACACAGCTAAAAACTGGCACCTCTAGCCCTGTGATGGTTTACCTTCAATGAGTTGTAGAAGTTTGAATTTATTCTCACTGGGTCAGTGAAAGAGGGTATAATAACTGTCTTGGGGAGAGAGGAAAAGATGTGCATGTAGATTTGTTTATCTGGGTTGCTGTGGGTCATTTATTCATTGCTGGAGCACAGTGTTGTTCTTGCACACATTTATTTATTTGCTAATGAAAAAGCTACAGAATTTTGGAGGAAGGGCTGGGAACGCTGATTTGGTATCTGAATGCCTTCCATATTCATGCTGTGTGCAGGCAGATATTTCTTTATATCCCGTTTTAAAATTCTAATCTGTGATGCTGTTGATGAGCTGTGGGATGGCGGCTGACATTTCAGCTCATTTCTTATCATTTTAGTTTTAATCAGAAGCTAGTGCTCAACTCTATATAAACACTGGTAAATCAACTTCACTGGTCTCATTGAGTGGTAATGAGGATTGTGATTTTATTCTTTGTAGCATGAGATTTTGAACATTAAATTTTGACACAGTAAACTAATTTCTCAAGAATTCTTATCAAGAGTTATATAGAGGAACATTCACATGTATCCAGGGTCGTGACTGCAATTGACTGGAATCCAATACTTTTGCCACCCAGGTTATAGGTGAGTGACTGACCTCACAGAATTCAGTGAGATTTTTATTAGTGATTTTGCAGTCTCTGGCCTCCAGTGTCACCAAGCTCCTTAGAAGAGAGGAGAACTTCAAAAGGAGGACTGTGCTGTATCAGAGCTTTCATTAAACTACTAAACCTTGTCCTTCTTACCCTGTTTTCCAGATTGATTTTTAACTAATCTTTTCACAGCACACAAAATCTGCAGGCCACCTGCAAGAAGGGGGTCGATTGCCATTTAATAATATTTTCTCAACAGAGATACAAAAGAAATGCCCTGCAGAGTTAATCACAAATATCCATTGAGAATAAACATGCAAAATGTTACATCAACAGAGTTCCTCCGTATGCAGCGCTCCAAGCTCTGCTGCTATTAATAATATGTTGAGAAGGCATGGGTGTGGAAAGGAATGAAGATGTTATATGCATATATATATCTATATGTACCCACCAACTGTATAACCTACATGCTAGACTTTACATAGCACTGTATCAGTTTCATCCTACTGCTGCCTGCAGGACTTCCCTGGACTTAATTACGTTCTGGAAGATCTTTTCGGCAGCAAACGGTAGATACATTATTAAAAAGAAGAGCTTGGCAATGGCACAAGCCACATTCAGGAGTGCTAACTGCAGAGTGCTGGATGATGACTTGTTTTTGTCAAGCTTGTTTGCCATATGTGCACCCCAAACCGTCCTAGCTGCAGGTTGTAGTTAGGTCATCAGAGGGAGGATGGTTGTGTAAGCACCTGAAATTTATTTGGATAATAAACAGTTCCAATACAGAAAATAATCCTTAAAAGCTGAGTCCTGGGGATTTCTTCTGAAGAGAACTTGCTTTTGCCCCTAGGAGCAAACCAATTTGCTTTAGAGAGCTGGTGAGCAAGCTGCCTGCTCCTGGCTGCGAAAGGAGCAGTGCTGTGAATCACTGCAAAGAGTAGAACCCTGGAAAAAAATACATTTTTACAAGTCAAAGCTGAGTTACTTGGGTTACTTGTATTACTTGGGTTGCTTTTGGCACTACAGAGCTTCTTTTGCCCTGTCCTCTCCCTCCCTATTTTGTTTTCTATTAAACAAGACTCCTGCCTATGGAGGAGAGAAAAGTCACAGTAATGAAAGCACACCTCTTGGTTCACACCTGGTCTGCTGGGCTTTTTTTGCTCTTCACAGTTTTATAAACAGCCATGCAGGAGCTCAGCTTTAGGTGTATCCTAGATAGAGCTCTGGGCGTGTCTGCTTTACAGACAGGTGCAGCTCTGGCAGTCTCATGGGGCTGCAGCCAATCCTAATTTATTTTTGGGCGCTTTTACTGGTGAGATGAATTACCTGTGTTCCACTCCTCTGATGGGGTGGGGAAAGTTTTGTGATTAGCAGCTTTTAATGCTTTGCTGCACTGGAGAGACAGCTCAGATCCCAGCGTGGGGCATTGCAGCTGGTGTTTGGCTTCAAGGCAGGAGAGGGGGACTATTGAAATCATCCTTCTGCCTGCCCTGCGCTCCTGGCTGGCCACGTTTTTCCCCTGTTGTTCGGCATTCATCCAAACATGGTGCCTGGAGAAGGGATTTGCTGTGCTCTGCAGGAGCCTCTTGCAGTGCTCACTTCAACGGGGAAGAGCAGCAGTGTCCCACTCTGGCTCAGCATGGGAGGATGCTTGGGCTACATCTGTCTGGGTGTGAGGGTGGACCTTTACTTGACACCTTAGTGCCCGCACTTGATGCAGATTAAAATAAAATTACATATATATATATATGAGTATTATATACTCCTGTGTGTACTCCTATACTCATATGTACACATATATACACACATATACTCAAGAGTATATTATCTTCCATTTCCTCAGCTTGGAGTGATAAAATAACTCTTTACATCCCTGGATATGTGCATTTGCAAAACCAGCAAGAGCAGGATACAGTTGTTTCTTCCAGGGACACGGTCCTTCGTGTAGGAACTCTTAAGTTTACCTATTTGCTTTGCAGGTCCCAGGGTGCTAACTTAAGATGATATCACTTTCTGGGCAATTTGAAATACAAGTATTAGTCAGAAATTTCAAGTGTTTGCTTCTGGGCGGGAGACAGGATGCCAAAACCAACATTTATCCATTAAAATCAATCTTAATTACAACAGGGCTAAGTATTCTGATCTGACCACAAGATTCAGTTTGAGTTTCCTTTTTATTATTTATTTATTCTTGTCTTTCTAGTGAGCCACATTCATACTCCACTTACTTTTTTAAAAAAACTGATTTCTGATTTTTTTTTGTGAGGGGGAGGGATTTAGTTTTGCTCAAAATGGGAATGCAGAATCAATAATTTTTATTTCCTTCTTTCCTTCTTTCCTTCTTTCCTTCTTTCCTTCTTTCCTTCTTTCCTTCTTTCCTTCTTTCCTTCTTTCCTTCTTTCCTTCTTTCCTTCTTTCCTTCTTTCCTTCTTTCCTTCTTTCCTTCTTTCCTTCTTTCCTTCTTTCCTTCTTTCCTTCTTTCCTTCTTTCCTTCTTTCCTTCTTTCCTTCTTTCCTTCTTTCCTTCATTTTTAATTTCTTGCTACAGTCCTGTCCTCCCCCTTCTTTTTGTCCAGAAATAACAGCATTTCAGAGCTCTCTGCCTGCTTTGAAAGGCTGTATCTACCAGCTTGACTAGATTCCTCATATAATCACCACGGATGTCATACACCACCTTTCTCCTCTCTGGGTCTGAGGCTATGGTGGTTTTAATGGGTTTAAAGACAACTTCAGCATTAATAACAGCAATATTCATTTAATTCTATTGCTTCTGACAGGTTATGCAGATGTTGCAGTTATTGTAACGTTGTGAGCTTCAGATATCAGATGTACTTTGATAATTTTACAAGATGCGTTTTGCCTAATTATTTCATCCCTATTTAATTCAGGTTGTCCTTGACGTCAGGGCAGCACCAGGCCTATGTGACATGGATTCCCAGGAAGGGATTTAAATTCCTGGGCTTGCTGGGGCTTGCAGAAGTGGCTCCTTCTTGCTTCAGACATCAACCAGCAGCATCTCTGGTGTCCATGCCCTGGCCAGGTCAGGGATCCTTGGCTTCTGCTCCACCTCAACTCTTCCTAGCCTTGGTTGGGTGGTGGCTTTGGCTTTCCCTGAAAGCCACAGGTGACCCCAGGCAATGCTGTTCCAGCCCCCTCCCTGCACTCCTGACCTGAATCTTCAGCTTGCAATGCTGGAAGATTTCCCTTGGAAGGGCTGGAGAAAGGGAAAATATTGTGGACAGATCCAAAAAGTGTCTCTTCGTAGAGATCTAATGGATTAACTGCAGTCAGCAGTTGGGCCGTGTTGTTTTCATTGCATTAGTTGGGTTTTCTTACTCTAGTAAGCACAGTGGGGTTAAAATTAATGAAATTCCTCAATTTCAGTTTCCTTAAATTCCTGGGGCTTTCTTGTTGTTTTTATTTATTTATTTAGTATTTATTATTTGTATTGTAAACTAGAGCAAAGGATTTATTTAAAATGGCTGCACAAAAAGCAAGGAATAGAAAATGAAATTAAAATGTGGTGGAGGCAGAAGTTAAGAAATTAATTTAAATGAAGGAAAAAAGTGGACTTCTTTTTTAATTATTATTGTTATTATTTTAAGGGCACCTTTTAAGTGTTGCAAGTGCAAATAGGCAAAAAAGTATTAAAAAAAACCCCCAACTCTCTCATTTTTACCATTGCTGCTGGATGCACCCAGCTGTGCTCACAGCAAGTTTTTCTGCAGGAGTAAAGTCAGCGTGGAAAGTCTCAACATGGGGCAGCACTGTTTTTGTTGTTCCCCAGCACACCTACTGCATACAAACAAGACTTGGAGCTCTGTGGTAATTTCAGGGCTGGGAAATGAAGTAATTGCAGCCCAGGAAATTATTTTCTAATTGTACTGTACTGCGCTTGCAGAGGGGAGGTTATATCCAAGGCAGTTCCTCCTATGAGCTTTCTGTAAGCCCTTGTTTGTGTTTGTTTGGCCACCTTTTGGGCTGGCATTGGTGCCACAGGGAGGAAGAGCCTTTCCAAAGCTCCATCCTGGCATTGCTGGCAAGGTTCTTTGACAAAAGAGCACAGAAAATCACTTAATGCTGCTCACTCGTGCAAATGTTGCCCTTTTGAAAAAGAGGCTGGTGCACACCTTTGATTCCAAGTAGTCAAGTAATAATTACATGTGAGAGATTAACTTTTTGAAATTTAGGTGTTTTGCTCATTTTGGATAGAAACTATTAATAAAGAGGTGAAGGAGACCCTAGGTTGTTACCCAGTGAATCTTAACAAGGTTTTGGGATAATTGGTGTCTCCGGTGCAAATGAAGTCTGTGTCCTGTTGTTGGTTGGTCGGCTGTACTCCTTAAGTTGCTCTTGAATTGAAGGAGATGAAGGTGGTTATGTGCAGAAACATTGTTTTACAAGGAAGGAAAATTGTCCCAATCATACTTACTGAGTTTGTTGCTTTTTTGGTCAACCTGAAGCACCATGTATCTTTTTTAAAAGGCTGGAATTACTCAGAATAACTGGATTTGTAGTTTTGAAAGTCAGTTGTAAAGTAATTTTGCGATCATTTTGCTGACTGAGACAGCAGCATTTTATATTTCTGCTCCTTTTCTCCCTTAAGACCTTCATAAAATGAGATCTTCTACCTCATGAACCCGTCAAAATGACTGCATTCTAAAGTAAATATGAAGGCATCAGTGAACATAATTTTCTTTGAGTTCAGTCCTGGTCTAATGGCTTTGACAGAACATCCAGTTAATTTTGCTCTAGGCTTCTGCTGCAATCTATCCTAAGGAAATTACTGAGGATGATCAGATTTCTTTGTTTGTGAGAGGTGAATTCTGCTGAGTTGCCTGCTTGCTGGTGTGGCCATGAACTGGGGCTGCCTTTCCAGAGATGGTAGCCAGGAGCAGGGATGGAGAGTTCCTCCATAGGGAGGAATACCTGGTGTCCTCCACCCCGGCTACCACTGCAGGTGGCTTTAGTAGGGCATTGGCTCTCTAAATGTAATTTCAATGCTCTGCAGTAGAGGCAATGCCTCAGAGACCTCCTCTGGTAGTTGTGGGGCTGATCCCTGCTTGCCCTGCCAAAAATTGACTCATCCTTCCCGTTCCCAGCTGACATGCACAGCACAGTGCTTTCCCTGCATTTGAGTGCCCCTGGGTGATAGTCAGGCAGTGACCATTAAGCCACTTGGGCTAGCCATATTTACTGGCCCAGAGGCTCACCTGTTGCCTGGTGGAAAGTCATTGCATTCTATACACCAGCAGTGCTTTGCACGGACCAGCAGAGAAGCTGATCTGGAGCTCTTGGCCCAAAAATTTTGTACACCTCACAGTTAGGTGCTTTGCATATAAATGTTGGCAAATGGATGGCTTGGTTGCCATCTTGTAATTAATCCACAGGGTCTTGCCCTGAGTAGCATTTGTGTGTTCTTGGGTGGTCGTCCAGCTGTTTGAAGTTTACTGTTACCTTCAGAAAAATGTCTTAAAGCAGAGAAGAAATAGGGAGAAAGTCACTTATAAAGAAAAAATATACCGAGAGTGTGTGCACACAAGAAGCAAGAAAAGTTGAATATCACAGAATCACAGAATGGTTTGGTTTAGAAGGGACAATAAAGATCATCTAGTTCACTCCCCTGCCATAGGCAGGGACACCTTTCAGGAAACCAGGTTAATCAGAGCCCATCCAGTCTGGCCTTGAACACTTCCAGGGATGGTCATGTACCACTTCTCTGGGCAACCTGTGCCAATGCCTCATTACCTTGACAGTAAAGAATTTTTACCTAGTATCTAATCTAAATCTACTTTCTTTCAGCTTGAAGCCATTCCCCCTCAGCCTATCAATACATACCCTTTTAAAAATCAGCTTCATGTAGTGGAAGGGAAACAACAAATAAAGCAATATCCCTTGCTAACTGGGAGCAGGGCTCTTGCAGCAAATCCTGACTGTGGCAAATTCCTCTCCTCCTTTTTACTTTAACACAGCAAAACATGCAGCCTTTTCTCTCTTCCCAAATTGGTCCTCCTGCATGAGCCCTGATCTTGTAGAGTATGGAGAATAAATACATGAAAATATTCTGTGTTGGTAGTTTTGAAAACAGTGTGTTCAGAATCAAAAAGAATATTCTGAACAAATTGGTACAGGGACTATGATCTGAAACTATTGTACTCTTGCATTCTAAAAGCAGTAATTTTGGACTTCAAGTCTCAATTTACTCTTAAAAGAAAAAGGTTGTTTAACCTTAAAAGGAATAAAATGGAGCACAAGTTTACTACCTAGCTTTTAATATCTTGCAGAAGACATATGTTTTGCAATAATGTCAGTGTTTTTAAGTTTTGTTTTATCATAAAATAGGCTTTTTGAGTAAATTGTTTAATCAGAAATGTTGGCACTAAAACACAGTTTTCATTTTCTCCAAAATAGCTTCGGTTGTTGTTTTTTTACACAGAATATTTATGGAAAATCTTCCTATTTTATGTTTTCTGGGGAGAGAAGTTTATATCTGGTTCAGTAAACTATTTCATGCTTTCGCTACTGATATCACTGCATTTTTAAATGTTAAGACTTGAAAATCCGCAGTCATTCCTTGGAGGAGGTAGTTTTCCATCTTCCCCGTTGCTCTAAGCCTGAGGAGGACTGGCACAAATCCCGACTATGCCATTCCCAAGTTTACTCAAGGGTGATGCTCCTGGGTGCTGGTCTGAGCCAGCTGAGCTTTTCTGGGCTGTTGACTTTATTCATCTCCCTGCATTCATCTCCCTGCATTTCCACAGGGCAAGCATTTAGCCAGGAATGCGTCCTGTTTTAGAGCTGGACAAAGCCCTCCACCGCCTACCCTTTCCCCTCGGTATTTACTGCTGCAATCCCGGATGGTTTGCATCACAATCGCCCAACCAGTTCTCCGGGAGCCCAGAGACTTTATCTTAGGAGTTATTGAGATATTCATTTGTTGCTGCAGCCAGTTGTTAGGCAGGGTTTGCAGACAGTCCCGAAAGTTGGGAAACACTCAGTAGATGCCCTATGCTGATTTCCAGCCCTGCCTGTGGAATCACAGACTGAACCATTCAGGTTGTGCTGCCCAGCCAGGTATTTAAATCCTTTCAGTCAAAGACAACATCCCCCATTTAAACACTACCTGTTATGGTGAATTCTTGCATTGGTGCCTTTCTTTTTATCTCAAAAAACCCCCCAACCTCTTGACATCAGTGTTTCCCTTCCTTCTATGAAAGATGTTTCAGTGGGAGTACTTAAGTTGCTGGTTTCTGTGTAGATGAGACCAAGTGGAAAAACCTCAGAATATGCCAGTGAAAAAGTTAGCAGAAATTTAAACTAATCTAAATTAATAAATTTAGACATTTTGCTCAGTGTCTTCGTGAGCTTTTTAAACCTTCCTGCTGATTTTGTTTTGCTTTCTGCTTCCGAATTTTGCACTTCTATTGTGTTTCTCAAAATCAGTAATGCAAAGAAAAGCATCGATAGAAAAAGAGAAAATATGTGGGGCTTTTTTTGTTTGTTTGTTTTTTTGTTATTCCTATTTTTTCCATCTCTCCTTTTTTTTTTCCTTCTTTCTCGTCCATTACAGGATAGGAGCTGAAATTACCAGTAATTCATGAAGTTTAAAAAAATCTCCTTTAAATAACATGAAAGTTTAATTGTTCGTTGCCCTTGGGGAGTATTTTTCAAGGTCTGTGGCTAATTCTTGTTGATTTCAGGATGAAATAGGAGCCTAAACACCTTTTAAAATTCTTTCTGGTAGCACTTAGGGCACTTTATAAGTCAGTGGGATTTGTGTGCTTACATCAATGAAGGACTTATGAAAATCGTATTTAGCAGTTTTAGAAGCAGACCCACCAGTGGAAGCTGTGGGAATTTGTTTTTCTGAGTTGCTTATGTGCTGCTGATAATCTGAAATGATTGCAGGTTTCCTATGTATAACTTAAAGTCCACATCTTTTGGCCCAGGATCATTTTTCTCAGCCTTTTCTGTTTCATAGTAAAAGCCATGCAGCCCCTTCATGTTTCTGAAAGTAATGCAATGCACAATAAGCTGTGCTTCCCTAAAGTGATACAGAAATCTTAATTACAAAGACTGAGGAGAAGAAAAGCATTCTTCAGTTAATACAGCGTGTATTATCACTCTGCAGGCAAGCAGGCAGATCAATTCTTATCTGACTTTCAAAAAAAAATTCACACTCAGAAGGATCCAAGGCTCTTCTGCAGGGCTGATTGAATCCTACTGGCTGGGAAGGGCTAAACCCACCTCCAGCTTGGCTACTTCTGACTCTCCATGTCAAGGTACATGTCTTGTAAAGCCTTGCATGCAGAAAAATCTTTGATTTCAGTTTTAGGTGAAGCTGCGATCTTGACACATATCTTTTCCATCCCTTTTAAAAAATATTTTTGATTTGTGGTGTGGTTTTTTGTTTGGGTTTATTTGGTTGGTTGGGTGGGTTTTTTTGTTTTTTTAAATTTTTTGTTTGCACAAACCCATACATTTGGGGCAGGAGCAGCTGTAAATCTCACAGCAGTGGATTTTAGAGGGATTTCCTTGGAGAAACTCTGGATGAATTTTCAGAAGGCAGGACAGTGCCTCATAACAGGAATGTTTTCTGCCGAGGAGTTACATTGGGTGGAAATAACTCTTCCCTACAACAATCCTCGTCTATCCTTTGCTGTCTGCTTTCTGCCAGCTTGCATTGCTGCTGATGGGGTCCAGCCAGAAAAACCATTAAAGATGGGCTGGATGGGTGATGGGTCTTTTGAAAATTTGCCTTGATATTAGAGCAGTCAAAAAAATATGGCCGAGTGCTTGCTGTAAGTAAGTAGTGGTACAGAGCATGACTACCATTTTCCATTTCCATTAATTTTCAACTGGAGTTCATTGGGCTAGCTTAAGCCAGGGTAAAAGCTAGGCATGTTCTTACTCTGGATTCTTACTTGGAATCACAGCCGCAGTGTGGCAACAATTTTAAACTTACTAGAAGGTTCTGAGTGCCTGTAAAAATATTTCTGAAACATTGCTTTCCTGGGATAGAGGTGTATAGATGAGCTACTGCCCTTGGCTCCACGTGGTGTATCCAGAGGGGGTCTGAAATTTCCTGGTGGTTTGCGATTAAAAGTAATCTATAATAATAAATGCTGGAACAAGCTGAAATAAAAAGTGAAAAAAATTCAACCTAGGGAGCCTGTTTTCGTTCCAGGAGTATTTAAACAATCGTTAGACCTTAAATATTGGAATTAAGGGTTTGTTTTCTGAAAACTGCTGCCAGCTAGCATGCTTTGGGATGCTGTAGAAAAGCTGAGGGATTCACCTGCTAAATTTAGCTCTTCTCCACTCAAAAATATTTTTTTCGCTTCTTTCTGAAAGCATTTCTGAGCAGATTTTCCTGCCTTAAAATACAGGGTGGTGTAGAAGATGTAACATAACCCTCCTAAACAAACATACACACTTATCCCCCCTCTCACCAGCTTTATTTACAGAGATCTTCCAGACCTCTCCAAGCCCCTGCACGAGGTTTCTTCAAAGGGGAAAACTCTCAGAGACTTAAATACTTACTTTGAAACGGTTGTAAAGATTGCAGCTTCTGGAGCAAAGCCTAGCTTTTGCAGGAGTCTGTTGGCCAGGTGTGAGAATCCATGGGCTGCTGGCCAGAATCAACCCCATACATCAGGTCTGCGGGCCAGTGTAAACCCAGTAAAGCATCTTTGAGGTCTTGCAGCTTTGAAGTTCGGGGAAGGAGTCTTGCCAGCCCCGAAGAAGGGGGCTCTGAAGTTGGAAACAACCACAATTAGTTTAGGAAGGATTTGCTGGCTTGATGTTTCGCCGTGGGATGCTGCAAGCATCTCTGCAAAGAAGCTGTTTGCTGCTGCACTGAGATTCCTGATGTCTCTCCTAACTATTCCTGTGTCTCAAGTAATTGTTCGATGAGCGATTTTTATAGCACTTCTAGTTTATATTCCAGACTGTCTGGTGGTATCAATCTTGATTTTCTATGAAATATCAATTGATAGTATAAATGTGTTTTTAAGTAGCAGAACGTTGTTGAGTTTAATATGAAAATGAAGCCATACTGGCAGAGGCTAAATTACATGCTGGATTTAGAAAACAGAGTGGATTTCTGTTCCAGTGTGAATTGATCTCAGGCTGGTGTGAATTCCTGAGGATGGTTATTGTGTTTATTGCTAAGGTGGGTGATGAGTTCATGTCATCTCTTTTGCCCTGAGAGCCAGGGATAATTTGTTCCTTGGGAGCTGGCTTCAGATCTTGCTTTCCTTTTGTAAAGCTCTCCATCTGAGCATGGACCCAAGATCTTTCCTGAGTTGGGTTAGATGTGGTTTTAGCTGAGTTCAGTATCTTATCTCAGAAAGCATCAGCCAGCTTTCTACAGCAGGGAGAATTCTGAATCAATCTATTAGTCTTGATGTACTGGTACCTTGCCTGTAGTGGCAAGAGCTTTCCTGAGTGAGGTTGCTTTTGACCTTTCCAAAGATTCTTCTGGTTGTCATTAGTCTGTCTGGGTTGAACAGAGGAGTTGGCAGATCCCCAGCTGTGCTTCCTGCTCCATTTGGAGACAGAGATGTGTGCACCAAAGTGGCATTTCATTTTTGCTGTTCAACTTCCATGGCACTCTACTCCCCAAGTGCTGATACAGTAAATCTTTGCTTAGGTCTGTAGTTTTCTAAACTTAGGTGTGATGCATCATCAGGATGGTGCTAAAGCAATCTGTAAAAAAAGATGCTTGCTGTGCAGGTAAGCATTTCTTATTTGTCTCCACTATCAAATGAAGTGCAATATTTTCATACATTTTGCATTTATCCAGCTGTCTTGGTGCATAAGTGATGCAATTCAATTTGTAGTTTTCCTTACTAAGAAGTAATACAGCTCTTCATTTTAAATGCAGTCCTCTTTTGTGAGTAATTTGAGGATCAGTTGGTCCTGTTCTTATTACTCTCTACCGTGAAGAGATCTGGACATCTGAATTTTGGTGTGTATCAGGTTTGAAGCTGCTTCACTTTCACATTGTAGATGATGATGGTTTTGTAAGACAAACCCTGTTAAAACTTTTTCATTGCTGAAAATGGAAACATGAGCAGCTGCTCGTTGCTTGTCTGTGTCTTGGCTAATTTTTAGAGATGGGTTTGTTCTCATTTAGTAGCAGTTGCATGATAGCTGTCAAAATGTCTGATTATTTATAATTTATAATAATAATTATTTATTAATTTTACTTCAGCGTTTAATTCATGTTTCTAAATGGCCTAACGTTGCTCATGAAGTGTCAACAGAATAATTTGCAACTGATGAGGAAGAGCTATTACTCTGAAATAGAAATTTGAGCATCCCTGGATATAGGAAGAGCCTTTTATTGTCTGCTTGTATATTTTGACCCTCTTTGCTGTCACAGCTGATCACCTCGTGAATTTCTGACATGGAATTCTTCCTGTTCTGTTGTCTTACAGGTGTGGAGCTGGGGCAAGATGATACCTTAACTCATGGAGGTGCCCTGGTTCCCATCCCATTTGGCTGTGCTCCTCCTGAGCCATGGAAATTGTGTCTGTGGCTGTAACATTAGTGTAAGGTGGTGCTGGTGGTGGAAAGTGATACAAGAGCCCTCCGCAATTTAAAGGATAATTATTTGGGCTGGGTGAGCAGAAATTGAGGGCTCATTTCCCTCCCAAGGCTTGGGGTATCATGAGAAAAAACATGAAGGTAAAGAAGTCTCTTGGTTTGCCCTACCTCAAGGGCTAATAAAAGATTTAAAAATGCTTAAAAATGACCTTCTTGTCAATGGCTCAGTCCTCTTGGCTTTCTAGGAAGCTTTCTGATGGTGCCAGAAAGTGATGCTCATATCC
Source organism: Acridotheres tristis (assembly GCA_037013685.1). Classification (NCBI taxonomy): domain Eukaryota; kingdom Metazoa; phylum Chordata; class Aves; order Passeriformes; family Sturnidae; genus Acridotheres; species Acridotheres tristis. The sequence goes on from CM072888.1 coordinate 16,388,193, forward strand.
CTGAGCCTCTCCCCTTCAAGACACCTAGTCTTAGTTGTCTGTGTGTGAAAAAGTTCTTGGAGAATTTTATCTCCCTGTTAAATGTCCTACCTGGCGGATCTGATGATTTTTAATTTTTTTTAAATTCCATTCATTTACTAATACAAAAAAATATAAGGTGGGTGTTTCCTAGTAGCATGATGGTTTTTTGTTTGTATTGCTCATGAAAGTAAGTGAAAAGCCACTTAAGCAGGACTAAAGTCTCCTTGTAGAATAGAGGTCCTATTTGGATCTCTTCACACAGCCTTGCAGTAAAATAATTTTATGTTTTCCTTCAGGTATTTTTGTTCCTACTTGTGGACAAGATGCATAAGTCATTAAGATTTTGGCAGCTCTCATAGTCCCTGAGAAAAGGAGCAAATTATGGAGATATTGGAGGGAAATGCTGTGATCTGAACTGTTGAGCAGAACCTCTCAGAGAAGCTTGTTGAAGCTTAACCTCCTCCCTTTGCTGGGAAAACAGCTTTGCTGATATTTAGGGTATGCACAAAACTCTGTCCCATGATTCAGGAGGATAGGGAGGAGGTGTGGGGCAGAGAAAGCTTGTTCCCTGGGCCAGTCATCTTAATAGCTGGCTCATGGTGCTGTGTGGGTGAGCAGTCTCGGTAAAGGAGGATCAAAGGAACAAGATTTTAAGGTCATTGCTGCTGTACCAGCTCCAAGCAACAGCCTTGGCACTGAGCAAGGACTTCTGTTTTCAGGGCCACCTGGGAAATAGCACTGTATTGTTTTCCCATCCTAGTGGTGGCTGAGCTAGTGGGTACTGGTAGTGGCTTACAGAAACCCTTTCCTACTTTGGAGATCATAAGGGTTGTGGAATTTCTCATTTAACTCGATTACTCCAGCCTGTGGTCTGAAGGGAGTTTGTGTCTGTTGAACATAATTGTAATTCCCTAAATTTTAAGCTCAGATAACTAAAGCTGAAGTATGCGTTTAATATCTTAAGCAGGAATAATTTGTATCCAGAGAGAAAATAGCCTAGAAATGCAGGTATTTTGGTGAGATACAAATGAAATAATGATTGTGCTGTGCTGGGCAATTTATCTAAATGCTTTTTACCTTGGAGCTGTGCGTGAACTGACTCCACTGTGGGCTCCAGGCTGACCTTTTTGGTGGGTGCTTGAGATGACATGCAGGGAAGGAATGTTCACTTGATCATTCTGAAGTTTTAGAGTCCCAAGTGTACACAGCTGAGGCATTATTATGATAAGAATCTTGAAAATCTAAGAAGCACTAAGCAATGAATTTGTACTAGATGAGCGACTTTAAACATTCACTTTTTAAGGCAAAATTATTTCCAGAATTTATCTTCTTGACCTGCTGTGTAACTATAACACATAGTTCTAAATATAACATTTTTGTAAATGACCATTCCTGTTGCCAGTAATAGGTCTTACACAGTGCATTGCCATGACACCTGACTTGCTAGAAGTGCGAGTTTTTATTAATGGGCAGATAAAGTTGCTGTTGCATTCCATCTTGTGGTCATTGCCTCCTGGAGTAGAAATACACATAATAATGTTGTTTAAAGTGACACATTCTGTTTCACCATATTGACATTTCCATTCTAATGCATTATACCTGTGTGGTGAGGCTACTTTTAATGCGTACCACGAGCATAAAAATCATCAGCAGAAAAGAAAAACAACCAACTTGAAGAAATTATAGCTCGTTTTGTATTGTATTACTTCTGGGAAAGTTTTATGTGTGAACAAATGTTGCAGTTTTTCAGAGTGTGCTCCAAACCTCAAAATGCGTTGTGCAACCAGCATAATAAAATGGTGATTGGGCCATGGGAAAGGTGCTGTGTCTCCCAGAGGGAAAATTGCTCCTTCTTACTCATTTAGCCTATGGCTGTTCTAAAGGAGATGCAGTTACAGAGTACTGAAGTTGAATTATGCACAGCCCCCACTTAGGTGACTCTCCATCTTTATTAAATTGAGTGGAATATTTTCTACATGAAATATGGAGGGAAGAGAGGGAAAGTGTCTAGAGATGCCAGGGGAATAGAGCTGGAAAGGACCAGGAGGCTTGGGGAATAGGACTTCTAACACAAAGAAGTGCAGAGCAGAGTCTATTGTTTTCATCAGAGAGCAGAGCTCATTTTGTTGTTGTTTTTTATTTTGCTGTAAAATTTCAGAAGAGAGAGGGAAAACCAGTGAGACTTTCCTTTTTTAGTATTCCTGAAAACTACTGGGAGAGTTTAGATTTGCAACACAAAATTTAATAGACTCCTATTGCATAAGGTAAAATACCATCCATGGATATGGAGAAATAAAATAAAATGCCAGGGTATTCTTTTAATGCTGAGCATCTCTTTCCCCCTCTGCCCTGTGGGTACTGCTTGTACGCTGCATTACCAAGATCAACTGGAGCTTCATTTTGTCCAAATCTTTCACATCTTCCTATGGAACTCCAACAAAGTAAATTCGTAAGTTTTCTTCCCTTTTTTTTTTTTTTTTTTTTCCTTTTTTTGTCCCCCGACAAGTGGTGCTTGTGCTTTGGCAAGAGTAAATAAGAAGTGACATGGTTGGCAGGAGCGGCTCTGAATTGGCCCTTGTCTCCCATTGTGTCCTTTGCCAATTAAAGGTCATTCACAGGGCACAGCAGTGGGGACATAGAGGCTAAGCCTATTGTCCACACATTAATGTTCACTGAGATCAGAAGCAGCTGAAAAATTCGGGGGCTAAACCCGGTTTTTGTATGCTGACAGGATGATGCTGGGAAAAGAGGCACATGAGCATTCCTGCCCAAGGATGCACAGCTGTCACCAGCACCCAACTCTGCTTGATTTTTGCCCAAGCTGCTGCTGGCTCTGTTACATTCCTCTGTGTCTTGTTGGGATGCTCTTTGGGGCAGGCACTCCAGCTTGCTGGTGTCACTGTGCAGATGGGATGCTGAAGGTGCTGACATGGTAAGAGCAGACCCACTTCCCAAGAGTGTGTGGCTCCACTGCTTGCTTCCTATACCACATTTCTTTGGAGGATGTCAGGGCTTTGAAGGCAGTCGTGGTTTGAAGGTTGTGACACTCTTGTTGGATGACCTATTAAGGTCTCTGTTTTTGATATGGCAGAACCAAGAGGAGAGACTTTTTGCTTCAGCATGTTGAAATCTCTGCTGAATTGTGGTAGATGGCAAGAGCTTAAAAGGGTGGTGTGGAGCAAGTGAATGCCCAGTGCAAAAAATCAGTAATAAATGGAGAATTTTGAGCAGGCAGGACCAGTTCTGTTTGGAGGCACATTCTCCCATGTTTTAGTGGTTTACTTTCTGTCAGGTTCTTGTATTTTCAGTATTTCTAGTGTGCTTATTTACCATTCTGGCAATTTTAGGAAGTAAATAGTCAAAACTTTGTTTCTCCACTGCCTTTTTGAAGGCTTAATACGGTAAGAGAACAGAAATGAGCAGCTAAAATACAATCACTGCCATGCCATATATCTTTGTCTATGATTTACCATTGGTGAAGGCAAAAGGCTAAAGTGGGGCTGTCAGACCCAGACAGGGATGATAGGTCTGGGACTGGATTTAGGAGTTTTCTTAAGCAGAATGGAATTAGGTAGCAGGTTTCCCTTTGAGTGGGCAGGATGGCTTAGCTCTGACTGTGGTGCTTCCATGGGTTAATGGCAGGCTCAGGTGTGTTCCTTAGAATTTGTAGCTGAGACGAGAGAAGTAATGGTGTAAATGTGCCAAGGCAGCAGGATTAATAACAGGTGTTAAACCGTATTTCAGGAGACGTCACTACTCAGAAAACATACATCTCCAGCCTCTTCAGGCCTGCATTGTTTTGTGGGGGGTTTATTTCATGCTGGGCATGACAATTTGATAGTGGATTTTCTTCACCTTATGTTCTCTAGGCAACTTCTCAATGTGGCTGTCATGTCTTGGTATCTTTTTTACCATGAATCTCATGGCTTAATTTTTTTTTTTTTTAATTCTGGTGCATCTCCTGGAATTGGAATATTTAGTACTGGTTTTGCCATTCATTAAAAAGAAAAATTCAGGAATTATACTTAGCACCCAGTGTCAGGAACGGTGCACTGAAGTCTTTAGAAAGATGTGCCGAGGAACCCCTCTTGTTCTCCAAGTGCTGCCCAGGGGACTGAGGGAGGCTAGGAACTGAAGATGCTCTTTAGCCATAGGTTTCTGCTGCATTTTTATTGTTGCCTAAGCAGTGTTTCCTTGGAGAGACAGGATGAGCTGATGAGGCAGCTGTAGAAATTAATGTCGGGGCGGCTTTTTCGTCCAGGTCTGAGTAGCATCCCAAGGTGAAAGCCTGGTTCCTTTGAAAGGATTGCCAAATTCGCATTGACTGGAGGCAGTCAGGGTAGCACAAGCAGGTTTTATTGCACTGCTTGCAGCTACAGCATTATAGCAATTGGCAAAAGAGACACCACAGGTACTATTGACTTTGGCTGCTACAGTAGGAAGTGCATGGTTTAATAAAATGAATGCCTAAATGCAAGGAAAGATAACCAGTGTAATCATCCTGTGCAGGAGTCCTTGATGTTACCCCTATGTGTGTGTCATGGCCAGGGTTTTGGCAGAGCTCATCCAGCGGGCTGTGGAGCCTGCAGGAGGTTAAACCCTTGTCCAGCCCCTCAGCTGATGGTCCCAAACCATGAGGAAGAGGGAGCCGAGTTGGATCTGTCTCTCAGTCGGTGTTGGTCCCACCTCCCCTTGCCCAGGAGTGCCATCCTTCTGATTTATGGTGCCCACCTTTGGTTTCAGCATCAGCATTGCTCGTGTCTGCTGTCTTAATTTCTCATGCCTGACAACCTTCACGGGTGAGCTGGCTTTCCACTCCTTGATCCAGAACACTTCTCAGTTTATTGCTCACACAACAGAGTCTTTTAATTGAATTTATATTTGTTTGGATAGCACTTGTCAGTGTGGCATGAATCTTCATCAGGTTCAATTGTCTTTCACTGAGCTTGTACATAATCCCCACAGTAAGTGCTCCAAAACTGGAATGCTTGTTCCCCCTTGAGGGGAAAGGAAGCTACTTTGGAGCATGGCTATCTTTTTCCAATGCCCATCCTATGTCCCATACTGCAGACCATTAATAAGGTTGTGATGCTTGGTGGTTTTTTGTTTTTTTTTTCCCTTTTTTTTTTAAATTCAAATTGAATATTTATTTAAGATAATTGTAACTATACATATTTTTAATATTGGTGAAGTACAGTATTTTTAGTACTGGTGAAGAGATATGCCAAGGCACCATGATGGAAACCCCAGAAGGAACGGGGTTGTATGATCAGGTGCTTCCCATTTGCACATTGGAGGACTAAAGTCTCCTGTGGAATAAGCAGCTCCCCTTTCACAGAGTCTGGATTGAAAGGCCCTAAGACCTTGAGAATTACTGACACAGGAAACAGGGTAACAGCACTGGAAAAGGGATAAAAGAAACAGTACCGTAGTAATTCAGTTAACAATATGTTCGACAGAACGCATTCATAACTCTTCCTACTTGGGGACACAATTTGCTTGCTGTATTATACCAGTAGAGATAACCCCTAATTCCTTTGTATCCTGTTTTTGAATCATTTTGTTAAACAAAGGCCTTTGAGTCCTCCTTTGTTGCTGAGAACAAATGGTGAGATTTTGGGGACTGTAGCTACTTTTGTTATTCACAAATTCCAGAGCCTTTCAAAATTCTTCATCGTTCACATTCTGGGCTTCGCCACACAATCATTCATTATGTCAGCAGCTGCCCGGGGAGTCTCACTTCAGCTCATTCAGCCAAATAATAAGCACTGGGACGACTGCTTCTGCATTAAAATAATAATAAAATAATAAATAGAGGTTCTTGCATGTGAAGGACAATGTGACTGTTTCTGCTTTTAGACACATCTCTGTGTCGAAGTCAGTGTTCGGTTTTGCTCAGCATCTGTTTTGGAATGAACCTGGCCATTCGGGAAATTATATTTTTGATATGACCAAACACTTCAGTTCTGCCCAATTTTTGGTGGTTTTAAAAAATATAAATATAACATATAAACATATATTTATATGTATATATGTAAAAATATGTTCTGTTTCTCAGATAACCTCTTGTGTATTCCATTCATTTGAAGGAGGATTTGGGATGCTCACTTGCCATGCCTTTGCAGGTGTATTAGCCTATATGTGTATAGCTGTGGAGATAACACAGCCCAGCAAGCACGAAGTGGTTATTCGTGGTATGGAAGCAGGATTGCAGATGAGTGACCAGCACAGTGAATGTGTATCTTTTAGTGCAACTGTTTTGTTTCTTCAAGTGAGTGCATCCAACAACCTAATAATAATATTAGTGTGAGGCTTCATTCTTTCTCTTTAGTTAGGATAAGGAATGTAATTTCCAGAGTGAGGCAGGATTATTCGTTCCATCTCCTGTGCAAACAGGGCTCTAGCTGCCTTCCCGTGCACTATGCAAATATCAGCGTCCCATCGTGCAAGGTATCCGTGCTGCAATCTGCCTGCTAGCAGACTAATCCAGGATGGCTTTATCCAGATGTCATTCTGTCCCGAAATCTGAAGTGATGCACCCTGCCTGTGCCGTTGCCTCATTCATCTGAGTGAAATTTGCATGCTGATTCAGCTGAGCAAAGGGAAGCCGGCTTTTCAGGGATGTATAGCTTTCCATACATCAGACAGGCTGTGCATGACGTTGCCACCTTTTGCTGAACTCTTCCCGCCTACACAGATAGTACCACATGCAACTGAAACCCACTATTGATTGTGTGGAAGCAGTTCTGTCTGTTAGAGGAAGTAATTTGGCTGTTTATGGGAGATGGGTAGAAAAAAAATAAGCTAGCTCATTTTTATTCCTCCTTTTTTTTTTCTTTTTTTTCTTTTTTTTAAGTGAGCATGAGAACTATATGGAAGTGAACAAATGTTCCCGAAGACTGGTGGTAGTCAATTATAAGACAGGGTCTGGAAAGGTTTGGTGAAGACTTTCTCTGTGAGCATGAATTCACTGTCTGGACACAGGTTTCTTGTCCTGTCCAGCTGGCCTCACTCCTTTTCCTACATACACTGGGCAACAAAAAATAGAAAGGGAGAAGAAAAGCATTTAAATTGTATGTTTGTAGCTATTGTTCTTCTTGGTGAAGCATACAGAGCTTGTATTTTCAAATGACATAATTTGTTTTCAAATACTAGTCCAGCAACAGGAGCTCCTTATACCCTGCCATCTCCTCTGTGCCTTGGAGATGGGGGCATTGCTTTTCCAGCTTGAAGCTGAGCTTTGATTTGCACAGTCTCCACTGTTGCTCACCTCAACTGTGCTGTGACCACTCCATATTTATGGTCAAGCACTTTTTTGTCTCTTTATTTTTCTTTTATTTTTTCCTGTTTCTTTGTTGGTTTTTGGCTTGGGTTTTTGTTTTTTTTTTCTTTTGAGTAATGGAAAATGTCCTCAGCTGTTGCACCTTTGGTGAAGAGCTGTGTTTTCTCCTTGAAGAGCTGCTAGTTCAAGTGAACCCTCTCTGTAGCTGGACATTCTGTGGCAACACAACTGGCAGTTATTTACATGTTGCATGTTTTGTTGGCCTTTTTTTAGAGGTGGTGTTGATCTGAGCTTCCTAACCTGTTGTGCAACTCCAAACCCAAACAACAGGCCTTGTGAGCCACATTCCTAACTTGACACGTAGCAAAGTGCCTCATCCTCCCTCCTTCCACACCCCCTACGCCCCAGTTTGGCTCCCAGCCTTATTCCTTCTGTTTCTACACCTCCCTGCTTCGGTGTCTGCAGAGGATGCTCAGCCCACGCCTTCGCATACCTGGCGCATCTCACAAGGGCACGGTTCTGATGACTTTCAGGGGGCCTGGGACCCGTGTCCAGCAGCTTCAGCCTGATTATTTGTCAAGTAGCTCTTAGTCACTCCCTGGCTGCTCTACCTCTTACTCATTTCTCTGCCCCATCTTAATTTTTAGTGTTTTTCTGGTCTCCTTGTGTTCATACAGTGAGGTTGGAAAAGTCCCTTTTCCCCCCTAATGCTTGCCTGGAGGAGAGTTGGAGAGGTGTGGTGTGAGTGATGGCTCTTCTTGGGGGAAGGCAATGCTGGACTTCACCAATGGAGAGAGGCAAAGGGCTCTTCAGGCAGCATTTGTGAACCTACATAAAAAATCCCCTTATCTTCCCCGGAATACCCAAGGCACATTGTGAAGTGAGATGGGCTACAATCTTCATGGCTAAATCTAAATGTGTCTTGCACTAGAGCTAGATATGCTCAATAAAGAAACACATTTAAAAAAAAAAAAACAAAAAAACCAATAGATTCTGATGGGGATAGTTCCTTTGCAGAATTTCAGTGGCTGGAAGGCTGCCTGGGAGAAAAGAATCTGGGATGCTGAGAGACAGGAGCTGAACATGAGCCAGCAGTGCCCAGGTGGCCAAGAAGGCCAGTGGCATCCTGGTCTGGATCAGCAGCAGTGTGGCCAGCAGGGCCAGGGCAGGGATTGTCCCCCTGTACTGGGCACTGGTGAGGCTGCACTCGAGTGCTGTGTCCTGTTCTGGGCCCTTCCCTAAGAAGAAAAACACTGAAGTGCTGGAGCATGTCCAGAGAAGGACGGTGGGACTAGGAAAGGGTCTGGAGCATGAGTCTAATGAGGAGCAGCTGAGGGAGCTGGGAGTGTTTAGTTTGGAGGAGACCAGGGGGATCTTATTGCTCTGTAAAATTACCTGAAAGGAGGTTGTGTAAAGGTAGGGGTCTGTCTTTTCTCCCAGGTAACACGTGACAGAACAAGAGGAAATGGCCAGAGAAGGTTTAGATTGTGCTTTAGGAAGATTTTATTCGCTGCCAGGGTGGTCAGTCATTGGAATGGGCTGCCCAGGAAAGCAGTGGAATCTACATCACTATAAAGACTTGAAAAACTGTGTCTGTGTGGCACTTAGGGACATGGTTTAGGGGTGACTGTGGTGGTTCTGGGTTAATGGTTGGATTTGATACTTAGAGGGCTTTTCCATCCTTAAAGATTCTATCCCACTCTTTCTTTTTTTTCTCTAGGTTACTATGAGCTTCCTAAAAAAACGGAAGTGATGCCTGTGTGTGCCATAGTTTCCTAGACCTTTCCCAGCACCCTGGTGCAGTTTCAGTGTACACTGTCTTCAGAGTATGCATGCTGAGGTGTGTTCCATCTCCCTTTTCAAAGTCGGGAATGCAGCTTGGACATGAAGGGTGAGGTCTGATCCCCTTCATCTGTTTTACTCAGTTGAGCTGCTGGGGCCCTCCTTGCAAACTTAAACAGAAGTCTGAGAAGAAACATAATTGTGTCTTTATGCAATAGCTGCACAAGTTATGCAGAGGCTGTGAGGACAAGCATCATTTCTGCTGGCCTGCCCTCTTGGCAAGCACTTTGCTTTTTGTACATACTTTTTGGACACTTCTGTCTGGGTCAAGATGAATCACTCCCTGAATTCCCCTGACTATATTTACTCAATCTCTGCTGACTATAAAAGGAGCCTGGTGAGTATTTAGGTTCCATTTTAGCCACCAGCCTTTGGGCAGCAGAATCTTTTGTTTAAGACTCACTAGCCTGGAAACTGCTGGGAAATGATGATCTGAATGCCAGGAACCCCTGCAGCTGTGCCATCCCAGGAGGGGGAGAGGCAGGTAGGCATGGGAGCTGCAGCCTCTCCCATCCCTCCAGCATTTAAGTGTGCCCAAGGGGAAGCTCCTCCTGAAGCCTGTAAAATTTGGTTTCCCTTGGGCATACCTACCTGTCCATCAGGGCTGTGCCTGCAGGTCAGCTAAGTAGGCTTCTCCATTCACCCTGTAATGGTCCCTACTGTGACATTCTGAGCATTGGTCCTTGAGGGGGTCTGGGGCTACAAAGACCTATTGTGTAAGACTGGCAATGTATCAAGCTGCAATAACTTTCCCATGAATTAAACTTATTATGAGTGCAGGAGCAAATAGCTTATCTTTCAGTCTGATTACTAGAATGGATATGCCATAAGCGTTCCAGAGATACACTCTTTAAAGATATATAAAGAAGACTGTATAAAAATCCGTATCTGTTCAGTTACAGTGTGATGCAATAGCTGTGCTTACCAGCAAGGTGAGAGCTGCTGGAGAGATGGTTGAACATGGGGCAGGGTGGGAAGGAGCTGTTGGTAGCACATTCTCTGGGTTTCCTGCACTCCAGCATCCCTTTTCCCTGATGAAGGCAGCAGCTGTTGCTGCTGTACACAGATGTGGCAAAGTCCTCCAGGAGGGGAAGAGCTGCCACTCTGTCTTAGGAGCAGCTGCTCTTAAATGGTTATTTTCCTCTACGATTTCCCCCAGCTCTCAATCTCACTGATGTCTCCTCATATGCCGCCTGCCTTCTCCAGTTCTCAGAGTACTTCTTGCATGTCAGGGAGGCATTTTTACTTTCTTCTCTTTTTGAAGAGGTAAGAGCTAAAGGCCTTGCTCTTATTTTTGGAAGCGTCTCTGCAGTGTATCCAGATTAATTTGTCTGTAGTGTGCTGGTTGACCCATGAAACCTGGTATCTCCTCTCTTCCCCTGAACAGCCCCTCCAAACTCAAACTCCGAGATCTCCAGATCTCCTGTATCTGATGCATTTTGATTATTTCAAGCTGTGAGTTTTCATGTTACTCAGGAAAATTCCTTTCAATCTTGTATTTTGCACTTTACCTGCCCAAATCAATACTTGTTTTCCCTGTTACCTGCCTTGCGTCTAGATACCAGCGGAGTTAAAAAGTACCGCTTTGACTTTTTGACTTTTGCAATTTGTTCATATGAACTTTGATCCTATTTTTGCTTTCCTGCATCTGCTTTTACACTGGATTTATATGTGCCTTTCATGCCTCAGCCACAGCTGAGAAACTTCCCCATAATATAGGTGTGGGTTGAGCTTTCCCATATTTCTGCTTCTTTGCTCTTAGGAAATCCTTTTTCTCAGCACAACTGGTGGTCTTTGCTAACTTGTTTCATTGAGGAAGCAAGGCACACCTCTATTGGTGTGTTTGCTAATCAGGCATCTTGGATATAATTTTCTTTTGACTGAGCACTATTCTGAGATACCACCTCCTGTACCATGATCTAGAAATTGCCTGGCAGGAATTGTGTTTTCAGGTTGCAACCCCCTACTTTTGTGAGGCCTGCACCTTTACTATGTTCCTATTTAAGTACTTGAGCTCACTCTTTTTTATCAGTGTTTTTACAGGTACTAGTCCTTGCTCTAGTATCCTTCACACATCCTTCTGCTGACCATAAGGTTATCTTTCCAGGTGGAAGTTTAGTTTGGTTTTTTTTTTTTTTTCAGAGAGGAAGTAATTTTCTGGAGAAAATGTCCTTATTTTTTAAATAAGACGTCTGGGGGAATGATAGTTGGTTCACATTCTCTAAAATGTCATCATGGTCTATTATTGTTACAGATTCACAAAATACTGTAATGTGCATAATTGTCTTTCAGTAATCAAGGAGAAGATGAGTCATTATTTGTGTTAATGTATTTTAAACACTGAGAAAACAAATTTGCCTTTTTGCATTCTGTAGCTCTGTTGGACGCTTGTGCAAGTTTGAGAGGCTGAAGAGATCAACCTTCTTCCTTCACTGTCAACTATTTGCATTCAAGCACTTGTTTATTTCTTTAAGCAAAGGACAAAACTGAACTAAAACCTTGAGCAGACTTTTTCTCTTTGACCAAAGTGTATAAGCTTTGACCATAAATCACCAGGAAGGCATTTTAGTTCCACTTTCTGTCTCAGTTTTCCTCAGCAGAACACAAGGATGGAGATTTTAGTTTCATCAGTACTCTTGTTTTGACCACATTCCTGCTGATTTGTTGATGGTCACCAGTGAGAATGTTCTCAGAATCAGTGCTGGATGAACCTTTGCTGAGACCTGGCTCCTTGGACTGCTCTTAACCTGTTGGTTTGAGTTGTTTCCAAAGCTGTGTGTGATCTCTGTGAGCTGCAGGTACCATGAAAAGATGCTGTATGTCTGTTCTCAAGGACAGAAACCATTTCTGAAATTGGTCTATATGCATTTGGCCAAATGAGAAAATAGCACTGTGGTGGTGGTCTCAAATCAGGCTAATGAGAGAGGAAGTAAAATTTAAACATCTAGATTTCAAAGGAGCAAACCCACCCCACTCTTGCAGTTCAGAGCACTTCACATATTTCCATTTAACCTGCAGACCTGTGTGGCCATATTTATTTAATCTGCCGACATCCAGGGACAGATGTACTGACAGGGACTCTGCGGTCTTAAGATTTGCAGTCAGTCCTGTCTCCTGTCCCAAAGAGATGCTGGAGACACATCATCTCCCCGGGTGGCTGCTTGGGTTGTGGGGCTTTCTGGCATCTCTCACACCGAGGAGAAGCTGCCTTGTTTTGCCATGTCTGTGCCATCCCCTGCCTCTTGCCACATTGCCTGATGGTGTTGGTCTGACTTTTTCTCCCCCCATCTCAGTGAAGTCAGTTTAATGCTAGTGGAAGGCTCAGTCGGAGCTTAGCAGCCCCTGGTTTATCATCCATATTACTTAGAATGATATGACAGCAAGGGCAAGGATGAGAGCCCTGGAAGAGCTGCTCATTCCAAGTGTGCAGCTGGGTCAGGATGTGACCCCTACTGTGCACAGCAGTATGTAGAACACACACCCTGGCTTGTCAATAACCAAACTGGTTTTGTGTCCTGACTTTAATAATACATCTCTCTGAGGGATGGTTGCTCCAAATGCTCCCTGTTGGTCTGCATTCCTAGTGAAGGCTATGTCTGGAATCACCTCCTACCCTTTCAAGCTACTGATGGTCCTTTTACTTCTGATTGCAGCATTAAGCTCGAGTGAAATAATTTCGCAAATCCTGTGCATCGCCACTAGCACGTCTTGAGTATTACCAGGCAAGGTGTATTTTTAGTTGTGATAAGCTTTCTAAATGCAAACAAAGCAAGCAGCAAATTCTTCCTTTCATCTGTAACAGTATTTTTATTTGTGTGACTTCGTGTATGTCAGGAGAAATAGAGTTTCCTTTTCTTCTACTTACACCATTTAGTGCAGAAAAGACGGGAATACATAAGCTAGTTTAATGCAGATGTCAAAAACTGCTATAGAGGAGTAAAGTGGTCACAAAAGAACAATATACGAGGTCTTTGGAAAAGAAGGAGTGTATTTGAAAGGAAACCGGCACAGGATAAATTCCTCAGTAGAAATCCTTTCTAAGTTACTATACTTGCAGTTTGTGGCTTTGTTTAGTATCAGATTGCCTTCATCTTGTGGGCTCCTGCAACTGGAGTTTATCAGGATTGAGTGACATGAAAGTGTTTGCATATTCAAAAATTAGTCTTTTTGAGACTTCCCAGTGGGACTTTTAACTATGCTTAGTCTGCTTATCCATTCAAATCCACCGCTACAGCGTTTTAAAATCATAACTGCATCTGAATTTCCCCATGAAATAAAATATTGTAAGTGAGGACACATGTTAGCAATCAACACAAGGTCTTTCAAATGAGCCCTTGTGCTGCAGGACGAGAGGCTGTTTCCAGGGAAGTATTGACAGAGCCTTGATCAGTTGAAGCCCGGGGCACTGAAATCCATCAGTGGACACAGAGGTTAACGCAGAACAGGTTTTGGAGGGGCTCAGTACTTCTCAGAGATGATGGACCAGATTGTTTCTGTATCTCAGACATAGCTGGCTGAGCTTCATCAGGCTAGCTGTAAATCATGTCATGGGGAAGGTGCAGAGGTAACAGCAAGAAGAAGAATCTGCTTAAATTGTGTGTGTGGAGCAATCACAGGTTTTTTGCAATCTCCATGTGCCCCCGAGTGCTGACATTTTGACTGGCAGTAAATTTTTCATGTAGGAACAGGAGTTGTGTTGGATTGTTTGTCTTATCTCAGTCCTTTTCATTTTCATGCAAGCTTTGGCCAGTCTGCAGGATTGCTGATTGAATTTGTTCAATTAACAGGGACTTTCATGTTACGGAAACAAAAATTCTAATTTTTAAAATTTATTGCCAGATAGCTAAAATGGCCAACTGTGAATGAACTTTTCAGAAGATAAGAAACAATTAAAGTTGAGTGTCATGGCTGTGATTTTCCAGCAGACTGGAGATCTTGTGGGTCACACTTTTTAGACGTCCAACTTTTACTTTTCTATTAAATACAAGATTTTATTTTAAAGGGCAAGTGTGTGGCATTTAAAAAATATTATGATGGCGAATTGTTGTGCTTGCTGGAAATAGTTGTTTTTGAAACAAACAAGTAGATGACTAAAGATGCTTGTTCTAGTAAAGAGAAGTAGAAAAATCCAAATATTTGGTCCATTACACTACAAGGGGGAAGCCCTGGGAAAAGTGCTACACCATAACACAAAGCACTGCAGAATGGAGGTACTGAAAATAAAGGCACAGAAATATCTTCACAAAAAGCTGGTGTAGTTGGCTGAGGTTAAAAAGTATGAACATACCCTCTGTTATTTGTGAGGGCAGAGGGCAACTTGTAAAAATAGCAGGTAAATTTCTCATTTAATATTTTAATGAATTCTGTGATTTGTAAAGCCTTAGGCCATGTTATATATATATATATATATATATATATATATATATATATTTGTTAAATTGAAATTATTTTTTCTTCTAAGTCACTGTGAAATTCCTTAGTTGATTTGGCATGCCTTGGCCACTACAGCAGCAGAAGAATAAGAGAGACCTGTGGTCCTGGTGTGTGCACATTATACTCTACTGTATAGCAGCCTACATTTCCTAGCAGTACTCTTATATTCTTCTCCTTTAAAGCAATACAATTTAACTTTGCAGGCCTTGTCATCCAGCAGTAATTTTCTGTCACTGCAGGATACCAATCCCCTGTTTGCAGCTTAGATGCATTTTAGCACTTCACCCTGTTAGAACACATCATTGTTTGAGGGCTTATGTAGATGAGGGATCTGTAAGCTGAGTCTCTTAAGACTGAACTCACTGTCTTGTTTCAAACATTCAGCACTATTTCTTTATCATAGTTACTTCATTTTAGTCCTTGTCTTATATTTGCTTTTTGACAGATGGAAGAATAGGCAAAAGGAAAAAACACCCAAAACCATTCTCTGACATCTCCTTATTTTTAATTCCTGGTGGTAGTTCTTGTCTTATAGCTGGGTTTGCATGGGATCATTTAATATCGTTTTCCCTAGATCACTGTTGTATTTCTTTACCCAGTCATGACGAAATTAGGTTTGATTTTATGTTTAACTCATTAAGACTAAAGGGAAAAAGGCTGTAGAAAACACAAAAAGGACTCCAGAACTGTTAAAGGTGAAAAAAAGAAAGTTTTGCAAATAGGAGGACTTAATTGGCTTAAAGAACATAAGAAGAAAACATAAAATGAGAGAATGAAGATAAACAGTAGGATCTTATGCAGAATGTTGAAATGCTCCATGTGCATAAGCTCCTGCTTTTTGTGTGTGGATGTGGGAAGTCAACTCAGTAGAGCTGCTGCCTTGTGAAGGATTGGAATTTAACCTGCTCTAGCTGTGAGTTTCTCTTCTTTTTTATTTTCTGTGTTAGGCTTGAGTATAGACTGGTGGAGAAGTTTGGAAATTTGTCCTTTCTTGCTACACCACAGCTTGTTACAACACAGTGGTGTTCAATGACTTTGTAAGCGGTTTTGTGGTTGCTAAATTCACTTTTCCTGTGATTCAATGTGATTTTTAGATTACCCATTTTCGAATTTCTTTTCCTTTTTTAAAGACATACTGTATTACTGTTCTTTGAGCCCTGTGGAAATTGTAAAATAGGTTCCATAAATAATAGATGAGTAAAGAAAAGTCTTCATTTAAAAAAAGTCAAGAACTCCTGATCTCTGCAAGATTAAGCTCTCTATCCTTGCACACCTAGGAAAAAAACACCCTAAAACACGGTAACTTTTCAGTGCAAACAGGCAAACAGACCAAGTCCCACACTTGTTCCTGATTCTCAGTTTCTCCCTCTGCAAGTAAAACACGTATTTTGTGCACCTCTAAGCCTCCTGCTTCCAAACTGGCCTGTCAAGTTCTGCATTTGCCCAGACATTGCAAATTCTCCCATCCAGAAGGTGCCTGTGGAGATTTGGGAGCACCTGTGCAAGGCTCCACATCTGCTTTTGCCCTACTCCCTCTTTCTCTTCCCAGTGCCAGTGATGCTGAATCCCAACATCCTCCATGTGCTGAGGAATGCAACCAGGCACTGGGGGCTGGAGAAGCAAGGGAGAAAACTACTTTTGGTGCAGGTTTTCCCAAAGTGAAAGCTGTTTTCCTGAGGGCTGGTACTTGGCAGAGAGGCCTATGAAACTGTGTGCTAAAATGGGCTCTGACCTTCTTTACTTTGTTACAGAGCTGGATCAAGCCCTGGTTCCTCTTTGAACACTTTACAGAAGTGGTGATCCTGTAATTTATATTACAGTGAGCATAACTTGGGAAGGAATCCCTTCTCAAGCACCTTTTTCTTTCTTTGACTATTTTTAGGATATGTTGTATTTTTTTCTAGTTTTTTGTTTTGTTTTGTTTTTGTTTTTGTGTTTTTTTTTTTCTTAAAGGTGTCAAGGGCCAGAAGCATCCAGCAGTGCTTGGTAGCATGGGGTTTTCAGGGAACATAGCATCACTAGCTGTTCCCTGTTTACAAAGATGGTGGTGGTGTGGGGTCAGAGCTGAAAGTTGTGGTTCCTGGTCTGGGTAAAGGTGGAAAACATAGTGCTGCTGGGGGCTGAGGCACCTGCAGTAGGAAGGGCTGTTGTTACCTGGCTCAGAGAATTTTGATTAGGAAAGAAGGGATGAAAGTAAGAGCTATTTGAGCAAGTTGTCTTTTGTTTTTTTTAATGTGAAATCACATTGACTGAAATAAATTTGGGGTGGAGAAACCAAATGGTAATCTTAATGATGCAGCAAAATGTTAATGATGAAGTGTAGTTCCTCAGGCTCCATTTCATCATAGCCTGTACCTTTAAAACCATGGGCTTCAGGGGGCAGAGATTGTAGCATCTATCTGTTCAGGCTTTTATTTGACATGGTTGGGTAGGCTATTGAATTCTTACTCCCTGCCTTTAGCTTAGCTGTGTACTGTATGTTCTCCACAATACCTCAAGCTGAAAATTGATCTCTGGTCAATACTGTGTGATGATTCGAACCACTCCCGTAATCAGCACCGCTCGTTGAATGAAATTCGTCATGGGAGGCCTGATTATTGTCTCCACCAAGACTAACCCTACTGAAAGGGCTATCAGACTGTCTGAATTTGGACACTTTGGACAACTGCCATCAGGAGTTATCTGTGCTTCCAGAAAGGGCTAAATTGAGCAGAGATGAAGTGCTGGTGTTTATTGATTTCCTTTTCCTAAAAAACCCCAACTTTTTTGTCTTTCTCTGCTCCTGACTAGGTAGAGCAGAGGCAGCTTTAGCTACATGTTCTAGGTGTTGAGATAGCATTACTACAGTGATGATGCATCTTTTTTGACCCCGTGTCAAATTGTCTACAGCACACACTGGAAGATTTCAGGGATCCTTTTTAAGGAAAGACTTTTTGTCAAAAATGCCGTGTTGTGTAAAACAGCCCTGTGGTCCTCTTGGCTATATGCTGTGGACGAAATAGAACAAAAAAGTGCCACAGGTGAGGCTCAGCACTTATCAGTTTGTGTATCAGCCTCAATACAGAAGTTCTTGGTCTACTGGAACAGGAAAGAGGAGCTGCAGCCTTCAACTAAGTGCCTGGTTAAAGAGATTCACTATGCAAAGTGATTTCCATTTGGTTATTTCTTGGCATACCCTTATCTTATATGATGAAGCTTTCTGGGGCTGTATAAGCAAAAGAGACGTATTATACCAGCACAATGAAGAGCTTAGTAGCAGATAATAACATTTAAACACTTGATACTTGCTTAGATAATGCTGTTTATTTCTCTTGTGCTGTGTTTGGGAGTACAGAAGTTGGGTCAAATTTCTTTCTCCCCTTACTAGTGTAGAAAATTTCAGTAGTACTGGTGTGACCTGTATTGGGAGACCATGTTTCATTCTACAGGAGCACATGCCACTGATCTTTATTAAAAATGTATTCAAAATAGCAATAACTAATGAAGTGCAAATACCATGATTGCATTTATTTCACGGAATATTTTTAAAGCTAGTGAGGATTAGGGCATGCCAGGCTTCAGTCATGGAAAACTAAAGGGTGAAACTACACCACTGTGCACTGTTGCCTGCCTAGTCAAAGAGCTTTATGCAGTAACAGTGCATGGTCCAGGCTTGCTAATAGCACAGTTTGTCTTCCCAGTGACAACTCCTCTGCCTCTGACTCGAGGACCTGGACCGAAATCTTAATCTCACTGCAAAGCTCTCATTGACGTGTATGGACTTTGCTTCAGCTCCGTTTGATGGAGCGCAGTGGAAGCTTTAAAAGCATTCAGGCCAAAGTCTCTTCACCAGGGGCGTTGTGCCTGTTTGTCACCAGATAACCCTGTGTCTTTTAATAGAGTTAAAGCTTCGTGGGCAGGCTCTGCCCTTGTTTAATGCCATGGCATTGTTCCCATTGGCTTCAAAAGCAGGAGGCACTTAGACTGGGACTCTCAAAGGCCCTTAGGACCCTAAGTCCCATTCATTTCCTGATTTCAGTGGGACTTAAGAGTTCTAAATCCCTTTGTGAATCCAAGCCATAATGCTCTACTGTCTAGGCACAAGTATTAACAAGAGTTCTCTTTTTATCCTCTTAGCATGGTAAGCCTGGAAAGTGGAGCTCTGTGTTATCTTCCCTGTCCTCCTGAAATAGGCTGAGAATATGTGTAGCTGTTTAAATATGGAAGTTATCTTCTTATTTGACTCTGAGTTGTCATCTCCTCTGGAACTATAGAAACAAACATGTCTGGATGACCAAGCTCCTTTTTGAGCTGAAACTCTGCAGGATGGGTGTTGGGGTGGAGAATGGCTAATATGAGTGAAAGGGGGAAATAACGTCATTGCTTTAGCCCCTTTCTGTCCTTCTCCCAGCTGGCTTGGTTCTTTGGGGTGTGCACGAAAATCATCTGTCTGGCAAACCCTTTCCATACTGGTAACTACAAAGAGCCCTGTGCTGTAGTATCCACAAGCACTTGATGCACAGAATCTGTGGGGAAGCTAGATACTCACTAGTGGGGCACCATTAAGAGGAAACTTTCAGTAAGAAACCTCTGTAAGAGCCTCTCACAGCCACTCTTTTAATGCCAAATGAGTTTTTTGCATCTGCTTGCTCATTTCAAAATCTGTTAATAATGGGTCCAGTGTTCAGCTGATGCAAATTTGCTTAGTTCCACCAAAATCAGGTCACTGCCTGTGTTGATTTAAGTTGTCTGAGGAGCTGATACAGGCTCTCTGATTCTTCTGGTGTTAAACAGCTTTCCCTCTGTAGCCATCATCTTCCGTTCAAGGGCAGTGTGAGTCTAGAAATGATTTTGAGTAAAAGAAAAAGCTGTACGATGTGTTATGTCAAAAGTAAATAATGTATAGGCTTACAGAGGATCTGATGTTTAGCTGTTGGCATATATTCTTGATAGATTAGGAATCCTTATCCCATTAATGGGTCAACTCTTAGCCTCTGTGATAAATAGCTGGGATTGACAGAGAAGGAAAATTATGAGGTATATTCTCTTTGCTATGATGATCCTGAGAAGCAAGGAAAAATCCTTTCACCAAAGTGTATAAAACACCCAGTTGATCTACAGTTAGTGCAGGGAACTGCTACAGAGGTGCCACTCAAATCCTACTGTTTACAGTAAAGCATGTTTGCAGCAGGTAAGGCTTTAACTTAACTGATTTTCGGTCTATTTTAAAGTCCCTGAAATATAAGGACTCACCATCTTCCACTGTTCCAGCGAGGAATGGGATATTATTAGTTGTGCAAGTTAATGGAAATAGAGAACATAGCATGCCCGTGCATTTAGGGGCTAGAGGTAACAATGCTGCTGGGCTTAATTCTGCTCCTCCCCTAGTGAACCATCCTGCTGAGCCAGGATGAGCTTTTCCAGGGAGCACTGCAACCTTGAGTCTTTCTCCTTCTGTTGTGTATCACTGTGTTTTTAGTGGCTTGTGCCACAATTTTCTCTGCAAATTGGGCCCTTCCTGCTTTTAGGTAATTTTGCTACAAATGAGTGAGTCCCAAGTGAGGCGCAGAGTTTTGTAACTGGAGAGATCTTGATTAGTGAGGTTGTCAGAAGATCTTGCATCCCTCAAGGGATGTGTATTCCTTCACACTTGGTACCTGTTCCACTATGTCTTGTACCAGTTGGGTCTGCAGATCCTGAGAGAGGCTCAGAGCACAGCTCTGAAACAGTCGGTTTTTCACTGGGTGTTCAGAGGGATTTCCCTGCGGAATTCCCAACTCATGGTAGCAGAGAGTGGTATTCCAGGAGGATGCACGAAGAACCTAAGGGCAGCATTTAGCAGTGCTGGCCCAGACATCAGAGTGGGGAAGGCTGGCCTTGCAGTGGACTCCAGACTGCAATTCAGGTGACCTGTGCTTGCACACCATTGATTTTTCATCTGACCTTGCACAAGAGGCATAACCTCTTCCTGCCCTGGTTGGCCATCTGCACCGCAGGGACAGTGCCACTGCCTCTTTCATGGTCTTTGTCCTCAGACTTATTGAATATATATTGTTCAGGGCAGAAGGGGTTTTGCTTTACGTGTATGCAGTACTTAGCGGGCTGGAGCTTAGGACTCCACTGGGATTTTTGGGTACTCTGGTAGTAGTAAAAGAATGAATGATACCTCACGTGCTGCTTTCCTCCCACTTCATCACTACTGCCATCCTGACCCTTTCCTGACTATAAAGCTCCCATATTGGCTTTGAAATGGTCAATTGTGATTGTCAGTCCCTGCAACAATTGATGGGTGATGTGTAACTTACTCCACCAATGGGCATTTTGCATTTTTACTTCATTACTGGCTGCAGGTACCTTGATTTGGGAAGAGTCCTAGTCTATAAACTCATTATTTGCTGAAGCTATGTTAAAAGTTTAATGGCATAGCAAAAGACCTAACCTGGCATGCCCTTGAGAAGTTCGAGGTGTTATTCCACCATCAAGAGCCATTGTTGAAGCTTCCACAAACTTTGTTGCATCCTGGTTTGAACAGATATACTGGAGCAAAATGTCAAAATGTTTACTTGAAAGTCTGCAATTAGACTTGCTGGGGAATGGGGTTATAGAACATATTAGACAGAGTGACTCTTAAATAATCTTCTTAAAAGCAAATTCATCTGCTTCTCAGAATTGCTTTCTCTAAAATTGCCAGTTGCCATGACCAACAGGGCTCCAGTGACTCTCAGGAATGTATCATTTGTAAAAGTGATTGCAGATTAATTAAACAGTTTCATCATCTAGTGGAATAGCTAAAATACATGCTTGCTTTGTGGGAAGTTGGCAGTAAAAGGGATGTATGTGTTCCTGGTGGCCAGAGGTGCTGCTTTGCATTGTGAAGGCAGCACGTTGCCCTTTCTTGCCACTTTGGGAGATTCCTCAGCTCTTCATGATTTTGGTGGTGAGGCAAGAGCAGGGCATGGCTGGGTATTGCCTGGGGCATCATCGACCTTCCACACAGGACAGGAGGGAGGGGTCATGGTCCCTTTCAAGAGAAAGCCAAAAATTTTATCCTTCTCTTTTGTGGTTTTCCTGGGTAGCAGCTTATCTGATAAGGGACTCAGAGATATTTATTTAATCCCAGGGTCTAAAGGATGATGCTTTTCTTTTCTGAATTAGCATAAAAGAAAAAACAAATAAGATGCCTTGTGCATGTCATGTTTGACTTTCACTGGCAGCTTCTGCTTCTCCAACTGTTGGTTGCTAAAACATGTGTTTGTTGTGGGTGGAAAGCAGGGTAGTAAACACATGAAACTCTCCAAACATCAAGCAAATTTGGTGTCTCCCCCCACTCCCTATTTTGAATCACAAATTTTTCTTTAACCCCTTGTAAATAATTTGAAAATCCATGTTGTATGCCTGTGAAGGATAAGTGTAACTGTAAGACCCTGTGAGCTTAGGCTTAAAATCTTCATGTTTCATACTCTGAATGGTACTTTTATACATTCCTTAATTTTATTTTTAAAGTAGATATTCCTATTTCACCTTCTCCTGGAATTAACAATGTCTTTGTCATTAATGATCAAGGTAATTCCAATAAGAAAAAAATCACATGAATTTTTAAAATGGTTCCAGTTCATGCTTGCTTTCTTTTCACCCTGCCCTGTTGAAACGATTATAAAATGTATGAGAAAATGTATGGTTATGCAGGTCAAATTATCCTTTAACAATGATTTTAATGTTTTGAATCTTACTCTAATGCCCAAGTGTCAGAATTTTGGAAGCTCAGATTTACAGATCCTAATGTCACTTCATTTTCTGGCTACAGGAAGCAGCTGTAGCCTTCAAAGGACAGGAGCAGAAAGGGGTCTGTAAGCACAGGACAAATCAGCCAGGATGCTCTGCATGTGACAGCAAAGGCACCGGATGTAGCTCCACACCAAAAACCAACATTCTTGGTGCATCCTAGCTGATACTCCTCACTTTGGCTGTCCTGTTGTTCCTGGAGCATGAAGAACCCACGTGTGGCCACACAATGTGTTCCATGTTGTGCCATCCTCAGCAGCTCCCTCGCATTCCTGAGTGCTGGCTGAAGCACTTCCTTGTGCCAGTGCATCCCACCGCTCCATCAAGGAAGCTTCTAGCAAGGTGCTGATCATTTCATAGTGTCCCTTCTTGGGCAAGCACATGAGGTAGCCAGACCATTTCCAGATCTGTTAGAAATCCTGTAGGAAAAAAAGGTGGCATTTCCACCCTTGGTGGAAAACTGTGTTCAGATCATCTGCTGTAGCACATGAGGATCATTGTCCTGATCTTGATTCTAACTGTAACTTCTTTTTATTAAGATCTGAATACAAAAACCAACTTAGATGGTTATAAGATGTTACTGTGCAGTTTATTTCTCCTAACCTACTAGAGTGTATCCTTGCCCAAGGCGATACAACATGCTGTCAGATTGTCGGAGTGGAGTTGTACCAAACATGAAAAAGAAAGAAAAAAAAGAAATCTCTTCATTTTGTTCTGGCCTTAAATGCAGCAAGATGGCAAAGAAATCCAGTGTAAACCTTTAGGCAGTCTATGCCTTTATTGCAGCCCTTGAAAATAATCCAGTAAACAAGCAAACAAGCATAATTTGGAGTGAATGGTGAAATACTGTGTTTCTCTTTAGTCAGCTCTCTGCAGCCTTCAAAGATAGGTTAAGTGTCTGGCAGAAGGAGGATTTGTGTGTAGTCAAAGGGCTATGCTTTATCCTAAAAATGACCTGATTGCCTAATTATTATTTTTTCCCCAACCAGCTGTAGTTGTGAATACCACCTAAATATAGACTGGAAGGGTTGGTATCTATTTTTACATTGCTTGCTTTGTGTTTCCCCTCTATCCTTCAAGGATTTATTGTTTGTGGCTTTGTGTTTTCCCCCTGCAAGCAAACAAAAACCCCCAAACAAATCATTTTGTCAGGGGTATGAAAATCTCAGAGTCAAGTTGCAGACTTGGCAGTAGAATATCTAAAATATTTTCCAATGTAATTTTGTAGGATGCTACCTGTCAAATCAGCAATGCATCCTTTTAAGAAAGCATTATGCTTCCTAGTCCTAAGATCATTGCATATCAGTTGTTCTGTATATACATGCATACACATATATATATATCTGTATGCATCTGTGTGTGTGTGTGTATATATATATATTCACTAGGAAATTTAAGCAAATTGGGGAAGTAGTTGTATCTCCTCTTCCCTGAAACCATTCCCTCTCAGCAAGGTTAACCTGCACTGTGGGGGGGTAAATCCTTTCTGAAATGCTTCCTGAGAGCCAAGTGCTCAAGCACTTGAAGAAAACTTGAAATTAGTGGACTGTGGGCACCTCAACTCTGTCCCTTAGTAATTCCACATTGCTGTGTAACTTCACATCCTGAACCCCGTCCCACTGGTGTAAGAAGGGACAATGGATATATAGTGAGCCCCTTCACAGTATTTTGTATTCCTTTGGCTGTTGCCCTCATATTTTATTGCCTGCAAAGTACTGAAATGCTGAAGACACAGTTGTTAACATAATTTCGACTTCTTTGTGCTGTTTGTTTCAGATGTATCGCTGTGCTCCAGAAGCAGTGATGAGGTTTTTTTTCTCCTGACTATTGAAAAATGTCTGTCTGCGTATTTATTTGGGTGGCTGCAGATGGGGAAGTCAAGATTGGAGAGCTCTGCCTACTGGCTTCGGGTTTGGGGTCAGACTTGCCCTCATAGAGTGTGTATGTTGTGCTCTGTTTATCTGAAGCACGAGCTCCCCTAACTTCAGTTGTAGGTTTATGTAGAAAGGAGCAATGCAGAAGGCCATTGAGGAGGAAGGAGAAAAGGCCTCTGGCAGCATGAGAAATAGCCAGCATCATTCATATGGGAGCATCCAGTTTAGGAAAGCTGGAGTCGTGAATCACTTCCCTTTGCCAGGTTCTGCAGCAGAGAAATGGGTAGGTTTCCATTCAAGTAGTCCCGTGCAGGGCCAGGAATTGGACTGTGATGAACCTTGTGGGTCCCTTCCTAGTCAGGATATTCCATGATGCTGATTCTTTGAAGTGCTGCTGAGTGCCCGGTGCCTCCCAGCACTTGCCTGCTCTCATCTCACTGGGTGCTGCCAGCTCTGCCTGCTGGGCTCTGAGTGCCTCCCAGCCCTGCCATGTTCTGCTGAATATGCTTTTTTTCTTGCACAGCTGTGTTCATTTTCCTGCAGTGGAGTCCCTTGTGAGGCTCCCTGCCTCAGGAATTCGTTCGTCAGCCTGCAGGATTCAAAAATAGCATCCAACCTTCTGCAGGGACTCCCTGGCTGGAGTAAACAGAGCAGCCCTGTGCTGTGACTCCACGCACTTCAGTGGCCAAGCATCTCCTCTGGACACTTTGCTCTTATTTACCTGGGAAAAAAAGTTACTGGCACTTGGGGTTCTTGATTTCTCAAAAGCCTTAAGCTGCCTTTGGCTGACTTCCATCCACACCTGAGGAAGGAAGGGAAGCCTGGCTAAGCAGTGCCTGTTGACCTGGCCATGGTGACTCTCTTGGGGAAGGAAGGCATCTTTGGTTCCAGATGTAAACTGGCTCCACACAGCTTGCTGGGGCTCTGTTGCTGCCTCCCAGTCGAGCTGAGAAGTTACACAAGTCCAATTTCCCTGCAGAGGAGTGCAGTGCTGCTGCCTCCCTGTGCCAGTTCTTCCTCCCTGGGAAATGAAATGGCTAAAAGGTATAAAAAGTTTGTGTGGACTCTGGAAGCAAGCCTGTGTTTTGGGGTCCCATTGCTTTCTCTCTTTTATGCCTTACTGGTATTTATGGAGATTTTTTCGTTGTGAAGGAATTGGAAAGTCTGCTCAGTCCTCCCTTTTAAATTTGTGTTCCCACTGTTGTCTCATTTCCAGGCTAAGGCATAATGTAGCTATCAAAGCCCCCCCCTTGGGCTCACCATGCAGTGCAGCATATTTTTGGCCTTAAGCAAGGCAAACAGATGATAAGCTGAAGCTAGTTATCCTTGTGTTGAAAGTGCCAGAGTGAGGCCAGCAATCCCTGCTGCTGTGGGTATGGACCTTCTGCAGACACTTCACCTTCCATTATTCCATACCCTGTGCCAGCTGCCTCTTTCCAAGGCACTTCAACATCCTAGGAAGTTGCTCTGCAGGGCAAATGATCAGTGTAGAGTCCTGCCTCCACGTGTCCTTGTGAAGCAAAGTGTTAAATGCCCTTTTCATGTAGTGGTGGGAGATGGCATTTTTCTCCTCGCTGCTTGTGTGTACGTAGTTTTTGGGTTTTCTTTAGTTTTGATACCAGGAAAAGTGCTGACTGGTAGATACAGATCCCCATCCTAGAGTTGGCTTTCATATGAGGACTTCTGCTATTGACTGCAGAGGGTCCTGAGCAACATTGCTAGGTGAGAATGCTTAGGTATGGTGCAAGTCAGAAAAGGAAATAGGAGAAAAAGGAGCATTGCTATGTAATATCTGCTGATCAATTTTGTTTTCCCTTTTGAGGGTTCAGCCAAATTGCCTGCCTTCATCTTCTGTTCCCAACAAAATCTGGAGATGAAACCACTGTGCTAGCCAGAAGGAGCATAGCTGTGGGAGGAGCACCAGGCACACCCAGCAGCATTGTCCCTTGTGGCTCACAACTGCCTGTTAATTTTGGGAGTTCCTGGAAAGCTGTCTGTGCTGCTACTCCTTGTTGAGGGTTGATACGTGCAGGAAACATGCGAAATCCTACTGTGACAACTGTCATGAACACAGGGCATTACTTGGGAGGCTTCTTGCCCGCTGTCAAAAATGCCACACCTCTTGGTTGTCCTCAAAAACCTTGAAGCGCTTTCAGACTTTCCTTCTGTTGAAGGAAATTCTGTGTAACAAATACCACAAAGACAACTTCAGAGCAGTATGGCTCTGATTGCAGTACAAGACTATCAGATGGTTTCTCTAAGCTTTTGATTAGTTTTGCCCTTTTTCTGAAAACAGGGGCCTGTGTCTTGCCTGCCCTCTATCCAGTCACTAGTTCAAGTCCCAGACAAAATACCAGCAGCATTAGTGCTTTCAGAAAAGCAGGAGTGTCCTTTGGCTTGGCAGAGTTCAAGGGAATACAGTTGTCTTTTCTATGATAACAAGCGGTTGATTTTGTGATCCAACCTCCTATCTTAACCCTCTGAACTGGGAACCCAGTTGGATATAGGTTTATATGCTACAATATATGAAAGACAAATATTTGGCAGGTGTCAGAGACTGTGTTTCTCATGGTGCAGTGATCCTAAATTCTCTGCCTTTCCTTTTAATGTAGTTTCTGTTTTACTCATTCCTGACGATGTGAGATGTACCAGCTCCTTTCTGGGCCATATCCCTTGCTGTATTCCTCTTGGTGTCGTCAGAAACGTACAAGACAATTACAATTATTTACTCTCCAAAGTGCTGTGATTAAAAGGGAAAGCTGACTTGTAAGCATCTTTGAGGATAAGTCCTCTGTTATTTGGGGAAAAAAAGAGGAGATCCAAAAGATCTTCTCTGTAAAATGTTTTAATTTTTTGCCTTTATTCCCCCTTTTCTTCGTTATTTAGGTGGATAGAACAGTATTTTGTGAGCTGTATTAACTAAATCTTATCTGAGATGTGACTCCAAGGTAGGGACTGCTATGAGACAGAGTTGAACCACACCAGGATTTTATTGCAGAGTGTCCAGAGCTGCTGCTGGTCTGAAACACTTGTAGTTTGCCAGTGCTTGGGTGGTGGGTGGCTGTTGGCTCACCAAGGGTATAGGACTCAAGTCAGGCTGAAGGATGGAGATAGTCAGGAATTAGAGGGCCACAGATTGGCTGAGCAGGACCACAAATCATGCATTAACTTGCATTTGCACAGTGCTCTGAAGATGATAAATGCTGCCTAAATGTTCACTTGGGCTTCAGCATGAATTAAATCCAATAGAAACATGATTTAGGTATTATTTTCAAAACATTGCAGCTGGACAAAGAGTTTTCATAATGGCTTTCTGGTCTTGTTTATTTAAATATTTATGAAAAGTATGGGGAAAGGATTTCATTAAGAAAGAAATCTTGCAGTATTCAACTGAGACGTCTTCATAGCACCAAATCCTGCAGACTCCTTATTTTTTTTGTGGCTACAGTAAAACGTGTATGATGACGCTGGGAAGGGCAGTCAGAGTTCAGTGTAGCTCTCCCCTGACCCTTCAAATTTGCAACAGGAGTTACCACCAATTTCCCTCTTTCTGGAGCGGCACGCCGACTGGCCAGCAGTGAGCAGAAATCCTTTGGCTGGTGTTACACAGAAATCCAGAGCAGCTGAGCCATCAGTCCCTTCCAGCCTGGGAATGGGAGAAGCTGGGCCAGGATTCCAGGGAAAGCTGCCCAAAGCTAGGCTTTAAAACACAGCCGTGCAAATCTCAGACGTGCTAAAACCCCAGTGGCTCCTGCGGATGTTCAAAGCTGTCTTGGGAGTCTTGGCCACTTTTTCCAGGTGACTGAAGGCTTCAGGATCAATTTGGGGAACCTCAGCCTGTATTTCTGAGATGATCAAGGCCTGATATGCAAGGACCTATAAGGTCTGAGCAAGTGATAAAAATATAAAAGTAAGTTTGTTGTTTTTTTTTTTATTTTCTCCTCTCCCAGTAAGCCTTGCTGGGTAAGACAGTCCCTCTCAGTTTAATGCCTTTGTGCTCTTCATCCTCCTACTGTGCTGTGCAGAATCTCAGCCTTCAACATTTTTCACCTTTTTGGATTCACTGTGTCTATTAGTACAGCAGATGAGTCATCTGGCATATATAAGTGCATACCTTGGGAGAAGATAGCTCTAAAATTGCCTTTTCCAGTGGAATCTGATAAGCTCATTACATATGCAAAAAAGGATACGTATATCAGGCAAAGCCAATATATGACTTGGTAGCAAAGACCAGTCGGAAATACAAAATATATGTAACGATGAATTTAAACACTGTACTAAATCACAGCTATGCTGTTTTATTAGACGTTCCTTCCTCAACTATGAAAGCTTTAGCTATCATATAAATCTGTCTCTTAATAGTTAGCAGTTACAGTTCTTTATAATTTATTTATCGGATACTGCTCAGCAAAAAACGCACCTTCCTGTCAGCTGCCTTTATATACTACATTTTGTTAAATGCTGCAAGCCAGAATTTTTTGCTGTGCTCTCTCTGCTGTTGCCATGTGAATGCTTCAAGTACGGTCCAGAAGTTGTGAAGATAGGTCTGACAAAGAAGTCCTTGGTGCTGGTGGCACTGAGCAAGGGTTTGAGATGGGCTTCTGCAAGCAGCTTCTCGTATTTATCCTGAGGGACCATCCGCTGCTTAGGGTTTGCTTAGCACTGGGAGCTCTTAGAACAGTTCAGAATGAATGTGAAAAATGTACATCAGCCATCAGGGGTTGCTGGTATCCCAGTTCAGACCAGTTGCTATCATTTTTATGACCCTGATGGGATGTCCTTTAGTGGAGTCTTGTTCTAGGTGTAGGAATAGGTGTGAATGTCTCTGATAAGTGTTCAAGGAGATCCCAGCCAGCTGATAAATTGCAATTTGAGGATGTTGAACATGAGTTGTGATGCTGGTCAGGTGTGTGTGCAGACTGCCTTTCAGGATAGTTCTCATCTCAGCTGCCTTGGTTCCCCCCAGCCATCTGGGATGAAGCAGCCATTGGCATCTGGGAGTTGCCATGGGTTTGTCCATCCTTCTTTCCTTTTAGGCCATTAGTGTCTCACCAGCACTTCCAGTCAATCAAGAGAGTGGTATTCAATCCTGTTCTACCAAATGTTTTTTAATTTTTTTGTCCAGAGTTTTTACTGGTAAATCCAATACTGAATGAGAGCTTAATTCCTCTCAATATTCTGCTAACTGACTAGCACTTTTTGACTAGCACTTTTTTTTGTTCTTCATACTGTCTAAACAATTCTAGTCTCTGGTTGTCATTCACTTGATGCTTTTTCAACCAATATTCTTGCTCTGGTAAAATGTTTTGGATGCTGTGTCTCTGTTTATACTTGTCCATATCACTGAAGAAGCACCAGCAGGAATGGGGTTTCTCTGTGAGGTTCAGCAAACTCAGAAGACACATTTTTATGTGGTGTTCAGCTGCTGAGGCTTTTTGACAAAATCACCTCTGTTTGCAAAGGTTTATGCAAAAAGAAGGGAAATTTAAAGAACTTCTTTGTTCTAATTACTGAAGGTCTGCCTTCTTCATTTTAGAAGTAAGATCTCTTCCATGTTAAGGAAATCCTGAGCAGTGCTCATCATATTAAGAGTTGGTTATTCCTTTCATATGTCTAAACACAAGCCAACTGTGAATAAAACTGTGGTATCCTTTGATATCTCCCATGTGTAGAATGCCCTTAAAGGATCACCCAAGAAAAGTGCACTTTTTCTTAATGCCTTTATTTATTTTTTTTTAATTTCAGAAAGCATTAATAATATCTGTGGCTTGTGGAAAATATATCAGCCAAAACCAACATGCCTAGAAGGTAGTCAGATTTTTGCTATTGGCTTCAACTGAGTGCAGTTTTCTAGAAGTAGAAAGTATCTATAATGTGGGCTTGGAATGGGTAAAAAAACCCCACCCTGTTAATTGGTGCTTTTGTAATCATGTATCATCACATAGAAGTTTTGATTTACGCGAAACCAGTGTCTCTGCCAGTTCCTGCAACAGGTTTTTTTCACAGCCATCCCATTCAGTATGTCTCTGTAATTTAAATAAGTAATTTAGCTCCTTAAAAAAGCACATGATTACCTGGAATACTTTCCTGCATTTTTAATTTGCTTTTACTCGTGTCAGACTACTGATGACATTGCAAAATGAAATGAATATTTGATTGCAGAGTTTATAGCAAATGCAGGTCTAATTGCTTAAGCCAGTCATGTTTATATATCTGATGCCATCAAATTTCTTTTGGAAAAATACAGCAAGACCCCAGTCTAGCAAGGACCCTTAACTACATCCTTAATTTTCATCCACACTAGTTTTTATGGAGGATGCTAGGGCTTCTCAATTATCAGTAGCTGAGAAGGGGGCTGGCTTGTTTTCCCTGTGCAGGAGCAATGCTGAGGTTTACACCCTGTATCAGGGATGGTGTGGCAGCATGAGCTGGTGGGTCCTGGTATCTCAGAACACATATCGAGTTAAGCTCATACTTAAACTGGTGCAGCTGATTGCTTTGCTTAGTGAGAGGCACCCATCAGCTGAATGAGAAGTGCTACTCCGAGCATCCATCTTGTCTGAGATTCAAGGAGGGGCCAGGAAAGAGGTAGTTTTGCTGTTTGGTCAGGCATGGCAAACACAAGTGGCATCTTGGCACCAGTAGGACTCTTCTGTCACGGATATTTAAGCAACTTACTAAAAAACTTACTCTTGTCCTTTCTGTGAAAAAGTGTGGTGAGTAGTTGAGATATGATTTGTTTATGTTGGCTAACTGCAAACAAAACTTTATTGTTTACCTATTAAAAAAATTAGGATAGAACCAAGGAAGGAAATTTAGAAAGTTTAAAAAAAAAAAAAAAAAGAAAAGAAGATGTTGAAAACCAGTAAACTTCTCAAACATACAGAGAAAACGTGTTAGTGAGAGCTGGTTTTTTGCTACCTCTGGAAAGCTAACAACAATTAAAATACGTTCATCTGTTCCAAAGGGAAACCCAAAACTGGTTTGATTATTAGTTACCCCTTTTGTATCACAGCACATAAGTTGAGGCATTTGTTCTGAATTGCAGAAGTTTTCGTGGGAACAGAGGATTACCCAATTGCTTGCCTGGAGCTGAGCAGGTAGGGGCACAGCACCTGGTTTAATTGAGAGCCCTGTATAGCTGGGTGATGCTTCACCTGCATGACATGGGGTGACATATGTGAAAGCCAGGCCTGAGTGCCTAAACCTTCATTAGAACGGTGGCAGGGTGATGCAGGAGGATAACTCCTGAGGATTTTAATGGGATTGCAGGTGTGTGGCAGATATTGTTGGAGGCACACCATTAAAGGTATGAGCATCCCATGCCACAGAAGTTTCCTGTACACCTAGAGCAACTCTTATTCCACTTTGGCTTGGGATGTATCTGACACTCGATCCTGGAGCTGCCAGAAGTCAGGGTCCTTCTGCTTGTAATCTGTTCCACTTTCTGGTGCGAAGAAGAAAATACTTCTAATGTGAAATCCATTTTAAAACACACATTTATAAAAAAAAAAAAGCCCCTACAGCTGTTTGAAAGCTGTTCGGAAGTATGGCATATTAGAAATAGTCCCAGCTGAAATGGATTAGCAGGCAGAGTTCAAGTGAGGAGGTCAAATTTGTAAACTGAATGCAATTTATCTTGTGGCACTGCAGTTTATCACACGGTTGATGGAATAAAGAAATGCCACACACATGCACATATTCACACCTAATAATTTATGAAAACTGGAAAAGGTCTTAAGAGACATTAAAAGGCTTCTGATGACATCATGCTATCTGAGGTAATAAAACAAAGATGGTTTAAGGCAGTTCCAAAGCAACTGTAGCCAGTGATGTCTTTATATGCCAGTCTTTAGGTATCTTTCATGTCTCAGGAAAAAGGTGATTGAATCCTAATATTGAATAATAGCTGTGTGAGGAGACACTGGTTAAGATTTTCCCTCTCATGGATTTCTTCATGCTACATTTCATTTATTTATTTTACATTTACAGAAAGTCTTTAATGTCCAGATTAGCTGCATTTACAGGTCTGTAAAACTTGTGAGATGGTCTGCCTCGTAGAAAATCAAAAGAAAACTTTTTCAGGGCGTGACTGTGTAGATCCTTGGAGCCTCTCTTTTTGGGAAAAAATTATTTTCTGCTTTAGAAGGAGCAGGAGCCTTTCTTTCCTTCCTTTATAAAATCTTCATCGTGAGCTGAAAGTTTTCTCATTTAATTTGTGTAGTAGATTGTTGGATAGTTGATTTTGTGAGGATGTCTGCATAGGGACTCTCTGCTTTTCTGGTGGCTTCAGGTCCTGGCAGTGCAGAATTTCCAAGGCCCGTGCTTTGCCAATGCTGCCAAGTTGATAATCTTCACTGCTTTGTTCACATGTGAGATTTTCCCTGACAGGATGCAAAGCTCATAGAATGAACTGGGAGAAGGTGCTGTTGAAAATCTTGTCACCTTGGGACTTTTAGATTGGACTGTGTTGTCTTGAGACAATGCAGCCTGTTAATAATCTTTAGTCTTTGTTATGAGTGTCATGTAAGGTTGTGCCTGTGTGTTCATCATGCACTGATACGGGAAGGTATTCTGTCCTTCAGAAGAGCTTCACTAATGTCACCAAAACTGAAGAGGTGATGGGCCTCCTTTTGGAGGAGGACTGTGACTGCTAAGCCACTTGGAATTAAAAAAGGTCAGGATAATTCTGCATTTTAGTCCCATTTGGTGCTAAGTTTAACGATAAGGAAATTTTTTCAAAGACACTTTAGGTGGTGTAAGCTCCAGGGAAAGATGTTAGTGTCACATTAATAATAATTATTTAGAAGTGTGACAAACTCATCTTGAGCAGCCTCTATTAGACACAATTTCGGAATGAAATTCAAAGTAGAAGGTAATTTCTAGATGCAATTAAAAACTTGTCAGAGTGAAGAAGCAGCCACTTTCTGTCTCATTTTGATGGTAAGCACTGTAATGAAGTGGCAACCTGGCATTTTCCTGCCTGCAGCTTGATCATGGACAATCCTAGTGCAGTATCTGATGCAGTTTCTGCATTTCTAATGCATTAAGCTCTAAATTATCTCAGAGGCAAAATATCCCAGACTTGTTTTCTATGATAATTTTCTTTTAAGGTCTTTTTTAAAACAAGTCTGTGAAGCATCAATACCCCTTATTCCAATTACAGTCATTTCAAGATGTGATCCCTGCAGAATACTATGGAGTTGGTGTGTTTGCAGCTTTTCCTTATCCTCACATGCCAGGTGCTAGAGGGATAGTAACTGAAGCATGCAGCCCTCCTTCCAGCATGCCTTTCCAGGCTGCCTATTTCTGTTCTCCTCTTTTGCTTTTGCCTGCTTATCTTTTATATTATTAAGGAATGTGATGTGTGCAGAAAAGCTTCAGCCACAAAGAAGCCTTGGGGCTTCTTTGGTTTTAGACCAAACCCATCGTGTTTTGCTGTTTATGCATCCCCATTCACCACTTCCAGTTACTCCAATCTCCTTCTAGCCCAGACAGTCCCTGTAATTCAGCCATGGATAGACTCTAATTTTGATCATCTAACCCCAAGGATGAATTTCCTTATTCCCCAGTCCAGTTTTGACACCTGTATATCTTAGAGCCTCATTTCAAGTTGACAAACTCTGGTGAATGGCATTAATGCAAGACTATGATGGGTTTAAAATACCCACTGTATGCTAGTGTCCGTGTTTTTGTCTTGACACTTCTCACAAGCAGGACATTTAAGAGCCAATCTATCAGTGTTTTGTCTTGATTTCTCACCGGGCTGGCTTTTTCAAAGGAGGTGGTGGTGACTAAGCAGAGAGAGGTCATTTTAAATTGGAATTATTGAACTTAATGTCCCTCAAACCCTTAGCACCACTGACCATGTTTAGATCATGTCTTAGTTCACATATAGAGTGTGACCTGCTGTGAGATCCCTGTAGGACCATCCCTTTCTGGTGCATTTCCATGGTCTAGGATGCCCTTGGGCTGCAAATTGTGGCAGACCTTCATGAGTGCCTTCTCAGTGTCAGCTGGAGCTGACAGCAATACTGAAATCAATTTAGCCTGGAAAAAAAGGAAACCAGTATGTCCTAAGTGTGGATGCTGGTGTCTGCTGAGATTTTTGATTTGTGTGTGCTGTTTTGGTAGATTGGAAGAGTTCTAAGTTTGTGCAGTGCTAGGCATTTTATGGCATATTTAAATGTCTATAACATAATTCGCTTTACCATCAGAAGGCATAAATGTCAGCCTATTGACACATTATAAAGACACAAATGGAATGTAGACTGGCAGACTGGTGCTGGTTTTGAGGTTTAATAGTACATCTGTATCATTTTTCCCAGTGGGAAATAACACAGGATGTTGCCTTGTAATTTTTTACTACTGTATAATAAAATGTAACCACAATAAATGGTGTCTAAGCAAGTAATGCAGCAGATTCTGGAGTTTGTCCAGTGTGCCTTTACCACTTAGGTTAGTTTTGCCCCCTGCAAGTTTAAGCAAGATGCGATTTTGACGGGATACAAACGGAATGTGGATCTCTTTAATGTGCTGCATACTTATCTATAGAGACCTTTCTATGCATTCCACCTTTTAATTAGCTGGTGTTAACAGTGTATTCCTCTTTAAATCACTCCCATCCGAAGTTGAACTGTCCTTGAAAAGGGTCTGTTCTGCATTTGTGTACTTCAAGAATCTCTTTGCAGGTTGATTGCTTTCCCAAATGTCCTCTCTGTGATACAGTGTTATGTGCAAGTAGGCTTTTGATAAAAACTCAAGTGGTGACGTTTCATGGAAGTGTTATTAGACTTATGCAAATGGAGAGCAGGGATTTTGTGTGTTTGTGTTGGTTGAATTTACCTGATGGTTCATTCCCTGCTCAATGCTAATGGGGCATCTCACACGCCTTTCAGCATCCTGGAAGGTGCTGTGTCCTGCCTGGTGCCAGTGCTTTCCTGCCTTCAGTGCCTGGGCTGCTGCACTGCTGCAGGCTGGGACTTCTTGTATTTTAATTAAAGCCATGAGAAAGGAGTCAGCACCCAGCTAGGCACTTCTGCAGGGGCCTGATAATGCAGAAGGGCTCTCTGGTTGCTTTGTAACATCTGTCCTGTAGTGTTCCAAGTGAAGAAAAATATGAAAACATTATTCTGTGCGTATGAGAGTGCTGCACATTTGTAAAAAGACAATTAACATAGAAATGAGGGAAGCTTTTGATTCATCAAGTAGATTCAACAGACTGTGTCATTTCCTTGATTTTCATTTTAATTAGGATTAATCAGTTTTATCTCCTAAGGTCTTTGCAGAGAATTTACACGAAACAGAAGATTTTGGTCAGCAGTGTGCCAGTGTAATAGCCCCTACTTGAAGAAATCCAGCTGTGGCACGTATAACCAGGATTAGATTTGGCAGGGCTCCAGGCTCCCCTCTCCTCTCTCATTAAATGCCTTGCTGTTGCAGGGAGCTCTCTGGATCTTCCAATACCAGATCCTGGGTTTCACATAGCTGCTTGTTTCAAAAACCATTTGGAACCAGTATATTGCTTGGAAAGAAATCTCTCTGGGATGCCAGCTTGAAATAATGACTGCTTGCTGCTTCAAAGACAGGCTCAAAAAGTCTCGCTTAACCCCAGCACCCATTGGTCCTGACAGCTGGGAGCTAGAGCCAGCTGAGACAAAATGAAGCTGACCTTTTTCTCCTCAAACTCAATATATTTAACAGAAGCATTTGGGTTTGGATGGAGCTGCAGATACGTTGGAAGTGGAGAGTGAGGGAAGTGAGCCAGGTAGTTCTGTAGGAAGGAGAGCAGCAAGGTTTGAGTGTATGTTCTGCATCCTGCACAGATGCAGCATGACTCCAACACGCCCTAGATGAGTGTTGCTCTCTTGGTGTTGGGCTGTGTTCTCCTTCTTCTTTCTTATTTTTTTTCATATTTTTAGAAGTATTTTATCTCCCACCAAGAAAAAAAAAAGAATATTTGAAAACGGTTACAAAACCAAATGAAATCTTTTTGGTTTACTTATTAGACATATTTCTGAGTGGGTACATTTTATCATGGAAATTAGAATAATCTGCAAACACGAGGAACATTTTATTATGGTTATTTTTCATTACCTGAAATAGATATATTTCTACGAAAACTTCCATATCTATGTGCAAGTGAAAATTTAACTTCTAGTTTATTTCTTTAGTGGAGAAGACATAGTTGTTCCAAAATACGTTAAATGTAAATGTTTTCCTATTAATCGTAGGAGCACAATATTTTATCCATTTGGGTCCTACAGCAGTAAATATCAAGTGTAGGCTTTAAGCATCTTGTACACTCAACAGATTTGAAAGCCATTAAGTGTATGAACAAGAAGAGAATGGAGAGAGAAGGCAAAAAACGCTGAAGGGAAAATCCTACTGAAAGCTCACAAAACATTTTCAAGCTTTACAGAAATGACCTGCTCCATTCCTGTTACACAGAAGTGTTAAAATGAGAGCAGGCGACCCCGTTCCCCCAAATCATTCATCTGTTTTGTCTGCGATGTATTTAGACTGAATCCTTTCCCAGATGCTGTGGATCTGTCGGTTCCAGGGGAAATTAATGGGATTTTACCATTTGCTTTGAGGAAAAGAGGACTGGACTTTCTCCTGCTGTCTTTGGCAGGAAGGAGCAAGGAGCTTTCCTGTCTGTTCTCATTAAATATTGCGTCTTTTTAAGCTTTTTTTTTGCCAGATAGCCTAATTTGTGTTACTGCAATATACCATGTTGGAAAATTACAGAGGTTAATGTACAGCACTGTGATACACAACCATAATGGTAGACTCTAATGTTTTTTAAATGGTAAACCAAAGGCATTTGTAATATGAGTTGTAGTGAATTGCCTCCACTTCTTGCCAGAGATTAGTTTAGCATTGCTTTTAATATTTTATGCAGTGAAGTTGTTTGCAAAGACTAAAAGCTTCACTCACTTTGCACACTTGTGCTTTGTTCTATCCCTGTACAAAGCACAACAGAACCACTCTCCTGCTGATGAATTTTATGTCAAGAAGTTCTATCAAATGACAGTTATACTGCATTGGAAAGATTTTTCTAGTCATCAGTGAAGGCTGCATCAGATTTATGGTGTCATAACTGAGCCAGGTAGTTAGAAATCTAACCTTTCGTAATATCACAGGTTACATATTAATGTTTTAAATATCTAAACCACACATGAATGACGTAGGACATTTTTACTTTAAATGTTACTGTAGAGATTTGACGGTACATAATCCCATTAAAGCAGAAGAGTGCAAGATGAAACGATCCATTTGCAATTATAATTATGCATATTGAGATTGACCATTCTTTAAAAAATTGGAAGTGCAAGGTTGAGAAGGGTGCTTGAGCAATCACTCTTTGTTGAGAGCATTGATGGAAGAATAAAAAATTTGAGGGGGATTGATTTGTCAGTAATGTGCATGAAAAAGTATGGGAAGCATTTTTTTGAAACGTGTAGGGGAGGTAACCCTTTCACTGTCATGGTTAGCTTTCTTGGAGATCCACCACAAAAAGACATCATCAAAACCAGAACAGCAAGTAACACTGAGCTACTTCACTTGCTCTTGACACGTGATAAAGAGTTTTAGTTATTCAGCTTAGTATTGGAGAGTCAGCATGTCCTCATGAGTACTCCAGAAGAGGTAGGTTTTGTTCTAGCTCTGTCAGGGGCTTGCTTTTTGACCTTGAGCAAAAAATTTTTGTCTCCTTGCCTTTCTTTCTGCTATTCCTTGATTGCCTTGTCTTTGTGGAGGATGAGCTCTTCAGGAGAGAGATTTCTTTGCATTGTGTTCTGTGAACAATGCAGTCTGAGCCTCGCCAAAGCCTCTAGGGGCATCTCTAAAAGAAATTATAATTGCTAGCTTTAATCACTCTCATCAAAAGAGCTTGGTAATGGAGGGTGTCAGTGTGGAGGATTTGGAGAAATCTATAGGGTGCTTGTTAATTAAGTCACCGTGGGTGAAAGTTGCTGATTGGGTTTCCTTGGCTGATGCAGAGATGCTGGTGCCCAGGAGCAAGGCAGTGCTGCTCCATATGGGTTTTCATCCCCAAAACCACAACGCTGGTGCTGGGTGCTCACTCCTCTGCTTCTGCAGAGCCAG
The DNA here is from genome assembly GCA_037013685.1 of Acridotheres tristis. Classification (NCBI taxonomy): domain Eukaryota; kingdom Metazoa; phylum Chordata; class Aves; order Passeriformes; family Sturnidae; genus Acridotheres; species Acridotheres tristis. Next base: position 16,426,515 of record CM072888.1, read on the forward strand.
AAGCAAGGTGCTTGGTGTGTTTTAGCAAACAAGACTTTTTCAGAAGCCTCCTACTGGTTCCCTAAAACTTCATGTGGGTCGCTCTGTTGTGAGCATTTGCAGCAGAGATTGGGCTGCTTGGCTTTTTGCAGTGAAGACAGATCCTTGAGGGTGAGCCATCTCATCTTGATGGATTCTCCTCCTAGGCTTTGCTGTTGCCAAATAAAGTGTTTATTGTTGCTCTCCTTATTAGCAGCTTCTGGTTTGGGATAGAGGTACATGCCAGTTTGCAGATTAATTACCCTTCTTGTGGTATCTTGTAATGCAGAGCAATGTGCCCTTGTCCTCTTTGGGTGCATGCATTACTCACCATAGCAGAGGATTTAGAAATATTTAGCCACATGAACACCAGCAGCCATGTTAGTAAAAATAGGCTATGTTGACATATCTCCATTATTCATTTAGCAGTAAACTTGACAGGTAGAGGTCCCAAGGTAATATGGGATGAAGCAAGGGAGAGAAGTGATTTCCTGTCTCCTTAGCATCCTGAGTGAGACCACTTTCCAAATTGTCGAGGCAGAGTATGACCAGAGGAGAACTGAGGAAAAAGCAACAAATGCTTTCTGAGGAGCCCTGGAGGTTTGAGGGCAAGCAGGTTAGTCAGGTGATGTGGAGAGCAGTAAAAGAGGAACAAAACAAGGATCCCTTGCATAAAGGGCAGGAGCTCCACTGCTCTGAGGATTAATAAGAATCAGAGATAAAGCAATGCCTCTTTCTTTAGTGTGTTTATTGTCTGTTTTAGGGCTAATGCCAGATCCCTGTAGTTCCTGCAACACACCACTGCCAGTGAGCATCAGCTCTCTAACAAGTATTTTGCAAGATCTTTGCTCTTGCAGGAATCCCTGTATGGTTCCCTTCCTATTTTAATAAGAACAAGAATTCCCCAATCTGCAGTTGGAATCTGCGTAGAAATAGGATATGACGGAGGCCAATTCAAGATTACACATTTGGCATTTGGGAAGGGAAGGCAAGAAAAATTTACCAGTCAGTACACTCACATTATGATAAAATAAAGGTGAGCTGGGAGAAGAGCATGTGCTGAATCCTAAAACGACACAGAAGAGCCATAAACCACAGTGTGTTGTGCTATCTCTAGTCCTTTATGCTTCAAGCAGAAGTAAAACGCGGGGTGTCATAAACGTAACAAAGATCTTGTTTTAATTTCATTTTAAAAGCCATTGCAAGGCAACGGGGTAACAAACATTAACTTCTTCAAACCAGGCAAATAACAATTTCTTTGCTCTGTACTGCTCCCACCAAATAAGAATTATTCTCCAAAAGCTTCTTGGAAACAGGTAAAGGTTTTGCTATAAAGCGCAAGTAGAGTAGTCTAAACAAATGGCATTTTTCCTAGAAATAAAGTATATGGATGCCCTTATGAGGTGTTGCCTGGTCTGCTGTACACTTGTAAAAGTGGTTTTTCCTACTGAAACTGTGTATATTTGGTCAAAATCCAAGGCTGAAAATGGGTATAGTCTGTACATCTAGGGACTTTTTCATTTGTGCAGTAAGGAGTAATAACTGGCCTTACCTCGAGTTTGCCTGTAAATTTCTTAGATGATCCAAAGCCTGTTTATTGCTTACAGAGGCAATTTTGCTGACAGGCAAGCTGGAATAGGTCTCTTTTTCTTCCAGAGCATCCATACTTGCCTATTATAGAGAAATCACTCAAAAACCAGCATGCATGCTGGACTTTCAAGCCTTGTTTTAAGTTTTAATTTACTTGTCTGACTTCCAAGGTTACTGAATGCAAGCAATTGCTTCTTCAGTACATAAATAAGATGAATTATGCGTTAGGGACCAATGCCTCGGCCTCCTTCTTCTCATGCTCTCAGGGGAGGATCTGCTAAGGAGTACTTAGAGCTGGGATGCAGCTTTCTTTTTTTTGCCATTGAAAATTAAAGGAAGATCAGTCTGGATTAGCTCAGATGTGAAACCAGAGCCCCAGGACCAGTGTTTCTGGTCTGAAATTTTCGAAGGTGTAGGGTGGTCCAGGGTGTGGGACCATGACAACAGAGTGAAGGCTGTGCTACAGCCCTGGTTGGGAAAGGCGTGGGAACTCACTTCTGTGACTGGGACAATTTGCCATAGTTTAACACTAGATCCTTCTTTAATCAGCCTTTAAAGTTTTTTCATTTCAGTACACTTCTTTCAGATAACATGACCTGTGTTCTCCCCTACAGGTTGCAGAAAATGAGCTGGGTTTGTAGTTGATGTTGGGAGCAAAATTCAGGCAGGAGGACTCATTGCTGTTTCCCTTGCATGGGTTTTTAATTATATTTTCTAATTGTTTCACTGGGCTGGGATGAGGTCCTGGGGTTTTGTGCCATCTAGCCTGACTCTGACAAGACTGATTTTCACTGAATCTCACTGAAGTTTCATCTGTAGCAATCCCAACTGTGAGGAGCAATTTTTCATGTGTAATTAATCCTGATAAAACCAACACTTCCAGGAGGCTGACCTGGATCCATCCATTTCATTGTTTTGTCAATTAATGTTATATTTAGCATCTAACACTGTAATTAGAAGAAAATAGTGAAGATCTAAAGGGACAGAGAAATTTTAAGTTGTAGCTGCCGAGAAAAAGGAATTACTATCCTTGCAATCATAATTTATTTTAACTTCTTTTCAAACTAGATGTTTTTTATTCTGGTGCAGTGACCTCTAAAAACCTCTGATAAATTGTCTAGTTTAACATTAGTTTCTCCAGATTACATTGGATTCTGTTGTGGGAAGAGATACTCATGTACCTGCATGTGTGTTTGATATCTACTTGAATCTCTGAAGTTTTTATAAATTACTGGCAGTGATATTGTCCCCTGATTTTTCAATGTTCACTGACAATTGTTTTGTATGTGTTACTACTGTCTTCCCACGCAGACATATATTTCATAGACATTAAAAATTCTTACTTTTCAAAAATCAGTTCTGTAGACCAAAATCAGTTGTTCATTGCTCTATCCTCTGGCAAACGCATAGCAGAAAGTTCATGAGTGCCTGATAAGTCTCAGAGGCAAGTATAAACATTTTTTGATTGTTTTCTTTTTGTCTTTGTTTCCAGAAATGTTGAATACAGTACTCTGCAAAAAATAGCGTGTGGATTTCTCGCACCTGAAGAACAAGAAAAGGTAATTACCCGGCCATACAGTTGAGCCTCATTTGTTTGCTGTGCTAAAATATTTAGATCTGATCACGTTGCATGAGCCTCCAGCGCTGTGTCTGCATATGGGTTTTGTGTATTTTCAGTTACGCAGGTGCAGTTGTTTCTTGAGAATATTCCTTTATGTAAAGGGAACAGGGGAACAAAAGCAGCAGAGCATGAAAATGCTGAAGCAAATGGTAGGGAAGAGCGTACCGTGAATATTTTCAGTACATGTAGAAGTGAAAAGGGTAAAAAAGGCTTAAAAATAATCAAAATAAATATGTGCCAATGGGAAGAGGGCTGCAGACTTTGCTGTGTTTGCAAGACTGCCTGGTGGAGCTTGGCAGCCTGCTGGGCAAGTGTCGGAGGAGGCTCAGTGATCATCAGCCTTACAGCAGCCTCCTCATGTTTCAGTGACCCAGTAGCTCGTGGGGTGGTGCACCCTGCTCCGGAGGTTGTGAGCTCCTCTGCTGCCTGCAAGCCTGCCCCTTGCAATCGAGCTTCTTGATCCTGCTGGGTCGTGACATTTTGTTGGTGCAGCGCAGCTCGGCAGGGCTGTGGCTCAGTTGCTGGTGTTAAACAAAATGCTGTTCATCAAACTTTCATGAGACACTTTGCCAGGGGCTGCATCTTGAAAGAGTAGGCTCCAAAAAGCAGCGAGCAGAGCTGTGCTGCTCCGTGCTGCTGCCATCTCCTGTATTTTCTTCTACCTTCTTTCCAAGGCTGAGAGGTGAGCAGCCCTACAGGGCCTTGAGTGGTTTTGCACTCTTTCCTCCCTGGAGGAAAAATTGGACCTGGCATGGCCATACTGATGAGTGGTGGTCCTGCTTCAGCTGGTACATCCCTTCAGCTGTATGGTGACCCACAAGAGGGACCAGGAACTCACCTGTGTCTTAAAGTCTGAGTCGAGCATGATTATGGGATTAAACTGAGCAATCTACGTGAGCTGAGCCTTTCAGTAAGTTTTTGTAGAAATTAATATAAGGACTTTAAGAAAATGTGTCGGTAGGTACCAGTATCAAGAACAAAATGAATATATAATGTGAAAGTCTGTAAATCTGAGTGTAGCAAACCAAGCCTAGTGAGACTTAAAAACATGGATATGAAGAGAGACACAGCAGATGTTGCTGGGGTCAGGAAACTTTCTGTATGAACACGTGACATGTTTTTACGAGACACTTCCTTTCATTGCTTGGTTTTGAAAAATGCATGTGAGTGACATCTTGTGTTCGCTACATCTGCATGCCATACTGCTGATAATTAGCATGTGCATTTTAGAGGCAGTATGAGGCCAAGATGACAAACACAGACAAATCATAGGGTGGAACAGTACTGCTTTCTCCATATATCAGCATTATCATTTTCTGAAAGTCCATCTTTCCACCCTACATGATGCCTGTGAGAGGCTACCTAGAACAGAGGCTAGACAATGTTAAAGGGATAATGTAGGTATTTATTAAAAGGCCTTCAGAGGATACACCTTGGGCAGCACAAGAGCCTGGCCCTGGCTCTACTCAGGATGGACGCAACATGGATGACTGCTCACGAGTTTTCACACTTTTATAAGTTTTGGTCCGTTTACATAATGGAGTTAATTGTCCAATTAGAGCTTCAGGTTATGAAGTTCCATCGTCCTAGATTGCTTCACCTTTGTTTACACTTTTGGGTCTGAATCTACAATGGTGTCCTTGGTTCTCAGGCTGGAAAAGGATTTTTTTTGTCTAAATAAACTGTGCAGGGAACTTGCTAACACTTTATATGAAGTTCAGAGTTACACACTAAGGCAGTACAGAATCTAAAAATTATGAAAGCTAAACTTAAGGCATCATGCAAATGGAAGTGTCATCTCAAGAAGCATGTTGAAAAACACTTCAAGGGCCTACATTTGCAACTTGTGTAGAACCTTGTGTATTTTTCTTGTGGTGGTCTCTGCACGCATCCATTTAGTGCAAAATTATGACAGCAGAGGAAAAAGAGCAGACAGAAGAAGTTCTTGGAGCAAATTAATGCTTAGTCAAAGTAGGTTAAACTTTCAGAGAACTACATTGTCCTGTATTTGGGGTCAAATCCTTCCACATGCTAAGAAATTGGATTAATTTTGTTGAATACTTTCATTTGGATTTATGGTGTCATTTAAAACTCTGTAATGCTTTCTGTCACCATCACCAGCTCATTTCTCTGCCGTGGGACTGTCCTGTTTGGGCACTTGACGTGTATGGGAGATATAGGATAGCTTTGCTGGGAGTCAGACAGTTCAGTGCTCTGTTTATCCATGTCAAAAAGAAAGGTTGAAAAATAGGATTTCTTTAAAATAATGAGTTTTCCAAGGGAAATAATAGTGCAGATTATAGTATGCCACAATGTGTTGGCAAAGAGGAAGACAGTACCTTGCTGTTAAGTTTCTCTGAGATTTCACTGCTCTTTTATAAGAAGGTGAAATATTAGTCTAGCTTATCCGTGCAATTGAAAATTATCTCTACAAGTTCAGTTTTTGTTTATTTATGCTTTTAGGACAGTTGTAAAGAGATTTTTGGAAAGAGCAGTATTTCTTTTTGCAAGTAAGATATTAAAAACATGCCCACATTCATCACGGCTAGGTGCTTTCCGAGGCCTTGAAACACAACTACCCGTGCTATTGGAATGTGGCTCAAACACGGGAATTATTCCCACTGGATTTCTTGAAATCTATAGGTGTTGTTTTAAAATTTCACATAAGCAATATTGTAAGTAGATAAGGCTATATGTGCAGCGAAAATACGGCCACTCACGTTGTTATATTTGATCTCCTCTTCTGTGAGGTCAGGTAGTCACACGCAATTTTTTTTCATCCCATGAACGGGATCCCACAGAGTCATTTAGTCTGCCAGCTGTGTGAGCAGAACAACCACGAGCTCTTTTATTCCTCCAGACTGCAGCCGTGTCTTTTTATTTGGTGCTGCATGGCACTTGGTTGCAATGGCTGGGCTAGGGACGTATCAGATGTATTTCATTGCAGAAGACACAGTGGCTGCTCTGCACATGAGCCAGCCCCTAGAAAAGGCTTTGCCCCATCCTCGGGAGGCAGTGACCTTGATGGGGATGCTCACCCCCATGCAATGGGGGCTTTTTGCAGATGGAGTGGATTTCATGCTGTGCTGCTCTTAGCATCAGTGAGTGGGGTCCAAAGCTGCAGGAATTGAGACTGTGCTTTTACTTCCTGTGTGGCCAGACTGAAGGAAGAAATCCCAAGGCTCAAGGGCATGAGAAGCGCTCTCTTCTTTTGTTCTCGGTGTCTTTTTTTTTTTTAAACTGGCTGGCCATGACATTAAGATTTCTAATTAATTTAGAAACCACAGGCAGTTGAAGAGAGTGAGCAATGTAATAACTGGGCCATGGGGCAGAGTAAAAGCACATCAATTATTCAGGCAGTCGCTGCTGCTTATTCCCTTCCCAAAGCTGGGCTGGCTGTCAGCATGTGTCAGTGATGCTGCTAATGCCCTTCAGAATTTACATGCATAAATAGTGCCCTTTTAAAATCTGCATGAGGATAACTTTAGTATTTTCAACAATAGCTTCCAGCAGCATGCTCTGTCTAGTGGCCACCCGGGGCTCCAACCACTATTTTGGGGGCCTTGTTCAAAAATAGGATTTTGGCAGGTGCGTCCCCCAAAAGCCTCTGCTGTGGAGAAGTTGCTCCTCAAGGAGGTTGAGGGGCAGCCTGAGCCATGCAGAGGAAGAAACAGTCCTGCTTTAAAATGCAGGTGGTGTTTGAGAGTGTTCTCTCTGAGCGAGTCAGTCCAGCATCTCTTACAATGCATCATCCCTGTGCTTCTGTTACTGTGATGTCTCCAAAGCACACTCCATGAAGATGCCTTGGATGCCACTGGGGCTGGACCCCGTGCAGTTCCTCTACAGGTGGAAGAGCTGGAAGCATCCTTCTGCTCCTTGCTGCTCTGGCTATTGCAGCTCCTGCACTTTGAATGAGCAGTTGGGAAGTTTGAAATAGAGGAAGCTTCTCTGACTGCCAGGAACTGCATTCACATGACTGGCTGTGATTGTCTTAAGTGGGTGCACCTCATAGTCTCATGTTCAGAATGCTGCAGGGAGCAGCACTGATTCCTGCATTGAACCAGTCAGGGGAGTGGAAGCTGGGGGACCTGTTGGATTTTTCTGCCGTGCACTACAAGTGAATGACAAAGCCTTATTTTTCTGTTTGGTCGGCATGGTTATCCCTGCTGCTGGAGGCAGCCACCCTGCTTTTTAAAAAGTTAACTAATTTGTGAAGGCCACGAAATAAAATGAGCCTTGCTAATTACGTGTTGTGCTGGCAAAATGACCAGCTTGGGTTTGGAAAACGCTGGCTGTAATTAATGGTGAAAGGCTTTTTCTCTCATCTGTGTAGCCATTATGAATCACTTCTCCCCATGGAAACTTTTAAATCTGTCTCACTGGGGAGCCTGAGGAGGAACAGGTAAAATGGATTTGCCTTAATAGCTGCAGTTGTAACTTAAACACTTGAAATGATATTAAGCATCTCTCTCCATTAGCATTTCATGTTGATCCTGATGATATACCAGCCGAGGCTAAGACAGGATCAACGTTCATTAGATGGAAGAAACTAAACTCTGTAGACAAATGCTTTGGCTAAATGGGGCCTTCATTGCACTGAGAACAAGAATGCAATTAGCTGAAATGTTTGTTTACAAAATCTAATTCCTAGGGAGTATCTTCTCAGATTGCCACTTACATCTCTTGGGCTGGTTTTGTTGCCAAGGCTTGCAGGTTGACGGATTTTGCAAGGCTTGGTTGTAGCCTGTATATAACAGATGTTTCAAACTTTGCATGCTAAAGCTGAACCCAGGTGAAGAGCAGGGGCTAAGTTGCAGGTGTGCCAGAGTTAATTTGTGCATTCCTCACATTTATTTTGCAGTTTGCAGTTAAGTGCAATTAATAATAATTATTAGATGTTCCAGATATTAAACAGTGTAGGCTGAAGAGAAGCTGGAAACCGTGCAGTGCTGAGTGCTTACTGCTGTCCTCCTGTCCCCCACCTGGAGCCTAGCCCAGGGGAATCACCGATGGGTTCCAGCTGGGTGAGCATGTCTGCCAGGATAACTGCAGGAAGAGCCTTGTCCTAGTTGGTTGACAAACATGAACACCCTCAGAAGGTGATTTTGCCCATCTGCAATGTGCTCTGGAAATGCTGCTTCTCTCTGAGTTACAGAAATGGCCAATGGGAAACATAACTACTGCTGTCCAGATATTAGAGCAGATTTTGTTGCTGCGTAGGGTTTGTGGAGTGGGAAGGATCAGGCATTTTGAGCCTGTGCTGATACCAACAAAACAGCTTCATACTAATTTTAAGTGTGCAATAGAACATTGCACTGTATGCTTGGATATGGTGTGGCAATATTTGTTAGATTTTTTGGGTTTTCTTAGTCCATGTTGTGGCTTTGCTTTCCTTGCAATTTTTCCTAGTGGCTTCCTTGCAAATGAAGAGTGTCTGCACTTACCCATGGGTGTTACTGAGCGAGTAAGCATTTCCTGGACACATTTCCATCATGTATCTGGTGGCAAACATGAAACAGTTACCAGAATAATACCTTTTCTTCCTCATTTACTGAATACAGGATATTAATAAAATAGTCAGTGTAATCTGTTTGGTGATGGCTTATATAGTGATGTGAAATCATGGGGAACAGACTAATGAAGTCTGTCCTATTGATGGATAAGGGCTACAATTTTCCAAGCTTGCAGTAACTGAAGTAAAACTAAGTTGCTTTTGCCTGACGTGCAGAGTGATAGGTGATGCACAGGTGTGTGTGTTTATGTTGTACTGAGCACAGCAACAGAACGAGGAGGTGAGCTCTGGACATCTGTGGGAGTTCAAGATGGGATGGGACTGCTGCAGAGGCTCCTTAACGTGATTGCAAGAGGTAAAGTCTAAAAGTCTTTCAGATGTCTTAGCTGTGACTTGTTAACCAGCTCATTGCAGTGTTGTGTGTCTTGCTGCCTCCTCCCATGCTAAGGATGTTGCCTAGCAGCTCTTCTCCTTTGGTCAGCAAAAAGGGAATTGCAGGAGTCAGTGCTGGGGTTTGCTCCTGGAAAGGCACTGATCAGGAGATCCCTTGGGAGTCTATGCTAATACAGCATTTAAAACACTGCTTTTTCAGTGTCAGCACTGGAAATGACAAATGCTTCCCTTAATTTGAGAGAAGTGTGCCTGATATTACATGCTTATGTATGCCTGAAAGTCTATTCTCAAGACAGTACATGGGCCTATCTCCTATGAAAGCTAATTGCACTATTAGGAGAAGATATCCTGCTAACTTAATAAGAGACATTTATTTGTGTCTTAGAGGATTTTTTTTCTGAGGTGGAAGAAATCCTGAATGGTGCCAAATTTTATTTGAAGCATATTGTTCTTCGCTGTCCCTTCCTCTCTCCCCATGTCAAAACTGTTCTGGAAATTTAAAATATTTTATAAGTTCAAGGCACACCAATATAATTGAAGGCAGGCAGCATTTATGAGAGCTGAAGGGGAATTCATCATGCAGATGACTTGAGGCTGATTTTTTTTTTTTTTCTGTGGAAGGAAAATAGTCGGTAGAAAGCAGCATACATTAAAGGTGTAGGAAACCCAGGTGAACAGAAAGAACTGTGGCCAAGGTGTCTCCCTTTGCCCCTGCTGTGATGTTTTAGCTCTACCACAGATGCTGTCAAGAATCTGGTGCAGATCAAGAGTTTTATTGCCTGGGCCTTCTTTGAGGTGGAAGACAGGACTTGGAGCCTAGGTAACTGCACCTACCCCCTCCCCAAAAACATCCTCCTCTTGGCATTCCACAATGCAGGTCATCTTTGTCTTCCCTGCATTCCATAGGCAGTTACAGCATTAGGAGCTAGGTATTGAGGTTTTGTACCAGCATAATTTGAACTTAAGTCTAATTTTGACAGAAGTTTAAAGAGCTCTCTCCCATCCCTCTCACTCAAAGCACACTGGAGAGTCTAAATGCACTGTATTTGGCTTGGAGACATTTCCCTGTGGTTTGTTGCTTTGCTTTTATTGATGGGCTGTGTTTGCTTTCACACAAACTGATTCATTTGGACACAATGATATGTTTTGAAGAAGTTGTTTGCTTAGGGATGAAGGCTGAATTAAGGGGGGTTTTATGGGGTAGAAACTTTTATTTCCACAAACTTATTCAGATCTCAGTTCCACTCCCTGCAAAGCTTGTACAGTCTGAGATAAAGTGGCCCTTGGCCAAACTGGGAAGATGCAACATGCCAAGTAGCTGTAGGGAGAGCAGGAGGATATGTTAAATTACAGGGAGCTTTTGAAAATTTTAGAATGTCCTGCAGGAGCAAAACGATGGACCTTATAAAAAAATGTAAGATGATCTGATTCTGCTTTTTAATTTCCAAAAATAAGAACAAAATTGGAACAATCAATCCAATTTCATTAAAATATGAAGATATGCTAAGTACAGCATTAGATATGTACTTTTTCACTATAAATACACCCCCAAGGAATCATTCTATTTTAAAGATGAACTTGGTATTATGATAATGTAAAAGAAGTCTATAATTTATAATTCCAGTTGGAGGTGAAGAAATTTAACATGTCAGTTTCTCTATTCATTACTTCAGCAGTCAAGACCAACGGGCTGTTCCTTCACCTTTGCTGTCAATAATTTAGATAGAACAATTAAGGATTCGGTTAAAATATATTTGTATCAAAAGAGAAAATGCAGCAGAAGAAGGTTCAACATTCTAATTTAAAAAATTCTAATTTAAGAAAAAACCCCAAAGAACCCCTCATTGGTAAGAGTACATTTGGTCCTACATTGTATGAGCTTCATGGCCAAAACTCCTCAACTGTTACTCTGGTCTTTCTGAAGATGCCATATGGACTAAGTTGAGAAGTGGCTCTCCAGCCTTTCTGTTTTGGAAAAAAGCTGGTGACAGCTGACAGTCACTTCCTGTACTTGCTGCCTGGCAATTCTTTGAGAAAAAAAACAACAAAAAAAAAAAAAAAGGAGGTGAACGATAAAGTCCTTTATTGGTATTTAGATCTTCATTTTGCAGACCTAGTCATGTATGCTGAAAAAAAAGTGTATTCTGGCTGGCTTGAAATCTTTATTAATTTTAAGCATTCGTTTTGGAGTTTTGAGCCTTAAGGTCTCCAGTGCAGTGCTTCTTTAGCCCTCAATTTAGAGGGGGCATAATTGCATTGACCTCTGTTCTGCCAGTCCTAAATATTCAATGTGCTCCAGAATAATTCCATAGACCTGAAACTGGAAAATCAGATTCCTTATTGAGATGCATAAATAGAGTTGCAAGTCTTGTAATCTTGTATTAAAGCAGCAGCATTTCTTTGGGGTAAGTTTATTATTACAAAATACACATGGCCAAACTTAAATACAGTTAACCTAATATGATCAGACTGATTTGGAGCAGAGGTAGGTCAACACTAAGTGCTTTTGAAAATCTCATCCCAGCTCTCCAGAGATTAGGGCTATGAGTGCAGAGCCTCAGCCTAAGTCATGCTGAAGAGGCAGAAGGAATGTTTCTCAATGGAGAGAGGCTTCATTTGGAAAGCAGAAGCATGAAGCAGACTCGGGTAAGAAAGGTCTGCAGCTAGATGGAATAATATCCAGCTTTGCCCAAGGCACAAGGCTTGGAAGTTAACCCACGTGGATGCATCTGTGAGTCTCTGCTGCTGGCAGTGTGTATATGGGCAGCCTCCCTGGTTTTGGGTGGGTAGGGACATCCTCTCCTCTCATGTTTTAATCAGTACTGCTGCACCAAGGCAGTACAGATGAAAAACTTGAGGCTACTGGTCCCCGTTTTAATAAAAACCCTACATTCTTACTAAGGTAGTGTCCTTGGGATTTGTAGCACTTGATGGAATGTCACAACATGGAAGCTTATTTTTGGTGTGATATTTTAATTTAAATACCTAAAGTTAAGTGCTCTTTTAGGCATTTGAGTGAGTAGAGTCTCCCTGTTGCATGTGGGAAAAAGCTTGAGAGCTCTCCTCTTGTATCTCTGTAAATGGTGCATGTGACTGATTTAGTGAACGAGTCAAAGTTATAAAGTGTATTGAGGCCTTGACAGAAGTACATACACCCTTGTGTGCATGACTTCCCACTGAAATAAGTGGAGTTCTGTTTTTTGAAGTGAGCTTGAGTTTGGCCCCCAAATCATGTGGGTATGATGAGAGGTTTGACCAGATCCAAGTCACGCAGTGTCGGTTCCTTGGTGATCACTGAGATGACTCACTCTGATACCTCATCCTCAGATATTACTCACTGCTGGTGCTTCATCCTGCATGTGTCCAGCTGATGCAGGTGCTTCTCCCATCAGCCATGGTGTCCTGACATCAGCTGAGTGCAGTCTGCAGGTGCCTCCTTTCTTTTTTCTTGGACCACATATCTACAATTTTAAGAGCATTTTCTGCTATTAAAAAAATAATAACGTAGCATAAGCAGTAAGTTTAGCCTTTGAACTGCAGCAACACAATGTCTTTTATAAAAGCATACAGCTGCTTTATGTATAACATGTGTGTGACTTAAACCTCAAGTGTTGCTTTCCATGATCAACCATTTTATACAGGAACACACTGACTAAGTGTGTCTAAACCTGTTGAGGGTAACCCTTTGAGAATGACTTTTGCATGTCCTTATTATATGGAGCCTGCAAAAGACTGGAAAGACATTTTGTCAGTGTCAGTGTATCCCTGGGCTAGGCCTGACAACAAATAGAAGAAAGAAAAACCTGCAAATTCTCAAGGCAGAGGATAGGAAAGAAGCAGCAGGTTGAGTAAACAGATGGGGTGGGCCAACATTAAAAGCAGGATGGTTATGGTAGGTGTAATGTGCAGAAGTCACAGTACATCAGCTGGCTAATCAGTGCTGAATGATTTGTAGGCATCTCAGCAGAGGTGAGCTTTAAGGAGGTTTGAAGGAGAACAGTGTCATGGCTCTGCAGATTTGTACTCTTCTCCTGCAGAAAGAGGGACTCTGTGAAAGGCATGAAGGTTATTGCTTCAATGCTGCTTTTCTGCATATGTTCTTCTTTTTCTACATCCTTTTTCTTTTTTTTTCAATTCTTTTTTTTTCTCCACATTTGCTACAGAGTCTCTCTAATGAGCCAGGGTCGTTGTTGGCCCAGATGCTGCACTGCAAATGCTATTTTTTAAACCAGCTGAGAATTTGGCCTGATATTTAGCAGTCACTTAGTACTTTCATCTTCAAAGTACTGTGCAAACATTAATTAATTCTGCTGGGGAGTGTACAAGAAGGTGCTGCTGGAATAGTTATGCTAACTGCAGAGCCACAAGAGATAGCAAGGACAGTGTTGCTGGGTTTGGGAGGTCTGTGCTTACATACATAATTCAGCAGAGCACAGCACAACAGGTGCTTTCATGGCAGGAAAATAGCTTTTAGGTACCTGTTTTTTCCATTGAGTGGGTGCTTGATGTTTTCAGTGGAAGAATGTTGCTGCTGCCCTGCTTAGGAAGATGGGCAGCCTGGGATTTCTGTTTGCACATCTACCCCTGCAGATGGGCTCCAGCTTGCAGAGACAGTAACTGAGCAGCCAGGCAGATGCTCTGTGGATGCTCAGTGCTGAGGCATGGAGGCTGTGCAGAAATCAGGACTGCAGTGTTTTTCCATGCTTTTCACTTGGAAAATGAATAAACCACTTGCAGCACATGCAGCTTTGGAGGTGCACAGTGCTTTGCTCTACACTGGGGGCTCTTTGCATGGGGAGAACCATTTTGCTCACGTGGATGTTGTCTTGAACAGGAGTGAAGAAGCTCAGCAGAGCTGCAGAAATGACTGTGGGAAAGTCTTCCAAGTTTTCTTAAGGGCAGCATCAGCAGCATTTAAAGCTGGCACAATCACCAGCATCTCCCAGCTCCACACCTAACATGCTCTGGCATGAGGCAATCAACTCTGCCTGTTCCTTGAGACTTGCCTGGAGCACCTCTTGTGAGTGATAACACAACTCCAGGCACCAAATCCACTCAACCAGGCATCATATTAAAAGGAGCTTTTAAAAGATTGTGCCTACTGATGCCGAATTAATAGCAGAGAACCACATGAGCCTTATATGACTCGATTCATGCTGGATTCAATCCAACAGGCATCTAGGTGTGAGAAGATGTGTAATTTTTTGGTATGATGGGGGTAAGTCAGGGTGGGAGCACTGATGGAACAGAACGGGAAGGCAGAGAGATTCTTGATGCCAGAAAATAACATGGCTGGAAAGAGGTTTTGCTCGTTGGATGTCTGTGAGGGATTGGATGTGAATCTGGGCTTTGGTCTGAAAGCTGAAGGCAAGAGGTTTCTTATACTGAGTGGAAACAGGTCTTTGAGCAGAAGACAGTTTCAGGTTGACAGGTGGGAGCTGGGTTTTGGTTTGGCTTTGCTGACCTTACTCAGATGAGCAGGTGGTGGTGAAGCTTCAAACTTCTCACACGACCCATTTAATAGCATGTATCGCCATGGTGATTTTTGAAAGCTGTGCAAATGTATTTAGAAAAAGTGTATTTCTTTTAGCCTTGCCAAAATAGGTAGATTAAATGTTCTGATGGCAGGTTTGCATTCTCTGAGATCCTACTGATAGTTTTCTGAATTTATGGTTCATATTGATGTGTTAAGGAGCCAAGGAAAGAGAGATTACCACCACTGAGACAGTTGCTTTTCCAGTGTGCATGGTCTATGCATTTAAGATAGTAAAATTATATCTAGAACTGTGCAGTTTTAATTTCCCGCTCTTCCTAAGATTTCAATAGATTAGCATGCTCAGAAATATTTCTTTTTAATCTCAAGATATTACCATGCCTAGGTTTGCATGAAAGGCAAGGCTGGATGTCTTGAGGCTTGAAAGCTGAAATCAAAGATGTTTATATGGAATTTTAGTGTTCCATCATATCTTACCGTCTTGGGAGTGAAAAAAATAAACTTAATGAACCTAGATCAGACAGATCTGTGATGAAGTCCCAAAGAAGAGAGAGGGCTTGCAAGTAGCTGTGATTTTGCTGTGTGATTTTAATTTTATGGGCCCCTGTTGTTCAACGTTTTCTTCAGAGTAACTAAGAGTTGCATTAAATATTAAACAAACGGTGTGATGATTCATAAAGAGGGTCATGAGCTCCATATGTGAGTTAGAAATTTAATCTCCAGCTGGTTTCGCTATAATCCATGTCATATGTCCAGGATCAGAGAACTCCAGTGTCTTCGAATAATTAGTTAGTGATCAAAACAGGGAAAAAAAAGTCTATTGAAACAATTTTCTCTTATAAAAAAGCTGTTTCTTCAAAACAAAATTGCTTGTTAAAGCTCCTTAATTTTAATGTGGTTTTCTTCTGAGCGAAAGTAAGACACAAACTTTGGAATATGTCAGAATGTCTTCTTGAGAGTTGCAGAATTGATAATAGGTTTTTGTGTTCAATATCTAGTATTCAGAGTTGCAACTCTTACTCTGTTTTAATAGGAAAAGAGGAAAGTTAGACTTTTTCTTTTCATCAAATGTAACTTATTTTAATTAATGTAAAATAACTTTCTGTCTAGAATGCTGTTTCACCAGAAAGGAAAACTTGATTAGCTTTTTTCTGATATGTGTATATAATTTTAATACTAATACAGGTGTGGAACAAAGAATTAAAATCTCCAAGTCTTTTATTTGGACTAGGAAATTAATTTTTTTCCCTGCTTCCCCCTGGAGCCCTGGAAAAATACCTGTCAGCCTTTCATTGCAGAGACAAATATGCTGAGGTTTTCCCCAGGCCTTGCTGAGGTTGCATCCTCCTTTGCATGACAATTATGAAAGGATGCTGGGGAATACCAAATGAGTGAGGATGCCCAAGCTGCTCATCCTTTATAGGAGCCATGTGCACACACAGACACATAAGACCAGTGCTCATCCACAGCTTCCCAAGGGGTTTTTCTATGCTCCAGGTTTCAGCCTGCACACGGAGTTGATGTATTGTCTCAGTTGCATCTTCCCTTTGAGCTGCAGAAGGTGGGATGTTACTGGTCCAGTCTTCCATTCAGGACAGGACAATTGTCTGCATGAGACCAGCTTGATGGTGACTCTGTACAGCTGTTTTCTTGAAAACCTCCAAGGCTGGAGGTGCTGCTGTCTCTCCTATGACCTGCCAATACCCAGGGCATTGAATGCTTATTTTTTAATCCTTCTCTTCTTTTACTGGGAGAAATGTGAAGACAAACAAATTTAAGGTAAGAAAAAATAAGCTAGATTCAAAAAATAAAAAGATGACATCTACTTAACTGTGTTAAAAACACGTAGTGGGGAAGCATGCAAATGATTACGCAAGCAGGAGTTTGGTATCTAATTGTAAATTAGATAGACAGCTGCAGGGTATCAATAGACATATGGCAGGAATGTAAATAGTTTGCTCTCACTTTAGTGACATCCTGGAAAGCTGTGTGTAAACTTTCTGAAGTGAAGAGAGAAAATACGATTTCCTGGAAAAGAGGGTTTTTGAGAGAAATAATTGCTAATAAATAATCTGTGTCCCTCTGGAAGGCGAAAGTTTTATTTTGGCACTCGCTGAAAAAGCAGCCTCTAATCAGACTGCATTTTCCCGTTTGGCTGGTGAGCTGGTACCAGGCAAGCTGAGGAAGGTGCCAGTGTTCCATTGTGTGGTTGGAGCCATCCTAGACCAGAGCAGCTCCTCCGTGGCACCCGCCTGCTGATTTCAGCATGACCTCCTGGCAGATGCTTTGTGTCTGACAGGATTTAGGGAAGATTGCAAAGAGGAGGGTAAACAGTTGAGTGATTTGAGAGAGGATGTTAGATTCCAGAATGTAAATCTGTATGTCAGTGGCCAACACTCCTAGGTCTTCCACCAAACAGAATACAAGACTTGCCTGCGTCCCAGCTGTAGGAGTTTCTGCTGCTTATAGCCACCTTGAAAACTATATCCTGCTGGATTGTAATGCTGTGAGGCACTAATTTTGGCTTATTTTACAAGCCAGCAAAGATATCTAAATATTTAATGGTCTTTTGTTAGTAGCTGGCCATCACATGTTTTGCTTTATATTAGGTGATACTATTGAGGCCATAAAATTCCCAATGTAATGCTAGCTAAGGTTGGTTCTCATATTATCTAAAAGATGTAGCAAGAGTAGACCTTGAATAGCTTGCTTGATTTCTGGATGGGTGTCTAGTGACTTCTTAAATAATTCTTGTAAAGTTTGCAGTGGGCCAGACTCTGGTGCTTTTGAGGTCAACAGTAGCTATTCCAGTTTACTTTGCTGGGTTCGTGCATCTGCCTTGGGGACGGTTTTCAGTCCCATAGCTTGTTAATTGTAATTTTAGTCAAAGGGCTAGACTTATTTAGGAACTTAATTTAATTTTTTTTTTTAATAAGACAGTTTCTGAAGGATGCAAAGAAGCTTTTATGGAGTGGAAGCAGTGAAAGGAGAGCGAGGAAAATCAAAGAAATATGGACATCAGTAATGTTTCAAAAGTGCATTTCACAAGGGAGTTTTCCTTAACTATCCATCAAAGATGATATGACAGAAAATTTGGTTATTAATCAATGCTACTATATCTCTGTTGGGTTCAAGAACACTTTTTAGAAATGAAGATTAACATCTGGTTTAGTCTACAAAGAATTTTTAGAATTGTAAAACTTTAAGTAACCATAAATTACTTAAAGTGCATGGAGGATTAATATGGGGAAAAACAACTACTTCCAAGCATTGTTCTTTAAGAGGTGAACTTAGCCTGTGTAGTCATAAGAGTTATGTCATTGGTATATCCTTACCAAATAATTGCAAACATATAGCACAAATCAGTCCCTGGAATCAGTGGACACACAAATACACTTTAGGGAGTTTTATTACAGCAGAGCTTGAGAATTGCAAAACCAATTTTCCACAGAAAAATTGCTTTCATATGATCTGAGTGCCATGATTTGGTTTATTTGAAACACTGTAAGTCAAAGCTATTCGTTGGTGTTCCTAGCAGGCCTCTGTAATTCTACATTATTTTACAAAGGTCTAATTTAGAATAGAAATTGTTCCCACTGTTTGTAAATAAGAAACTGGGATATTTCTTGTGTGTGTGTGTTTAAGTGGATAATTTTCCACTCACAATGTAGGAAGGCATGGCTCATAGCAACAGCCATTGCTTTCCAAAAGTCACTCTGAAACATGAGATGTGAGCTCCATTCTTCTCTTTTATTGCAGCACATTTCTGATTTGGTTTACAGCAAGCAGAGGGCCTCACAGTCAGCCCATGGCCATAATGTCTGGGTGTTTTCTTCCCATTACTGGACTTTGGTATTTCAGTAGCCTCCAACTGCTGTCTCAAAGCACTTCTGTATTCACTTAAAAATTAAGTTAGGCTCCTGTTAGCTATGGTGGCATTTTAATGGCAGGTCACTGGCATTTTGATGACTCAGCAAGCTCAGTTCTGCTCCAGATGAGTCTAGAGAACAACATAATGAAGATCTTTTCACATCCATGTTGGAAATAATTTGCTATGAAGAGGTGCCTGGTAGCATTAGGTGGTTTTCTGACCGTCAAAAACCTTGGTGTATTTTAGTGCTGAATGCTGGAACCTAAATAGGCCAGGATTGTAAGTGGATAAAATGTCTTTTCTTCTTCTGTAAATATTGGTCAGTATTTTTGTTGTTTCTCTAGTAAGTCTAGGTTGAACTTCCTGTAGGTAAAAGAAGCCTGATGCTTTCTTTCAGCTGTACAAAGCCATAAGTAACTTATTTTCTAGTGTGTGGTTTTGCACTTACACGGCTAAATCAAGTACAATGGATGCTGAATCAGGCCCTCAAAGAATGCTTAGGAGTGAATTCTTAAAATACTTTAACCTATTTTTTCATCAGCAACAGATAGATAGAGCATTAATTCTTTGTATCCTCCGTGGGCTTCCCTGTAGTGGGACTTGCCTGTATTCCCAATCTCTTGTTTTCCATCACCATGGATATTTGGGTCACTATCTCCTCTCTTCTCATCTCCCATCCATAGCATCCTTCTCTTCCAATCTGTCTCCTCCTTGGTCCCAGGTGTAAGTGATGGCAGCTCTGTGATAAAATGAAGGTTCAGTTTGAGTAAAAGTGTTGCTGATTGTTTCTTGCCTCTTTTAAAGCCCTCTTAGTTGTTTTTTCAGTGCTTCAGCAAATATGTGGTCATTATAATCTTCTGGCTTTCTCTTTCTCTGCCTTTCTAGTCTGAGTCCATTTCAGCCATGCCTGGGGGCACTGTGCCACCCCAGAAGCCTGTAGGTCCCATGTTCCCATGGGAGAATTCCCTGGCCCCAGTATGGGAGGTGCTCACTGGTGGTGGGGTGAGATACCTCTGGAGGGAGATGCCCATTTCTGCCACAGCTCCAGCCCTGTACTGTTGGGGCTGCTGTAAGGCATGTGAGCTGAACCCATTTTCCAGTAGTGGAAAGGTAGGAAGGGAAGAGGACTGGCTGCTGTGGAAAATATCAACTTTTTTCAGGGGAGAATGGGAAAAATCAAAAAGGGAAGGCCACTTCTAGTGCAGATCATGCAGAAGAATCTAACACTGTTAAAACCTGCAAGTTTGGCTCACTCACCCTTGAGCTGGGTGGTCCTTCCCAAGTGTGCATGGCTTTTCCACAGCCAGCTGAGCTCCCTGCCTGTCTGCTTCCTCTGGATGCTTTCCAGCTGTGTGACTTCCACTGGTAGATGTGCAAAGAGGTTTTGTACCCAGGGAAAATGGACTAGAGGAGAAAATGGAACGTTTTAGTCCTTTCAGAAGGACTGTAGTGGACCAACTGATGGAAAACTGTTTCCAAGATAGCTTTGACTTTTTTTCACTGTCTTTGAAATAATGTAGGTTTCGGGGGGTGGGGGATTTTGTTTTTGCGTAATGCTTTATCTTCTTGGAGTTTTGATGAAATGTCAAAATGTGAGGATCTTTTCCAGCCTACTCAGTTTTGCCCTTCTGTAAAAAAAATAAGGTAGAGAGAAAAGCAAAGTCAGAAGCTTCATCTGCTTCATCTTGCTTTTTTGAAGATGGGAAGCGTGATTTCTAGTAAGATTTAAGGGTATAAAACCTTTTCATAAGAGTTTAGCATTCAGAAACTCCTGTTATTCTTGCTATCTTGAGTAATACACTAACCTGCTGAGAGAGAGGGAAAAAAAAATTAGAAAATATCTTCATCAACACCCCAATATATAACTCTGCAGTGCCAGCTCCTGCTGGCTGGTTGTCTTGATTAACATTTTCTGCATTGGTATAACTGAAGTTTGCATTTAAATTGCATGCTTACTAATGTACATTTTTATTTTCCATTGTCTTGGCTTGACAGAAGCTTCACCCTCTGGGCTTGCTATGTTTCACTCTCTGACATATTGAGGGAATCTCAAAAGTCTTTCTCACACTTGTTCTCCATTTTAAAATGAAAATATTACACCCTGAAGTTGAGCAGCTCAGTCTTCTTTAATGCAATATGCAGTTTGCACTCAGATCACTGGCTCCTGATATAATTTATACATGAATCATGAATTATGTTTGGATTCTCAGGAAGCAAAAATAAATTGGGTAGAGCCACATCCAATTATGTAATGAATTCCTCACGGTAAAATTTACTGTGGGGATGTTGCAAAGTGGAACACTGATAAAAGATTTCCAAAAGATTTGCTGCAGTATCTCCCGATAAAAACAAACCTCTGTCCATTTGAGGCATAGAAGAGCCATTTTGATTCAAACAATGAAATATTTAAGGGTACATGGGATTGTTTTTCATTGTAGCTTAAGTGCCAGTGCACAGAACAAGGAAGAAAAGAAGTACTTGCTGCAGTTTCACCAAAAAAAGTTCTTTCCCAACATGTTGTAGAGAACCTGGTTCATAACTCTTTTTTATGTCTCTAAAAGCACTTTCTGTGCTGCATCTAACAGATGATATTTTGAGGAGCTATTTCCTGACCCTCAACTTGACTTTTTTTAAACTCACTGCTGAACCCTGCCTTCCTGGGCAAAAACACAGCTCACAAGCTTTTGTAAGGTGAGCAACCAACCAGTGGCACTGGGAGAAGCACTGGTAATTTCACCTCTGTTTATGGCATTGATTTCTTTTAAAGGCTTTTTGTTTGTATTTCTTCCACATGTTTCTCACTGTGCCTTGACCTGTTGCTTTTGCTTCATTTTTCACTCGATACTCAAGTAGCCCAGGCTTGGGTCATGTTGTGAAAGTGTTTTCCCGAGCAGGACTTCTTCACTCTTTCCAGTGAGATGTCCTTCTTTAAACCCATGGCATGGCTCCTGGAAGCTTCATATCCATCTCAGCTGAAGGGTGAAGAGGTGGATACATCCATGATGTTTGTATTAAACAAATCTCCTCCGGGTGCTGCAGCTTGAAGAAGAAAATTTTCATGACAGTGGCCAAATACCTCTATCATGTAGACATCAAGAGCTATTAAGGGAACATTTTCCTTTCTTTGCTTTGACTTTTCTGTCACAGCAAGTATTTGTGCTATTTTGCACCAAAAAACCTCACCTGCCTGTGTGGTAGGGAGCTGGCTTTTGTGTGGGAACCAGGCTAGTCGCAATCCAAGAGCTTTGCAAGTAGAACATGCTAGCAATTCCCAAGGCTTAATGCCATTTAATTGATAACTGTATCCTTTGGATTGACTGTGTGATGTGTTGAAGCACACCTTTACAAGGGAAGAGCCTGGGACCTGGGCTTCTCATTCCTGCAGGTTTTCAGGTGGCTTTAATTTTCTGGAAGTTTTAAGGGTACTATCTTGGCCTGCTCTCAAGCTGATGACAGGTTTGCCATCATCTTCAACAGGCTGAGGATTTCCCTGAAGAGGATTAAAGGAGATGTGTGCCCAGACAGAGTTCAAGGTCAGAGAGAGAAAGAAAATGCCCTTTTTCTTACACAAAAGCAGCCCTAAACTCTTAATTTCTGCTGCCCACATGGCTGTATAGAAAGGTGCAGGAGACATGGCTGGGGCTAAGCAGAGAGCGTGGTGTAAGCAGGCATTTGGCTGACCACAGCCTGTGCTTTGCATCAAGGGCTGTTGTGGTGGGAGCACTGCCAAACCAAAGGGCAAGTCTTCTGATGGGCTCTTCCAAAACCCAGAGTGAATTATTCCATTCCCTCGGTGATGAGGCAAGTCCAGTGTTTTTCCCTCTGATCAGAGGCATGTTTGGCAGTGCTGTTGTTCAGTGAAGAAGAACACCCAGTGCTGATCATACTGAGCTCTGTACCAAGTGCATTCCAGTTGTGCAGGTCAGAGTAGAGCTGGCAAGAGCTGGATGCTTGTGCTCACAGCTCTGCTCCAGCTATAAGCTTGGGGAAGGTATCCTGAGTGAATGCTTTTTTGGACATTAAAAGCCATAACAAAGTGAAGATGAACTATAAAGTTCCTGAGAGTTTACAGCTTTCCCTATAGTCTTAGCTAAGCAAAACTTGATTTTTTTTTTCCAAGTGCAAATTCAAGCTGAGACAATAATTAGCATCATGTTTGTTTGTTTCTCACCTTGAAGGAAGAAAGGTCAAATATAGTCAGCCTGAGAACTACTTTGCCTTTCCTCCTTGAAGCATTTAATTAGATTTCTCATGTAATGTAAAAAAGAGATAGTAGAGAGCTTGCTGAAATGACTTATCCATTTAAGACTTTTTTTTTTCCCTCTGTTTTTTATTTCTTGCTGGCTTCATAGAGCAATTTATAATTTTTCTGAAGAAGTGACAGGTTTAAACACTTAAACCTTCTTGCAGAGAATAGGCAGGGTTGTTTTTTTTTTGTTTTAGAAGGGACGGCTGTAAATCAACACAATGTACAAATAAAACTACTTCTGTATAAGGCAGTAAGAGGCACTTTAGAAAATGCCCAGATTGAATGTTCTACAACTTGTGCCTCTTTTATTCCCCTCCTCTGGAATACATACATAAATGCTATATGCATAACTATTTGAAAACAGACTAATTATTTCTTGGTTTTTTTCCTGGTATGTTTTCACTTGTCCCTCCTGGTTTTGTTTGGCTTTTCTCTCCATTTTTTTTTTTTTTTACATTTAATTTTTTTTCCCTTTTCTTCCCTCCCTGAGAACAGGATTGCTAGATAACTTGGAACTGTCCATGTTAGGTTGTGAGCTTGGTTCCCTGGTTTTCATGATGCAGTGCAATTGCAGGGAGGAGAGAGGCTGCGTGGATTGCTGGGATGCAGATCAGGATTGCTGCGTGTCACAACAGCTGAAAAATCCCTTAACATTTTTTATTTCCCCTTCAGTCATGTCCTGATTCATTGGACAGCTGGAAGGATGCTTCCCTTTTCCCTCCTGCAGTGCAGTGTTGCCTCATGCCTGCTACAGGGACAGCCACTGGTTTTCTTTAAAATCCCAATATAATTCCTTTCTATGCCCACCCACAGGACTGAGCTACCCTGTGGGTATTTTTTTACCTATGCAGATACTCATTCACTGTTCAAGGTGTGCATTAAAGTGCAGATACATATAAACCCCCCCCAATAAATCAAAACAGCAGAGTGGATTTGCAGTATTACGTGTGTCACAGTATTAAAACTGGAATTTTTCTGAAACTTCTTTCCCCTGTGTGCTGTCCCATCCATTTTATCTCCCAGAAAGCTGAAGTTTGTAACCACTTCTAATCCAGGTCTTTTTGCTGTCATAACTTTAACTAACAATGCAAAGCCCCAGAGGGGATTAGCCAACCTGAACATTTCAAATTTTAAACTTCAGTAAGTCTTGAGTTATAAGTAGGGAGAAAAAGCCTTTCTCAGTCATTTTCAAATCAACTTACTATCTGTGCCACCATACCTTCCTCTCCTGCTCCTACAGTAAAACTACATTTTTTTGGTGAAAGTAGAATGAAAACCCTTAAAAGGAAAAATCGTGCTCATCCTTCCTCAGCATGGAGAGGTGGCAGAGCCTGGAAAATGCCAGAACACAAGGATGATTTTTCAGTCTCTCCTGTGTGGAGAAATGCTCCTGTGAGCTCCACCCCTAGCCAACATCTTGCAGGCACTAATTGCACCTCTTTTTTTAGATTGGACACCTCAACCTGCTGACTATAAAGAGGGAAGAGTTGAAGGTCTCAGGTTTTGAATCACAGAAACCACTCTCCAAAGGGGAGATTTTTTGCAGAGGTATCAGGAACCAGCAGATCTCCCCATTTGTACCAAGACCTAGTTGGTGGCAAGTCAGTAAAACAAACAAAAAATTTTATGTTTTCATTTCGATATGAGTACCTGTGTCACGTCTGTGAGGATGCAGAAACATGTAGAACTGCTTGACTCTTTCCCAAAACCTTCCTCAAAAACGCAGCAGTTCTTGATGTCAGAAATTAAGACACATACCTCAGCAAATGCCCATAGGCTGGAATCTGTAAAAATGAAGAGAGAAAGGCAGATTTACTGTCACACCTGGAAGGGGAAAAAAAAAGATCTTAGAAAGTGGAGAAGACAATTATAGGATTACTGCAGTCAAAATAGTCCTATGGAGTGGGATTTTGTGTTGCGTTCTTTTGGTTTTTTTCAGTGGTGGAAATAGATATATTTCTGTACAGCACATTTGAATTCATGCTGCTTAGACACACCATTAAAATAGCAATTCAAAAGTCAATATTATATTTAAATGTCAGACAGTTGAGATTTCAGTTATTTCTTAGCAAAAGGGCTCCAACTGAGAGCATAGCAGCATACATAGTCTTGTAGGTGGAAAGAGCCTGTAATGGACAATTATGAACCAAATAGGCAGAGCTATGTGGTGTCTATTTTATTTGTTTTTTTCAGCATTATTCCACATTTCAAAAACAACAACAAGAAAACCCACTAATGGGTAACTGATTGCCAAAAGCATTTTGTGTTTGGTACGTTAATTTGTTGGAATTTTGTAAAAGGTGGTTGTTTGGATGGTTGTGCTTTAATTTTCAATGAACTTCAGTAACTCATCAGGTTGATGATGAGGAAAAATCTGTTTGAACAGGGTAAAAAGTAGACAGAAGAATATCTGGGTGATGAAATCCCATCAACTTGGTTTTGGAATAAAGCATGTGTTTGTTACAGCAGCCCCTCACCTGGCTTTGATCCAGGTTTGTTTCTATTGCATCTTGTTCCAAGTGAGGGAATTAAAGAGTCCCACTTGAGTAGGAGCAAATTATTTTAGTTAACAGGTCTCTGTTTCTTTAGAAGGAGTTTTGCATATTCAGGAGGCATTTTATTTATTCTAGAAAAAAAGCAGGACGTCCAGCAGTTTCTTGATTATATGTTAAAAAGGGGGGGCAAGGAGGGTGAGAAACAGGCTTAAGCCATCCTTGGTTGTCAGTTCAAATTAAAATGTGGAAATTACCTGTGCAAACGAAGAGCCAGATTCAAATGTGGCATATTGTTAGAGGCACAGCCATAATTCGCTTATGATATATTAAAAAACAGAAACACCTCAAGCTGAATTAGGTGGTGTTGATTGCCAGTTCCCTCCTGCATAAATGCCATTAGATGCCTAAAGTTACAAATTGCTTTAATAACTTTCACAACTGATTGGTAATCACCCTGCAGTTAATGAAATAGGGAAAACACCTCTCGCTAAATTCATTGTCTTCATTTCCTCCTGCATAATTTCCAAGGTGTAGAGATAATTTTCGACAGTTCCCAAGCTAGAAAGGTCATCTGTTAAGTTTTACTTAAAATGACATTTGTATCTTCCTTTTTCAGTGCACATAACTCTATACCCAAGCCAGCTTTTCCATGCCCTGTTGTCCAGTGCAGCTTTGTGCAATACACTCCAGCATTTGGCTGCTTGTTAGTCCCAAGGAGATCTTTGCATCTCAGTGGAAGTGGTGCTGAAGGCAAGTTTTCCAGAGCTGTTCTCTCTGTGTGTCCGTCCAGGCACTTGGAGAATCACGCTGTAAACCCCCACAGCAGTGCACTTAAAGCCTTATAAAACCATGTGAGCTGAAGAATTGCAGTTCAGGATAGACTGGTTTGATGCAGTTGAGGGTTTTTTGTGTCCTCCCAGAGTAGTAAGAGTTACAATAATTGGTCTCTGGAAAAGTCCCATAAAACTGTGTTGTCGTTTAAGGATAAAATTAGTGGCTGCCAGTTAATGATGCAGGAATTATATACATGGCACTGAGCTGAGTGCAACATTTTACCTCTTGCTAGATTTCAGAGACATTAATGTCCCTTAACAAACATCTGAAGGTAATTTCCAAAGGTGGGGGTGATTACAGAAAAGAGCACAGTGGTGTTTTATAGTTGAGATTGCCTATCTATTAGACAGCTCTGACAGAGCGTGTAATTAATTTTTTAAGTGTTTATATTAAAGAATAAATAACTACTAATACATATGGCACATTATAAGTGTTTCAAGTGTGCTGTAGTTGGGCTAGATGTTAAGTTATGGCTTTGTTGTGGTTTTTTGCAGAATCAGCATAGGTAAAATTGGCCATTTAGGGTCAGTTTTTCTCAAGTGCATTTAGCACACGCTTAAGATCATAAGTATGGTGGCCTTATTTTGGAAAAGTCTTCACATCCAGGCTGTGTGTCAGCAAAATTCAAGAGTGTGGTGGTGGTTTCTGCCATCCTTGCTGTCCTCAAAAAAAAGTCATCTGATTTCTCCAGCAGTCTCTGCTGACAATGAGTATCTAAATGTGTTCTGCGTGCTTTTGAAACTCTGGTCCTTAGCTTTTTATATGATCTATAATTTTATATGCAGTGCATCTAAAGAAGAATATGTATGATTCATATACACATACAGGAACAACACAGAGGGATCATTTAAATATAAATCCCAGTGCTGTTTGTTATGTTCTGAAATATTGCATAGAATAATTCAAATATTTATAGATGGTAGTTCAGCTTGTGCTTTGCTTGCAGCATTTGCCTTTTTTCATGTCTCAGTTGAACTGTTCTTCCTTCCTTCCTTTGCAATGTAAACATTGCCCGTGCCCAGCACAGTCCTTCTGCTCCTTCCTCTGGAAACTCAAACGTGATAAAACACCCCTTGGATTCTGGGTCCCATTTTCTGCCCTGCTCACTGTAGCTGTACCAAGGAGCAGGGCTCCATTTCTTTGCCATGGAGGACTTTGCTTTCTGTGGAGTGGGTCCTTTTGAGGCTCCTAAGGCAGAGAGGACTTTGTGTAATAGCTCTGTGTATATAGAGTAAGTTGTGACTGTGCTAGATGTGAAGTGATGATTAGAAGGGTATTACCATCTGCATTTTCGTGCCGACCACACACAGTGTCTTGGCCCGGCAGTCCCACCCTGAGGGGGTCCTTCTAAGCAGCTTCTTTGCACTGTTATAAAAAGGGGTTTTCTTTCTTACCAGGAAAGCCTCAAGGTGCCCCAAGAACTCCTTAGGTTTGAGATGTTCCTGGAAAGAAGGTTTAAAATAATTACCCATACAGATTTGCATCTGTCATCAGCACTGGAGAGTAATTAATCTATATGTATGAAGTTGCCTGTTTAGGAGGTTGCACATTTTGCTTGTTTCTCCTTTTGCTCGTGCTTTAATTCTTCACTGCCTGGCTGGGAGACAGAGAAGCAGTAAAGTCTCAACATTGAGAAGTGTGGTATAATATTAAAATGCTCTAGTTTCCATTGAACAGATGATGGTAAGAAGTTATTTTAATGGGTTTGTTGAGAATTGTGCTTTCAAAGACTCTTTAAATTATTGCAGACCGTGCTGCTGGGATATGTATGGGAAACAGCCATTTTAATTAGGAAGATACACTTGGAAATGAAAAGTCATTTTTTAAATGTAATTTCCTTTGTGAGTGTTTTACTGACCACTTGAATTTATTTACCACACAGACCTAGCGATAAAATAGATATTTATGGGTTGGTTTTTAATTAGAAATAATGGCTGGTAGAATTGAAGTGATTAATCATCTCATCCATATAGGCTGTGGTAGCCCTAGTGAAAGACAGTTGTATTGACAGTTTAGAGAGTGATCCAATGGCGTCTTTTGTCCTTAAACACCACCACCACCAACTCGGTCACCTTTTGGTGACTATCCTATTTTAGTAAACTTCACATGGGAATGACTGAAGAAATACTTGACAGAACTGGGGTTTTGGCCTTCTGGGTGTCACTGACATCCAAACAAGAGTAATTAAAAGAGTAATCCAGTGACGTGGCTTTATTTCTCCATGCAAATGGCGCTTGGAGGGAGTGGACCAGGGATGACAGATTTATGGAGAGAGTGCTCATGGCAGCAGGCTTGCTGCTGCTGAAACACTTGGGCACATGCAAGTGAGTATTGTTTCAGGAAAGATCAGAGATTTTTCAATCAGCCTTTTCGTTCTTGGTTGAGAAGCATGGGGACACAAATGACAGGAAACCCAACTTCACAGCTTTAATGGCCTCAGCAGAAAGAGGGTAAGAGTTTGGGGATCATAGCACAAGGAGAGTTTTGCATGTAATGCCAGTTAGCTTTATTGAGTCATACATTTCCTTTACCCTCTCTGCCCGAGGAGGTTTCTACTCCATATTTCAAAATGCAGCGTGTCAGAAACAAGAGCCAGCATGGGGTGCGGTGTATATTTTAGCATGGGAGAAAAGACAGCCAGTGCATATAATTTTCTGGGAAGTAATGAGGTGTCATGGAAAGTGCATGAAATGAATGTGTTTTTATGTACTCAGTTTAGTAATGAAGTTAGGGATAATATTTGCCTTTTTGTTAAAGGGTCTCTGCAGAAGTCTGCATCCATGTGTGAGCTGTGTGACTGCTGCTACCTGTTTTTCACTCTGAAGTTATGCTAATTATCTTTACCAGAATCAAGGCACTTTCTCCCTTTTCAGTATCCATAGGAACCCTTTGGGGATGAAAAAGCCTGACATTTTGATTCCCAGCTTTTGTTTCTCTAATCAAAAATAAAGCTATAATGGACAAGAAGAAGCAATTTCATTTAGTCCTCTCATCGCAGCAGGTTTTATTATTCGCTTGAATCTTGCTGCATTTTATTAAATTATACTTCTGTTTGAGTTTGCAGCATCGCTTTTCAAGGAGAGCCCACTGCAGCCCATTTTGTAATAATATGTGTTTTCTTATAAGCTTGGTGTTCGCTAAGTGAGCTTGAAATTTCTCCCTGGCCTGCCTAATCTCTTGAGTTTGGTGCAGAAACCAAATCACTGCTTGCCTTGTTTGTTGTCCACTGCCCCATCCTGCAGACTGGAGCCTGTCCTTGCTAATGTAGGCAAAACAGAGGCAGGGCTACATCACATTGCTGGCTGATTTTCTTAACAAAACAGGCTTTGCAAAAGCTGCTTAAATTCAATTTGCATTTGTAAAATAAAAACACAGCGCAGCGTGGTCCGCTGGGAGATTTTTCATGCTATGCAGGTATATTTTCAGAAGTGGTAATCAAATATTCTGGTGCCGTACACACACGGTTTCTGGTTTAGCTGTGGTCCTTTTGTTTTGTTTGGGATGAAAGTGAATGACTGTTGTTGCTTTCCCATTGAAGAAATCCATTCACAGGACAACAGAAATGTAAGCGGCTCTGAAAGTGCTGTTTATAGACTTGAAAACCGGTTGAAAGGCAGTCTTGTCATCCTCTAAATCTTCGCATGGTGGTTCATGTGTATGGCCAAAGCCCCTTCATCTCCGAGGGAGACCTGTGCTAGCTGATGCTGAGCCCAAGCAGGTGTGAGAGAGCTGCACCATCACTGGTGAGATGAAAAGACATTTACTCTCTATTTGTCATTTTACTGCCTGCTCGTCAGAGCAGACCTGCTTTGTGAATAGCAAAGGTTCCAGGCATCAGGGGGAATGCACAAGAACTGGTGGGATAATTCAGTAGACTTGAAAAAAAGTCTCTGAGACCATATAGGGTACAACTTGATGCCTGTGGTATTGCTAAGGTATTATATATTAAAGTGTAAGTAATATTTATGCATTTATTTTTGTTCTACCTGATGTTGTCTGTGTCTGCCTTTAGTATTTTCCTGCTGATTGTAGGCTGAGAACCTTAATTTATCCTCATAGAAACCTTCTCAGGAAGAACTTGCTGGCACTTCTTTTCTGCAGAGGGGCTTCTTTTAAACCAGACATCTTGAATAGTCATTTGGACTAAGACACCTCTCATTTCCAAAATGTGCAAGGTTTCTCCTCTCTTTCTCAGAGCACTCTGAACCCAGTGTATAGGTGGTCACTGATTTGTGTGGGGGTGAAGGGCAGGTTTTGCTGTCTCCTAGCTGTTCATGTGGCCACACAGCAGTGAGTGGCCTCACAAGCCATTTTCTTTTCAAAGGTCTTTAAAAAAATCTGCAATCAAGAGTTAATCTATGCATTAGACAGAGACCCTGTTTGATAGTTTACAGCCAGTGTGTATGAGGTAAGTATGGCTTTCATTAAAGAGGAGACATGTATTTTAGCTCAGCTGAGGAATGGGGAAATGTGGGCCATAAAGACAATATTGTAATAGAGTCTCCCTTTTTAATACCAATCTGTGTGCTGCACTTCCGAAAAGCCTGGAGTTCCGGGGGCTGAGCCGATCAGAGCTCAGCAGGCTTTTTTTTTTCCTTGCCTTATAACCCTTGTTAACTTTTCAACTTGTCAAGTACATGGTGGTTTATGAAATTTTAAAGCTAACAGTATGCTGCGTGGGGATGTCAGTGATATGCTAGACTTTTGAGTGCATCCTGAGATGAATAAATCATGAAGTCACAGAAAGTTGCAATTAAAGAACCCAAACCTGGATGCTTGAAATATTAGACCTTGGGTTCGTGTGACTTTAAACAGTAATCACAGCTGGAAGAAGTCCACACTTGACTTGTAGATCAGCAGTAGGAAAAAGGAAAAAGGTATCTGTGAAATATGTGTCTCTTCCAGGGCATCAGACTGATATTTACTGACCTTAAGTGGAATTATTGTTGAAGGAGTCGATTCCCTTCAGACCAAACAGGTAGATATGATCCTACCTCAGTGGAGTTGGAAATTGCCTGGCCTGGTTTCCTCCTGGTGCTGCTTCTTTATAAATTAAGATAACCCTTCGTTTGATGTTTAGTCGGTGACCTTCCTGTATTTTGCAGAGTTTCTGTAAAGATGCTGCGGGTTATATTCATTTTTGCTAGAATCCACTATGGCTTTAGCTGCTACACTGTGACTGTGGGTCAGGCAAGGGTTGCATTAACATTTCATCCCATCTCTGGCTCCCCAGTTGCCTTTGAGATATTTCTGATTTTCCACAGACTTGAGATGAGCAGCCTATGTGTCTCATGCTTGCACTGCTTCTTATTTTAGCTTTTCCCTTAAAAAAGCGTGGAAAAAAAATTGTCATTATAGCTGTGTGTTTCAAGAGGGTCTCCGTGGGAATCGTGCATTGTCCGTCAGTAGGGACACCCGGTGAGTCACGTCTTTGACTCCACATCCATGAGTAATCTCTCTGACTTCAGCAGGATTACCCAGGTGTTTAAAATAAAACTGTGTTGTAGAGGTCTGTGGGATTATAGGACCAGAAAGATTGGTTGTGTGGCTAGTCACTGAGATTTTCTTTTATTTTCTCATTTTATGAGTTTGAAAAGTCAATAAAAAATAATGCAAAACACATGCATGATTAAGGCAGGGGCTTAGCTGCTGCTGTGCCGGGAAGTTCACAGTTAGGGTTTCTGGAGGAACTCTCTCATGGTTTTTCTTCCTTAACGTGCTTTCACTATTAAAAATGTGTATTATGTGTCCCCATATGTGGTCTGATAGCACCCCAGTTAAGGTAATTTTAAACTAAAATCAAATCTGTTTGATCAATCAGATTGGTTCAGGTGGATGCACCACTTGGCCTTGGTTTCGTGTGGTTTTGTTTTTCTCTCCTCAGTTGTTTCTTGGTATCACCCTTTATTGCTGTGGTTTCCAAATAGCTTCCAGCGGTGCACATCTGTACATGCTCTTTCATCTGCTCCCCAGGGAAAGACGGCTGTGGAGTCGAGTGTTTTGGTTGTGAAGCTTTACATAACCATGCACATGCTTGTGTGGGTAATGTATATGTATGCTCTCTGTTAGAAAAGGGAAGTAAGTGCAATATTACCCTTACACCCCAGGCCAAAGGTTTGTCCACCCTGAGCAGCTGCCAACAAACCGCTGCCCTGTCTGTGAGCAAACCTGACCCAAATGCAAATTTACACACCCCCACCATTCTGACCTGGGTCATCCCTATGGCTGTAAGGGCATTGAGGGCCTCTGCAGTAACAGCAAAATATATGTAGAGCTTGACTGGAACATTTTAAAAAATGTTTTGCCGGCTGAAAAAGGTTAAAAATCACCATATGACCTGTGGGTATATAGAGTCCCAAATGTATTCATACTGAAGTCCTCCCTCCATCCAGGTTGTCCTCTGTTTCTGACTGCCTTTGTGCTGCTGTGAATGTCCTGCCACCGTCCCTCCCCTTCAGAGGCTAACAGGGTCCATTTGTAAGAGTTTGTATGGGAAACATTAATATGGGGAAAAGGTAGTTGGAAACAAAACCACTAAGTATATGGATTTCATCTTAATTTCTGAAAATTGATTTTAGATTTTATTTTCCCTCCTGTGAAACATTTTTAAAATTATAGGAATATTAACCTGCTAGCAGAACTTTATTTCAGTGAAAATGGTAGTTTTCTCATGGCTGGAAGCTTTCGCAGCTGCAGGATAATGTAGAACTCACACATGTCTAATTTTTGATTTTAAAAAGAAAAGCTGTGGAAACCTATTGTTAAGATTTGAGAATATTGGTGACATGAGATGTATGTATGCCTTAAATGGACGTCAGCTGGAAACAAACAAGTAACATTTCATTTTAGTTTCCTATCAACGATGCAGTGGCAAACATAAAATCCATGGTAGGAATAATTCTCTTTCACACACAGTACGTATAGGAGAGGGAGTGGAGGGCCTAGATTCACATCTCTTCTTCCATGGTGTTTTACTTCCATTAATAGTGTGCCTGAGCTGCTTTCACTGAGATGTTCCTTGAAGTGAAACAATTTGAGCATGCAGTCGTTCTGTCCCTGTCTACCCCTCCCCTCCCTGGCTCTTCAGTAATTGCGTTCTGGTTCACATTAATTCGGCACGCTAATTGTTAGAGTTAAGAAATAAGAGGCTTGCCAAGATGCAGAAGAATTAAAGTGATTGCCCTTTTGTCTGCAGAAACAGTGGAAGCTAATAATTATTACTCTTATATTTTTGTTGTGAAAACTTCTCTCTCCTGCTCTCAGTTTCCCAGACTTGTGTTTTTCCTTTGACAAAAAGCGATCTGATTTGATGTACATAGGCAGTACTTCAGAATCCATCACTCACAGCCACAGCCTTCACAGCCTACTGTATATTAATAAGCAGATGTGTCATCCTGGCAGACTGCTCAATAATAGATCTTTTTAAGAACTGCTTTTCCTCTATGTAGTTCAGGTACTCCAGAACTAGAATTTAAGCACTGCTTTCATTTTATATAGAGATATCAAGAGATACTCAGCTTAATGTAGAGTTGTATATTTGCATTTGCAGAACATTTTGTCTTCCTTTATTCTCTTTGCAGACACAAGGCTTGGAATGCCAAATAGCTCATCAAGATATACAGTGTGCAGAGAGAAAATAATCTTAATGTCTAACTGTCTGTGGTTTGGTTGGTTTTTTTTTCCTTCTTGTCTTTCCTTTCCCAAAATTACTTCCTTGCATTGCTTTCAAAGGAGCCTGAGGAAGTACATAAAACCATTTTCCTCTCCCTGGGATGCTTGCTCCCTGAGGATGCGGGAATGTTGTCCTTGCTGAGGCAGCACTTTGGTCTCCTGGGCTCACTCCTGCAAACATCCCTGTGACTTTGTGTTGCTGTCCTGCAAACTCCTTGTCAAGTGGTTTCTTCTGTCCATGCTGGTCAGACCTCTGTGGATTTTGATGAAAGCCAGAAACCTCCCTGTTTTCTATTAATTTGGGCTCCTCCTGCCTTCTGCGGAAAATAAACAGGGCAGGAGGTGAGCCAGCTGGGAGAGAGCAGGGATATAAAACTGTGTTGGAGGAGAGCTGCTAGGAATGCCAACCAGCTCCTCAGGTTTTTCTCCTGGATTCTCAATGATTTTCAGGGAAATCAGACTTTCCAGGACTCTTGCAAGACTGCTATGTAGAGATAGCCAGGAGCAAATTGAAGTAACACATAAGGCACATGCTGACGCCCACAAAGGTGCCGTAAAACAAACAGCAGGGCATGTTATTGTTATTATTCAAATATTATCCGGTTCCTGTAACATCTGGGAAGCCCAGACATGGATCGGAACCAGATGTGCTCTGTGCTTTATGGCTGCAGAGCAGAGAGGGACACCTGCCCCAGAGCCCCACGTTGTAAGGTGTAGGGAGGCTGGGGGCCAGGGATCTGCATCAGTGATTACATGTCAGCCTCGGCATGCCAGAAAGCAGAGTCTGCTTAAAAATCCACCAAGTAAATGCAAATGGAGATGCATGTATTGATTTTAGTGACACTCACAGGGCCAGAAGTGTTTTTTTTGACCCTCTAAAACCAGGTGTGGGGTCTACCTTCAGCATTGCAGCAAGGGGAGGGGTTTAGGGAAGGACCAGAGAGAGTTTTCTAGCAATGAGTGTGTCCCTTCTCTGCATCCCAGTGTAAGAGAAAACACATTTGTTTGGTATTCAAATATACAAGTTCAGGGGAAAAGCTACCATGGCAGAGTTGAAGTACATCTTGGTAGCAATAGAGGTGATGTTCAAGTTGGAGGTAAGCCATGAAAAAAACCTGGAGCTACAAGCACAGTGTTTATTCTGGATGTGTGAAACAGAGGTAACCACAAAAGAAAAACATGGAAGTGGGATGTGGTCAAAGCAGCAAGGTGCAGAAAGGATCTTCATGGCAGCGTTTTGAAAGAAAACAAATGTGTCAGGATGATTTTCGGCAAGGCCGCAGGAGAGGATTTTGGAGTAACCAAAACGTGAGTCCTTGGAAAGGAAAGGATAAAACATTCTGTGGAGCTGTGAGCTCCATAACAAACCCCTTCTTGGGTACAGCAAGGAAAATATGTGTGTGTAAAGCACAGCCTTAGGAGTCCAGGTGCACCCTGGCTTTTGGTGAGTTTGAATACCCTGCTGGGACCGCGCTTAAAGCAGAATCACAGCAGAGCCTAAGCAGGACCACAGTGAGGAG
Organism: Acridotheres tristis; assembly: GCA_037013685.1. Lineage (NCBI taxonomy): Eukaryota > Metazoa > Chordata > Aves > Passeriformes > Sturnidae > Acridotheres > Acridotheres tristis. The sequence goes on from CM072888.1 coordinate 16,461,783, forward strand.
GCCAGCAGTGCCCCTGGGGAGTAGAAGGGGGAAGATAAAATGGGAGCAGGAAGAATCAGGGAGGGGAAGAAAATGTCATCTTGGCTGCTTTTTGCATACTGATAAATGTCTTTGTAATAAAACCTTCCTGGAAGGAGGGAGAGCTGCGCAGCCAGGCTTCCCAGCACAGAACAGCGTCACTTGGAGCTGCAGGGAACCTGGTGTTCTGAGTTGGGTTATGGCACTCAAGCTGATTTTAACATGAGACTTTGTGTGCAATGTGTCATAGTTGCTGTTCTGTTTAATCCTGTTGTTTTTGTTTTCTGGGAAACATTAGTTGTTTTGTTGGTTCTTTTTTTTTTTTTTTTTTTTTTAAACTTGCCTCTAATAATTAGTTACCCATCCACTTTCAAGTTGAGACCAACAGCTGAATTTTACCTGGCTTTCCCTAGGCAGCAATTTGATTGGCATCTCTTCTTTTGTACAGCTGCCAGTGTCCACAAATCATAAAAAAACCCAATTTATCTTTCTGCCCTTCTTTCAAATATGATTGAAAAGAGCCCCTGGATTCAGAGGCACAGGAGAAGGAGTGAAGGCAATTAAAAAAGACCCAAAAAAGAGTAGTTACATTGCTCTCACTTCCTTAGGAAACATGCAAGAAAAGGTTGCAGTCCAAAATCTGGGGGAACTAGAGAAAAAGTGCATTTTATTTTATGAAAACTTCACTGTTGCTGTGGGGCGGGCTTGTTTTTGTGTGTTTTCTTTTGGGACGGTTGTTTCCGCCCCCCCCCCCCAACATTTGATTTAAATCTGGTGAAACTTCTGCTGAACTTTCAAGGCAATGAATTTGATTATGCAGCCATTTGTGATTTGATGGATTTTAAAGCCACATGAGTGCTGCCTGCCTTCTGCAAGTCAAAGGAAGCTCGCTTGCAGTTGCAAGGGAGGCGTGCGAAGCACCTGGCTTGGTGCAGAGCTTTGGCGGTGGAAAGACTACTTAAAAATTTCTAATTGATTCTAAAAATTAAGCCATTATGTAAATGTTTGTAATTCTGAGCTGCTCTGAGAAGTTTCATTAGTAGGAATACAAGAGCAGGAATTAATTTTACTTATGTGTAATGAAGAGTGGGTGGGTCCTGAGGAAAGGCTGCAAAGAGAAGGAGGGAAAGGGACGTTTCTTTCCCCTTTACCAGCTCTGTTCATGAAGTGCCATTTCACAGGGATTAGCTTCCTGTTTGTTTTTATTTTACAGGGGGGATATCTGTGAATATATGGCATGAGATTACACTTTTATTGTCTGCCATGAATCCCTCGTAAGGGTGGGACAATGTGGAAATGTGCAGCCAGTGTTGCATTACAGGGATGCATTATGGGTCTCTGTCTCCACCAGTAATGACCAATTAATGACCACTGAGATAAGCAAATGAGAAGTCAGGTCTACTTAGAGCTTTAACTCATTATTTCCTGACCACCCATGGACAAAGAAGCCAATGTTGGTATAGTTTTATTTAATGAGTATTTCAGATGAGCATGGGACTCAGTTCATGGTCTGGCAGGGGGGCTGCCTGGACATTTTGCTTCCAGCCTGTGTGATACCTTTATGAAATCACATAACTGGAAGAAAATCCCAGATCTGTGTGGTGGCTGTAAGAAATTTCTTCAGTTGCTGCTCAGCACCTGGGATAGGCCGGTAGGATTTCCAGGAGGACTTGGCACAAGCTTTGATGTTGATGCACTTCAGGTCAAGGGAAGTGAAATTTCAGGTGTACTTCTTGTGCCAAATTTGCTGTGCAAAATGAGTCACAGAGCATCAGGTATGCACTCTCACAGAGTGGAGTTCACCACTGTAAACCTCTGGGGGTTTTACTGGGCCAACTCAGTGAGAAAAACAAAGAAATAGACAAGGGGGTGACAAAAGAGGTGTACCCTCTTGTGTGTTGGACATCAGATTTTCAAAGCAATAGTGAAATAAGAAGTGCTCATTTATTTCAATAGTTAAGCTGAGAAGCAGGGACTTAAGGTAAAATATCTCCACTTGAAGGTGAGGCTTTTTAATAATTTATGTGTCTCTAAGACGTAGACTGTACTCCTTACTTGAGTTTTATTGGTTTCACTGGGCACCTGGTCTTGTCTCAAAGCTGGATGTTTAATGACTGGTACTCATAAAAGTTATTGACCAATCAGGATGGCAGAGAAGGCTTGGAATGAGCAAAGGAGGCGGAGAAATCTCAAAACTGGGTGGAATTGAATGCCATTAGCAGTGAGCACAGAAGGGTGGAGAACTCCATATACGATGCCACTAATACCAGTTGTCTTGCTCAGTGGTAAGAAATGCCCCAACCAGCACTTGTGGGTGGGACCTTCAGCAGCAAAAACACAAGTGAGGGGGAATATGCAGCACCTGAGAATGCTCTTCTGGCTGCTGGGACTGGACTGTTGACAGCCCAGATACAGAAGTTGTACTACTGGGCATATTTCCCAACCTGCTGCTGGTTTACTTTTGTTGACAGCAATGGTAGCTGCCACTGGGAGCCTTCAGCATCCTCAAGCAGAATGTGTCCTTTGTTTTGGGAAAAAAAATAATCCTGCTTTTATTGCTTCATCCTGCACAGCCTCACACAATCTGACAGTGTGATCCCTCCAGGTTTTATAATATGGGCTCCCTTTGTGAGGGCTTTGGGGGAGAGTGGTGTTATTAATGAGCTCTTCTGTGTGGCTGCTGGGCAGAGGGGTAGGAAAGAATAGCAGAATGTCCTTTTGTATTGCCCAGGCATCAAATACTAATGCTTTGTAATAACAGAAAGGAACAGACAGGGGAGCCCTTGTAAATACATTTAGAAGAGGCTGTGGAGGTGATACAGATGCAGGTTTATATCTGTGGCTTTGGGAGGGAAGGACAAATAGGTGTTTCCATGTATGCCCCTCACTGCTGCTTTCATTCCTGCATCCTGGGTCTCCAAGCACCTCTCGAGCCCACACATCACATAAGTCCTCAAAAACAGAGAGAAAATGACAATGAGCGAGAAGTTGTTTTGCTTTGGTGCCACAGCTTCAGGGAAGCAGCGGCGAAGTTTCACTACTCATCAGTGCCGAATTTGGGCTCCCAGCCCTGCCTTGTTAGTCGGGAATGAGGCATTATGGCTCTCAGCTGTGCCTGGGGAGGAGATATTTAGCTCTTCTCCTTTTAGGTGCCTCCCGTATTTGCAAGTGCTGGAGGGGGGTTCTCTTTTGCAGCAGTTTGTTGGAGTGGTCCTGCTTGGTCACATCGAGAGGAGGCTGCAGAAGGTGATGATAGGTGAGTCAGGAGTTTAGTGATTGATAATTCTTACCAACAAAAAGAGGAATGGGCTTTTTCAGGGCTGGTTTTGTGAGGTCTTGGAGGCTTTCTCGATCAACAGGAATGGGATTTAGGCCAAATTCAACTGATGTGTTTGCAATAAGGCGCTGAGTCCATGTCCGCTGGCTGCATCTCGTGAGTGGTGTGCAGTGGTTCTCTCTGATCCTCTCTTCTCCTTGATGCTGTTATTGCTCCTTCTTTTGCCTAAAACACAGGTAATGCCTTACACAGTGTTACACAGGTTTAATGTTTGTCTCAGGTCCTCATCCCAAAATGAGGCTATGCTCAAACTCAGACTTAAAATGCTTTTAAATGTGAATTAATAGCTCTCAAAATGAGTGTTCCTGGTGGTGGCAACATTTCTCAGCCAGAAGTGAAATACGATGACTGTGTTATTTGAAGCCTCATATTATTGCACTTTGAAAGGGTTTATGGTGTTCTGGTTGCTCAGGGAAAAGCAGAGGCAGGACACAAATAGGCAGTGGGGAGCTCCGTGTGTCTCTGAAGCCCTGCCTTCATTATTATGCAGCGCAAGTGGCTGTTGGCACAAGAACAAATTCCACTGTAAATTATGTGTGATTTACATGAGAAGCTCATTAATTCCCTAACACTGGATTTAGATGGTTTCATTTGTAAAGGGTGTCATTTTAAACACTGCTCAAACATATTTCCTTCTATCTGCTGACTCAGAGTGTGTGCTGAGAGATGATAAACAATAAAGTGTGTATGTGTTCATAAATACATGCACACAGACACACATTAGAAAATGGAATCAATTAGAAGGTATGCTTTGTGTTTAGCAGTGCTGTCTGTGATACACAGTTTGGCTGCCTATTTTATGATTTTGCCTGTGTATTGTGGACCTTGCAGGGTGGTTTTTTGTTTTTGTTTTTTTTTTCGTTTTGTTTTGCATTTATTGGTGCAGAGGTAAGCCTTTTAATTTTGATTTTTAATATTAAACTTCTATCCTGATGCTTATTCTGTGCTGCTGTGGCCCTCAGTTTAAGGGCTTCTCCTTCCTAGACAAGACTCTGCCCTGGCTTCGGGAGCAGCAAGACTCAGCATGAAAGAGCAGTACAGTTCTGTGGCATAAGCAATAAGCAGGGTGGATTTTTTTGCATTTTTTGTTGTATGTTCCCGGTTTTTCTCAGCTCTACCACAATTCACAAGTTTGGCAAAAATAATAGGAGGAAAAAAAAAAAATCCCTCAGTGGAAATACTTTTTTACTGGGGGCTCTGCCTCGTACTCCAGGACAGGCACAGCCGATAGGCACACCAGAAGTGTCTGTGGTTGTAGCTCATATGTTGAGGCAATCTAGTCCATAGTTTCATTTAATGTTGCTTTTGCATTAAGCAGTATGACCCTTCTGCATTAGCTGAAAGAATTATATGCTCATTTTCAGATTGCACTTATTGTTTTAATCCAGCATCTGGAGCTATGTGTTCTCTGATATAGGGCTGATGTCGAAATTTGGATGATGGTGTAAGTGTTTTATCATACATTCATGTGCTGCTCGGGTTTAAGTTGCAGTTTATAATTATTTTAAATGGGCAGTTGCTCTTTAGAAAATCTTAAGCTTGACGCAAACAGTAAATGCAGGACAAGCTGCCAGACTCACCTTTGAAGTCTCTCTGGCCTAAGGAAACTGTTCCTTGACATCTCATTACTTTCCTTCTCTTATTAGAAACAAATGTGGATTTCCTACACGTAGATTAAATATGGCCTGAATTAAGAAAGCTGAGTTAGGCAGCAGCAAAAGAGGAGAAATTATGCCATGCTCCACTGCGGTTTTGTTTATCAGGACATAAGTCTGAATTTATTATTTTTTATGACTTGTAAGTTAGTGCAAGGAAAGAAAAAGGAGCAGTCATTTTTTCCCTACGACAATCAATCTACTGTTTCATACGCATTTAAACAATTTTGCCACAGGGAAAAGAAAAACATGCCCGTCTTAAGTAACCTAAGCATCCATGGTGGTTGTTTTTCTGCACGTAGCAAGGCTTTCCTTGCTCAGGGAGAATTTTTTTTTGTTATGCGGAGAAAGTGATTTTTGACTCAAAAGGTATGGGAAAATGTAGACCGGGCTTCAGTGGAGGAGGAGGAGGGAAATCCTGTAGCTCTTGTGCTTGTGAACAGCACGTATCAGACCTTCCTTGACTTTGGTTTTTTTTGGGCCCCAAGCTGAAGTTTTATGTCATGACCTGTCTGCACCGCTTGCTAGGAGTGACTAAACATGTTTTTGAAAATAAGAATACTGAGATTTTTTTTTTTTTTTCCAACAGACCTGCTTGCATTCAAGCTCATTATCTAATTTATTAGAGACGAAATTGGGGGGGTGGGGGGACCAGACCAAGAAACATTGTGCTATTTTCATTTGTCTTCAACAACTTCTCACAGAATAGCACGGAGACAACATTTTGTTTAATGTTACAAGAGTTGCAAAGGTGATGACTGTGCTTTGCCCCTCGCCCCACACTTGCTCTGTCTTGAACTGGAGAAGTGTTGGGAAGGATGTAGGATGAGATACACATCATTATGGTTATGGGTTACAGACAGACAGAAATCCTGTACCCAAAGCCAGCACATGGCAGAATGGGTCACTCTTCAGGTGCTGCCACCCTGCATGCTCTGTGTATATAAACCACCGAGTGCAAACCCTGTGCTGATGGTTTTTTTCTGTAGTGCTTTTCTTTTGAAAATCCAGTGCTTCTGCAGGAATAGGATGGGTTCTTCCTAGCTTTGCTGGACCTTAGGTCTGGAAAAGCCTTTTGAAACCCATTTCATGGGTATCTTTTCTGAGGGAACGTGTTTAGGTTAGCTCTGTTTGAACTGTCCTAAAATGTTTTACCCTCAGAGGGCATTTGTGATTTTAGCCAGCTGTTCCCTCATAGACTGAGAAGGAGGCCTGTGCCTGGTGTAAATCTGCACGAGTAATATTGGGGGAAAAAAAAAAGTAGGAACAGTGCCAGATGACACCAGCTGTTAATGGCACTCATTAAGCATCATGTTCTAACACAATGTTATTTTCCAGTGTAGACAAGCCCTCAGTGAACTCTTCCTTTCCTTTCCTCAAACCCATCATGCAATATACAGCCTTTAGTGGAATATTTAATTATTTGAAAATTTTCATAAAAGTTTTTTTTGTAGTTGAAAATGTAAGCAGAGCACCTAGTGCTTATTTGTCTTTGAGGTTGAAGGTGAGAGCCTCTTGCTTGTGAAGAGTTTCCATCTTGAAAAATATACAGCTGTCAGTAGGCAAGGTGGGCAAAAGGTGGGAGAAAAGCATTATCCTTATTTGACAGGTCTGCTGAGGCAGAAAGGGAAAACAAAGAATCCCTAGTTTTATAGATCTACAAGTCTACCGTGTAATCCCATTTGGAGAGACACAGTGGAGTACAGAAGTGAAACTTAGCTTATTTCTCTAAGGGAAAGCTCACAGAACATTTTTTAGCTTATGTTCCTGGTACATAAGAGGCCAGTCCAAGTATTTCCAAAAATGTAATGAAACATTCTGCCAGCAAACTACTCTGTAGATGTGTATATATTCATACACACATATATATAAAATAAGAAAAGCCTAATTACTTATCTTTTATATGAGGATGTTTGAGTTTAGTTTCTCCATGGTACTGTTCACACCAAACATGTATGTAGGTCATTTTATTTCCAACCAAAGCACTGAAGAAAATCATTAGTTAATGCTGTGCAAAATGGAATGAGGCAAACATGTCACCTGTAATACGACAAGGTATTAACTTCTTAAGTCAGAGAAATTTAGCTGGACAGACTGGAGTTTTAATCTGACTCCTGACTGCTGTGTCAAATAAATTTCAGCTAAGTGAGGCAAATGTTTATAATTAATTTCAGAGTGGCTTAATTTTTGCACATGAAGCAAATTGGTATCTAGTTTTAGACTCTGGAGCAGGGAGGCAACTCAGCATGAGTCTATGTGTGATTTATTTAACAAGAGACCAGCTTAGGGACTCTGAAAGCATGCTTGGTGTTGAGCTGGTGCCCAGCATTCACACACTGTGGCATTCTCTCTCTCAAATGGCAGCTTCATGGTGAGGCAAACTCAGAAGTTCTAAAACTCAGAAATTCACAGACGGTACTCAAAGTTTATGAGCCTGTCTCTTTTCTTCTTGTGATGGTTTGGTGCTGGCATAACTCTAATGACATCAGGCACTTAAGGAGTGACACTGCTGCAATAAAGACCTGGAGACTAATGGTGTTTGCAGTACCATTGCTCATGCAGTCCTTGTCTGCTGCTAAAAGCTCCCTGTTTGATTCTGCTCCCCCTTTGCACAGTTAAACACACACATTGTTGGCCAACAACAGTTTCTGCCTTTGGTGCTCAGGATCCCAGGCAGTGGCCAAACCTAGGTCGGCTCAGTTTCTCAGGTCAGACAAAATCTGGTTTATGGCCGTGGGCGGGAGGTCTAAGAGTGGCAATGTTAATTCACAGAATGAACGATCTGTTGTTTTAAAGGCCAGGGGAAGCTTAATGCTGCACAGGACAGACACTTCTGTCTTTTCAGTGGTGCTGTGTACAGTTCTGTATAGCTTGTTCCTTGCCTTATCTTCATTTCTCTTCTCTGAACTGTGACCACTGAAGGTGCCATCTTCTTGCTGGACCCTCTCCTGCAGTTTGTGTCTGGTGTGCCCACACAGAACAGGTTAATGTTTTATTTCTGAGTTAATGTGTGCCTTTAATATTGTTTCTCTTAGGGGCTTTCCCAGTGAATGATACAGAACCTGTGTTTGTCTCTAAAGCCTGGTCCTCCTGAAATTGAGAGAATGATTATGGAGGAAACACACTAGCTCTTAAAATGCTACAAGTAGTGTTTCATCCCATCACTCCCCTCCTCCCATGGTTTAAAATCTTTAAGGATCCCGAAATAGGCACACTTAAAACCAAAGCATTAAGAAGCAAAAGTGTGGTGCAGAATTATGAGCCAGATGTTGATCCTGGTAACTCAGGTATGCCATTCTCTCGCACCCACTCAGCTTTCCTTGTGGCATTTCCCTAAAGAGGACCCTGGGGTTGGATGCAAGCTGAGATCAATCCCCAGCCTGTGGCATCTGTTTGCTGAGGGCTGGAGCTCCTTATTGAGTTGAAGTCGTGTGAACTGAGAAACGGAGACAACGTGATGTTGGGAGCGAGCCTGGATCTTAGGAACACATTGCTTAAGTGACCAGAAACTAAGCTGCTGTCTGTGTGCCAAACCAAAGTTAAAAGCCATGTGGGTTTCAGAACTTTGTTTTTTAAAGAAAACACTTGTTACAGGATAAGCTGCATTCAGTGATTGATTGCTTGTTGCTCTTGCCCAGCTATTTGTACTCTCAGCTTTGACTTATGTCATACACCTGGGGCCTTGCATTATAGAGAGTGAAGTATGCACAGCAGAGAGCTGAAAATTTGGCCAAAATATTGATGTCTTGAAGTGCTGAATTGAGGGATATTTCTGGAGGAAGTAGTGCTGCTGTGCTTTGCTGGATCAGACTAAAAGTTAGGAGGGATTTTTCTCATAGCAGTTCTTCCCCCAGGCTTTTTCAAAGTTTTGCTTGGGACTCTGTCTGGGGTGGCTTTGGATGTTGCATTAAAGATTTTAGTTCTCAGTTGCAGGTAGGTGCTGTTCCATGTCTGTAGCCTGTAGAGAGAAAAAAATAAGGAAATAAAGAAAAAAAAAGTGTTGATTTTTTGGTTTTTTTTATCTGATAGGTGGTAGAGCACAACAGGGAAAGGCTTTCCATGTGGAGCAGAGGAGGAAGATGCTGTGTGTGAAAGAGGGCTGTGCTTTTTAAAAAATATTTCTGAGACCTCAACTTACTTTCTATGCAAAAAAAGAGAGAGGATGCTTTCTATGCAAAAAAAGAGAGAGGATGGTGGGGGTAGGCAAAATTCTGGGACATCTGGCCCCAGTCAAGTTCTTGGTGGTGATTAGGTCCATCTTGAGATCAACCTTTCTAGCCAACACATAATTACTGGGGTTTTGTTCTTACTTTGAATGGTTAACATATGATACGTCTATACATTGTTGTTCTTGCCACTCATTTTTCCCCTCTCGTGTGATTTGCAGGATTTACTCACTTGGTTTGTGTTGATGGTGCCTCTCCTGACAGCTCTTTGTATGGAAAGGTTAAGGCAGCTCGTGGGCTCCTGAAGACAGGAGTATTATGCTTGAGCCTGGCATTAGTCATGCTTAGCTGCTCGCATACTAATTTGGCACTAAATCATGGCTTATTTTTTTTAACTAGATGCCACCATTTTAGGCAACTCTACTTGTGCAATTTGCAGTCAGGCTGATGAACCAGTGCAAAATGATGGGACTGCACAGTTTCTCCTTTCCACATATGCCCATGCTTCAAATGTGGTAGGAGGGCTGGAAAATACAGCCAAGTGAACAGAAAATGCAAATTGGCTCATATTGTTACTGGAGCAAGTTGCTTTCTATAGGATGAAATCTGAAAAATTTAGAGTATGCTACTAAAGTTTGCGTGAGAAGTTCTGCATCTCCTTACAACAAGTGAAGTAGTGCTCTCCTGGCAAAGGTGTTTGTGAAGAGTTATGTTGCAGTTGGATTTCTCTTGATACTGAAATTGGATTAAAAAGGTAATAAATGTTACCACACTTGGTTTCTCCTTTTGTGTTTGGAAGATGATCAGGCAGTGCAGAGGACAGCATCAGAACTAGTGGGGGTTTTAGCTGTCTCTTGGGCTCAAGCCTTTTTCAGGGAGAAGATTTTTGATCTTTATAGGGAGGTGGGATCGTTGGCTTTCTCATCTGCAGCTGTCTAGATACCGTCTCATACTCAAGGGGAGTTGCTGGATTGTTTTTTCTTGTCATTGTATTATTTTGTCATGAATGTCATTCTTGGTCTGAAATTTGGTGGAGCTGAAACAGTGAGAAAACATTCAGGGCATCTCCTGGCCGACAGTTTGATGAAAGAAGTGGGCAGGACTGTATTTATGAGCCATTACCCCTTAGCTATTTTTGTGAGCATAATAAAAGGTTTCTTTGATTTTTCATGTTTGCCTTTGCTGCTTGTTATGCTAAAGAGCCCGATCAAGTACAAGAAAAAAATCACTTATCGAAATCTGCTACTACAGCTGAGAAGTTAAACCATAGACCTCAGTTGTCAATTTGCTGTGTGGTTTTCTTCAGTTTTTCTCTTTTTTACCCTTTCCATAGCTCAACCTTATGCATATGACTATGATACCCATAGTCAGATTATGGTATCCAGAAGAACAACATGTTATGACTTTTTTTTTTTTATAATAAGATTAGTAAAAGATATAAGTACATCAAATAACACAGTCTCATTTATGACCATCTTGGGATATCCCCTCCCCTTCTCAGCTTTTCTGCAGCGACAGATGGAAGAAAATATCTTTCCAATTTTAAGAGTTAGTTACAACTGTGCACAAGGACAGGCACCACGTGGACCAAAGTGGGAAGTAGTTTTGATTTCTTAGATGTGCATCGTGCTCCAGTCAGCTTCAGAAGAGAGACCCCCAGGATTGATATTTTTAATGAGCTAGAGGAGAGTGTTAAAACTGCTTGCCTATCTACCTACAAACCCTGAGGGTAGAGAGCTAAATCAGTATGAAGCATTACAAGCAGAAGAGGTTATCTAACTAGGCATTTTCTCTGGTGTAAATGGTATTCACGCATGTGCTTATCACTTTTTTCTTTTTAATTTCTCTATTTTCTTATAAAGCAGCGTGAATGACTGTGCTCCCATCAGCAGCCTTGATTAACTCTTGTCTACCTGGCAGCCTGAAAACAATATAGCAGGCACAATTTCCATGAGGGTTTGAGCCACTGAAACAAATTGAGTCTCCTTTATGTTTTTTCTACCCTAAAGATATTGAAAGGGGAGCATATGTGCAAGAATAAGTGTTTGTGTGCATGGGGATGTGTTTGTTGTATGGGCCAGTGAATGTCTGGGTTGACCTGAAACCTGAAGGAATACCTGTGAATAGGGTACTTTATAATGAAAATAAATAGAAAGACTTTGGTAGCAGAACTTAATGGAATTAAGGAAAATATTGGATTCTGGGTGCTGTTTCAAAGTCGTTTTCATCAGAATGGAAGTGGCATAATCAATATGTAGCTCTTTGGCTGTTAACTCTTCAGATTTAGCTGAAATCACATTAAATGGAATAGATTTTATTTGTGGCTCAGGCAGTAGGGTTATATTTAACTGAACTCTCTGGAAGTCAGCTATTTGGGAGCTGCCAGCTCTTCACAAAGTGATCCTGTCTGTAGCTGTAACCAAACAAATCATGATATCATTCTTTTGTCATTACTGATGAGGGCCCTGCTTTATAAACACCAGCTAAACACAGAAAGTTCTCCTGGTGTGTGTCCTGTTTGCTCTTCCTAATTTGCCCATTGATTTCTTTCCCTGTGTGATCCCAGGTGAGCATTGTTATGCCTTTCCTATTCCAAGGCATCTTTGCCAGAAACAAATATCCCTGCCATTGATTTGAAAACCTCTGCTGCCAGCAGAATTGCAGGCCAGAGTTTTGGGAAGGTGAGGGTCTAGGATGAGTTTGCAGCTCTGTGGAGCATCGGTAACCATGAGAGGTGTCAGTAGGAACAGTTACATTTACCACTCCTGAAAATGACACGTATTCGTTTTAAGTTCAATATTCACACAGTCAGTCTGCAATAAAATCTACGGGTAGCAAGACAACAAAAATTATTTCTATTAACTACCAAAAAGACCCCTATTAATAGATTCATTTGAAAAGCCTTAGAAGCCAGTATTTCCAATTGCAAAACACTCTGTAAGAAATTATTTTTGTGTCTTGCAAAGAAACCACCATACCACACAAACAGAATCCAAATGAAAAACTGTCTTGTGTTCTGGAGATGCTGTCATGAGAAAGGCCTCCTATGTAGCATCTGTTCACACTTCCCACATATTGTGTAAATATATCTACTTCAAGTATTTAATCTTCCCAGAAGTTATGCTTGCTTTTCTTCTCCAAACAAGAAAGCTGGAATCCTCTCCCTCCTTACAAAACCCACCTGTAGCTTGGCAAACTACCAGATTAAGGTTGTTTGGGTTGGGTTAGGGTTTTTTTTTCTTTTTTTTTTGATAATGCTCCAATTTTAAATTTTGCATAAAAGCTGTAGATGTTTCTGGAGTTATGACTGATCTCATTTCCCCCTTTCCCCCATTCCCTAGGAACATTCCTAATACGTTACTCAGTCTCTCTTCTGAACAGGGAGAAATTCAGCCATAAATAAGGCAACACTTGAAATCGTAAATAATGTTTGGACAGCTTGTGCTGAGGGCTTCCCAAAGGGAAGGAATTGTTTTGTCGTGGCAGTGTATCGTGGGGCTGTCTGGTGTCATGCTTGGAAGCTGATGCCTGTTTCTTGTGCAGAGTGCCTCCAAGTATCTGGAAGCTGGGTCGTGACTCCTGAAAAATTGGCTTGTGGGGTAGCAAAGCATATCACACTGATGAGAAGAGGGAAAGGGGAAGAAGGTAGGGGGAGAACAGAAGCCACCAAGTACTAACTGATGCTAAGAAATTCCATGCTAAGGCTGAAACGGCAGCTTTATCTCATGACTTGGTGGGGAAAAAAAGAGGCAGGAACATATGTCAATGACAGATTGCCAACCTTAGCATTTAATTCCGGGCATTTTGTGGGTTTATAGGATTTGCTGACAAAAAGATGAGGGGGAAGGGTTGGATGGGATGTAATTTCCTGAGTGTTTTTCTTGAAGAGAAAAAAAAAAATCTCAACTCATCTTCTTTTATTTGAATATATTGGAAACAGCCTGAACAATCATAGTTTTTCATTAGAGTAAATACCTTTGAGTTATGACACTTTTTCTCCTTTAAAAGCAGTTTCCAAAGCATTGGAGAAGTATGCATAATTAAATGCTTTCCTTATTTGAACTTCATTGGGAGGCAGTCTCTCTCTTTCTTCGTTTGACACCTCTGTGCTGTGCAGACTCGTGGTCTGTTGAAATGTGCGTGCTCACAGAGATGTGAAGAACCCCAGTCTGCTTGTTCCAAAAAGATGTATAATGAGCCATGTTTTGAACACTTCTGAGAAGCAAGACAGCTGGGATATTAAAAACTGTGCCCTGTATTGCACCAAGTGTTTATTTAATAGACACCAAGTAGCCACAGTATATAAAAGTTCTGTGTACTCTCTTGCTTTGGCTTTTTGTCTGTAAATCTCTACTCATGAAATGTCCTTGATCAGAAAGCCTCTAACCTGCTTTTGGCATGGGCCCTTGACAGGGAACCATTTTAACTCCTGCTGAACTTTTGAGGGTTTCGTTTGGATACTCTGAATAAGATATACTGAGTGGACAAGATGCAGGAAGTTATTAGAACTTTGCAGGAAAACTATGAAGCAATTGGAATATAAATTATTTCTTTTTAATTTTTTGCACTCTTTTTCCTCTCCAGACCGATTCCTGGAGGAAGGAGGTAGGGATTAGGGAGATTTTTTTTCCTTTGGAGGTATGACCTGTTTCTCTCTTGACTAAGAAATAGCTTGGGAAAAGGAAAATGCTGTGCTGATGAAGGGCTTGAAGCATTTTCAGAAAAGGCTCTTGGCTATGTTAAAAGTCTTTTAATATTCACAAAGGCCCTGTTTAAGTGTACATCAATCTGCAGCTGTTTTTCTCATTGAGCAGGAATACATTGAGACTTCTTTCAGGGTTGGGTGCCAGTTTGAAAAGTGCTGGGTTGCAAATTTTTCCCTTTTTGCATCAGCATCTGAGAAGTCAAAGGCCTTATCTTTTGGCTCTGAATTCTCTCAGTATGTACTTCAGTGAGCTTGAGGTTCCCTGGCATTACAGAAGGCATATACATAATAGTTTTCCTTTTTTTTTTTTTTTTTTTTTTCCTATTGCTGATGTAAATTTTTGCAGATTGGAAAAACTCTGTTCTGATTGTGGTGAGGTCTTCCTAACCTGAGCAAATTTGAGATGTGTGTGGTTCTGGGTTGGTTGATGAACCTTGTAAACCCCATGGGTGACACCTCCAGTGGAAATTAAAATACACCTTGATCCCTTTGTGTTCTGAGTTTTCTGAGCTGACAAACTGCTCTAACAAAATTACGTTTTATGTTCTCCTTGAGTTGTTTGTTCATTTCAGGGTTCATGAAATGTAACATCTTGACAGGCCAGTCGGCAATACTTGTAAAGCCCATGAGCTTGTCTTTGCTGGTTGAGAGACTTGAAAATCCCCAGCAAAGTGTGGATGTCCATAATAATCTTCACTGATCTGCCATGAAAGGCTTGGGGGAGTTCACAAAATTCTCTGGTAAACCAGAAGATCATATAACCACCCACAGCATGCCATTTCTTGCAGTATTCTCTTAGGATCTTAACATGCTGAAATGCCATCCCTCTCAGGCTCCTGAGGGTTACAAAGCCTGTGGGGATGGCAAGTGGTGTTTTTAATCCTGCTCTGAGGCTCTGTGGATTTATGTCCTCCTCTGCTCCATTTCATTTGGTTTTGCCTGCAAAGAGTTTTTTATTCTCAGTAGGCTTTTGAACTGCAGGTTGAGTGACTTAAGGTTGGGGTTTGACAGTGCATCTCTCTGAGCAGGTAGGAACCCTGAATTAACGAGATGGAGCGTGTCTCTTCTCTGTGTGATAAGTTTGAGCATCACATGTGTCAGCACAGACCATGCTGCTGGTTCATCCAGCTTCATGGCATACATGTGAGCAGAGAAGAGAGAAGTGTGTGGCTTAGTATTGTCTATTGGACTTGAAGAAAGGCAGTGAAGAAATATTTGCTTGCTTAGTCCTGTGGCAAACGCATGATGAGAAGTTGAAAGTGCTGTCCTGCTTGGCACATGTAGGTAGGGCAGCTTGTAGGGTGTTTACATACCTGAGTGCTGTAGGTATCAAAAGAGAAGGTCTCTTTCATGCCTTTCCTGAACGGTGCTTGTTTTAAAGTCCTGAAGTGCTAAAGACCAGGCCTAAAGTCCCTCTTCCCCTGCCAGGGACAATGACAAGGTATTGTTCTTAAACAGAAGGGTTCCAGTCTACAGGCTAGTGCTACCCCTGGGCTGCCAGGACCAGGAGATTAAAGCATCTCCAAACTTGATTCTCTTTTGGAATATAATGGTGCCTGTGTTCTTTCTGGAGAAACATCTGCCTGATTGTAAACTTTTGCCAAAGACTGTAATAAGCAAATGCCCCATTTTGACCATCAAGGACTGGGTCCAGCCCCTTGCAGTGGGATTCTTTCCCTAAGAGAAACTTACTGGGTTGTCTGGCTTATGTGCGTGCGCACACACATATGTATGTGCATACCTTCTACACAGTAATTTGTTGTAAATTGCTGCCAGCTTTTGAACTTAGAGGGGAGGATGGAAAAAAGAAAACCAGAACAGCAGAGGGAAAAGCCCACCCTACCTTTCAAGTATCTCTGGTTCTCTTAACAAAACCTGCGTGCTCACAGGGCCCATTTGGCATTAATGCAGCCTTGACTAATATTTTTGCAGCTGGATTGGTGCTAATGAAGACAGTTAGTTTTGGAAAGACCTCTATGCAGAACTCAGTGTTGCTGAATTTCAAGTCCCTGGATTGCTTGAGTGTGGGAAAGCACATGGAAGGTTGTGGCTAAATGGCTGTCCTGTCCTGGTGCTCTGGGCTAGGCATCCACTGTAGATGATGTTTCAAGACAATGGAAGCCTAGGCTGGCTATGTGAATCAAGAGATAGCAGATGCCTAAAAGTAGCTTTGTGGTTTCTTCTTGATGCTCTTGGGACTGAAATGTGTGGTGTTGCCAGTTAAACAAAAAAATGAGAACATGCCCTCAAGTGTGAGGGTAGTCCAGGAGAGCACGTAATTTTTATTTTGCAGCATTTAAAAAAACGGATGGATAAAACCTAACCAACCTGTTGTAGTTACAAAGTGTTTCACGGCAGCAGAATTGGTGTGTTGGATACTCTGGGAAGCAGGACTGCGGTGGTCCATGTCATGGTTTGGTGCTCTTGAAGCACACAGGTATGTATGATAGGGCTGGAGCTGCAAGAGGAAGGTGAAGGGTGTAATAGTGCCCCCTGAACATTGTTCGTCTACTTAGTGTGCAGCTGATAATTTAGCCTTGATCTAACTGTTCATGTTTACCCATAAAATTAATTTATTGATGAAAACAGTAAGCCAGGTACTTTCCTTTTACTTTTTTTTCCTGTTGTGTCTCTGCACTGACACCAGCTCATACCAGGTGTGGTAGTAGAGTGTTTATTTGTTGAAAGAAACATCTAGGTTGGGAAAGAAGAGTTGTTTGACTTGTTCTCCATCTCTTGCATGTCCTGACTTTGGGTTTGCTGTGTGTTACATAGAGGGTTGTGACTTCAAGTTTGCCCTTGAGCCCTGGAAATGCTGTATGGTTCCACCTGAACTATCTGCCTTAATGGTATTTCCTCTGAGGGTATTGTCTGCCTTTATTTTAGGTTCTGTTTCCTTTAAACTCTGCTAAGAGGACTGCACAGATAATGTTTCATGGAATAATTTTTTTCATTTGAGGGAATAATGTAAATGTATGCAAGCAGGATGTTATTGTGCAAGAGCTGTGATGTGTTTATATAAGGTAGGAGGGCTTGATTTATAACACTGAATATTTAATGGGAATAAGTCTGGGTGTCTGAGATCTCTGCTGCTTTGTGTGAGTTGGCAGATAGAAGCGTGGCAGGTCAGGTTTTTCTGTATGCACCTTGTGGATTTTCATATGCTGGTGTTTTACATCATTATGTCAATTTAGTGAGGCAAAAGGAAACATTTTTATTTTGGGTTTTGAAAGCATGGGGAATAGAGGAATTTACTGCCCTATTTGCCTGTCCCTACATTCTTCCCATTAGTTCCTGAAAGCAGCCCCAGCCCCTGTGCCTGCAGAGCAGTATGTTGCACTGGAGTTCCAGTTCCAGGATATTGCTCACTGGTAGCAGCAGTACACAGGGTGGGGAGGTAGCTGGAATAGCCAAAAAGTGGAAAATATTTTTTAAATGTAGAAGGTAGCTGTAAACTATGCAGGGGAAGACTGATATTTATTATTCACTTTAAACCTGAAGCTGTGTCTGCAAAATCAACATGCTTCTGATCTACAAAAAATCCCCACTGTTCCCAAACCGAAGTAGGGAATGTGAGGGAACATTCAGGTGCCCAGCAGAGGGACTGCTCAGGCAATGCCAGACTGGCTTTTTTCATGCCCTGTTCCTGATGTTGGCATCTAAGGGGGATGAAAGGCAAATTCATCTTTGAAGTGTCATTTTGGGGATTGGAAAATAACACCACAAAGGAAAACTTGGAAATTTCTGGTTTATGAAAAATTAAATTAATGATTTTTGGTTCTGTCCCCTCTGAATTGAATTCAAGACCAGCTAAATAAGTAAAATGTTGATAATGGGTAAGTTATTGCTTCTGACTGTAGAAAAGAGTTATTATAGAAGGCAAAGTTAGTGATGAAAGACCTCATGGTGATTGGTAAGCCTTTGGAACATTAGAGTAATGTGCTCTATCTAAATAGATGCTTTGCCTGGGCTAATTTTTCCAAGGATGAATTGATGACATACAATCAGGAGGTGTCAGAAGAGAAAGCATCCAGCCTTGAATGGCAAAACTCAATTGTTTTAGACACAATTGATAGTGGCCAGTATTGGACTCACACTAATGGTTGCTGAAACTGTTAGATTGGCTTTTTTTTGTCAGATCTCATATTTGACCTGACAGCAGCAAGCGTTTTCTATCAAAGCAGTGGTTTCTTCCCCCCCCCCCCCCTTCCCTGTTCTTTTTTAGTCATTTGACAATAATTTACTACTTTGCTTAGCTTTTTAGTCAGCTGTCTCCCACTCCGGAAAGCCAGGTTTCTTAAGTGCTTCTATGATGCCAAGTTAATTGCCCGAAAATAAGTGCTTGAAGATGTATCAAGTATTGTCTCATCAGCATTCAGCATCCCTGCCAGAGCATGGGAGGGGGAAGGAAGGCAAAGCCAGGAAAGTTTGAAGAAAAGAGATGGGGAACAAAGAAAAATGCAACTGTCCTGCAAATGGCCCCGAGCATGGCCAGGCAGGAAAGGTCCCTCTGGATGTGGCTGAATCCCTGCTGTACTTGCAGGTGGTCCAGTGAAATGTCATCACTACTGCAGTGTGGACACAGGTGGGATTGATCTCCGCAGCCCCCAAATGAGAGGGGGGACTATGCTTTTGGGTGGCCCCAGGCTTGACTCTTCCTAAAGCCAAGTTGAGGCATGTCCCTGCCTATTCAGTGTTACCACTGCCTCGTTTTCTCTGCCTCTCTATAGAGCAAGGGAGGAAAAATGGCATTCCTGGCTTGTCATTATGGTGAGGATGATTTCTAGATAAATGAGCAGTCTCAGAGGTATGCCTAAAATGCAAAGATACACAAGAGTGTCGGTGCAAGTCAGAAGTGTGGCGAGCAGAGGAGAAATCACAGCTGGTGCCTGCGAGTCCACCTCGCTGCTGGTATGTAATGCAGTCAGCACAAGACTGGATAAAGCACAGCATCTTTCCTTTTTTAATGGATAGTATGGGGGGAAAAAAAAGGGAAAAACATATAGCTACTGCAATGAAACAGGTTCATTTGAGACAGGGCAGGAAGGATTTTATTGGATAAAATACCCAGCAACCCCATTTAAGTTTGCAAGGGACTTGGAAGGAGCTGATGAGAAGGGATGAGGAGTGAAGACAAAT
This sequence comes from Acridotheres tristis, assembly GCA_037013685.1. Classification (NCBI taxonomy): domain Eukaryota; kingdom Metazoa; phylum Chordata; class Aves; order Passeriformes; family Sturnidae; genus Acridotheres; species Acridotheres tristis. The sequence continues at coordinate 16,480,803 of CM072888.1, forward strand.
GCTTGATCAACATGAGAAACAGAGGCTGTGCAGAGACTGAAGTGCAAGTTGGGTCCTGCTGAAACCCCTGGTGCCTCAGCTGTGAGTAAGCCTGTGGCTCCTTGGTAGAGCACAAAAATGTTGGGGTACCTGACTGCTTGTCACCTTGAGTTGTGTTCCCCAGATGTGGGGAGAGGAAGGGAACTACAACCCTCTCCAGACTTGCCAGGGCTTTGCTTTATCCTCCTTTGCCAAATACAGCCAGAGCTGCTCCCTGGGATTTAACAAATCCTCTACTATTTCAGGGCTGGAGGGTATTGGCAGTGCTCTTGATCCCTCCTGCCCCATTCTCCCTCTGACTGCTTATGCTTGACCGCATTGGACTCTGCATCCCGAGAGATTTCTTGCAGTCCTCCCTTTCTGGGACACACTGGGCAGATTTGCTCTAATGGCACCCACATTTGTGCCAGCCCACTTACCTGACCTCAGTGAGTTTCAATACCTTTCTGCTCTCCTTTAATCTGGGAGAGCAGCCCTGCTCTGTAGAGGGGGCAGGCTTTTATTCCAGCTCGTGCGTTGTCAGCGGATTTGTTAACTAAGCTTTATATGTAAAACGTTTAATAAGTGTGATGTCAGCGCTTTGGAGAACCTGCCTGACTTTCACATCCCCCTGGCAGGGCCTGCAGTCAGAAATACTTGTTCTTGCACTAGAAAATTTGATGGAGGTGTGCGAATATGTGTATAGTCTGTATTAGTCACTTTGCAGAGCACACACATTATTTGGAAGCCTTTTCTACCTTTCAGCCCTCATCTTGAGATCAGAGATGTTGCAGTCCTTTACTTGATTAGGCAGGACTGAAAGTAAATGATTGCAGTTGAAAAGCACTCTGAAAATTGCTTAATATTGCTTTAATAAGGGCTCTCCATCTATATTTGTGCCTTTTGTCAGATGTGCAGCCCTCGATTAACGCCTCGGTCTTTCTTTACCAGTCACCTGTGAACATTACCCCATTCACTGCCCGTGTTTCTGAAGGACCTTTTGCTGCAGTGTCTGTGCAGCTCTTCCATATCTCATTCACCAAACAGGCTGGGGCTGGCAATAACCAGGAAAGGAGTGTAATGAGCCAGAGAGAGCCCAGCATGCCCGGTGCAGAGATTCAGCTGCATCCTAGGTGATAAATGCTCACGTACACCTTGCTCGGTGCTCACACAGTAATGTCAGCTCAATATCAGCCCTTCAGGATGCCAAGGTGGATTTTACATTTATAATGAATGAGAATTTTATTGTTGTTCCTAGCAGCAAGGAAGTTTAGTGATAGTCCAGTTCTCAGCCTCCTGAGGAGCAGAAATGATGAAAGAAACGTCGTGGCATTCCTCAGCACACACTTGATTCATCAATCACCCAGACAAAGCATGCACTCCTAAACCATTAAAGTGTGACATCTTCTTCTCAGACTCAGAGTTTACTGACTTTAAAGCAGCAAGTCAATTAGGAAGCCAAACCTAGGCTGGGAGGAGAAGAAAAAAACACTATTAAAATACTAACTTGACATGCTTAGGTTTGTTTGATAGGCTAACAGACTGCTAATATTTAATTTAAAAAACCTGGATGCTGTCCAAAGCAAACTTATGAATAGTATAAGTCATATTAAAGCAAACTTTCATTAAGCACCAGCTTTCTCATAATTAGTTTCAGCAGAATGATACAGTTTCAGAGAAACTATGGCATTTCTTTATTTAGGTAACAGAGCTTTCTGCTAAAGGTTATTTCCAGAGGGTTACTCATCGTGTGGTGTGATGAATTTAATGGGGGATGGAAAAATACAGAAGAAAACCTGGGCCAGGAGTCCTGCTCAACTTCGGGGGGGGAAGTGTGTTGGTTGCACCTCTCTGTTGGAAATGCCAGTATTAGTTACCCATTCAAGTACTAGGCAGGAAGAAAAATACAAAGAAATGCAGCATTGAGTGGTTCTGAAATGACATTGTCTGCTTAAATGGCAGGCCAGGGTAATCAAATGAGTGTACTGGAAATAAAGATTTGACTGATATGTGAGATACTTGCAGCCCTTGCATGTTTGCACCCTGTCCTGTTGCGTTGCTGTGACTGAAGTGGATCATATGTGTCCCTGCCACTGAAAGTCAAAAAGATGTGTTTCCAGAGATTTTGGACGGGTGCAGGATTTATGCATTTGCTTTTCCTTTCATTAATTGTATTAAGTTAATTGCTTATGAGGGGAGGAACATGCACAAAAATATCCAAAGGGAGCTAAGAGCCCAAATTCTCTTGCTCAAGCTGTCCTTGATTCCTTAAATAGAAATACACGTGCAAAAATACAAAATGCATCCCAATATAATTAGACATTATGGTGTGTAATTAGTGACTCTTTTCATTATTATTATTATTTTAAAGCTTTTGTACTTTCACAGTAGTTCTAGCATTTGACTTAGTAAAACCTCTGCAATGATCAGGAGCAAGGGAGGATTTTTTTTTTTTTTTTTTTAACTCTTTAGCATGTGTTTGTTTTCAATGTCCATGCCTTAGAAGCCATAACGTGCATGTGTGACAAGTGTTTGTATTTCCTGGGTGAAGGGGATGAGCTGTGGGAGATAAAGGCATCAGCAAGAAGTGCTGAATGTGGCCCTTGACACAAGTCCTGCAGCTGCTCCTCAGAGGCATGGGAGTTCATGTTCTTGACAGCTTCCCCTCCAAGGTCTTCAGATTGGCTCTTAATTGGCAAGCTCATTAGCAGGCGTGCTAACAGGAGGGAGAACGAGCCAAATTTGTATTCTGTCAGCACTTGCTGTGAGGAGTCCGTAATCAAACAGCTTTTTAACAGTGTCCTTTTTGGTGTCTACTTCTAATGGCTCAGGTTTGTAGGTCTGCTATAAACCCCAATAAATATAACAGCCATTAATAACTGATTGACCAAAGGGATTTATGTAATCATGGGATTACAGCTGCTAATTCCTTCCTGCAGTCATGTTTCTGCATTTCATTGATCGGGGAACTGGCTGTAACACTGATTTAAACTAATGACTTGACAATGCTAGGGTGGCTTTAGTGCCACTTGGATGCCAAAGGGTTGCTTGGGTGGGGAGTGATGCTTAGGCTGGTTTCACAGAACTGGAAGAGGGAGGTGGGAAATGATTGTGTGTCGTGGAGGGCAATTCTTCCAGGAATTGCAGCCAACTCACTCAGTGGTCATCTCAGAGGAGGTGGCCATGTGAGGCTGGAGTAAGCTACCTCCTGCTCCCAAGCTGCTCCCATGACTGTGCTGCATGTCTCCCCACTGTGTGTCACCAGCTGGCCACCTCATTAGGTGGCGTCTCTGTGCCCTTCCCCTAACCGGTGTGTGGTGGAGGGATTGACTAACACCATCTATCAGCTCTTCCATGCATTTGAAACTCATGTTCTTAAAACCCCCTCAAGTCTCTTCCAGAAACTACTAAGGAGCGTTTCCTCTGAGGGTACTGCCTCAGTGTTTTTCCTAACTGTCCAGGTTTCTTGTCTGAAATTTGACCCAAATTTTTCACTTGAAAACAGATGGGATTTTTTTTTTTCCAGATGTGACTGAAACGAATGCAGGTGGCAGGAATGTTTGGCTTGCTGAGCACAGGATACTCCTGAACTAATAAGGCAGAAATACTCCAAGTTGGTGAGGTGGGGTGGATAGGGATAGGCATGGTAAGGCAGCTCTTACTGGGATGACTTGTTGCTATCTGCTAAAAAGCTGCAACTTGAGGTAAAGCGATGAAACCTGAACCTATTGAAATGTGTGTCAGCTCATCAGTGCTTTTAAGTAGGCTGTGGGAAGTGCCTCTAATGAACCATCTCTTTTCCATCTTAAATGAAATTATGCTGAAAAAAAATCTGAATAGAAAGCATCAGATGGCAGTGGTAGACAGTCAGTGTTTGTAATGTGAAATGTGCTCTGGATTCCCCAGGCATAGGATGCAGGTGGTGCCACGTGTTCGATGCCTTTGAACGCCAAATGCGCCAGCTACATCTGAAAGGTATCAAACCCAAAATCTGAGCAGCGGTGAGCAGTTATCTGCTCTGTCAGGCAAAACCCTCTGTGAAAAGTGGCTGCTGGTAGAAAAACAGACAATATGCAGAGATGAAATGCTTTTCATCTGTGTTTCTGAACTGGATGTTTTCCCCCAAGCTTAAATTATTTTTTGTCTTTTTTTTTTCTTTTTCTCTGTCTCAGAAAAGCAGCACTGACAGCCGCATAGTTACTGTGAATATGAAGAAAACAAATAAAAAGTACAAGTGAGCTTGCTGGGTTGATGCCCTTGCTCACTGGTGTAGTGGTGCACAGAGCAGAGCTTTTTGTAAAGGCTGTGGATGATTTTTCTGCTGCACCCTTCCATCCAACTGCGGAAACAATTCCCCAAGGTAGCAGAAGTCTTTGCCACCCAACTCTAGGAACAATAGCCCTGTTATGCTGTTTTGGTGGGCTTCAAGAAATGAGGCCTTTCTAAGAACAGTGGTTTCTGGACAAGCTGTTGCCATTTCTGCTTCCACCCTGTTCCTAGACAGTCGTGTCTTCTCTGCTTGGGCTTGGTGCATGGGTGATGGTCACAGCCAAGGGAAAGCTGTCCTTCCCCCAGAGGAATCTGACTTTGTTTTCTTAACAACTCCACGTATTTCTGCCCTCCTAGGGCTTAGTTGATATAAAAACTAATACTACAACTTTGTGTGCCTATTAATTTTTTTTTTTATTTGCCAGCAGCTCAGAACTGAGTGTTATGATTTAAATGTTGTATCTGGGCTCTGGCTCTCTTTCAGGGGACAGCATGAATGAGCAGCAGATGCTGGATTAATGTCTTGTCCTAATCTCCTTTTATTTGCAAATATCCAGTTTCTTGCAGATGGCTCTGAACAACAAAAAGCATACACAGCCTGCCTCTGGGGAAAATTAGGTTGTTTGTGGCCACTGCTGTCTGCACTATAATCCCTGCTGGCAATTTCTTCTTTTGTGACCGGAGCAAGGGTTCAGTGGCACTTTGAAGGCATGGCACAGTTAGGTGGTATTGGAAGCAGCGTCTCTTTAGGCTCTGAAGCAGGGGAGGTGGAAAGAGAAAGAAGAGGACTTTCTCTTTTTAGAGAGCAGGTGGTTGCATTTGTTTCTTCTCATCACCCTTTTTACCATTGCCACAGGAAGAGACTCAGGACAACCAGCTAATGTGAGCTTCTCTACTTGTAGCAGGAGATGTCTTCCTGTGGCCATGGGCTGACTCTGGAGCGAATTTCAAGACAGACTGTCAGCTCTCCATCTCTACTGTCCCTAAGCTTAGCTGATGTGTAGGAAGGCAGTGCTTATTTCTGAATTTACTCTCAACTTGTCAGAGTTTCTTTTGACAAAAGAGATCAAATTTGATGTACTGAATTAAGGGCAGGGCTGGGCAATAGCTGCTCTTATGGAAGGTGAAGGAAAAAGCTGCTTATCAGGAGATAATTAATCATGAAAATCAAATGATCAGATTAATCTTTGTGACCAGGCTGTGTATCAAATAGTGACAAGAGAAAAATGCAAGAATCTTCCATTAAAAAATAGGTGGCACAGTAGAGGAAGTGAGCCTGAGGTACTGTGTGAGATCAGGGGTACAAGGTGGTACTATAAGATTTGTCACCACAATTCAGCAAGGAGATTGTACTGTAGATGCCAATGTCACATTTTTAGCCCAAAGTGGAATGCTTTTTGATGCTAAGAAGGCAGGAAATTGCAGAAGATAATTAGCTTCCAATGATGTATCACTAAGGTATGTGAAGTAGCTTGCTGGATGCTGCCTAGGTAATCTAGGAACCAGTCTGAGGTTTTTTAATTTCTTCTTTTATTTAACATGAGTTTTTGTGGGTTTATGTTGTATGAGTTATAAAGAAGATCTCTTTTTATCTCTTTGGTGGCGCTGGCTGGGTTGCCAACTGTGCTAGCACTCTAGTCCCAAGGGGCTTTGCAGCTCTTGAACCAGCACAGGAGGGTGAGCTCTGAGCAGAGAATAGCAGTGGCTGCAGACACTTCAGGAGAGAATCTGATGTCTTTGCCTTCAGAGCAGACAAAGACTCTCACACTTTTAGTTTGTGGCTGCATGCCTGTCAGGACTGGTAGCTCCACTAAAAGTAGTTGAAAATGAGGTTTCTCCATCACTTAAACACCTTTTAAAGGTGGGATCAGTTAGGAATATTTATTCTGTATCAACTTAAAGCATATCAAAAGTCTGTAAAATACAAACATACTAGTACTGTGAATTATAATTGTAGTGTGAGACCTACTTTTCATCAAGTCTATCATGACAGCAATAGCAGTGAAGCTGTGGCGGGACAAGACTCCCTTGTCACAGTTTCTGGCACTTGAGTCAGGCTGATTAAGCATCCTGCAGGTATGCAGACATGTGTTAGTTGCACCTCTGACAGAAATATGTCTGTGCCTTGAGGCTCCTGCATTTTTGGAAGTATGGGGTTTATCTTATTTAAAGCCTGGAAATTGAAACAAGTTATGTGCAGTTTTTTTTCGCTTTGAAAGCTGACAAAATCACTCTAATATATAGACCCTATTCTAAATCCTCTGCCATCACTGGATACTCTGCCAGATATGAATAGTAAATAGGACAGGTCTGACTGGAGACAAAAAGCCTGTCTACTAATATGGTGATTTTAATGTAGCCTTTGCTCCATTTTCCCCTCTCTTCTCTTTGTTGGAATTTTTTTTTCTGTAATTTCACTTAAATTTGCAAAAATGTTTTTGCTGCAATCTAAGAAAGAAGCTCAGCCAGATGTGCTTTCATATACAGGTACTTCCCTAGCTAGAGGATGTGAGTCATCTGAGTGCCCAGTGCCTGTTTTTGTCTAGGCTGGGCCCTCTGGCTTTTAGGGCAGGAAGACTGTTCGGTTATTTCTGAAGGAAAAAAAAAAAAATAAAAAATTGCTGTTTCCAGATGGCAATTAAGACATGTCCAGGGTTTGTGCCATGACATTTTGTTCTGTCATAACTACTTCCTTATGCTGTTGCTTTTTGAGCCTTTCATCTTTTCATGGCACACTGCTGCAGGTGGCTTGGCCCAGGTGTAGCATCTCAGACAGATGACTTAAGGATCCTCTTGAAAGAACTGTTTTTTGCAGTGTTGAACAGGCTGTACTTCTTAAAAGTGGGTTAAGTGAATTTGAAATATCTCCAACACTTACTCTGTGTCTCTGAATCCAGGATGTTGAAAGAGGTTTTGCAGGTGAATGTCCTCCTTGGAAGGAGTTTTAGTGTTATTTTGGTTTGGTTATGGGACATGTTGTAGGTTTGGAGTGCTGACACACATCCCTAGGGAGGAAAAATATCACAAGCCGTGTTGTGGCGTGTTGTCTGAGCCGAAGAAAATAATTTGGTGTTGGAAATCTGTGCATGTTCTTGCTGCTGGATGGGGTCCAGTGCCTCACAGATGTCCAGCTGACAGCCTTCATGTGGGTTTTGGGTGGTTTGGGGAGCAGAGGAGGCTTACCTCGTCCCCAAGCCAACTGGGGTGATGGTTGAAGGGGGTTTGTCCCTAGATGAGCAGTAACAGTCTGCTGCAGGAGCAGTCATGGGCTGCAGCCAAATGACCACTGTTCCTTGAGCATCATTTCTGTTCCTTGATGGCTGTGGAAGTGTGACTGGGAGGAATCACTGCAGACTGACCTTTGCCACTGTGGTGTAATCCCAGCTCTCCTCATTCCAGGGCATTCCTGCTGGGAGGTGCATGCTCATACTGACCAATGCTTAGTAAAGTGCCTTCATTCTGGTTTGTTGTAGGGTTTTTCGTTTTGGGCTTTTTCTATTTCTTCCCCTCGGAGCAAACTGCCACTGTCTAATAATTCTGAGCCTGATACATCTGTAGTTTGGTACAACAGATCAAGGCAGTGCTGCCAGCTCTAAGAATAATGCTGTCTCCAAAGCACATGGAGGAGGATTAAATGGTTTTCCAGCAACCTGCTGCCATCTGTGCAAATGGTTTCCTAAAATACGCTGGTAAATGCCTGTGGGAAGAGCTGCGAGTCTGGTTGTGTTTGCAAACCAGTGGATTAGTCAGGAGTCCAGTCAGCGAGGTTAGACAGACATCAGCAGCCTGGGTGGGAAGGCAGCAGTGGGAGGGGGCAGGTACAGAGCCAGGTGTATGGAGTAATGCAGATTCCTTGGAGGTGGTGAAGGAGAGGTGGCAGCACCAGAGAACTGGGAAGTCTGGAATCCTTGCTCAGTAGAGGTGCCTCCCAGAGCATCCATGTTATTAAGCCTTTCTGAGCAGGACAGTGATGGTGTTGTCATCAAATGATTGCTGTACAGGTGAAGGGCTGCTATTTCTGAAGATTATCTTTGAACCAGATTCTGCAACCTTTGCTTGCATTGAGCAGCTCGATCTTCTGAAGCCTGTGGGTTTTGGGGAAAACTATTGAATGCTAAACCCAGATCAGCTTGAATATTGGTGGAATAATCTGGTTTGATTACCCCAAGTGATATATTGAAACTCTGTAATTAAAAGGGAGAGAGGGATCTTCAAAGCATCCTGCTTTTCATGTTGCTATCTCGCCTGAGAAATTTATCTTTCTGGGAGAAGCTTTCCCACTGAAGTGTGCCTCTCTGCAGATGGAAAAACAAATACTGATTCTGACATAAACTCTGTTCTTCCTTGAGGCCTGTGAGATAGCAGCATAAAATGTGACATTTAACATCAGCCTTTTCTAAAGGCTTCTAGATAATTGTGAAGGATTCTTTTGTTCAGACCAGTCACTTTTCACAGATCCTCTGAAAAAACTCTGGAGGCGAATATCAAAAGCAGAAACTTTCCACTCTGATCTGGAAAGCACAGCATTAAGAGGTCTGTTTTTAGCATTTGTCTTACCTTAAAACTGATAAGGCTTTAGACATCTTGCTCTTTCTGGAAACTGGTGGGTTCATGACCATGAGTTCAAAGCTGCTACACTGATGCTTGTCATACTTGAAATGAGTCCATACTTGTGAAGAGCCCAGTCATGAAAATGATCCATTATTCTGATGACCTGTGCTTGCATGAAGTCAGGATTAGTCACTGGCGCTTATTTGGTGTTCTGCCATCAGCTGGTTTATTTGGAGATCAGGAGCTCTTTGAGGTTGAAGATTCTGGCTACTTCATATTATACCACCTAGGGTAGTGGGGCCCAGAGCCACGATTTAAGTCTTCATTCAGCTAGAATTTTTCTGGGGAAAACGTTTTGGTTTGCAACTGGAAAACCCAAAAATAAAAGTAATTTCTTTCAGTCACCATCAACAAGGTTTCTCTTGATGGTCCCAAGTACTTTTCTGAAGGAGCAGGAAGTCAGTTTGAAGCTTATGAGTACACCAGAACATACTCTTCTTTGGAGAAGTGACATTAAACAAAGTACAAGCTGTAGCACGTCAGAGAGGCTGGACAAGGACATAGTATAGATGAGTTACAGAGGCTCCCAAATCCCTGCTCCTTGCCTTCCTTGTCTCTCCCATTCCTCCTTGCCTCTCCCATTCCATGCGACTTCTCCTCACCAAGCAGGGTAGGAAGAAAGCTCTACTTTTGGTGGGATATGTCAAGCCCTTCAATTGGATGTGAAGCTTAACTCAGAGAGCTTGAATGTGCTTATGAATTGGGGATTTTGTTCCCTCTCTCTTCCTTTGGAGAACTCTGATTTGCTGCTCTGAATGCTTTCTGTGAACATCAGGACTTGAGTTAAGGCTGTTCAAAATCATCCATTTACATCTGGCTTCAAGTTGAAGTTATAAATACTCTGCTGGCACTGTGAGAGGAAAAACAAACAGATTATGCCAAGTCACAACCATTCTTAGGGTGGTGCTGACACTTCCCTGAACCTTTCTTGGGGGCTTGAGCCGAATTTCAGAGTTGTGGTGAAACCTAAACACAGGTCCAGCACGGTGCTGCCTCAGACATGGTAACAAAACCCCTTGCTTGGTGCTATTTATAATATTTTAATTTGTATTCTGGCCTGTCAAGCTCTCTGGGGACTGAAATAATGGTGACTGTAACTCAGCTCCCAGCCATGGCCCATTTCCAGCAGGGTTGCTCTCTTCTGTAGCTATTGAGTCCACATTAAACAATCCTGTTGACCTGTCTTTCCCCTTTTCAGAGGGGCCTTATAACATGGTTCAAACACAGTGCTTTTAACGACCTGACCAGCACAAGCAGGAAGAAATTTGGTTGTGCTTCTTCCTGGAAGGTTCCCAAAGCTGAGGCTCTGGCAGCACTGACCTTCCTCTCTTGCTCTACATACCATTTTGCTGAAATCGATAGGCTCTTGGCAGTGTGTATGTTGTAGGGGCTTAAAAATGGAACAGAAATATTGGAAAGTAATCTGAACAAGGAGCAAGCTCAAAGCGAGATGTCTGTGGAGTAGGAGGAGCTGTAATCTAGTGGATTAGTTGATAGCCAGTGATTTCCTCTTTTGTCTGCCACCAGTCCCTTAACTTTTTCCTTGTTTCCACCCTCAAAACCATTGCGTGCCTTGTTTTAGAATATGTAATTAATGGAGAATTATTTTCCTGGCACTTTGGATTTGGCTATTGCTGGGACAGACTTTTTTTTGTCTGTAGCACAGGACAATTCTTTTATTTTTTCCAAGTTGCGTCTCTCTGGATTCCTGTAGCCTGGGCTTTAGGCAGTCTGTAAGCATTGCTATTATTCCTACCCTTCCTTGTACTTAAGAATATGTTGTTAATGTTGTTATAACTCTTACATGTATTTGGACAGAACCTTGACAAGGAATCCTTTCCTTCTCTCATTATTGTTAGACTTACAACAATCCCTGTGCCAGGAGCATGTCTGAGGATGGGCAGTGCTGTGGTCTTGCTTCTCTGGCTCTTAGTCCTGTACTTCCTACAGATGATTTTGTATTTTCTGGAGGTTTGTAGGTTGGCTCCTTGTTTCTTTGTGTTTGTTTGTTTTTTTTTTTTTTTTTTCCTCCCCTCATCTTTGGTGTTGCAATTTCAGTGCTGTAATGAAGGGGCTTTGTCCACTGGTTGCCAAGGGCTGTTTTTGGTCCTTGAAGTGGTCACTTGAAGTAACCTGAACGTTACTTTTAGGGGTGGTTTTTTTTGCTTGTTTTTGTATTTTGTTTATTCTTTCTTTTTACAAATAATAAAGTTGTATGGTTATTATTTAGATCTGTGGGGCTTTTTATGCTTGTGAAATGATAATATTTTTACAAAACACTTTTGTTAGAAGTAATATGCACAGACTGAAACTGACTGATGGCCAGATAAACAAAAGTTGTCTGCTTCTCTTTTAGGTAACTAAAACAAGCTAGGGAAGGGGACTGGTTTAGGGTTTTGCATTGCCCTTGCAGGCTGTACCTGCAGCTAGATGGATGTCTCATTCATGAGCAGATTACTGTGACAGCCTGTGCCGTCACACATAGTGTCACACTATGGTTTGTTGCACATGTTTGCTGTTGTCCTGCAGGAGCAGGTTGAGATAGATCTCACAAGGGAACAAATGACGTCCTACTTACCATGGAATTAGGTGTGTGTACAGGTTCGCCAAGGAATATGTTGTCTTGTTTCAGGTTATTGGGACAGGTGAAGTTCTAATACTGTGTTTATGACCATGTTGCTGTCACAGGCAGCATTGCTCTTCTGCTTGCAGGCCATTTCTGTTTTGGCTTGATTTCCTGAGTTTTCCTTCAATCACAGTAGAAGCAGTTTGGTCTCTGGAAATAGGGCTTTTTATGTTAAAATTTATTATTCTATTTAAGGAAATCTGTGATGTCCAAGATAATGTTTTCTGTTTGCAGCTCAGTTCCTCATTTATTAATATCCATGAGTACTTCTCTGTTGTGGCTGAGTGCAGTTTGGATGAGACCATAACACAGCACTTGAAAATGATGAAGGAATGTCTGCTAAGGCTAAATTCTTGTCTGTGTAAGGCAGTTTTGTGGTACTTGGGTGTACTGACTGTTTTGCCCTTAAGCACAGTTTAATGAGGAAAAAAAACAAACCCAAAACAGCATTCTGATAAGAGGAGGCATCTTCCTTTCTCCACACATGAAAAACCTAAAGGATAAAAAATAATCCAATCAGTCCTTAACGGGGGTGTGTGTGTATTTTTTCTCCCTTAAAATAATACAATTCCCAGTTTTTCAGGCAAAGAATGGTAATATTAGAGAGCAATGGTCTGCAAAACAAGCAATTCAAGTGCATTAGGGGATGGTTTCTATGGAAGAAACACTGAGAATCAAGGTAACATAAGCAGCATTTGCCCTACTCTTATTTTGTAATTTTTTTTATTTTGGCTCAATGTCAAGCATGGAGGTTCCAGCTATTGGAACCTACTTTCTAATACTGCAATTTTTTTGTCTTCCTGTCCCATGTTCATGCTTCTTTGTGCATATATTATAAGCAGGTGAGTGAAGGCATTGCAGCAAGCAAGAAAAACCATGAAGTTTGGCCTTGCATTTGTTACTCTGGTGTTTCTCCATTGAAAGTAGACTGTGTTAGCTTGCTTTAAAACCAGTATTAAAGTAAGAGGAACTTTAAAAAAAAAAATAAAATGCAGACGTACATGCATGCTGTTTACTGCCGGTCAGCAAACCCCAAGGAGAGGTGTTTCATCATCTCTGGGCTGGGAATTTAACACCAGCAAATCCCTCCCCTGCGGAGATTAAGCCCTTGTGAACAGTTACTTCATTATCATAGTCTCTGTTTTGCTCCCAAGTTCTTTCCTTCAGAGAATCACCTATTTAATGAACCTCTTGTCAAGGGCCTTGGGAAGACCAGGCATGTTTTGGGCTGTGTGGGCTGGCAGTGTGTGTGCCATCCTTGCCACCCCTGAAGGCATCTCCTGCAGGAGGTGACCTGTGCTGGGAACAGCACTAGTGACACCATGGGATGGCACCTTTTGGTTGCCTGCTCTCTCTACCACCTCGCAGGTGGATGGGATTTGTGTTCTGGGCGTAGTAAGCATGGCCTTTTGCACAGGCAAAAAAAAAAGAAAAATGTTTGTGTATCTGGCAGCTCACTTTTCAGCTGATGCTTTGATGTGTATATTCAGAATGGCTGTGGGACTGAATAAAGGACAGCGACTGACCTGAATTTTGTTTAAAATGCCCGAACTGGCAGGCAGGTGAGATTTCATAAAGTGCTAGAAGAAATAGGTGGTAGACCAGCAAATAATGGGTTTTTTTTAATCTTTAAAACTGTACCACTCTCATTTCCCTGAACGTGGTTTCAAGTTGTTTTCACCTCCCACTGTAAATTGTAAGCTCTTCCAAGGAGGGGAGAAATCATTTCTTCATTGTACTAAATGCCAGGACACATTGGTACTTACATAAAGAATGGCTGTTTCATCTTTTTTCTTTTTTTGTGTGTGTATGTATTCCTACCTGTCTGACATCTTTTTTTGGCATCCTCCTACCTGTCTGACTTAATGAAGGCGGTTTCTACAGAGACAGTCTTTTTGTTGTACTGTCTTCTACAGCCATGGACTGAGTAAAAGTTGATAACTCTTTAACAGCACCTGGGGAAAAGGAGTGGGTAGGTGTCCTGTGCTGAAGAGAGCCTCTTTGCATAGAGTCATGGGATCAGGTTGGAAAATACATATAAGATGGAGTTCAGCCATAAGCCTAGCACTTCCAAATCCACCACTAAACCGTGTCCTGAAAAGCTACATATACAAATCTTTTTAAACACCTCAAGGAATGGTGGTTCCTTCACTTCCCTGGGCAGTCTGTTCTAATGCTCGACAGTCATTTCAGTGAAGAGATTTTTCCAAATATCCAAAACTCCTCTGATGCAACTTGAGGGCATTTCCTATCATCCTATCATTTCTTACCTGGAAGGAGAGATAGACCCTGCCTGGCTACAGCCTCCTTTCAGGGAGATGTAGAGAGTAGTAAGGTCTCTCCTCAGCTTCCTTTTCCCCAGGCTAAACATTCCCAGCTCCCTCAGCTGCTCCTCATAGGACTTACCCTCCAGACCCTTCCTCACCTTGGTTGCCCTTCTCTGGCTTGCTCCAGCACCTCAGTGTCTTTCTTGAGTGGTCCAGAACTGGACACAGGATTTGAGGTGTGGCATCACCAGTGCCCAGTACAGGGGGACAATCCCTGCCCTGGCCCTGCTGGCCACACTGCTGCTGATCCAGGCCAGGATGCCACTGGCCTTCTTGGCCATCTGGGCACAGCTGGCTTGTGTTCAGCTGCTGTTGGCCAGTACTCTGTGGGTCCTTTCCCCAGGCAGCTTTCCAGCCTCTCTCCCAGCCTGTAGTGCTGCAATGAATGGGTTGTTGAGACTCAAGTGCAGTACCTGGCACTTGTTCTTGTTGAACACCACACAGCTAGCTGGCCTTGTCCCATCAATTCAGCTTGTCTAAATGGTTAGTAGCCAATCTGAGGGAAACTCTAACAGTTCCCTCCCCCATTCCCAACCTACTCTGTCATCTGAGATTTCTCTCTTGTTAAGTGCTGTGTCAGAGTTCTGTTTGGAGCCTGCCTTCCAGAGAAAAGGAATAGTTGACTTCTCCCTCCTCCCGTAGACCAAATGTCTATGATTTCACTATTAAAGTCCATCCAGTGCTCAGGTGAAGATGATGCTGGGGTAGCTTCCCTTCAGCTTCATGTTGGGTGAAGGTGACTTCACTTTTTCTTTCCTCCAAACAGTGTGATAAGTTGTGGGCTTTATACCCATATATGAGCTGAATTCTCACTTGAACTTCCATCTTCAGCTTGTGAGACTGCAGATTTGTACTCCCAATGGCTACTCCACAGGAAGTATTGCTTACAGGATGCCAACTCCAGAGGCAGATTTCATGTTGGAAAGGATTTTCTAAATTGTTTTGTTCTTGCTTCCAAGAACCACATTGACATTTATTGCTCTTCCTAGTCCACAGGAAATGAACTCCAGGTTAACCCAAAGGACCTCTCAATAGGACCTCAGTCTCTGTGAAACATTGATGAAAAGTAAATAGTTTCTCTGGTGAGTTTTGTTTTCTTATTATAGAGTGCACATCCAAATCCCTCTTTTGAAAAAGAGGGAGTATTTTTGTGGCATCTGTTCAATGCTCCAAACTTCTCCTTTGTTTGAATGCAGAAAAAGAAGCTTCTCTAGTGTAGCAGCACTTTTTTGCTCATATAGCTGTACACCACTGGAACATCCAGCATGGTCCAGTGTTCTACCTGAGTGTGCAAACACGCACAGAGCCTGCATGGCTGCTGAGAGGACCTTCAATTCATCTCTTTTTCAGCTGCTGTCACCTCTTAGTTCTTCTGCTTTTGTAGGTTTTGCCTGATGTTTGGTATTTCAGATGAAGAACCATACCTTTTAATCTTAATCGAGGCTGCAAATCACCTGGTACTTTTTGAGAACTGTGTAATATAGGGATTTGCTGTCAACCACTCAAAGCTGCAAAGAAAGTTAAATTCTTACCAGAGCAAAGGGTGATCACCTTCTGATGAATAAACTCGCAGGCAGTTAACATGGTAACTATAATGTCTCCAGACATCTGTCCTCTCCCTTTTGCCAGCTCTCCATATGGCACAGAGTTTGTAGGCAGAGAGTAAAAAGGCAGTCCCCCATGAAATGTGTTGCTGTGTTTCATGGGACCATTCCCTACTCAGCCAGTGCCACGATCCAGCCCTGAAACTGGCCCCTGTTCACATAGAATACGGTGATGCTTCATGAACAAAGCTCTGCAGGGCTTCAGAGTCCAGGAGGTACCTGCTGTCACAGCAGTGTCAAGTGCTCTGTGAAAGATAAAACCGGTTCTGAGGGAGATTTTGGCACT
Organism: Acridotheres tristis; assembly: GCA_037013685.1. Classification (NCBI taxonomy): domain Eukaryota; kingdom Metazoa; phylum Chordata; class Aves; order Passeriformes; family Sturnidae; genus Acridotheres; species Acridotheres tristis. Next base: position 16,496,544 of record CM072888.1, read on the forward strand.
CCTGGAGGACAACTAGGGTCTTTTGGCTGTGTATGCTGGTTTTGACTGGGGTGGAGTTTTCTTCACAGAAGCTAGTATGGATTTGTGCTGGAGACTGTGTGGATAATTCAGGGATATTTTGGTCACTGCTGAGCAGCTCTTGTACAGCACTGAGACCTCTTCTGCCTCTCCCCCTACCCTGGCAGTGAGGAGATTGTGGGTGCATGAGGAGCTGAGGGGGGACACAGCCAGGACAGCTGATCCCAAGGGGTATTTAATCTCACATGGCATCATGCTCAGCATTTAGAGCTGGGAGTGGAAGGAAGGGGAGACACTTTTAGAGTGAGTGTCTGTCTTCCCAAGTAACCATTGTGCATGAATGGTGTTCTGCTTACCTGGGTATGGCTGAACAGTTGTTTGCCCATGGGAAGCAGGGAATGAGTTCCTTGTTTTGCTTTGCTTATGTGCACAGCTTTTGTTTTGCCTATTAAAGTGTCTTTATCTCAACCCACGAGTTTTCTCACTTTTACCCTTCCAATTCTCTCCCCCTTCCCACTTGGGAAAAATGAATGAGCAGCTATGTGGGGCTTGGTTGTTGTCTGGGATTAAACCATGACACTAGAAGACACCTGCTCTCATGCAGAGGGGAGTCCTGGGGATGTTTGTTAAGGAATTTTCCTTGAAGCTTTTGAGTTTAGCCAGGTGTTCCAAAGACTGATATTGGATGTGCTGTGCCTTGAACCCACTGTATCTTCATGAAGAAAAAAGTTTATGAAAGTCTGGTTTGCTTTAGATAGAAGGAAGGATGTTAAAAAAAAAAAAATCTAGAACTAATTAAGAAAGAATGTAGGTAGGTGATGGGATGGAAATTGAGGGAGAGGAGATTAAAAAAAGCTTGTTTGTTTATTTTTAGTTATTAACATAGAAATAGTCTCTGATGTGCTCTTGCTTGGATGACTTCTGTCAAAAGTTTCTCAGGGGATGATTGCAAAAACTAGTTAGAATCCATTTGCTTCCCTGTTGCTGACTTGCTGTGGCAACAAATGTGAGAGTTCCTGTGCATGTGACTTTCTTTTCTCATTTCCTTAGTTCCTGAGCAGCAAAGAGATTGCCAGATTGTCTGATAAATAGTTCCAGGAGAACCTGGTCAGAAGGATTTTGTGAGCTCTGGAGGATTAGGGACTGGGATATAAACATCTGCTGCTTTTGTGAATTGGCTTCATCACCCTCTTGTGGCAGCAAGTTCCCTGGCTTAGGTAGGACAGGGGAAATTTCTTCAAGATGTATTGATTTACTGCTTTTTAGCACTGCTGGGTGACCCTTGATCCCATTTTGGAGAACCCAGGCTACTCAAATCACTTTGCACACTGTGACTGATCCCTTTGCTTTAGGAGAGTGATGTGTTTCTGTCACACACAGGATGTAGGGATGCAGGATATCTCTAGCTGGTCTGGTTTTGGTGAGCCAAGTTTTGTAGAAGGGAGGAGGCTTCTTGCTACCATGGAACGTGTGTCCTCTTTTGAGATTTTAGAAGTGCTTGTTAAATCAATCCCACCTAGTAACTCAAGGGATGCTGAGGGACTCTTAGTGGGCAGCTATATATTTGTGGCCCTAAGCAGTGTATTGGTTTTACACTGACTTTTACAATATGAAAAAAAAGGATGGAAATGCTGATAAGGAAATTAAAGCTCTGGGGGGTGGGGTGGAGGAAAAACAAGGAAACACAGGGTTTGAATTAGAGGCAAGAAAAGGGAAACAAATGACTGCTCACCCAAACTTTCTGTAGGTCCAAGTGTCTGAAGTCCTTTCATAAGTCTTTGAATAGGTCAGCAGTATCATAGGTCAAAATCCAAAAGATTGCTTTATTCAGCTGGAAGGGGGAAGTATTTGAATCATGAGACTTTGAGCACAGGTCATTAGTGCAGAGAGGGGATAAAATAAATCGTGCGAGCCATTAACACAACAGTGATTAAAATATATCATAGTGGTGCCATAATTGGTACCTCGGCTGAGTGAGAAGTGAAGTACTCCAAGCTAGTTGTATTAAGTGTTCATTTCTGAGAGGCTGACAAAGATTTATGGCTTCTTTTCTGTAAGTCCCATTTAGTCTCTGTAGCACTACATCTTTTACTGATGCACATAAGAAACAGTTACTGTTAATGACTGGACCATTTCTCTGAAGGGTATGTTTAAAATCTGATTATTCTAGAGGAGAGGAGGAAGCATTGTAGACCTTGGGCCAGCTTTTGCTAAGGCTGTGGGTTTTTTTTAGAGTACCTCGGTAGGTGCTGCTTGACTATTTAAATGCAGTTGGTCCTCTTCACTTGCTGAAAGACAGCAGCTATATTCTCCCCACACTTTTTGGCTTGTTGGGGCGTTTTGGGGCTCTGTGATGGCTTCAAGGCATTCAGGCTCAGATAAAGAATTTTCTGCAAACCATTATTCTTGTCTGTCTGACCTAAAATCTGTGCTAGCGGTTTACTGGCTTTTTGTCAAGGTAATAGGCCCTGGGCTGGGGTCTGAAAGCAACATTAGGGACGTATGTCTCCTCTGCTGGGTCTGTGAGAGCCTCAGCACTGGCGTCACCATGGGGTCTGAGCAGCAGGGTGTGGGAGGAGGAGGAGTATGGCTCCTTGGAGACGCAAGGAGAATTCTTGAGGGTCCTCAGAGGAAAGCCTTGGGGTCAGGAGTGGCCACAGGAGCAAGGGAGCCTGGTGATGGAGGCTGTGGGGTAGGACGCACATCACCTGGAGATGGTGTGTAGCCCCAAAGAGAAGGTCCCAGGTTCATGTTCCAGGACTTCTGGGGGGAAAAAAAAAGTTAAAATTTTAAGTTTTATATGAAAAACCATATGTACGTACAACTTTCATATTTTTTTTCAGAAGGAGCAGTGCATTTTATCTGTCAGTACTTGCTGCTGCTGTGGTCTTTGAACTTGTAATCTTCCTAAACATCTCCTGACCTTCCAAGCTGTCTAGCTGGTATTTATTGTTTTACCGATGTGTTTATCCCCGGTTTCTTTTCTAATCCTGCCCTGGTTTTCACCCTGAGACCAGGGGAGCAGTGGGGGGGAGGGAGAGGAAGGTAAGTGTGTCCCCAGAAGCCTTTCACCTGGCTGGGAAGGAAGACGGGGGACGTGCGAGTCTCCAGTGGCTGACAAGCTTATCCATCTCTGATGCACAATAAAATAAGCCTGGGCATTAATTTTGCCTGGTTTTGTCCCCACTTAGCAGTGTGCTTTGTCTGCACTGCTGTGTGCTCAGCAGGAGCAGCTTCCTGTCAGGCAGGGTGTCACAAACCCAGCCTTACTGAGCTATCTGAGCTTGTCCTAGCTGAATCTTCGCCCTGATAATTTTAAAAAAGCAGAATAATTTAAAAAAATATTTTTTTGTTCTTAGTGTGTTTAATGCTACCAAGGGTCCTTGTAATTGTCAGATTTTGACTTGAGGTTTTTGGGGAGTTTTAATTAGGAATTACAGCCTTCAGTTTTACATTATACAAGGTAATGGAAATGTTTCAGAAGGTGAAGGAAGAGCATGGAAGTATAGCTGTACAGAATCAATGGGTTCACATTGCTGCTCGTTTGGTTAGTGGCTTCTCAATATTGCCCCTGAACAGTATTGATTTAATTTTCTCACTGTGGATACAGCATAGCTTTGCTGTACACCACAGAGACACGAGTTTCGTGTTTTCATTTCATAGTGATTTTCATGCAGGCTGCCTTTGAAATTGCTAGCCTTACGGACACAATTATTGGCTTTGTGAAGATGAGCTCTGGCTTTGCTGCTTATCCCTGCAATTGTTTCTGTCCTGCCTCGGATAGCCATGTGGTGGTGTTCCTGAGCATTCCTCTTTGTCCCTTTTCCTAATATAGGAAAACCTTTTCAGACACTCAATGGTCAAGAAGATAAAGGAATGGGCTTTAAGGGTTGGAGCTTGCTCCATTTCACAAGAACTTTGCTGATTTAAATTACGGTGAAAAAATGTAGAGCCACTGAAGGGCTATGAGGACTGCTAAGTCCTGGTTTAGTCTTAAGTGTGGTCTGCAGGTATTCTCTGAAACTATGTACATGACAGTGATTTCATTAGGTAGGGTGAACCAGCCTGACTGACATTTTCACTTAAACTGGATAAAACCCTGCTGCTGACTGGAAGATTAGTATTCAAAAATGAATCAAAGGTGCTGACTGTTTTTGCAAGGAAAGGCAGCATAGTGCTGTGGGAGAGGGAGGCACAAGGAAGTCCTGTGGATCGAAAAGTACTATGCTAACCATTTCAGGATTCACTCTTTTTTCTATGCATTTTTTTTCTTTTTTTGAAAGGCAGCCCTGAGCTTTACTCCCAATTATTCCTGTCATGAGCTTTGTAGCTATAGTGTTTGCTTGGCCAGTGGTAGGGAAGACTCTGATGCTGCCTCTCTAGTACCAGTCATTTGTGGATGAGAATAGCAAGACCCAGATTAGGTCAGAGAAAGATCAGTGACAGAACCCTCCAGTCTGGCACCTCACTTGTCTGAAAGCTAAATGCTGGTGACTGTATTTCAAGGCAGGTAGGAAACTAAAGTATGTAGAGGAAGCTGCAATGCAAGAGAGTCTTGCAGAGAAAAGTGCTTGAGCTAATTGTGTGGCACTGGAGGATGGCAGTGCTGGAACGTGATCCCCTCCCTTGATTCTCTTCCCTGGTGCCTTTTTTGCACAAGGAATGCTGAAGTTGGCGGGGAAAACCAAAGAGGATGTTGCATTCATCCTTACTGCTGGTACCTGTGAGTTTGCCATCAGGGAGCAGCCCCACTGTCTGACAAGCTGTTTTGGTTTAATTGTGGCTAATATCTAATTAATTATGAAGACAATCCTAGGGCGGTCTGTGTCCTCAGCTATTCTCCACCTATTAGTTCCTCTCAGTCTTGCCTTACAGTAATGGAAGGCTTGAACTCATGGCAGTGCTTCTGAGGGAAAAGTCAGTGGGTTTGGGGCTGAGCCCTGTGGGGTAGAAGTTCTAGGTATTTAAAATGTGGAGCAAATGCAGGCTGAAGCACATTTGGTAGCAAGAAAAAGTTGACCTGGAAATATGTGTGTATTTTGTGCTGGAGGAGGATGGAGAAAAGGGGCTTGGCCTTTTGCTGAGGGAAGCACAGCAGAAATGGTGGGGCAGTCGGGGACATGGAGAGCTTTCCAGCAGCACCCTTCATTTTCAGCAGCCTGGTGGTTCCTCCTGGTTCTCCTCTCAGCTCATAGAAGGCTGCCCAGTGGTCTGACCAATTTATGTGACAGTGATCCGAGTCATCACATTGCACGTATCTTCTCCTCTGAGTAGAGGGAAAATTGCTTTCAGTTATTGGCAATTTTGAGGAGGGGAAAAAATATCCAGGGATACTATTTTCTCCAGCAAATTGACTTTCTTAATCAAAATCATGTATCAGCCAGAATGTTTCGACACAACTGAAATCTTCTGTTAAGAGCACCTTAGTTTCTTAAAATGAAGTGCCATGGATTGAAATGTTATCAGAAAAAGTAATTTCTAACTGGAAATTACTAATTTCTAGTAGGAAAACCTAATTTTTAAAAAATATTGAAATTGATTATTTTCAGGAAAATGTAAAATTCAGGAAAAGCAATTTGGATCAGAAATACTTGGGTAAGAGCAAATCTCTATCTTTTGTGTTCTGAAGAGAGAGCTTATGTAATTTTAATTCTCAAGGAGGAGATAAAGGTAACTTTGTCAGGATTTCTCTGATATGTGCAGGTTGGTTGAGAAGTCCTAATATAACCAGTCATGTGAGCCCGAGACCTCTGCTAATGCTAATTTCAGAGTGAAATTCAGTTCTGATGCTGAGTAACCCAGCATGATTTCCTTGTCTCTGAGTTGATTCCTCCTCAGGTGATGGGACTTGTAAAGACCTCAGGCTTGTAAAACAACCTGACGTTCTTGTGTTTGGAGTGGACTGTGTTAGTCTCAATATTGGAGTTTTTGAAAAAAGGGCAGTTTGTAGAAGGGGGTGAATCCCCAACCTGATGAACATGAAAAGGCATTTTTGTTTCCTGAAGTCAATATATGACTATGGCACTCAACAAGACACTCATGGGTGTGAAGACTTGACCTGTGACATTAGTGGAGCTCTTTGCCAAACATTGTTTTCTCCCTCTAGCTGTGACAAGGTGCTTGTTTGGGTCATATGTCCCCCCTTCACTCTGCCAATCTGAGCCCCACATCACTGGGTTTAATTCCTAATGTAGGAGGAAGAAATAATGCATGAACTCTGATAAATTTCTGATAGCAAACTGTCCTGCTTGGGTTTGCCTGTTCTCTCACCCTAAAGCTAACTACAGCCTGAAATCTACTGGCATGCAGTGCTTTGGCTTTTTACATGCAGATTCTGAAGCATTTGATGCTAAATTGTTCCTGGTGATCACATCCAATTTAGGAATGCTATTTCTGTTTTCTTCCATAATGAGGCAGCCCTGGCTGGGACCTCGGTCTGTGGGCTTGTGTAGGATGCACTGCTGAACTGTGCTGGCTGTGTTTGCACTGCCAGGGAGCTTTGGGCAAAGGCAGTGTTGGACTGCTCAGAAGGGACACTGATGCCAGGGAGCAACCTACCCCTTCCTGCCCTCAGAAAACACACTCAAGTCTTTGCTCTATATTTCTAGAAAGTACAGGCCAAGATCAAATGGAAAAAAAAAATGTTACTTTGGGGAAAGTTAATTTCAGATGTTGAGCTTTTTCCTGGATGATAAGTTTGGATCAACAGAAGGTCTTGATCTCTCTCTCTTATCTGAAATTCAATTCTCTTTCACTTCAGGCACTGCCTCTTTGAGGTCCCTTTGCTTTGGAAATGAAACTGATGTAAATGTAAGGTAAGCAATGAATGAAAGGATCTTAATGTTAGATTTTTAGCCATCAGTTGGCTCTCTTACATTTGATAGATTTTCCCATCACAGGCAATCTGTGTTCTTGCTTGCTCAGATCCACACTGGTGCCAAGTGCTAAACAATGACACTATCTATCTTTCTGCACGATTTGCCAATTTTGGTTACTTTTGAAGCCCAGTGCTTCTGCTTTAGCCTTGTGAATCTCCCTTATAGGGAGAACAAAATGAACAGAAGAGTGATTTCTTTGGCAAAATATTTAGGGTTGATGTCTCTCTGTCATTTATTCCCTTGTTTTACAAACTACAGTGCTTAGTCCACTTACAGTAATAGAAGTCCAAGTAAAGATGTAGTAAAGAGTTGTTGTTTGTTGTTTACAGTGAATTGCCTTTCAGATAATCAAATGAAGTACTTTATTGCAGTTTCACTTCCAGCTATGGCCTTAAAGGTTTTACTTGCTGCTTACTAGGCTTAGGGTGATGTTTTCAAAAGCTCTCTCTTGATTGTACATCTTCCTTCAGCAATCAGCAGTATTTTGCCAGTGACCTCAGATGAGCTAGTGTTCAAGCAGCAGTGCTTCCGAGCCCTTCTCCTGCAGAGGAATGAGAAATGGGGTCGGTCTTTCACAGGAAACATTTCAAGAGTTACCAAAATTCTTCCTCTTTCCTCCAAATTCCTGTTGTCTATCAAACATAGCTACATATTGGTATTTACAGAGTCCCCTGCAAAATATCACAAGAGACAGGCCTATACATCAGATTAATTATCTTGCCTTCCAGTTGCCAGAGGTGCTTAATTTCTTCTTTGGAATTGAATGTGACTCCTGCAATTACATGTTACTCCTCGACTACTGAGACATCTCAATTTTTATCTAGATGGAAGCAAGGCATTAAGAGCAAAATCAGAAGTGGACTTGCATACCACAAATAAAGGTGTTACTGCAAATTTTACAGCTGTTATACTCAGGTATATGGAAATGAGGTTATTTACTGTTTCCTTATAAATAATGGAAGCTGAATAATTAAGTTCATTGCAGAATTTCTAGTGGTACAGCCAGTCTGGCTGTATTAGATGGTATTTGATTTTGCCAGATAGCTGTGACTGAGTTAAATGTTTATAATCCTTTCATGATTATTCTAAATTCAATGTATTCTTTTAAAATTTAAAATGCTTGAGAATTTTGTTGCTTCAGTTGGACAAATTACAAATGAGAGCATTGTTATTGAATGCAGTCACTCTAGTCCAGCAGTAGTTTAGCTAAGAGATAAGTTAAGTTGCTTTCCCATGATTTCAGAGGGAGGCAAGTAGGACTGCTAAGTTTCCCCCAAGCTTAACTGTGGGGAGAAAAGTATTGAAGAATTTTCTGGGTTTAATTTGGGATTTTCCCCTTCCTATTCTTTACATGACACACTGCATCATATTCAGTGGGACTTGTGCTTTCAGTTTTCTGGTGGACCTCTCAGTGGTTGTTACTGTGTAATAGGTCATTAAGAAACGTGTCTGAGGCTTACAGAAGCAGGCACGTTATACTGGCAAATTTCTCAACAGGTGCATTTTTTTCTTTAGGTGGTTGCTACTGATGCTCAGCTATGAGGCATGAAAAGAGGACAAGTGTCTGGTAGTCCTTACTCAGCGCCCAAGACAATTCACTCAGAAAGCACGTTTGTCCTGATTGTCCTCACAATTAATTTCTGCTAGAAAGCACTCAAGGCATTAATTAATTTTAGCCTTTCACTCATCTACGTATTTTGCTGTTTCAAAACTTGATAGTACTCATTAAAAAAGCACACATGCTTACTGGAGTGAAATTTTCTTCTGCAAAACTTTTCTTTTGCAAAAAGTGTTTGGCTTTTAAAAATACCTTTTGCAAGAGTATACATTGTGATGATGCCAAGTTGGGACGTGAGAGAGGAGGCTTCAGCTGGAGGCTCCTGATGAAATTCCATTCAGGTTTAAATTTCTGTTTAGTTAAGATCCCTCTTGTAGTTTCAGCTGGAAATATCTGGCCTTTGTTTCACTTCAGAAGGAAAGAGAGTGTGTATGATCCGTATTATATAAATATTTTATCCATGCAGAGCTTCTCATATAAAATGTTTTCTTTGTAGTACCAAGAGAAGTGTTGACTCTCAGCTGTAGTGCATGGCCCTTTCAGATTTGAAGTCGCTGTTGTGTGTAGTGATGCTATGCTCCTCATTAGGAAGAAGATCAAAAAAGAGTTGCAGTCTTTCAGATGGTGTTAGAGGGGTATTTTCCTTAGGGATTGGACTGGGTGCAGTTCTGAAGAGCTGCTTCTGTAGGGGTTAAGGAGATGTTGAGTATTTATGACTGGTTACCAAAGTTGGCTGGAAATGGTCCGCCTACTGGCTGAAGCTGGATTTCGGAATTGAAGGGCACACCTAGAAATCCCCAGCCCCTCTCTCTCTACAGCTCTGTTCTCTGCCAAAGAGTGTTTTCATGCTGTTTTTTGCTGACTGGATGATACGGGGAAGGAAAGGATAAGGAGGAAAAAAGCTGTGTCTTACTGTGACAATGCCCAAGACCTTTTATAACTAGGCTTTTGGTGAGATGGTGACCTCTGTTAGTAGACTATAAGTAATAACAAAAGTATCTGTGCAGAAAATGAGTACAATAATTAAATCTTTCTTTTTATTTTCCCCTCCAAAGATCAAAGAGGTTTGAGTCTTGATTAATGTGCAACAGAATTCATTAACGTGGTAAAATGTGGAAAAACAGGCTATTGGTTATTACTACACAGACATTTGCTTTAGGGAGCTATAAATTCTTTTTGTTCAGTAATTTGGCCTATTGTTTCAGTGTATGCAACTCACTCGAGAATACCACACCTAGAGATTTAGATGCAACCTTTATTCTTGTGTAGGCTTTTTTTTTTTTTTTTTTTTAAATGATGCAGAATGCTGCTGCTGTGTTCCTGTCTTGTTTTCCCAGGCAATGTATGCAGGGCTTTGCTTCAGTTGCCCGCTCTTTTTATACCACATCAAGTGCTGTTTATTTTTCTCCTAGCAACCTACTGGGCTGCTCTTTGTCTCAAGGTCTAAAAAGATGATTTTTTTTTTTCTTCTTTTTTTTTTTGTATGTATGAATGTTTAAGATTGACTGACTGCTTGTGTTGAAAAATGTGACAAAATTTCTCACCTACTAATGCTCATTTTTGAGGTAGTCCCAAAAGAACAAATTCTAGCTATGATTTTTTTTCCAACACAGCAAGGTCAGGAGTTTTTCATAAATTTTACTTCAATCCAGAGTCTTTTAATTTGCATAATTTGCTTGAATAATGTAGCCCTCCTAATATTTTGCAAGCCACTTACACTTAACTAATCACTTACACTTATCTTTAGCATAAACCTCATTGATTTTATTTCTCATTGAAAACATCACTAGTAGCAAATACAATCCTATTGGCTCACAGTCTATTAGAAATAAAATTATATTAAATGTCTTGTGGGGTGTGAAGAGGTTAAATCAAGGAGAGTCATCTGAGAAAGTCATCCTGGTGTGCAAAACATAAATCTGGTTTATATTTAAACTCTGTGTCACCCACCAGCTAAAAATAGCAATGATCATTAAAAGCCAATTTGCTGCTAAACATTAATAGACATTTATTACATCATAACAGATCTGAAAGACAATTAAACTTATCTTTTTCCTAGATAACGCTCCTTTAAAAATGTATTATTCACCTGGCTTTTGCCATTAATCTCATTTACTAGCGATTTTTGTTCCACTTGATACTGTGCATGTATGGATAGAGTTGCGTGTAAGGTGATTTCTTGTTTTTACTCGAGGTCTTTCAAGAGCAGTACCTTGTCAATGGGAAAAGCTATTATCCCTCCTTATACTGCCTGTTAACTTCCTAATCAGTAAAAAAAGTGAAAGAAATTTACACTTTCTTAGAGCAAAACAAGTAACGTGCTACTATCCATTTGAGAAGATAATACTAAGCAAGAGCGAGATGGAAAATGCCTTGGATGAACATTTTACACATAGGAAACAGATTACAGCTTTCTTGCTGTTTTCATTGCAATTCCTCAGTCAAGTGGTACCTTCTCACTGTTTTATTACTGCATATCATCACATTTGCAAGTAGTGACTGGAGCTGGGGCAAGTCAAAGGCTGAGGAAACCCAGCACTGTCACAAGTACTGCTTGCTATGAGAAATGCAGCCATGATCCTGGTGTTTTTGGTTCATGTGCTGCTATCTGTCATGTCCCTTGAAACAAGCCATCAGAGGAGGGGCTTTGTGCTTCAGCTCCGCAGTGCTCAGTTCTCTGGAGCTGTTGATGTCTTTAACCTTCACAGCCAAAGGACTGTGGGGCCAGCTGGGCTGTGAAGGAGAGTGCCCCAGGGTGGACACAACTCAGCCCTTTCCTCCTTTTCTGAACTGCAGCCTCAAAAAAAGTGCTCCGTTGTCTTCTTTGTAAGTAAGAAACTTCTCTGACATAATGCTGCTTTTTGGGGGAGCAAGCAGCTGCTCCTGGCTGATGCATAGAGGGAAGGAGGCCACTAACAGGAGCTTTGGGCTGCTTCCTGAGGGATTCTGGCAAAAGAGAAATGGCTTCTCCCTGCATTCCCCTGTACACCTCAGCAAGAAATCCTATCCTGGTAGTGAAGGTAAATGTCACTGAACTCTTTCTCTATATATATCTGCAGCTGCAGGTCAGTCTGGAGCAAAGCAAGTTAAAGAGGTCTTTTCCTGCCAGGAAGAGGAAAGGAGGAAAGTTAAAGGTGGTATGAAAGAGACAGAGCAGGAAGGGAGAGATAGGGAGGATAAATGAATATTGAAAAGTATTTTAAAGGCTGCATCCAGAGGCATTTAGGAGTAGTCCTCCTCTGGTCCCAGTATCAGACTTTGCTTCCCCTATTTGAGATCTCATGGATCTCATCCTTTGGCTACTTTTCTCCTTGGAGGCTGTCATTTCCTCACGTTAAAGCAAGACTCAGTGAAGGATCTGTGCTGTCACAATTACAGCCATGGTAAGGCTCTTGAAGAAACAGGGCCAGGATGTGTGTGAGAGGCGATGCCTCAAAATATAAGCTGAGTTTGTGGTAGCAAAGGGAAATTAAAGTTACACTGACCCTGGTGATAAGCTTGTCTGCATTTTCAGTGCACGCACCACACATGTTTTATTTGTCACATAAGAATTGCCAAAGGCTCTGTGGAATGCAAATAAGCATTGGGAAAGTATTGTCAAACCCAGACTTTCAGCATCCTGAATCATTCACAGGAAATAAAAAACAAAACAAAAAAAACCCAACGAGATTTGATTAAAAGTCATGCGAATTTCGAATCAAATATGTTGAATTATGTTTATTTACCACCAGTTTACAGAGCCTCTGAGCTGTTCTTAGGTCCTATTTTTAAGCTTCTCTCTACAAGGAGAAATTTACTTGAAAGCTGAAATTTTTATTATTGCGAGGAGCTGCCACATATTGAGTTTTGCAGTGAAATCATAACTGTTGGCAATACTGTGAAGAGAGCTTGCCTATGCATTATTTTCCCTCTATAAAGATGTGCTATCAACTAAAACATTTGAAGAAGATGGGTGTATTATGTAGGTATAATAAATTTTTGAGAAAGATCTTGACACCTTCCTGATTTTTTTTCAGAACATTGTTGCACTGATTGCTGTATGTGGTGATGACATAGGACTGTTCCAGGTGGTCAGAAGTTTATGGTGCTGTGCAGCTTGTGTGAAGGGCTGCATAGCTTTTCCCAGTGCTTACAGTTTTGGTTTTTTTTTTTTTTTTTTGCCCTGATGGGTTTGGAGTGGAAGGACTGAAATGCCTCTTGCCAGCTGTGATCTGCTCTAGCAGGTGGTGCTTAACCAGTGAGAGTACCAAGTTTTTTGTAATCAGTTTTCAGAAAGCCCGTTGATCTGGGGTGGTAATGCAATACAAACATTTGCATATTTTACCACATCCTCACATGATACTCTGCACCTTTTGAAATTTTGCATGTGTTATCATATATTTGCACACACGCAGGGACCTTGTGAATGGTGTACTTTCCTCTTAAATCTGTGATGAAGTATATTGCCAAGGGTAACCAGCAGGCACTTAAAGGAAGTCTGGAACATTCAGTAGCTGTGATATTCAGATGTACAATTCAGTACATTCTTTCTAAGCTTCTAGACTTGTGTTTTCAAGACTCTTAACTTTTCTCTCTCTTTTCCTTCCCCCCATCCTTCCATGTGTAGTCACAAGATGTGTGAATGGCTTCACTCTTAATATAATTATCATTTTATTCTGAAATTGCTTTGATTCTGGATTGAATTGGAAAACTAAAAAGCAGCTGATAGCTCAAGTTCCCCTTTTGACCTCTGGAACAGCACAAAAGCCTCTATTTCACCTACACAGGAAAAAAAACCTCAAGAACTACTATATTCAGCTGATCTCTATTTGGGTGTGCTTTCATCAAAGGCTTGATTAATCTGAAATGAATTAACTCAGTTAACACTTGAGAGTTATTTTGCAGCAAATGCCGCAGAACATCTAAAGAGCTCTTTGTCACTTTGAATTATAGCCTAAACAGGTGGTTGATGAGCCTGGTTTGAGCTGAGAGTGGCTCCTTGCTGCCCTGGCCTCTCCCCTCAGGGAAGCGTAAGTAGCACTGCAGTGATACCCGAGAATCCAGGATAAATACAATCTTATTAAACCTTGTTGTCGTCGTTGCATGTTTTTAAGGTTTCTGAATTGCTTTCCCGAATGCTGCATCGGGTATAAGGGATGAAATAACAAGCAGAATGGTCTTGGGTTCTCAGACAATATGGATGAAATGAATATTAATGTACAGTAATGGCAATTAAGTGCAATAGAGGTGCAAATGCTCATTTTAAAATCTTTTTTGGAAGACGTGACTTAGAAATACCGTGTTATTTTGCACATACTGAGTGAGAGGGTTGAGGCATTTCCTTCAGAGCTCACAGCCTCAGCAGAGGTGTGGGAGCAGAAGCAGGGTCTGCAGTACAGAAAGAGGATGTAGATGTGAGCAGTTTGAGCCATTATCTGGCGAGTCCTGTCACCCTAAGAAGGCTCACTGGCTCTCACAGTGGTTCCTCACATCTGGCAAAATTAAAACTAGAAATGAAGAGCTAAAAGCTGTGGACAGCTCTCATTATTTTGAGAAACGAATGTGGTTTTTTTCTGAACTCAGTGAGAAATCTGATCTCACAAGTATTTGTGGTATAGGATGAAAATTCTCCTGGGCTGAATGCAGACAGATAAAAGTTTTTAGACAATTCCGTTTGTCTCAGAAACATGTTCCTGACTTCTCAGAAATGCACATGGAAAAATCTGTCCATTGATGGCCATGTAGCAGTAACTTCAGTGAGTGGTTATGAGTGAGAGTGCATGTGGAAATGCCAGGAGTGCAGCTTGCTCCTGCCCTGCTCTCCCTGTGTTACGCAGTTGGTAATGCCTGTGTGACCTTTTAAACGTGGCAGGTTGTGTTGCTGCCACCACAGTGTGACCAGGGAGCCACATCCTGAGTACTTGACAGGGAAAATGAATTGAAATAGGATAAAGGTGGAAAGAGACTGGAGGAGCAAAACCTTTCCTTTTCAGTAATGTTGCGGAAAATAAACTAAAAGTGTTTTGCAAACAGCTTATGGCCAAACATATCGCAGAAATTCTTTTGTTTAGGCATTCGTAATGGGAGTGGAAGTACAGCCCATTCTCTTACTTAAAGAAATTTTCTAACATTAAATTGCAGTTAATTTAATTTTGCAGAGATTGCATGTTTTATTTTTTCTTATTGGGTTATTTCTCTTCTCTCTCTTAGTAAAATTCTGAATATGTTGCCTGAAATAAATTATCTCAAGTAGCAGATGCTGAAAATGGGGAATTACACCCATGGTTCCAGCTTGGACCATTAGCTTCAAGGAGTTTAATTACTTCCAAACTTTTCCCCTCCTAAATAGTGAATTTCATCAATATTTGTTTGAAACATCACACTTATTTCTTATTTATTGCATGATTTTTGCCAGAGGAGGAGAATAAGTGCTGGAATCTTTTCTATCAAGAAATATAAATCAATCCATGTATCCTTGATTTGTTTAAGCTAGTTTTGCTATGCACATTTTCAGGGGTGGGGAGGAAATTGCTGCAAGTAAAACTAGATGAGAAAACCCCAGCATTTCTATCTAGCTCTTTCTAATGGGCACCTTTGTAAGATGCTCTCTCCCTTCCCCTGGCTGCCTAGAAAATGCTGGATACCTGAAGCAGCTTTTGCCATGTGAGAAAGGGTATTGTACAGTTTTGTTCAGGTGCAAATGCTTGTGTTTGGAAGAAGGCAGTAATTAAATGGGGTTCTGACAGGTTTGTCTTGTGCTGCTCTGAATTCTGCTTTGAATTCAGCCTATATGTTAACTCACCACACAAACTGGTTTCCTTTTCTTTTTCACCCTCCCTGTAGACTGCCGACAGATGAGCTCAGAAAATGCTCCATGTGCTGCTTGACATCAACTGCTGAAGAACAGACTTGGGTAGATGTTGAGTTTGTCAGTGTATCTATAATGCTCTTTTATGAGCAACGCCTTGATGAATACTTCACTGCTCAGCTCTTCACTCTGAGGCCTTAGTTGCCTTTATTTAGCTTTCTCCTATTCTGTCAGTAGCACTTTGAGCTGGATTTTTGGGAACTGCCAGCATGCAGTTCTGGTTTGGGCGATGCAGCAGATCAGACTGTGGAGGTGTCAGGGGCAGCCCTTTGGGTATAAAGGTCAGTGAGCAGAAGAACTTTCTCTTAAATCAATGCAGGCTGCATCATCCTTGTGGTTAAAGTCCAAACCCCTTAAGTAAAGCCCTTAAATTTTTCACTGTGATAGTATATCCCTTTCTTGCATCAATAAATGTAATACTCTGCACCAAACAGCTCACAGACAGTGAGCTGTTTTCTCTAGTTTCTCTCGTTGGCTGTACTTTAGCTGGAGGTAATCCAACGATGAAGTGAATTTTATTTTGCAGGCCTCTTTCTGTGTCTTACAATGCTGCTTGTGGGGGTTGAGTGACCATTAAGAAGAAGGGTTGTTCCGCTCATTTCCTATGTGGCTGTTTTCCTGCAGATATCCAGTTCACAAACACACTGTGACTACTTGATTACATGAAATAGAAACCCACCCAGAATTTTTCAGCATTCCAATGTATTTGGTTAATCTGGTGGTGCCCTGTGTTGTTAAACACAGCTGGCGTGTCTCCAGACGCATTGTGTATTTGGTAATACTTGTGTGTGAGCTGAAGCTGGAGGAGTTGAAGGCTTTGCAGAAACAAGTTTAAGGGCAAGGTTGTGCCAGCCAGGGTGTGCAGACATCACCTGACAGGCCACGGCTCTGGCGTGTTCTCCCCTGGCAGGAAGGACAGTAGGGCAGAGAATATTTGGTCCGATTTACAACTGGAGTAAATGGTGTGTAGTGATGAGCTAGTCCTCGTCTCTTTTGCACAGGAGCTTTGTGACTCAATAATGTACTTTTCAGGAGGATAAAATGTTTATTTGTGGCTCTAGTGGTTCCAAGACATTAGTTCTCAAAAATTAGTGTTTGGACTTTGCAGAGGGTGTGTGAATACTTTGCTTGTTCAGCCTCAGCCCATGAGATGATAGGAAAAAAAAATCATAGAATCCTATCATGCAGGAATGTATAGACAGATTAAAAAAAAAAAATGTTTAAAGGGCTCTGTAAGTATTGTGCTGACAATTATCCCTTCTCTGGGATAGAGAACCTAATTAATTTGTGGCTTCTTAGGTTATACCCAAAACCTGTTTAGAGCACCATAATGTTATCTCTTTCTAACAGGCTTAGATTATTCAGAAGTGATTCACTTAAATAAAAATCGAAAACAAACCTTTGCTCCTTCACTGTGCTTCCCTGAGCTTTTGCTTCAGGGAAGTGTACCTGTGCTCAGATAATTTTCAACCATCTCTGTATGTCTTTTAAAATCTTGTAGCACAAAAAGCTTCTCACTTTTGAAACTTTACAGAGGATGCTATAGAAAAGGCATGCATAAACAATGGCAGTGCTGTAGTTTGATGGTGTACTAGTAGCCTGCTAAAATATAAATGGAAAACTTGATCTCTGTTTAGAATGTACAATTTAAAACATTCATGAGGCTCTTCTCTATTTGAAAAACAGACTTTTAATATTATCAATGACCATTTTGATTAGTCCCAGCTCAAGCCAAGTTTTAATATCAAGGATGTCCATAAAGAAGCCACTTGACTGCAGATTGACCTTGGATTTTTTAGTAACCCCACATACAGAGATCAGAAAAAAACTATGGAAACTAAATGCTACATTTGAGTGAACAAATTGCAGGGGCAGACTGGGGAGGAGAGTCAAGTGAGAGAATAAAATCTTGGCAGTGCAAGATATATTTATTAAAAAAAAAAATGAAGCTTCTTTATAGAATTTGATTCTGAACAATATAGGGCTTTATTTAGTTGATCAGTAAAGATAGGAAGCAAAACAAAGGCCACTTTGTCATGCCAGACTTTCAGAAATATACTCGCATCACAATGGCATGCAGCACAGTTTTTTCATACAGTTTTTTGGCTCAGACTTGGTTTTGGGCAAGAACAAAAGTTGGCAAAAACAGCTTCTGTGCTCAGAGAAGAATAACTTCTGTTGATCAGAGATTTTTGGAGAGATTTTTAATTAGACCAGTACTGCGAAGACTGCAGAGTCTAAGGAGTTCCAAACAGATATATAAAGTATTTCTCAATTCCTCATATTTCCTCATCATTTCGAAGTCAGTGGGGAGCTAAGTTTCAAACTGCTGCCGTGGTTTAACTCTGTATAGTTGTTTTTTTCCTGCCAAGTTTGAGTCACCGTGGCCATGTAGCCCCTTCTGGAGAGATTAAAATGATGGAAAGCTGGAGTACATTCTCCAGCTAAATGAGCGAATGTTTCTGTTCAAGCATGGATTCAGATTTCCCCGCGCTTTCCTGCAAGCGTGTGGGATGGACGAGACCATTATTTTTAATTCCACAATAAATAACTGCAGAGCTCGACTGGCAGTGAGAAGCTGGTTATAGGATAAGGGTGACTTTGGGCTCTGCTGGGGTCCAAAGCCTGGTCCAGATTCAGTGATTAAAAGCCATACAGGTCGCCTCAGACAAAGAGAGGCTTTTTGGCATCTCATCAGTGGAAATGCTCCCAAGCTATGTTACTAATCCCACTGCCTGGCCTGGTATCTTGCCGTTAGCATCCACATCGGAGGCATGACAGAAATGCAAAAGGGAGGGAAATGTCTTAGGTTTTTTGTTCAAAACTGCTGTCTGGGGCCCTCTTTTGAGAGAGGAAGCAGAGCACTGGTTATCCACCAACTGGTAACTGGTTCTCTGCACAGGCAAAAGTTTTAATTCCTGTTTTATGTTGGAATGTGCATGCATCTGAAGGGCCAGGGAGTGGGGAAGACACATTTGCCTTTACAGCTGCTGGCAGCAAAGAAACGCAGCAAGACTTGATTGAAAACACCTATCTTACTGTTTTACTAACTGCAGTTTTTTTTTCCTTTCTCATTTGTAGGTCTCAGACTCTGGATACTGGCTGTGGGATTTTTTTTTTTATTATTATTTTTGATTGTTTTTTTCCCTCCCCTTTTTGGATGTGAATTGAAGGCCAACAACAGTTGAAGTGTTGGAAGCAAGTGCAGGAGGACGCTCACCTTTTTATTTGAACCCTTGTTTGCTGGGATACTTTCAAGCTCTCCTTCACAGTCATGTGGTCATCACAGCTGCTGTTCTTCACAATGCTCTTAACACCGTTTTCCCATGGTGAGTGAGAGGTGGTGTAATTGTGCCTGTGGGAAGGGAAGAGAACATAGCAAGGATTTTGTCTTTGTTTTCCTAATGGTGTGGGTTTTTTTACAGGATGTTTCTCTCCCTGCTTGCACCTCAAGTCTTTGAAATTCCCAGGTTACATTATGACTTAACTGCTGAAACAAAAGAACTCTGGTGACAGATAAAGGTTTCTTTTTCTGAGTTTAGCTGCTACGGTAGACGGATTTTTCTTCCTTCTTTTTGGGGAAAAATGGATTTATTACCAATCAAATCAGAGTAGGGTAATGAGAAATAAAGGCAAATTGTAAAAACACCTTCCCTCCCACCTGCCTTCCTCCCGAAGTGAACGTACTCCCAATTGTCTCTACCTCCTCTCCTGCAGCAGCACAGGGGCACAGGGAATGGGAGTTGTGTTCAGTTCATCCCGTCTTGTTTCAAGAGGGAGGAGCCCTCACATTGTCCCCCTGCTCCAGCGTGGGTTCCTCCCATGGGGTCACGAATCCTGCCAGCAAACCTGCTCCAGCGTGGGCTTCTCTCTGCACAGAGCCACAGCAAGGCTGCAGGGGCACAGCTGCTTCACCTCCAAGGGCTGGCTGCAGGGAGTTCTCAGCTCTGGCATGTGGAGCACCTCCTGCCCCTCTTCCTTCACTGACCTTGTCTCCAGAGCTATTTCTCTCACAAAGCACTAGCTTTGTCCCCTTTCTTGGATAGCTTATCCCACAGTCCGTGATGGACTCAGCCTTGGCCAGTGATGGGTCTGTCCTGGAGCCAGCTGGCATTGGCTCTGTCAGACACAGGGAAAGCTTCAAGCAGCCTCTCACAGGAGCCACCCCTGTAAGCAGCACCCCCCTCCCCAAAACCTGGCCATGCAAACCCAGTACAGAGCTGTAGCAGAAAAATTTGATCTCTTTTATTAGCCAGGAAACTCTTAAGTGAAATGTGACACATGTAATTCTTTGAAATAAGATTTTGAAGCTTGTTGGGTTCTTTTGATGTGAGGAACCCAAGCATCTGCCCTAGAAGTACGCTGCCAGGTTTCACAAGTGCTGAAGGGCTGAGGAGCTCCTATTAGCAGTGATGGTTACTAAATGCTCAGGGCAGGGCTTTGGAAAACCTGGCTGCCTGATTTTTCTGATGCTTAAATGGAAGGTGAGCTCTACTGAGGGTCTCATTTTAATTAAAGGCCAGTGGAAGCATGTTTGTAAGTGATGTGCTTCTAAAATATTCATCAGGCTTTTTGAGGTTTACCAACTGATGCTCTGTGTATGTGCTAAGACGCTGGAGCAAAATTTTATGGAAAAGAAGGTGATTAAAAAAAATTTATTGGCTGAACACATCTATAGAGCACAACCTGTCCTTTTATATAACACCTTTGGAGACAAGGGCTACCTGTACTATTGTTCTTTAAGCAGGACTCCTCCTCACTGACTTGAAAATTATAAGTGTTTAAACTGATTTGACCAATGAGGGTGGAATGAAAGAGCTCTCCAGTTCTCTCCGGGGAAGTTAAATGCTAAATGTTTTGTAAATCTTTAAAATTAAGTAGTATTAACAGAGAAAGCAATTATTAGTTTAAATGTGCCTCTGGTAGTCTTGTTTAAGGTTCTCAGTGCCACTCTACCTGGGAAGTCCTGCCTGATAGTCCCAGTAAATGAAAATGTCACAAGTATCCTAAGAGTCATACTACAGATGAGCAAATGCCAGAGGTGTAGGAGCTATGTCTGGAAATATTTCTACCCTCTATGCTGCTCTCCAGACTAAATGTACAGGGTGTTTGCTGTGGTGGCTGTGGCAGTCGGTGGTAAATTTGACCATCACACATCTACTCAAAACCCATATTATCTGATCAGTGGCTAGTGGAAGTGTGATAGCCATCTTTGAACAAGGGAGAGAGAACATCTTTGGTCTGAGCTAAAGAACTTTGGTTTTCCCTGTTCTGATCTCTGAGTGGCCAGGATGCAGCTTCCATCTCAGAACTGTGGTATGCTGTTTTAAGCACATGCCACAACTTCACCTTCCTTATAAAAAGAGCCTAGTTAAGCCCTGCTTTTTATATTTTTTTTTAATTTTCCCTTTTAGTAATCTCTTTTCATTGCATGCAGAAAGCATTCAGAATTTATGCTTAACAGGAATCAAGCATTTGAGTTCCTCTTTTGTGATCTGGAATGACTCCTGTCCTGTAGTGATTGCTGGAGATGATATGAACTACTTTTTCAGACTGACCTTACTACATCTCATTCCCTTTTTGAGTCCCCTGACACAGCCTCCTTGTCTGTAGTGGTAGCAGCATTACAGACAGATTTCTTAGACCAGTGATCTCATAAATTAGAAGTGATGGTGTTTTGATGTTTTTGAGGTTTTTTTTTGACGGGGCTTGTTTGTTTGTTGGGTTTTTTTATGTTGTTTGTTTGTTTTTTGGGGGGGTTGGTTTTGTTTTTTTTTAATTTTGGTTTTTGTTATTTTTTTGTTTGGTTGGGTTTTTGTGATTTTTTTGTGTTTTTTTGTTTGTTTGGTTGGTTGGTTTGTTTTGGTTTTTTTTAGCTATTTTATTTCTTGGAGTAAATTGTGTGTCTTGGGCTGTTAGGACAGGTATGGAGTCAAAGGGTGTATACTTAAAGTGATCTGCAAAATGAAAAGAAATCTTCCAGAATACTGCCCTGGTACAATGTCACCTTGTTAATAAGCTGTAGAAATCATAAAAGGGGAAAAGGTCATGAGTCCTTGCATTTCCTCAGTGATGATGTTTATCTGCTGTATCCAAAATGCACAGGTACAGCACTGTCTAGTTTTGCTCAGACTGCTTTGAATCATAGCTCACCAAAAAATTAAGCCATGTGAAATACTTGAGATAATAATAGATTTGTGTAGTGGCTGCTTTCTTTACTGTTACTCTTGACTTGAATGGAAAATAGCTCACAACTTATGGCACAACCTGGAGCAGTGTAGAATCCCCTCAAAAGTTATTCTCTCTACTAAGCTACAGCAAAGCCTGTAAATCCATTTGTTGCCTAAAAATAAACCGGATTTACAAAATCAGAGAATTACACCAGATAGACTGAAATAATACCAAGGAATAAAACAAAACAATAAAACAAAGCCTTTTTCGTCCTTTGCAAGGGCTCTGTAAGGGGTCAGGATTTTTGCACCCCTGCCTTCTTTTTGCCCCTCTTTGGAAGCTTTTCCCAAAGCATCTGAAGGTCAGGACCCTGGGAATGTGTTCCTTGGTTTGTTTTTCCCCCCCCACGTACACCTGAGCAAACTGATCCTCTTTCCTGTAGCAGGTGGATTTCCAAGAGGCGTTTTCTGGAATGAGCAGCTGTTCTCTTCCTCAGCCTTCCTCCCCCTGACCCCAAACAAAGCAGATTTCTCTTCACCCAGAAACGAACGCTGTCAAAAGTTCACTTGAAATGAGATAGACATGACAGGCAGCAGCTCAGTTTGCAAGCCTGGAGAGATGTACACCTGCTCTGTCACATTGCTGTCGTGCTCATGTGTGGCTCAGAGCTAAGATTTAAGACTTCCAGATTGCTGGACAAAAATAATAATAGAAATAAAGGGATTCAGAGCTGCATGCTGTTAGGAGTAGGATAGGAGGGGGATACCACAGTGATTGCTGTGGGGTGAAATTCCGCATGTCTCCAAACAAGTAACTTATTTTAGGCTCTGGAAGAGAGCTGAAGGCCTGTTGTATGCAAAGATCTTTATCATCCCATCAGATTGGTTTATTATTATTTATTTGCAGATGATTTTTTTAAGGATTGTACTGCGTGTCTAATTATATATGATGAGCAACAATGAATGAGTTAATTGTTACTCTGCTTCTTTTAATAATCCAAAAGGGGACATCCACTTATTTTTCCAGTTAAATAATCCAAATTGCCCGGTTTCTATTGGAGATTGTTACAAATGCAATAAAATCATCAGATGTGGTTATTTACCTGTTTCTTCTGCTGCTAAGCTCTTGCCTTGCACTTGTGATGTGAGAGTAAGCTGTCAGCATCCTGGATCCTGCTTGGGCAAAGTTCTGGGGTTTGGTTCCTCCTAGTCTTACAGGTGCTTGGGGTTGTTTTGTATATAGTCTAACCCTGTATTTATTAATGGCTGCACATTGTTCTCTCCAGATGATCCATGGGGTGGGTTAGTCATTGTTGTGATTGCTTAAATACCTTAATATTTTCCTTGATATACAATATGTTTTTTGGGTTAGAACCACACACTTGGCCAAAACTAAGCAAAAGTGAAATCAGAACAAGTTAAACAACAATGTAACCAAAACCTGGCTGAAATTACAAGACAATACATTACAAGAAATTACAAACAATAGCTATCTGTGTCAAGGTTTAAGCCCAGCTAGCAACTAAGCACCACACAGATGCTTTCTTACTTCCCTTCAGCCTTGTATACCAAAGTGATTTTGTATTTTCATACTGAATCTAAAACACAGTGCTGTACCAACTACTAAGTAAAAATGAACTCTATCCCAGCCAAAACCAGGACAATCTGACATGGCAACTAGGACAGACTAGGCAAAAGTTATCTGATCCTATGGGAAGTTGCAAGTGCAGCAAAGTTTCTCAAATAACTTTAGGGATTAGAGCTAAGTTTAAGTTAAAATAGGTTGTAGTTCAGACAAAGCCTGTCAAGTCCTGGAGCCTGGTATTGTCTTGAAGCTTAAGGCCTAATACTGATACTTGACAGCACCAAACTGGCAGGACTACAGATGCTGCTGGCCCAGTTCTAAACTTAAAAAAACTGGTTGCCTCCAAGAATTTATATATGCAGTCTTGTGGCATAGCTGTAAAGTGACCTTCCTGCATTTAGGGACAGATGCCATTTTGTCTCTCCATATTGAGAATTAGTTCGAGATGGGGCTGAACTAATTTATCATTTGCAGAGTAGGAAATGAAATTTGAAGTCCTTTCAAGTCACTGCAGCTGCAAGGAAAAGAGCCTCGTCTGCTGTCCTGTTCCTGCCCTCTGAGCTTCTGCTCCATCTTTGCAATGCTTCTGGGAGACAGCCGTGGCGAGGGCTGCATCCTTGTGAAAAGATGGCACTCCAAGGTCAGCCTGATCTCTCTAGGCATTAGCAGGTCCAGATGCCGAGCCAGTTTCTGTGGGAACAGTGGAAATATTTATTACTGAACAGCACTGGTAGTTGCCTGGTGACAATGATTCTGTTAAAGCAAGCAGCATTATCTGTCTTGGGGGAATATATGATGCTAGCAGGCTGGTCTTCGGTGACAGAGTGCTGTTTAATGTGAGCTGAACATTTGCCTCACTACTATTTTAATACAGTGAAAATACTGTCACTGCTTAAAATACATACTGTGTTTCTTTTATACTTGTACAAGTGTTATGTTAGCTAGTGAATGGTGGATAATTGCCTTTTACTACAATACTCTTTATACAGTCACAATGAAATACAAGATACATGTTTTATTAGTTGTGAAATAGCGAAGTTGACTTCCAGGCTTCTGCCTAACTTCAGTCTTTTAAAGATTAATCATCCTTGAAATATTTATAATGTTTGCTATTCTTGGCAATTTGTATTACCTGCAGCCGTGCCACCTTTTCCATAGTGGAACAAGTGATCGAGGAAGGCTTTCCCTGATAAAAGGGGGTGGCTGTTCTTTGTATAAACTACAGCGCTTCCATTAGCAGCATTGCACTAAAACTGAGAGTATTAAGTTCCCCATCTGATGACAGATCAATCTATAAACTGATAGAGGGTGAAATTCAACCTTTTTAAGACTATCTACTATTTAATCCTTGTTTAAGCCATTATGCAGTGCAGAGGTCTGTGTGTGGACCCACTCCTTTCATGTCTAAATTTCACACTAAATAAGGAGGGATATTTTAAGTGGGTTTTCTCATAATGTGGGGTTTTTTTCTTCAGTTTTTGGCAAGTGTGCCTGCTCATAGAATCTTTCTGCTACAGGGACGAAACAAGACCTTTTACCCCTGGGGTCCGTATCAGGACTAGGGCTATTAAATGTCTTCATCAGCAGCACGGACAAAGAGGGATCAAGTGTGTCCTCAGCAAGTTTTTTATTGATACCAAGCTGTGAGATGCACTGACATGCCTGAAAGATGGAATGCCATCCAGAGGGATCTGAACAAAGCTGAGAGAAGGGGCCACGGGAAGGTTGTGATGTTCCACAAAGCCAAAAAATGTCTTCACTGTGAGGGTGGTGAGGCACTGGAACGGGTTGCCCAGGGAAGCTGTGAATATCCCATCCCTAGAAGTGTTCAAGACCAGGTTGGATGGGGCTTTGAGTCACTTGGTCTAGTGGGAGGTGTCCCTGTCCATGGCAGGGGAGTTGGAACTGGATGATCTTTAGTCCCTTCCCATCCTAAACGATTGATGGTTTTTAGCATGTATGGTGTACAGCAGCAGGGCATGGGGGTTTGTTTCTGAACTGCAGCAACAGGAGATGTCCTTGCTCACACAGCAGCAGGAGTGAGTAAGCTGTGTTACCTTTCAGGCCTGCAATATCTGATGCTTCTGTCATTTGTAACAATTTCCTGACAAGACTGATTTCTGTTCTCTAGTGACCAACTCTGAGCTCTGATTTTTTCAAGTGTTAGCCAAGCCATAAGATGTGACAGCATGTGAATTACAGTGTAGTAATTCCCACCCAGCACATTCAGACACAAAGATGAAGGCCAAATGGCCTCTGTGCAGTCAAGTGTGAATTATTGTGCCATAATTTAATTCCTATTATATTTTACTGTGATTGTAAAAATGTTTTTATTAGTGAACTTCTTTAAGAAAAGTCACTTTTTAAAGAGCAGAATTGAAAAGTGCAACACTGAGCTTCTCACAAAGAGGGGTAAATAGCTTTATGCAATAAGGAGCTCTGTTAAATCCTGAAAAAATGTATTTGTGTGGTTAATAACCCTAGGTAATGAATAGGTGTCATGGTGCAGACATCTGCTGTCTTAAATGCTGACCTAACTCTTAAGTATTCATTTTGTATCAGCTGCCAGGCAGTTGCTAAGTAGAATGATTAGGTTTCTTTGTTTCTGACCTAGTCTTGATTTGATCTGGAAACCTTAGCTTGCAGCCAGTCTCTCGAGCCTTCCAATCTTCTCCCAGTTCAGGCTGTACAAATGTAATGTCTGGTGGGTGCATTTGAGTTTGGTCCGAGCAGGTGCTGAGCAAATAGACAAGGAGGTTTGGTGGCAGCAGTTTGGAGGAGCATCAGAAAGGGATCAGGCTGATGTGTTGGGGGAAAAATAAACCAACCTGAAAACAGCTTGGGTGGTACTGGAGAGGAAAAACAAAAGGGCCATAAAAGTCTTTCTTAATTCTCCTTCTCCTTTGTCTTTCTACTAACCTTTATCATTTTATTATTATTATTTTATCGAAGAGAAAAGTCAAAGCTCATGCAGTTAAGGGGACTTAAAGGTTACCAGGCTAAAACCTTCTTCCCAATGAATTGTTTTTAAAGAATTAAGAGCAACCGTTTGCTTGAAATGACAGGATCTCTAGGGTATTGCCTGGCTTTCTCTTGGGATTCAGGAGGATGTTGAAATTATCCAACCATGCTGATCCAAGTTGGTCTCTTTTGTAGTAGTTCCTGGCTAGCAAGTACTGTTAGATAGTTCCTGACTAGTCCTTGTCATAGCTAAGCACAGAATAAACATGGGATTGTAATTAAAAAATGGGTACATTCAAGGCAGTTAGTTACTCTCTAAATTTTACTCATGTTCTCAGCAACTTACAGCTCATCAGGATATTGATGGGGCCAAAGCTGTTTCATTTCTGATGGATATATGGGTATTAAGAATAGCATCCCAATGAAAAACCACAGTAGTTTTCCATGTAAGTGATGCAATTACTGTGGTTTGGCATTAGATGAAAAAGCTTGACAAAAACAAAACAAACCAAAAAAAAAAAAAAGGCAAAAAAGCTTGCCTGGCTTTTCTGATTAAATGTGAGAATGATCTCTACACATCCTTTCAGATCAGAGTTAGTAGTCCTAAGCAACCAGGACTGAAAATTGTAGTGCATCAAAGCTGACTAATATGGGTACAGGCATCCCTTAGCCAATACCCACAGGTACCATGGAGCACCAGGAATATTTTCACATCTGCAGCTTTCTACACACCTTGTGTTGGGTCTTCCTGGACATGCAGGATACTCCAAAAGGACTGGGTTTTGGGACAAGATGAGGTTGAATGAGGGTGGTGCAGTAAAGAAGCAGCAGAAGTGAGTGACTTCCCTTTTCTTATCCTCATGAATAGGAGAGATAACTGCCCACCCATTCCCTATTTGTTTTCACCTATTGCATCATTACCTTAACTTGGCTAATTGCTGATTCCTGTCTACTTTGTTAATGCTAAGCTTCCAGATAAAGCTCTTTTTCAGGAAAACAACAGGAAGCTGCCAGGGGTTGGAGAGATCCTGACTGGATCCTGTTCTAGGCTGATTAAGGGGGTTTGATGGGTGAGGCCATGCATCCATTCCCCCAGTGAATGGAGAAGTGCAGGACCAAAGGACACCTTTACAGACAAAGCAGCTGCATAATGCTAGGGCAGAGACATCCTTTCCATCAATGCAGGTGGAAGCCATGGCCAGGTTCTGTAAGTGCAAAAGCTTGCTGTGCTCATCCTTTCCATGTAGCTGGAACAAACGGGTTGTCATTTCTCTTTTCTTTTTCTAATAACTTCAGCTAACCATTGGAGTTGGATAGAAAAAAAAATTCTGGGAGTTTTCTGGCCCTACTTCTCTCATACATTTAAGCTGAGTATGTTGAAGTACTCTAGGCTAAAATGAGGAAAGAATGACAGTGAGGGAATTAATTATGGCCACCTGCATTCTTGCACCTCTTCGTCAATTGCTGCTAACCTGCTCCCACGAGATCCGGGCAGAACTGCTGTTTTCCTGTTAAGGAAACCACCCTTTGCCCAGCAAAACCAACAAGAAGCAGCTCTTTATTGCAAATGAAACTGCTGATTCCCCAGAAGATATCTCTAACATCCATTTTATCAGCTCCACTCATGTTAAATGAATCTTAGAGCCATCTGATGTTTATTACCCTATGGCATATTCATTGTTGTTCGGTTGTTTCCTTTATTGATCATGATTTTTTTTGAATTGGATATGTTTGGTGGTGTGGTTTTATGTGAATTTGGAAGACATTTCCTGCTGCTCAATGAGCAACTCATCTGGGAAAGATGCTGTGGTATGGGAAAAAATTAAAAGCATGTCAGAGACTTCAGTATATTTTCTTCACTTGAAACTTCCCCGATTTCATCAAACAGTTTTGTGCTGGGCAGCCTCCCTGCAATATCCCTCCCAGTGTTTGGCAGGATGATCCCTGTTCTGTCATGGTTCTGCTCCAAGCTGTGGGATGTGCAATGGGTTTTTAGCCAGCACCACACAGATGCTGCAATCTGCCCATTGTAGCAAGCGTGGGCCTGGGCTGGTGGGTTTTTAGTTACAGTGCAGTTCTGGATGCATCCCATAAACTCGAGGAATTGCAATCACAGCAGTGTATACTTCTGTGTATTCCCTTGTGCTTTGCTGTGTTGGGCTGCTTTCTGTAGTGCTTGGGAGTGGTGGGTGCCTTGTAACATATCCTGAGGTGTAAGTTTGTTTCCTGCAAGACTCACAGATGCTAAAAATCCTTTTCAAGACTGTCTGTGCATTAGAATGGGCAGAGGAAGAGGTGAGGGCTAGAAATAGGTAATACTGTTACATATTCTGTTCTGTTACTCCCTCCTATACCATAATCTGTGGAAACTGAGATGCCTGATAGATTTTTAGGAGCTCGGTCACATTGTCACCTGTTCTTAAGCCTCCAGAATGCAGAGCCATAAATAAAAATACAGCATTTTAATACTGAGTTCATTTAATCACAGAATCTCAGAGTCACTAGGTTGGAAGAGACCTTCAAGATCATTGAGTCCAACCCATGCCTTAAATGTTTTTGGGGTCTGATCCAAATCCCATGGCAAGTCAGTGATTCCATGTAAATACAGTCTGCATCTGGTTTGCTCAGCCCAGAGGGGTTACTTTGGGAAAAGCTGGAGTGTAACATGGAGGAGAAGGAACCCTGGGCTAATCGCTCAAATCTCAGTGCTTGCAGTGAGTTCACTAGATTGTGGGCTGCTCCCCTGCCCTAAGAGTTACAGCATTGTGCTTGGTCCTTATTCTTTTGGTAGACTGATTCACCTCAAGCTCTTCTAGGAACAATTAGAAGTCCATCAGTGCTGCTGATTTAAGTGAGAATTTGTTTTAGTTTTTTTCCTCCCCTCTGCAGCTCTTGTTGCTGAATATCTGTCTCCAACTTTTAATTCACAGTGTCTTGTTTCTATTACTGAAATGCTGGAGGCTGCAGTAAGGGCTGATTCAGTGTCAGGAGAGCAGATGACAAAAAGGAAGCTGGCTTTGGTATGTCAGTCTCGTACAGCACTTCTCTCTGCAGTGGGGTGGAGGGGGAGATGAGCCTGTTGGCTTGTGAGCAAGGCAGTGTGGCTGGCTGTGCTCCTTGTGTCAGGATGGAGCAGAGCTGGGAGCTTAGTGCCCCTTCCAGCCAAGGGTGTGGATGAGCAAACCCATGTGGCAGTGTCTCTGCAGGCAGGGAAAAACCATGGCAGTGCTCCACAGAGCCAGGGGCTGGTACTAACCCTGCCAACTGCTGCTTGCTGTGCATTTCTCCAGAGGCATCCTCTTCCTCCCTCTCATGTGTCTGCTCCTCTGCTGGAGCAGGGCAGTCAGCAGGGGCTGGCAAGTGTTCCTGGGAACAGGTATCCCCTTTATTCCTCCACTCTGAAAGACAGACTCATGGCCAAGTCCTCAAACTCAAACTGATTTTTCACCTCAAACTGTATTGTGCCAGCATCACTGCTCAATTCTGTGTACATGTAAGTGGTAGTATATTTTCAAGGAAGAATGCTTACTTGTAAGAGTTGTAGGAAAATCTAGATCACTCGATTTTATTTTTCTATGTGTGTTTATGTACATGTGAGGATGTATATGTTCTTAAAATGTAATTTTTGTACTGTATATATAAATAAACTCATAGCTAGTCTATCTAAACTTGGAATAATGCAAGGAACATTTGACATGCCTTCATGTCTTTGTGGTGACTTGAAATCCAACCTGTCATCACAATTGTAATCTTATAGACATGTGCAATTAAAAATCTTACCATTAGGTATTGCTCTGGGGGAATTCTGAGGACTAAGAAAAAATCTAATAATGTTTAGTTGTTTTCCTTAATTTGATTGGGGGGGGGGGGGAATGGCCTCTTGGCCAAATGCCAAATACATAATGAATTCCTATCACCAGCAGATACCTCAGAGTTTGTGAGCCCTCGTCACAAAAGTGCTTGGAAGTCATGTGTTACAGAATCAGCCAGCCATTAAAAAAAATTCAAAAAAACTCCAACTTGCTTACCTTTATATCAAAATGAGTCTGGGTCTAAACATTTTGAGAGTTCTTATTTGTAAGAAGCTGTTTTGGTGTGTCTTCAGCACTGCCACCTCTCCAGACAGAGCAATTGCTGTGAGGCACTGCAAGCACGTCCTTGTTTCAGACTGCATACCTGAATTCACAGGAGCCTAAGATTAAAGAGCTGGAAGACAAGAAGATGGAGGAGATGAGGCACAAAATGGATGAACCTATAGTCTCTGTGCAGTGCCCTTGAGGATCTTAATTAAAAACAGGATTGGGAATGCTGTTTAGTAGAAACCCAAATGGCTCAGACTATTTGCTCTCTGCTGTGATTTGTGGCACTGGTGCCAAAATCTTCCTAGTGGGTCCCAAAAGGTGGGACTGTTCCATTTTGATGTCTTGCTTGATGTAAATTCCCACTTTGTCCTGTGCATTCTGCCCTGGTAATGCTGGCTGTTCCCCATCCACCTATGTAATATATGAGCTCTTTCTGCCTTTCTCTCACTAGGATGTTGAATTGTGGTCTTTCTCCTCTAAACAGCCAGCAGTTCTTGCAAAGCATAGTAACTTAATTATTTAGGGCCTGCACTGATTAGCCTCACATCTTGAGGCTACACAGACTCTCAGCTGTGGAACATCTGGTGACAGCCCTGTTTCTCAGAGCCCTAGCCCTTGTACAAATACAGTGCCTTTCTTTTTTGGATAGTAAATATATGACAGATGTGAAATTCTCCAGCTCTTGGGGGAGTGCTTACATGTTAAATTTCATTATCCCTTGTTGGCCAGTTGGCAAAATGCAATCAAGAATAACTTTTGAGGCGAGCTGGTGTATCCAATATCACTCTGGAACGCTATTATGGTGAGAAGCTTAGGGCACAGAAAAGTTGATACAAGAAGATGAGATCAGTCTCTCTAGCACTCACAAAAATGCACTGAATTAAAAAGGATAAACTCAGAAGTCAAAGGGAGCTGTGGGGTATGAACCTCTCTGAGAGTTAGACTCACAACCAGTTTAGGGGCCAAGTCCATTTTAATATGTTTCACTGCAGTGTGTAATTTTTATTTTATTTATTTATAATTATTCTTTTTGGTAGTTTGCACTGGGATATGGCAGTTTGAGTATCTTGTGGAAGTGGTAGCTGCAGACCTGTCAAATGTTCCTTAGTTTTTATAGATCCCTTCATTGGTGGTTATGTAGTAATAATGCTTACACCTCTAGAGCATTATGTGTGAAGCCAAATACACATATGAAATGGTTAGTAACCAGATATACTACCTAGAAAGTAATAGAAATAGCAGGTAAAGTTGTGGGAAAGAGCTAAGTGTAGAGCTGAAAAATAATACTAATGAAAGGTATTTTTCCTGGGGAAGCCCGGGTGGATGTTGGTTCATAAAACAGAATACCTGGCTTTGACAATATTTAAAAAAAAAAAATCTACTTTGCCTCGGTTTGCTGTGATGCCTCTGAGTTCTCATGCCTTTGTGCATGTGGTGCTTGCTCCTGGTTGGGCTCCTTGTCTGAGGAGCAGAGGTACCAGGCTTGGCAAAATAAAGACCATAAATGCAGTCTCCTCAGTTCT
Source organism: Acridotheres tristis (assembly GCA_037013685.1). Classification (NCBI taxonomy): domain Eukaryota; kingdom Metazoa; phylum Chordata; class Aves; order Passeriformes; family Sturnidae; genus Acridotheres; species Acridotheres tristis. The sequence goes on from CM072888.1 coordinate 16,528,166, forward strand.
TGAGCAGAGAGGTTGATGGAGCTCTGCTTTTATTGGATTGCAAGGCTGAAAGCAAAGTCTAAGAGAAAATCACCCAAGAAACTGAGAAAGCTCCTTACTTCCTGACAGTAAAATGACACTATTGCATAGTAGAGGGAGTGATGGGCTTTTCTCATTACAAAGATCCTGGAATAAGTTCATAATAATATTTTTCCTTCCCTCACCTTTATTTTCCTTCCTGCTTCCCAAAGAAGGAGTGGAGAACTCAGCACCACATCCTCTCACTTAAAATACTAACCCGACAGATCATCTTGTCTGGGGAAAATTGTCACTGTTCCTCAGAGACTGTCTCCAGGGTAACTTTGTTTGCAACATCCTCGAGGGGATGCTGCTCTTCAGATGTTCTTCTGGGAAACAAAGCTTTTGCCTCATGCCCTCAAATACGTGGCATTGTAATCCTTTGAATGTATCTGAGCACTCACTTGAACCCTGCAGAACCACAGGACTGTCACGCCAAAATAGGGCAGGACTGAATAGGTGTCAACAGGATGTCTTGCTAGCCAATGTGTAGCTGCTCATGTATAGAAATAGATGCTCAGTGAAGCAAGTTACTGGCTTGAACACAGAGGTATCTGGTTTAAAAGCACTCTTTGTTTCAAGAGCCGTGCTGTTCAGACCAGTTCCTCTCTTTGTATTGTTCCTTGCTGAGTATTAATTGATGGCCTGTTAACTTATTGACTCCCTTTCGAATAGGGAACTGTAGTAAATAATTTATTACTTGACTTTGAGGTTATGTGATGGCTGGGATCGTTGGTGTGGAACTTGCAATCTATCTGTTTAGTGGGAAGAAAGGAACATAAGAAAGAATCTTAACTCTTTTCCTGCAACTTCAGTGCACATCACACATTGACATCAGAAGACTCTTTGCCTGGCATACCTGTATCCAATGCAGAAAGACATGATAAGTGAAAATATTTATCAGTGCCTGTACTTGCAGAAAACAGTAGAGATTTCTGTTGTGGTCTTTGAATAAGTTGCTAGTTAAATAAACTTTATCATTCTGAAAAGACAGCTTGTTTCATGGGCAAGAGAAGTAAGGGAGATGGATTTGTATTTTGGGTTCTTCCCTTCATTGTAGAAGGTCGTGTGGGGTGCCTCCAATGCCAGGCTTTTCACTTTAATGAAACTTGCAGAAATTGAATTATTTATGCTCTGTTCTTTTTGCCAGATGGGATTCCAAATGGAACAACAGGCTAAAAGTGGTTTGGGGGATACTGTGCAGCAGACATGATCTACAAGATTGATCTACTCGATCTTACATTAGCTCCAATACCCTTGGAGACCAAAACAAACAAAAACCATCCCTTCTGGTACGCAGTTGGTTTGTCACTGCCTGCTGCTTCCTTGTGTGGATGGCATCTGCTGGCCCAGCTTCTTCTGCATTAGCAAGGCTGAGGAGGACTCCAGGGGCCACAGCCCTCTGTGGCCTTGAATGGCAGAAGTCAGCCGTGAGGGAGATGTGGGCTGTCCACGGAACCAGGCAGGTTCTGTCTGGTTCTGTCTCGTCCAGCCCTGTGTCTCACGTCTCCATCACAGCCTGAGCTGTGTTACAGGCTTAGCTGCTGGGTGCCTGTCATCTGCCACCAGCATCTGTGCCTGAGAGGAACTGGGATGCTGTGGGAGTCTTTTCGTGGAGGTGGGGGTCTCTGAGGCAAATGCTAGGGCACCATTATAATTATGTAATAATGCTGTTGAAATAAAACCCCATAGGGTGCTATTACAGATGGAGCTTCATTTTAACAAAGTTTCTGGATTCGACACCGCTTTCCTTAATTTGACACCTTTTTTCCCAAACAGAATATCCAAATGGTCCTTAAATTACACTGTGGGTGAAGAGCTTTATAGTAACCATACAGAGTAACGTGTTTAAATGAAAGCACAGTGCTGTTTCAGTCTGGGGTTTCAGATTTACCTTTCAAATGCTTTTAATCTCCATACTGCAAATTTGACAGATGCCTTTTATTGGTAGAAGACTTTTCATCTACCTGACCTAAAGGACACAGCGTTTATTTGCATTTAGGCAGGAGTTTGCAGCACAGTGAATTAGCAGTAAGCCGATACTTCAGTTCTAGTGTTTTCTTTGAGGCTGCCTTTGTATTCTTTTGGATCATAACTTGAGTGCCTTAAATTTCACATATGTAGAATGTATCAAAGCTGATTTGCAGTGCAGACGTGTGGTCTGCTGTGTACCTTGCTAGGTGTACTATTAGTGTTTGTATCCTGTACTATTTTTATTTTCTTTCACCTTTAATTCTGCTGCTAGTACAAGGTTAAATCTGCAAAGGCTATAATGAAAAAAAATGGGAAATATTAGAATCCAAGTGTCCTTGACATGGTGAATCTGACTAGATATCCCATAGCGCTGAGGTGCTCTAACTTTATCACAGTTTTACTCTAAAGTCTTAAGAGCCAGAGACAGCTTGCTGGATAATTGTGGAATATCTCACACAACATCTTGGCAGGCTGGGTAGTTTCTCATATGTTTCATTTTTCATTTCATTTAATCTTCCTAGTGCCAATGTCTATTCTTATCAGTCAGGTGTTGCTATTCCTATATTCCTATACTATATATTCCTATACTCTATGTTGTGATGGTGGTATGATCAACTTTCAGAACTGTGGTTACAGCTACACTGTCTCCCAAAGGTCACTTAGCTGCAGGAGGGAAACAAAGAATTGTCACAGCACTGCTGTAAATCCACCCCTGGAGATGCTGCACAGTATCAGCAGGAATGGGCACTGCCCTGTCCGGTGCATGAGGATTGATTTCTGAACACATCAGGGTGTGCATCATGTGGGACCATTCTTGGTCACCAGCTCCTTTCTCCTGGGTCAGTCTCCAGGTAGTGGAGAAGGCAAAGAACAGCAGCTGTAGAACTCTCATACCCTGGTAATTTCTCTCCCTTTTCACCTGGCATGAGAGGATTTATTTTTTCGTTGATTAATCAATTTATTTTCAAAATGGACTGCCTACTTGTTCTGGCTGGTCTTGGATGATGATAAATTGAGGAGGCAGTCATTTTCAAAATAACATTCTACTGGCGTCATTCCCTACTCTAGGTGATACTTTTTGCCTGGTGAATTGAGTGGTGTCTAAATAGGAGCAACAGCTGGTCTCTGTGTGCATCACTAGAGATGGGAGAGGCATATGGTCCAGGAGATACCCTTTCCCAAGGAACTGAGATAAAATCTTCTAAACCCGACCTTGTTCACAGCATCCTAGTGCTTGCTAAGGGCTAAGCTATTCCATGCTCTTTTTCCACCTCTGTGGAAAATGCTCTTTGGGTATATCCAGGAAAATAATCCAGGAAAAATATTTAAGTAAATCCTTGTCTTAATGGCTTTAATTAAGTATTTCCCTAGCTTTGGATCAGCTAATTTAATAGTAGGCAGGGTTTCTGTCAGCAAAGTCTACACTTACAGATCCCTGTTGAGATGCAAATAGTTACTGCAACTTTCGATGTTCGAGGCACTATGAAAACACTGGAACCTTCCACCCAAGGAATAATTCACTTTACTCATGATTTTAATAAAAAAAAGTAATTAAAAATCCCCTCTGTTTTGAGGTTTGACATTTTTCCTACTGCAGCGTGATTTTTCCATCAGAGCCAGCTGTTGTCCGAGTTTTGGTGGAGACATTCAGTATGTGCTTGTTAAGAAAAGTCTTTGTCATAGTGAGGGCTCCTGGAAACCTCTTACCTTTCATTTGCCCTCAGTGGATGGAAAAAAGTGAATGCACATGAAAAATGGAGTTTTAGTGTTTGATGGCCAGGCCAGATTTTGAGCAATATAAAAAGAAAATGTGATTTCTTTTCAGTCATTTTGGAATGGAAGATCAATTTTCTAACTAATGGGATGCTTCTAACCAGAGGAAAACTCTTGACTCAAACCAGCTTGGACTAAATTGTATTTCATTGTGAATCCAAATGAAATGAATGATTTCTTTTTTTTTTTTTTTTTCTTTTAGGTTTTCTTTTGTTTTGGTTTTTTGTAACGTTTTAGCCTAATTTTCTTGTGGATTATTTCAAAATAAGCTTCCAGAAGGTACTCAATGTCTTCAGGACTGCTTTTGAGTGACTTGAGTATTTAAGATAAAAAAAAAAGCAATAAATTACTGTGTTAGGCAGAAAAAAAATCATCTCCTGCATGACTGAATTTGGCATAGAGTTATATCTTGAGATAATTTGTGGCTTGCCTTGTGATATGTAGTGGTTTTCTTAAAAGACTCACTGTATAGAAATAAGTGATTACCTTAGACTGTAACTTGTGTTTAAAAAAAAAAAATCTGTATTGCCCTCGAATTTAGTGCAGAGAGCCTTTTGATGATGTGATTTAAAGTTACTGCCTCTCTGAGACAAATAAGAATTTGACTTTGATGACTACAAACGTGTGTTCTATGAAGTTCTCTCTCTTGTTTTTGGTTTCCCGTTTGCTTCTTGTGAGGTTCACACTACTCATTAACTGAATAACAATGAAGGTTACATGGGAAGGGTTGTGGTCCCTGGAGAGAGACTTCCTTGGAGGCACTGCCTGCATCTTTTTTAACCTGAGTTATATTGAGTCATGATTTAGGTTATAAAGGAGTGAGGTTGATAATGAATGCGGTTAAGTAGTAGGAAAAAATCTTCCTCACAGAGCTGGTTTGACTGGGCTGTTGTGTGCAGAATTTTTAAGCCTTCAGTCATTTTGCATGCTCCTTGCTTTTTCCTGCATTGCTGTCTTCTTACTCTTCTTCAGTAAGCCCCTTTGTCTCTTGCTGGCTTGTCACTCTTGCTGCTCCTTGAGGGGCTGCTGGCAGAAACGTGGGTGGGGTCAAGGGGCTTAAACAACCAGGAAAAACGACGAGCTTGGAAGGAGATTGCAAGATTCTGAAAGACATTAAAATGGCATGAAATTGCCTGTCTTAGGAGGGTGAGGCAAATGCTTTGAAATTTTGGGCTGTGCTGTTGTGGGCAGCACTCGAGGAATGCATTCAGTTATTTGACATCATGGGGTGGTTTAGTAAATGAACACCTCCACCTGCTAGTCTTTGATGCCATTTTTGTTGTCAGTGTATAGCAGATTTTGGGGAGCTAGAGCAAAGGCAAGCACGACATATGAATGTAGTGATTGTAGGGCAACTCTTCTATCAGCTCTAGTCACACTCTAGAAGACAATAAATAGATTATAACTGGGCAGTAGATAGAATCAGATACACCTGAGGAGCAGACAGAAATGTTTGTTTTGGTTTTGCTTTTTTTTTTTTGTTTGCTTGTTTGTGGGTTTTTTTGTTTTGTTTGTGTGGGGGATTTTTGTTTGGTTTTTGGGGTTTTGGTTTTGTTTTTTTTTGCTTATTAGGCAGTTTAATTTTCAGTCTTGACTGCTTAGGCTGTTGTGTGCAAGAAAGGTTTTACAACCACAAGAGCAGCTAGTATCTTGCAAAGAGGCAGCAAGCATGCAGACTCCTCATTTCTGTGGGTTTAACATTTTAGGAGATGATTTGCCCCGATTTCACTTCTAAATGTTCTTCTACACCTATTGTAAGACAAACTTGGCCAGAGTGACTTAGCCAGAAGAATGGATGGAGTGCAGGAGAAGGCCCTGAAGGCTCTCATGGTCTGCAGGGTATGATCAATCTTCTCCACTGCCCCTGGGCACCAAATGAATTCTTCCACAAGATACACCAGATGTAGCTTTGGGTGGCAGCCCCTGGCATGTAAGCAGCACATGCAAGCTGTAGACTGAAGAGAGAGAGAAAAAAAATTGAAATCTGAATAATAATATTCTTTTTCTTTGAATATATTATTTCCCCCAAATTCTGTTGTACAGCTGGCTGCAAAGTACATTTGTTTCAGCATTTATCTGAGTGTAGAATTGTGTTGGTGTTACTAACTTCCTTTGCCTTGAAATAACAGTATTTGTTGTAGCTCAAAAACAGTGGGACAGTCAGATGCTAATAGAAGACTCATGGGAAAATTCAGGTTTTTAATGCTAACCAGCTTGTAGGACAAAAAGGTATGGAAGCACCTTGTGCATCAGCATCAAAGGAAGGATGTCAGGTAAAGAAGTGCAGCCTGTGTGCATTTGTCAACATAGATGTCTCTAGAAGTCTATTATTAATTAGGAAAGTGTTCTACTACTAATTATGAAAATTAGCAGGAGACTGATTTCAGTTACTGTTGTTTGTTCTCATTAACACTTTAACATAATATGCACTTCAGTCAAATAAAGAATGGAACCTTTTTGGTGCCTTTTGAGAGTGCCTCAAAAAGGACCTTGATTTATACTTTACTTTTTAGCCTAATTAAAACTGATGATTAAAACATGCAAGTCCCTTAAGATGACTGTGCTAAACCGATTTTTTTTAATAAGCTGAATAATGTTTAATGTTCAGGGTAAAACTGTCTGAAAATAGAATTACGGTGTCTCATTATGTTTTGTATTTAAACTTAAGTAATTAACATCAACACTACCACTGATTGTGGTTATTATTGTGGAAGGTCATACACAGTTAGCAAAATCACATATGAATGACTGCTCAGAAACACACAAGGCTTGCATCTCCCAATACCAAACAGCAGGGTGGCAGCCCTTGTCTCACTGTCTCTGTGTTTTCTTGGGGCCTCATCAGACCTGTGTGCCTACAATTTTGGGGAGACCAGTCTCTGTGTGTTTAGAAGGGCCCAAATGAGCTTTATCTCTGTTGGGTCAGCTAGTGATGGGAGCAAAGGAGCTGTGACAGCAGACATCTGATGTGACATCTTGTGGTTTGGGTGACTGGATATTGTGTCCTCCCAGGGAAATTGCCAGACTGAAGCTGCTCTTACACACTGATTTGGGTCTTGATGTATTCTCTCTCATTTTGGAAATCTCAAATTTGCTGCTGCTATATGAAGATGCAGCCTTGCTTGTGTCTGTCTGCATTTATTGTTTTTGCTGCTCCCACATCAAGGAAAGAGAGGTTTACCCTGCCTGAGCAGGGCTCACCCCCATTCTGCACACTCACAAGGGCTTTGCTGTGTAACCAGGCTACTCAGAAGAGCAAAGGACAGTCAGAAGAAGCTGAAGTCTTGGGATGAACGGATCTGACTGTGGCACCCATGGGGATATGTGCTTAGGGTGGCAGGAAGCAAGCAGGCCATCATACACACTTTCCTCCTTGTTGGTATCATGGCATGCTGCGGAAATCTGCACAAATGAGCCCTTGGCCATGTGTTCTCAGCCTGTGGCTTCTGTACAGGGTGAAAATGTGTTTTAAAATGCTGCACTATCACTCCAGCTTTTTATGCAGTTCTGTTGTATTATGTGAGATGAAGGGCTCTGTTTGGCTGTTACACTTAAGAGTGCATGATTTGATTTTGCGTACTGATTTAGACAAGACAGATCACATGACTTAGGGATACAAAAAAAACCTCGTACACCTCAGTCCTTTGAGGTGCTATAAAGCATCCTTTGCCAGAAGCAGAGTAGTCTCGTTGCTAGATTACTTTTATGGGAGCTCTGGGCAGCTCAAGTCTCACAGTCCTCCTTAAACTCTGCGGATTACAGCCATTATTCCAAATTTTCGAGGTATTGCTCTGGGTCGCGTTATCTACATGTGATGAGGGAAGTGGGTATAGTTTGTGCTTGGGGAAGCAGAGACAAATATTAGCTCTGTTGCCATTTTATAAAAGCTGTTGCAAACCATCACTTGCAAGAAGCATGAGCACACAGAGACGTGGTGTCAAAACGTGTGGTGGACTGTAGGAGAGCTGAGTGTCCACAGCACCTCCAGTGATGTGACAGGGTCTGTATTTAACCTGATGAACAGGAACAGTGCTTTACCCTTGTCAAATTACCTTGAGAATTCACCAGGGGAATGAAACCTTAACCTTTCTTGCTGCATTGCATGGGGGTGTGTGAAGGATTCTAAATAATGAGTCCTGCTGAAAATAGTTCCCTTGTATAAACAGAATATAAATGCTCTGAGTGCATGGCTGGTCCAGACTTTAAGGCTGCTTTAGCTTGACTGCCTGCTCTGAGAACTGTGTTTAGCTTCTTATATCCTTGTAAAAATTGCTTGCTTTTTCATTCTTGGGCAGGAGTGATCAGATCACCCCTATTTTGAGAATAGCAAAACTGTGTGTACTTCAGGGTCTTGCCATGGTAGTGCCCAAACACTTGGCAATGTTTTGGGAGTCAGATGCACACTTTGCTCAGGAAATGAGCTGTGATGAGAGGAGCCCTTACTCCTGTTTGATTGTACTGATACTTTCTCTAGCTCTCAGATGGATGGTGTGGCCAGGCTGTTCTGAGGAAGGTAACCCTCCAAAACAGGCTGGCTGTCCCCAGTTAACTTACAGGATGTGGTCCTTAGTTTGTCCTGAGCCCTTTGCCTTACCTAGATGTTGGCAGGATGTTGTTGCTGAAACCCACCGAGGATATCAGTTTGTACGTGGGTGATCACATGCAGTGTCCTGGCCTTGTTCAATTTGCTAGCAGAACTGTAATTTCAGGGCTGGAGATACTTGGGTTTTACTCCAACCCTGTGCATGACCAGCGGTATCAGGAGCAGCCCTGCTTTGCTGAGCTGTGCCTTGCAGCTGTTGATTGACAGCTGTTCTGAGACCTCGCTGTCTGTGACAATTGACACTACATCGAGTGGCACTGAACCAAAATGCCCAAAGGAGATCGGGAAAGATGATCTGGAGAGCAACTGGTGGCCCGGGTCGTTTCTCTTGGGCTTGGCTGGCAGCCCTCCAACCAAGGGACTCTCTGATGAAGGGAGGGACCTGCCACGCTTTGGGTTTGCCAGTAAAATCCTCTCTCCTTGGGGCACAGCTCCTGCTGTCTTCTGTGCTGGCACACCTGCTAATGCACTCTTTAAAGGTCTTGGGTCATGGTTTGAATTGCTGGTGCTGTTCTGGGAGGAGGACAGAGTAGGTGATACCACAGAATGAATGAAGGCACTAATATGAGAGTGGTTTTTTTTCAGAGATGTTACCTGAATGTTTTCACACTTGACTTCCTTGAAAAATAGAAGATTTTAGCCTTCTATGCTTAATAGGTTGCAATGAAATGTAGACGTGGGTATCAAATGAAACAGAATTTCTGAATTTGCGTATTTGAATTATCGTCCTTGAAACAAATTGTTTTCACTCTGTTTCATATTTATAATAAAAACGTAATCCCTTATACATTTATCTGAAAGAGTAATAGCCTTTTGTTTCTGCTACTCAAGATTTCCTTCAGGGGGAAAATAGGTGTTTATTCTGCCTAGGTTTTTACATTTGCTTACAGTTTAGTACTCCTTTGTACAGCAAGTGTTGGATTAGCTCAAAGCACTAGGCTTCATTGTTTGGCACTTCGGGACCTGGAGGCACTCTGAATAGGTGTAAATAGGGGTTCTTATGCACGGTGAATGTTGGGAAGCCTGGATTCCTGGGAAGCAGCTTCAGAAACCTGCAGCTTATTTTAGCTTTGCAGTACTTCTGCCTTGGCTGCTTCTCTCTCGACTGTCACAGGAACGATGGAAGATAAGGGAAGCAGAGTTAAAATGCATCTTTTTGGTGCTCTCTGGCTTAGCTTCCTTAACATGCTGTGTGGATCTTTTTTACTTTAATACCTGGGTCAGACCCCTGGAGGCAACCACCAGTAGGCTGGCTCTGACATCATCCCTCAGGAGTAGGGATCCTGGAGATTTGATGCTCTCCAAGAGCTGGAGAGATGTTAGTTGTCAGGAGGTCTTGGGTGGTGCAAGACGACCTGGGAGACGGAGAAGTTCAGTTCTGAAAGTGCAGAAAAAGTGCCTCCTATTCACTTAAAAACTTACTTTGGACTACAATTAGTGCAGTGTTCATAACTGAAGGAGCAATTATTACCTGAGAGATTTTTCTTTTCCTGTTTTGAAGAAAGCTAATGATTTAATTTTCTTTTCACTCTTCCTATATATGGCAGATAAATAATTTAGTTGTTTTGCTTCCTTATTGGAAGGAAGTATCTGCTTTAGAAAAAATTAGATGTGCTTTTACATTTAATTTTCCTAGTAAAAGCAATGTGAAAGGAATTTCACTGAGTCAATGAAAAACAGCTCTATTACAATAGCTACTAAAGGTGAATCTTAAAATTTATTTTTTAATGGAGTCATGAAAAACATTGGCAATATTAACAGTGTGCTTAGGTCTCTTTCTCTCTTTTTTTAATTAAAAATAAATCTTCAGATTCCATTTATGTTAATGCACTTAGTAAATAATTTGGTAAAGAAAGAGCTGCAGGAATGAGGCTTGGAGTTAACAACCAGAAGGGGAATGCAGTGGACTTAGGCTGTATTGTTTCCAAAAGACTTTTCTAAATGTTAGAAGCTCACGGTCCTTTAAGCAGATCTCCCCACTCAAGGTCACCACAAACCCTCTGTGCCAGGAGTTAAATGTGCCGTGGATGCACTGAGATTGTCTTGACATTTTGAGTGAGACACATGAGGATGCTCTCCACGTTCACAACAGTTGCTTCTTCTCATCAGTCTCTTTGCTGGCTTTGTCTTTCTTCCTGCGTTTTGGTAGAGATTCTTATTTCCTCCTGCTTTATATGTCACTGAAACATTTCTTTCGTGTTCGTTACCTACTCCCCATCTCTTTCCAGCTGCCTTTTGTGCAAAAAAACCCTGGATAGATTCTTTTTTTCTCTCTACCTTTTCTGTCGGTTTCTTTCCTTGTCTCCAGGGTGACCCCCTGCCCTCGAATGCTTGAACTGTGGCTCTTTTGTCTCAAGATATGTCAGGAATTAAGTTCTCTGGGACATTCATCTGTGTCACCTTTATTTGCTTGGGAAGGAGCAGGGGATGTTTATGGCAATGCAGCTGTAGTGATAGTAATGTGAAAAGAACAGCTCTGCCTTTGCTGAAACTTTGTCTTTTTTATAGTTTTGATGAAACAGCCAGGATTGGGGGGGGATACTGAAGGTCATAAAAAAAATTCACAAAACGGTGTTCCTTGCATCCCTGCCTAACAAGATCTGATCCTATTGGCATTATATCATTGGCAGGATGCTGGAGTGCCATACTAATGTCAAAAGCATGGAGATAAATGACAGCTCCATTAATTGGGTAGGCATTTGGGCTCAACTTGGGAACGTCACATATTTTATAGGTGTGCTTGGGGCAACGGAAGGGGTAGCGTGCTGAAAAGTGACTGGGCTCGGATATTTACTGCTGGGTATGTTAATGTGAGTGCCAGCACCGCTCTGTCTGTGGAGCTTGCACTGCTGGAGAGCGAGTTTAGGGATGCTGGGCACATCGCCTGGAAGGAGGTAGGCTCTCTGCATATATCAGGTTTTTTCAGCTGCAGTCCCCTAGCACAAGGGGGGCTGTACACAGGCAATACACGCTGCCTGCTGATCAGGCACACAGCTCCTGCCCAGGAGGGCGTTTTTAGGGAGCCACAGCTAGAGCCAGAAAAGTAATTAGGCACTTCAGCTGATGTTGAAATCTGTGGGAATATAGGACGTAAAATGTTAGAACTTTGGTAGTGTTGTGGATATTGGTTTGTTGTTCAATAGAGCATAAGCTTTGGAAAAAAAATACTGTCTCTAAACTGTGCACGGGTTTGGGTTTTGCTGTGATGCTGTGGTGTAGCAGAGGTACATGCAGATGTTTTCTTCAAGCTCAGTAGTCAATCAGTGACAGAGGTGGTGGGCTCTGCCTCTAGAGGTAGCAAGGAAGAAAATACATCCTTTGCATCCACTGCCCAGCTTTAAACAGACTGCAGAATTTGATTGCTCAGGAATCTTTGAAACAGAAAGGCTCTTTTTGATGGTTTACCTGCTTAACGTTACCTTCCTGGTGACAAAAACATTGCTATATTTATACCTCAAAAATTCCCCTTAGTAAATGAGAACCAAGAAAGGTGGTTATTTATCTCCTGTACTGGAGAAAACATGGCTTAGTTAATTTTTTTTGTACGTGGATAATTAGTTACACTTGTGCAGCTCAAGTAAATGCCTTCAAATTGCACAGCAACAACTGTGCTTTATTTGGCCAAAGAGCTATTACTTACAATAACATGCAAAAAAAAAAAAAAATGTATCCTGAGCTGATTTTCACATTACAGCCTCATTCTGGGGGGGTAGGGGAGGCTGGCAGTGAGACATTGTTTTCTGTTTTCATTTTATGAAAGAACTCTGGAAGCCTGTGGTCTGTGTATATATATGCCATGCACATTTAATAAGCAAATTACAGAGACAATAAAATTGGAGCCCTGACATGCCTTTTCTTTTTCTTCATTTTTTTAAACAAACAAACAAACCCAAGCTGCTTGTCAGAGCTGAATCACACTTGCAGGCTTCTGCTGCAGCCATTGCATGAAATTGCTTAAATAATTGAAATTGCAGCTGGCTCTGGAGACATGCAGATTTTGGAGATAATGACATTAAGGGAACCTTTATGACTTATCTACCTTTCCACAAGTGGCAGCCAGGATATACTTATTTTAACTAGCATTTGTGCTTCAGGTAATTTTACATGCTGAGTAGGTCTTGATTAAAGTTTGAGAACCCTTTGCTTTTTTATTTCATGGTGGTGATTAGTTAACAGGTTGCTGTTAAGACAAACAGGAGTTTTTGGTTGTTCTGCCCTATGCTCAGCTGAGCAATCTGGACTTAGCCCCAGGCCAAGTGCAAAGCAGTGAGGGCACTGCAAAAGTATGAGGCAAGGCTTGCAGTAGTGGGTGATCTCATTTCCCACATGAGATTGGAACTTTCTCCCTGCGGAAGGTGGGAGACTCTGCAGGGGAGTCAGCTCAAACGGAATGCTTTAGCACAGCTGGCCTTGGAGATTCGCAGTAGTCTCAGAGCTGGAGGGGATGTGGCTGAGCCAGAAGGGAGGTAACCAGCAGGAATAACAAGCCATGCATTTATTAAAAATGTCTTTAACATGATGCTCATCACATGAATAGCACTGCCTGTATCTTCATAACTATCATAAAAGCAATAATGGCTGTGGGAGGAGTTTATCAGTGGTAACAATAATAACCCAGGACTCAGGTTTTCCAGGCACAATTGGCTGCTCAGCAGCTGTGACCTGCTGGAGTTCCCACTGCTGCCACTCTCAGGGGCCAGCTCCCATGTCACAGCCCACTGTGACCCCACAGGTCACCTGCAGAAACTAGTCTTCAGGTGCTCCCCATTAGCTCTGCTTTTGCCATGTCTCTCTCACCTTCTTACTTTAAAAATGACAGTGAGTTGTTAGTGTGGCTGTCATAAATCCAGCTGTTGCCAGCCTTTAACGGGTGTGATGATCACCATGGTTCTGATAACTCGTGCTCCCCAAATTGCAGCCTTTTGAATGGTGATTTTTATGGTGTACCCTATCTCACAACTCTCCAACTAGTCCTGAAAATAATATTAAGCTATTTGACATGGAAGAAAAAAAACAGGTAAGAGAAGAAAGTTCTGCAAGACCTCCTGGCAATGCTGTCTTGTCTCCATATGGTTCTGATGGAGAGCGACCAGGTAGACACTTGCATTTCAGATTTTCCTTGTTGAGTCAGTGTTTGACAGGAGCTGGAAAGGAAGTTTTTTTGGTTTCTTTTTTTTTTTTTTCTTCGGATCTCTTGAACGTCAGGAACATGGGGTAAAAATGGCAGTGGTAATTTTAGCTCAGAGGAAAATGGTTTTGATGGTTTTGTAGCTGTAATGGCTTCACCTGAGACCAGATTTTTGTTTTGTTGCAGTTGTTGTTGGAGGTTACACTCACCAGAAACAGAAATTGGATTCCGTCTTCCTATGCCTCAACTGAGTTGTAAAATGTATGATTTGTGGCAAGATTTTGCCGTAGGCAGTGGGATTTTTTTTTTCCCCTGATGTTCTCTAAAAAATTGCAATTTATGACAAACATGGCTGTTTTTCTTATACCATCTCCTATTTCTCATCTTTAACATTCATTAGAGATGGTTTGTTCCATAAAATCCTAATCCTAAAGGAACTCAGTAGAGTGTGGCTGTGTGCATCATGGTGACAGTGCAGATTCCCTATCTGCTAAGAAAAGCCAGAGGCTTTTTTGATCATGCCAAAATAATTTTGAGGGGAAAACAGAGGAAAATTTTCCCATCCTGACTGGAATGTTAGTGTCTCCAAAATAATCAGTGTATAATTTGGGAGTTGGGAAAAGGGCATGAGAACTCCTCAGTGAAAATACTGGATTTCCAGTATTTGCAAGGCACTGTATTTTAATTTGAACTTTTTTCCAAAATTGATAAAAAACCCCAAAAAAACCCTAAGCACTTGAAAATGAAAAAAAACACTCAGGATTAGTTTTATCTGTTTATTTAAAAGATGTTTAAATCAGGCATTCTGACAATTCAAAGTTTTTGTTTTGCATGAATTTTTCTTTTTCCAAAAAGATTCCTCAGAATTTCCCTTCTTCTCATGAACAGATTTAGTTTTGACAGATCACCATTTTCTGATGAAAGAAGAAGTTTTTTTTCAGAACATTCTCAGCCAGTGCTTCTGGGTGCTGTACATAGTGAACAACATCAACCTGACAAGCATAATTTTTTAATCCATGTGTGTCAAGTAAAGCATTAAAACAGGTACATGTTATGCTAGAATAAATAGAATAAAACGGTAGATTTTGTGGGGATTTTAGAGTTTTTTGGTATTTCTAAGTAAAAGTGTGGCTTAAACCACAGAGCTTTGGGGTTTAAACTAAATGTGAAGACAGGTAGATTTTTATGCTCTTCTTTTTTTTTTTTTTTTTTTTTTTTTTTTTTTTTTTAATGAGACAAATTGTACAATCTGGTTAAACAGTAGCACAATTAACAAATTATTTTGTGGTGGAAGCGTTTGTGCACATGGCAGTCGTTGGAGGATGCACACTCTCTTTCAGAAAAGCTACTTTTTTTCTGCCTTTTTTTCATGCAGAAGAAGCTAGAAGACATTACAAAGAAGACACCACTTGTTAGGTGGGTCGAGAGCTCTCACAGATGAGGATAGCAGCAATACATCCAGTTGCAGTAACCCATAGGTCTCTGGTTGGCTGCTGGAACCAGGACTTGGCCTCAGCCATGGTCTCTCATTTTCAGCTAAAAATACAATGGGAGGCTGATTTCCTCCAGCCCTTGGCCAGTGGGTCCTCTTCTGGCTGGGCACTTCAAAGCCAGGCAGCACTGGCTATTCTAAAAAATGTGATGCTCCTGCAGCTGATGGTGCTTTCAGCTCCTGCTGGGCTCTCCAGCTGTTCAAGGTGGTCTCCAACAGCTGCCTGCGACTTCTGTCAGCCTTTGGGCTACCCCTGTGTGCCACTGGGCCTGGGGAGCAGCAGCACACATACAGATGTTCACTTCTCACTTCAGTAGAAATGTGACAGGCTTTTATCACCATTTCTGCATCTTTTAGATCTCACTGTAAAATGGCGAACATGCAGTAACAGAAGGAAAAAAAAAAACAAACGTGTTTTTTTCGAAGTCTTGTTACTTCTCTTCGGCTCGGCACACAATAACATAACCCTGTTCTGTAAATTTGCACGGTTTTGTTCCACAAGGTCCTGTGCACCCTCCCAATCTTGTTGGTCCCAGCAGTGAATCAGCAGTTCACTGGCCTGAAACATCTGTGGGATAGCTGCTAAAGCTTTGGTTGACTTCTTCTTGGAAACAGTTTTAGCCCCTGAGTTGCTTTGTCCTCACCCTCTCACAGCTTCTGAATTCTTGTCCTGCAGACAAGCAGTTACATGCTCATCTAAACTTCATTGCCTGAATGGAGATATGGGCAAAAATGATCTGATAATTTGGGATGCCTGGACTAGGAAATGCTGTCCTGAACCAGGCTGGAAGGCAGCAGTTCTCTTGCTTTTTTTTTGTCCTTTGTAATTTTTTAATATCTGTATTTCCACTCCCTGCACTGAATTTCAGAGATGATATTCGTTATTTTTCAGAAAGCATGTATTTTTCAGTGCCCTAAAGTACAATTATATAGAAACTTCAAACAGCCTGAAACCTGGAATTCCTGCTTTCTTTCTGATAGGATATAAGAAGAAAGAGTAATGAAGTAACCAGTTATTTAGGCCTAGATATTATTTTCAGCTGAATACAGATGTACGTCACTTAATTTCAGCCACTTCTGCCAGGCAAAGTGACTCTTCTGAGGTTTCTTTGGCTTACTTGTTTATTGTGAGTGAAAATAATTGTTTCAGTGATTTTCTTCCTCTGATGGTTCTGAATTGACTTTGTTTTTTGAGGATTTTTTTAGCTACTTTTTGAAATTGATTGTTATTGTGACTGTCTAGGCTGCCCTTGTATTTCACAACAGGTCTTTATTTTCAATATATATATATTTTTAATAAGTATTTGAAACACTTATAAAATGGCATTACACATCTGTGCCACTTTGTAAGCTTCTTTCCTCTCTTCTAGTTGACAAATCTTGAATGGCAGCGTAATGCAATATCTTGTTAGTTTTATGCAACCTACAAATTTGATTAAAATGTGGTGAAAAAGTGCCTGCAGTACGTATGAGGAAGTGAGGGCAAACCTTTCCTGAATCACAGTGTGGATCTCGCATGAGGATTGCTGGGAGAAGCTGTAAAAGCTAAGTGATGTGTATTAATAGAACCGTGCTAAAGATCATGGGAAAGTGTTTTATTATATCTAGAAATATTGTATCTTTTTTTTTTTTTAATGGTAATTTGAAATGGCAAGAAGAAAATGAAGTCTAGAAATTAATTTGACTGTTGCAGTGTAACTTTGCTGAGAGCTTACAGTAGGGCCCTTAGCACAATTAATTCTTCTTAGACAGTGACAGAGCTGCTTGACAGCTGCACCATCTGGCTGGGTGTGGGATAGATGGGATGTTACCAATATTTGTTTTATAATTAACCCCTAAATTGCTGGTCCACTTACAGGAGGAGGAAGGGGTTTAGAGGTTGTTGGTTACTGCAGGGTTGGAAGCGGGGTGTGGACTGGGAAAGACATTTTGATGACTGGGAAGCAGAGCAAGAGCCCACTTTCATGGGGATTGACTCTTCTGTTGTGGTGGGATATCCTGAGGTCTGGATACAGATTGGATTAACTGGGCATTGCTCACTGGCATATGCACCCACCTGTGGGAGCTGGAAGATGGTAGCTTAGCAAAGTGTAATATACTGAGTAGACTGGATTCCTGTGGTGTCTAGTCTGGGCTGAGCTGAAGCTGCAGCATCTTCTATTGCCTTGTAATTGTTCTTACCAAACAGTTAGAAAGTTGATTAACAAAGTCTGTTTTCCTTGACTTGAGAGGCAGTGACTTGGTGGGATATGGAAATACAGACCTGTATATAACAATATGATACAAGTCATGTTCCTGTATGTAGCAAGACTAGTTATGCCACAGCAGAGTGTCAGGATATCCTGAAACTGAGCTCTTCAGCCTGCCCCTGTTCCCAGTGATTTTGGGTGGATGACAAGCTAGGCTGTGCTCCTGTGATTGTACGTGGCTTTTGGGTGTTGGAATTGAAGAGCTGTTTGTTCTGGTTAAATCTTTAGGCATTAGTGATAGAGGCAGATAATGTGTGTAGAGTTCCTGTTGAATGTTTGTTTTTAGTGATTTTTAGCTTTAGTTGGAGGATTGGCACATGAGATGTGTTCTTCTCTGCTGTCATTACTACCTCCCTTCAGGCTGTCATTGAACTCATCAGGAGTTTTAACACCGAGTTCAGGGAAAGTGTGGTAGGCCAGTGGAATCTTTGCAAATCTGTTTCTTAGGAATTACCTTTTTACACACATTTAATGATAGCTTACTTAATAGAGCAATAGGGGGCAGGGAAGAAAACAACAGCACATGTACTTCTCCATTTTTTTTCCTGCAGAATAGATGGGTAAAAAGTCATCTTGGGTTAATTAGCTCTAATTTATCCTTCTTTCTCGCAATCATTCATTTTTGTTCAGGAGATGGTAGGAGACACCTTACTCTTTCTTCTGCTCCAAGCAGGGAGAACATCCCTAGGGAAATTATTACTGGATCAGGCTGAAGACTTGCTGACCCAGCGTCTTGTCTCCAGCAGTAATTACCAACAGATGGGGTGAAGGGAAAAGTAGTATGAGAACAATGGCACATCTGTGATCTTCTGATGTAAAGACTTTCTAATCTGGAGATAACATCTGGACTGTCAGGTTAAAGCTACTGATGAACCTTGTGCTATGGGGATTTTTCTAGTTCTTTTTGAACTGGCTTCTACATCATCCTGCTACAACGAGTTCCCAAAGACACCATAAGTTGTGTGCAAAAATACATCACTGAGCTCATTTTTGAACGTTGTATCTGCAAGTAGTTTCTTGACTTCCCTCATTTGTGGTGTTAGGAGGAGTACTGAATAATTATTTCCTGTTGCCTTCCTCACACTATTACCAGTGTTAGGCATGTCAAACCTCTCTCTCTTTCTCTCTCTGAAATGTCTTTTCCAAGTTGAACTTGCTGCTTAATAATGGGGCTTTGTGCCTGTGGGCTGCTTTACCTGCATGCCTTGCAGCAGGATTCTGCATCTGTGCACTCTGACCAGTCCTGAGGGATGTCATGGAGGCAGGGGCAGAGAAAGAACAGTCCCTTTTCTTCCCCCAACATTTCCAGCTCTCTCAGCTAGTGAAAACACTAAGCTGGGGATCCTGCTTTTGCACTGACTTGCCATATGACCACTGATGAAATGCTTGGGCTCATTGCCATGTGTCAGGAAGCCCCCTGAGATGGCAGGTGAGTGGGAACAAGGTGCTTGTGTGCTGCTGTAGCAGCAGTGAGGCAACCAGAGGTGCTAACAGCATTGCCAAGCTGGAGCTTGTAGGGAAGATACAGCAGCAGAGTGAGCACTGGGTTTTGGCTGAAGTTCCATGTCAGTCCTTGAGCCAAAGGTCATGCTGGTTCTTCTGACCCACTCCTTGTGGACCTGGCCCATAATTCCTTCAGCCCATGGCATGGTTTTATAGAGTGAGGACAGGAGCACTGATCTGTCTTTCATTGCATGGCAGGCAGAACAACCTGAGATGTGCCTTAACACTGTGGGAACTGAGCCTGCATAAGTGTATAAAATAGCCTTGACTGAGGACTGCATTTATCTTCAGGCTCTAGTTAAGATCCTTACATAGCCCTATCAGCATACATGATGGAAATAAGTCAAGATAACAAGGTCAATAACCAGAGAAATTGAAAACACCAAACAACATCCACGCTCTGGTATTTGTTTTGAGGAAACTAAAACAAGGCATAATCTGGAAAAACTGAAGCAATCGGTATAGTTACAAATATCTATTGTCTAATCTCTCTTAGACCTTGCTTCTCTTCATGCTGTTAGTGTGTTGGTGATAAATGACAGCAGGATCATTGAACAACCCTGAGTACTGCTATGAATGGAGCTGATGTAATTTGCCACTGTAGTTTCTGAATTTTTTTTTCTTTATTATTTCTTCTCTTTCCTTGACTTGTCTGCTTCCTTTTATCTTGCCTACCTGTCTTTTTTGGATTGAGAGCCACTGGGGCATCTTAGAGAAAGTGGTGAAAGACTGTACTGATCACTTAAGGAATTCTCAACAGCTCTAAGAGGGAGGAAAAAGGTCTTAGGGCCTTTCTGACGGGTTGTTGTAACTGCTTTGTCTTGTCACACACAAGTATATAACTCTGCTTCAGCATCCTGTGTTGCTGGGGTACCATTCAAAGGGGCTGCCACCACTGCAAAGTCACTATGCCATGTGATGGGGCATGTGCTGCAGAGCAGGATTGTTTGAGGGTCTGGTCTCTTCATCATAGCTTTCCAGGTAAAGATTTGGGGGAAATGGATTTATTAACACAAAAGATACATCTGTTTTCTCTTCCATGCCCTTCTTCATGCTTTGTGTTTCTTGTATCCCTTTTTCCCTTTGTTTCTCAAGAAATCTCCATAGCAACCTCCCTACTAGGAGGAGGAAAGAAGCCAGGCTAAGAGAAGCAAGAGAGAGGCAGCCTGTGAAAATGGCCTGGGTGTGTGATGGAGTTGTAGCTTTACCTTTACTAATTCTGTTCCTAAAAACTAACTGTTTGGTTTGGGCTGTTATCAAGAAAAGGAAGCATAAGGTGTGGTGGTGCCAGGGAGATCCACAAGGAGCAAGAATTACATCCATGCTGGTTTGAAGAGACCTCTGGAATCTCTAGTCAAACTTCCTGCTCAAAGCAGAACCGTTGTACATCAGGCAAGAGTGTGATAAAAAGGAGAAGAAAAAGAACACCGCTCTCACCATCAAACTAAACTAAAGAGCTGTATGCAAGATCTCCACAGCACAAAAACCCTTTAATTTTGAACAAAATTCCCCTGCAGCAGGAGCAGGATGATAGAGAAAGGAAGATGTAAGTTTGTGCACAGACCAACCTGGGGGATAAAGATAAGAAAACAACCATAAAGTTTACTTCCTAGCTTTTGGGAGAACAGTGACACTGGGGGTAGGACTGGGAAGCTGTTGCTGGAAACAGTGCCCAAGGCTACCTGGGGTTTGGGAGTGTCCTTGCCCAAGGCAGAGCAGTGCTGTTCCTGTTGCCCAGAGCCAAAGTTTGTGACTCCTTTAGAGAGGTGACCATTCTGACCCCAGCACATAATTTCTGGGGACATTGAAAAGTTCCCTCGCACTGAATCCACATTATGCATGCAGGTTAGCAGGAGGGAGGGTGGAGAGAGGGCTGACTGAAACACCCAGTGAAGGGCTGAAAACCTCATGCAGAAGCAGACCTGGTCTCCAGGAACCCAGAGCACAGGAGATAGGGACCTTCTTTCCCTGTGTGTGGCACTAGAGGAGGTTGCCAAACATTTCACTGCTGTATTTTACAGCTATGCTGTGGAGTCCACAGCCTGTTCAGTTCGCTCTGGATTGCCAGGCCAGCTGCTGTATAATCCCAGCCACGTTGGTAAGTGGAAAATGCAAGCCTAGAGGAATATGACCAAGCCTTGGTGAGACACAGTGCAATCATTCTGTGCCTTGCAGGCAAATGCAAGTGTGTTGTGATACCAAGCCCATGTGGAGAGGTTTTTGCCTGGAGGTTCATGCAGCTGACACACAGCAATACCACCTGTGGCAGGGCATGGATGTAATCCTAGGAGAACCCTGGAGCAGGGGGCAGAGCAGATATCTGGGCCCTGTCCAGTATTTGAATGCAATGTGAGAAGGCAGCTGAAGGATATGAGTGTCTACAGGGCAACGTAAGGAAAAAAATAAAAAGAAACCTCTTGTCTCAGCCTTGTCTCCTGCTCTCTCCATCCATGCCATGTTTGTGTGGCTTCTGAAAGATAAAGTACTGCTGGTGGAGAAGCCATCACATCCCTTGAAACTGCCCCATCCTTGGTGTGTGGTTGACAGCATCAAGAGAGCCTATTACCAAACTGAGGAGTTGATCCAGTCCAAGGCCATTAAGGAGGATGCAGAAAAGGAGCTGTTATTGTTGCCAAAGAGAAAATACAGCTGCTTAATGTGTGACAAAAACAGCCATGGCTCTGGGTTATGCCAAGATGACCTGGATTAGTCCCTCAGCTTCCTGACTTCAGGAGGTCTTGTGGTATATGAGAATGTCCTCATGTATGGTGGAGGGACTTTCAGATGATGGCATTCATACAGCAGGAACACAAAGATGCTGCTGGAAATGATGACTGGGAAGGGCAGTACCAAGGTCTCTGCATTCCCAGAGGTGGGAGGATGCAGAATATGGGCAGGCTTACCCAACAAAGCCAAGCTCTCCATCACTGATAGCCTCCAGCCTCCTCATTTCCTGCCTCCTGTCTCTCTGCTCTGGTACCCTTCCTGAAACAATTAAGGGGGGGAAAGGAAACAAAACCCAAAAGCTCACCCAAACCACTATGTGGGATTCAACTAAGCTTTTTTGCTGGGCTAGAATGAAAGGTTTCCTGTAGGTTCTCTTTGTTTATTTATTTTGCATAGCTGTTTTAAATTGTATTTAAAGAAATATAAAGAAAAAATTCTTTGTAAGGAATTTGTTTTGTTTGGAAGGTATTTCAATGGGACAGTGTTGGCTGTGTGTTTAAAAATGAGAAGGGGAGAATATGTTGTTTTCCAATTCTGGTAAGCCTTACATACTGCTTTGTTCAGTGTGAATCTGGATAAATAACACATTTGATTGAAACAACTGCCACAAACTCCTGCCTGCGGCTTTGAAGTTCAGTAAAATTGCGGCACCTCTTTGTTTAATTCTGCTAATAAATACGGTTTAACTTTAGAAACATTGTTTTATCATGTCCTTGCCTGACACAAGATACACAGAAATAAAACAAACTGTCAGTATTTACCAGCTTCACTGTGCTTTGCGTGCATGTGTTGAACAGGGATGGTGATGCAGTAAACATTCACACAAATGGGAATTGCTCTATAACCTAGGGATCCTGGACACAAGCCATGCAAGAGGGAGGTGAAGCAAGGATAATTTCCAGGACTGTTTCCATGTGTGACAGATTCATCAACAGGCATCAGTCAGAATAAATTTATATTTGATCATGTTTTCTTGTTGCCACTGGTGAATAAGGATGGAAGCAGAAAAGGCTGCTCATAAAATGTCTCATGTCTGTCTGCTGAGCCTTTGGAAGCTGTTTCCTGTGCTGCTCTAAAGGTGGGGCTTTTTTTGCAAAATGTCCTGTCTCTCAAGAGTCCTACCCGAGTCTGGAAGTGCCTCTGCTGGGTGTGTTCTGGATCTGTCAGGCTTTGTGTCTGCTAGGATGGCCTCTTGCATAGCTCTGTGGCTGGTCTTCAGATTTATCAGTGCAGAGAGAGATATGGTTGGGTGGTGACAAGGAGGGAAGACTGATGTGATGTTTTCCCCTCACGGATGTGTTGTGTCCAGGGACTTCTCAACACTCTGCTCAAGTTTTCCTGTCCTGTTTGGTGTCGGAGCAAAGACCAAGACTGAGCTATTTTCTAAATTTGGCTCATGTTGGGTGTCCCCTGAAAGGCATGTGCTAGAATCCCTGTGTGAGAGAGAAATGAAAGAGGAGGGGGTGAGCACCTTGCCTTCAGGTAAGGAACGGGACAGTGTGTGAAAAAAAACACTTTAAAGTTGGTGTGACATGGTGCATTACAGGCAGGTTTTTAGGAGCTGATCTTCCACGTTTTACATGGCTTATTTGTTTAATTCTAGTCAGCTCAGTGACTTAAACTTTTTCGCTTCACCTCACTTAACTTCTGTGTGCAGAGAGGCCTAAGCAATTGATATGACTTTTGCTTTTTGTGACTGTTATTTTCTCAGGCGTGTTTTTGATTATTGTTGTCTCTGTTGCAGTTTTGTTCTTCTGCAAAAAGGGTGCAAAGTACTCATACTCTGTATGTATTTTATTCCTTTGTCCTCACATGCATCAGTTTGAAAACAAAACGAAAAGACAGAGAGAAGCAAGGTTCCTTCCTTGTAGACTGTTCTCCTCAAGGGATGGATTCTCATCCATCTCTTAAAAGATATTAAAACCAGGAAACCAACATGTTACTTTGGATTTTCCCTGGAAGTAACTTATTTAGCGATTACAGGAGAGTTGTGTCATCATGCTTGTGATCCTGCATCTCTGCCATTTCTGTGCTTGGCTTTTGACAGAAAGCTTGACTTGCCCAAGATGTGATAATATTCTGGCAAGACACACGTGTGTTACACCTGTGTGATGTAGATCTGCAAGCCAACAACGTGGCATCGCTTCACCAAAGCAACCGTAACCCAAAATCCCCTTTTTTCCTCCTCATTTCTGGCTGCAGCAGTAAACAAACGCTTTGGGTTTGATTTGTGTAACAATATTATGATGTGCCCATCTTATTACAGTCTTCTTCTGGAGCCTCATGGAGTAGCAGTTGCCGTGTTACCTGCAGCCCGTGTACGGAGGTGAGGGGGGGCTGACTGGCACGCTGTCTTCTCCCTGTCTGCTGGTATTAGTATTCATATCAAAGAAAGCTGTTTGGTTCCCTTTCTCCTGGGCAACTGCAGGAGTCAATCACTGCTCCCTGATGTGAATGGCAACAAAGAGAAACTGTTCATTGATTCAGAGCAAAAGAGCCCAAGTGGGTGCTTTGATTTCAGAGAAACTCTGCCCTGCAAGGGATCTGCAAGGTTAGACTGCCAGTGTTTTTGCAAATTTTGTCCAAACTGTGACTCCCAAAGTGTTCTGGCAATAGAGTGAAAGACAAGCAGGCAGGCCTCATGGATAATTTTAAATTAATAACTATGACTTATATGTGCCAGTGTAAGACCTATGATTCCACTGTGAGAGTCAGACCGTAATTAAATATCTAACTCTGTAGTGGGGCTATGCTGGTGGTAAATGGGGTATTGACTTTCGGCTCGTATTTTGACTAAAACTACAAACACAATGTAAGGACTTCAGCAAATTCCAGTGCCTAAGGTGGTAATGTATTCTGTAAATCAATAATATATTAGTAATAAAAATGACCAAAGCATGCATCCATTAGGAATTCATAATAGAAATTTGTTTAGGTTATATAGTGTACGTATTGATTGCTGCTATTTAAAGATGAAGTATGTTTTTGAAGCAGAGTGCTTATATATGTAGCTGTCTACATTTTAAATTCATTTATTTTTAATATGAAGATGGACTTGATAACATGGGGAAATATGTATGAATAGAAGTCAGTATTTTATATTGCAAAATATTATGGGAATATAAGCGTGCTGAGAAGCCACAAGTAGATGTCTGATGCTTCTGAAACCTGAATCTTGGACTTCAGCAAAATAATAAGCAATATATGTGGCAGCCACTGTTTGCAACTCCAGGTTTCCAGGTAGCTGAGGTTTTTCTTGGCTTCATGCCTTAAGATTGAATTGCTTACCTGTCCATTTTGTGGTGGAGTGTATAATGTAACCTGATGTGATATAGGGGTAGTGTATGTATGCCCTGCTTTGCCTGTCTGCCGGGGCAGATCTGGGATGCTGCCAGCAGAACACAGCCCCTGCTCCTCTGCAGTGCTGCCGGCTCTCTGCAGCTCCCAGGGCTGGCACCAGGGGCTGCACTGCCAGAGGGGACTCCCGGGACAATGACAGGGCTGGGAGCACCTGCAGCAACCTGCCTGGGAAGTGGGATTTAGGGAATAATGCCCCTGACGCATCCCAGTAACGTCACACCAGGCCCCTGCATGTCTCTGATGTTGATTTGATATTGTGGGCTAGCTAATGACACCGAGAGGCCAGTTAAAATCCTTTACAGAATTACACTAATATATTAGATAGCCATACTAGAAGGCTGAATTAAGTAAAAACAAAAAAACCCAACACAGACAAACCTACTACACACATAGTGCCATACCTACCCTTTCATCCATCCTTCTAAACTGACTCTGGCTGATTAGTCCAGGTCCAGTGCATCTGCATTGTTACCTTCTGTAATGACGAAGGGTGGAGAAAATGATTCACATGCCATAGCTGCAGTCTTTGTCTCACTGCAGCAAATAAAAACTGTTTTAGATTACACAGATTATGGTTCATTATGAAAACAAAGCAAGCCTCTGACTGAAAAATCCCATCTGTTGGTTTGCATTAAGCAATTCCCTTCCTCCTCCTTGCCATTTTTTATTCCTGGGCATTCAAAGAAGCTGTCCTGAAACATTTTTTTCTATTTACAACCACTAAAGGCAGTATACAAACCTTCTCTTTGTGGATGAGCTTAGCAGCTCTGCATAAATGCTTACTGGAACTTTTGTGCTGTTTGGTTTTTTTGGTTGTTTTTTTTTTGTTTGTTTTTTGGGTTTTTGTTTTTTGTTTTTTTTTGGGGGGGGTGTTTGTTGTTGAATTTTTTAGCATGGAGTCTGTTTTGTTTTGTTTTTTGTTTTGTTTTTTCTCCTATAAGTTAATAAGTTCAGTGGGTTCCATGCAGCTAAATGTTCCCTTCCTCTTCCTGTTCTCTTTCTCCCAGATCTACATAGATCCTTAAAATACAAAGAAACTCCTATGATCCACAAGCCAGACTGTTTTCACGTTAGAGATCTCACCCAGTAATTTGTGAATCAGGCATCGGTGTGTTCCAGAAAAATACTGTCATTGTTTAGGGACTTCAGCTGATAAGGAACAAATCATAGATATATATATATATAAAAGTAAACTGTTCCATGGTAAATTGCTCACATGGTTAAAAATACTTACCTTATTTCTATCTCCATGTGTCAGACTTCAGCTTCCAGATCTTGAATCTTGCTTGCCGTTTTCTACTAGATTAAAGAGAAATATCTTCCCTTGGTGGTTACCTGCAGACTAAAATAGTCTTTTAGACTAGTTAAACAAACTAAGTAATTTTGGTGGCTCACTTGTTAAACTGGTTTTCCAGGCTCTACTTGATTTATTTATTTTTTTTTAAGTTCTTTTGCAAACCTCTTCAAAGTTTCTAGCAAACCCTGTGAAGTGTAGGCACCACAATGTGTGCATATTCCAGGAAGGGTCTCATTAACACCATATGCAGGGCAATTTCATCTTCCCACTTGTACTTATTATTCACCTCCTCATCCTTGCAGAGATGGTGTTTGCCCTTTGAGCTGCTGCGTGTCGTTCCAATTGTTATCAGTTATGGGAATGCTCCTGTTGCAGAGCGACTGCCTGCGAGGCTGTGCTCTCACATAATGAGCACTTCTTGTGCTCCTACATGGACTTGGATTTGTCTGTGTTCAAGCGTGGTCTGTAGATCAATCTGCAAAAAAAACCAAAAAAACAGCAAGGTCCGTGTCGTTACCTAACATTTCATCGGTTTTTGCGCTGACTGCAAATTTGGCAAGCACTTCGTCGAGAAGTGTGTTGAATGATTTTGGACTGATGAGGTTCTTGCTGAACTTCCAGAAATGCTTTAGTTGAGATGACAGTTCCACATTTACATTAGCTGTTGCTTCTCAAAAACTAACGCATTTTTCCTGCGTGCAAGTGGACTTACATTCTGTTTTTGTGCCTTTTTTTTTTTGTAATCTTGTTAGTAACAATGTGCCAGTGCCCAAAATAAAGCTGAAAACAGCAAGGAGGGTTCCTAAGAGGGTTGTGGGTTAACTCCTATTCTTCAGATTGGAAAATACTGGGTGTTTTGGTATTAATGTCTTTCCAAATATCTGCTAGAACAGAAAGCATCTCTATATCACTGTGAATGATGAATAATTCTGTTTGCCTCTTTCAAAATACAGATTGGAGAGAGTTACTGAATATTTGTAGGCAGTTCAGTTTGTGCTTGATAGCTGGTTGTCTTTGACCCACAAACCATACTAGTTTAAAAATACTGATGCTTCTTTAAAAATTCTGCAAGCGTATTTTTTCTTAGTTTAATGGTCTTCAGTTATTTCATTTGTGTTTTGAGCTTTTAGCGCTGCACGTTTGTGTTTCCAAACTGTAATTTGTACTTGTTAATTACACTGCTGCATTTTATTTTAAACTTATTTTTTTAAAGTGAAGGTAGACTATTTAACAAAAGAAGCCATTTCTCATGATTGCAGAGTTGGGGATTTCGTCGTCTGGAAACAGACTTCTCAGTTTACTGTCTGCATTTTTAATCTTAGATCTTAATTTCTGTTGGATTTTGTGTTAAATATTTTAACCTTTGAGGGCATATCCTAGCTAAAACTCTCAAATATTTGTGTTACCAGTCAACACTGTGATCTTTTTTTACTTACCAAGTAAAATTGGTTTGTAGTTACTTGCACATAGACATTTGTGTCTTTGTTGATGGTGGTGGTTTTGCTTTTGTTTATTGCTGATTTTTGGGGAGTAATTTTTTGCTTGTTTGTGGAATTCGTTTGTGTTTTTGTTTGATTGGGTTTTTGTTTTTTTTTTTTGTCTGTGATCAACAGAGGGCATCAATAAGGGCAAATATTACAGTGCATCAAAAAGACTGGCTTGACAATAAACTTGCCCAGGTTGTTACCTTTTGAAAAACTGATTTTTTGTTTACCCTATACAGTTTGAGGAACTTTATTACAGAATAATGAGTGGCATTAGAAGAATTGTAGGTAGAAAAATCTGCTTTATTTTATGGAGGTTTTTCCTTGTGCTCCAAAAATTCCCTTGGAGGGATAGTGGCACCAGAATTCTCTCCTCAAAAATGAAATGAGAGCACAATATGATGGAAATATGTAACAATTTTATTCTCAGACAAAGCAGAAAATTCTAAATGTGAAGTATAAATAACTCTAGAAGAACAATGCTTGAAGCAGGTACAAAAGGAAATGGATATTACAGAGAGAAGAAAAAGCGCTTGAAATGGATCTTTTGTTAGGTAAAAGTCAGTTTCTATTTAGAAAGTGCACTTAAATGTACTGCAACATAATTACATTAGAAATTTAGTTAATAATCTCCCAGAAAGTTTTCTGGAAACATTTCCCTGGTACTTTTTAATTTTTTTTTTCAACTTGAAAGAATCTTTCAAAACCCTTTAAGGGGCAAACAGCACAGGGGATTTACCAAGTGCCAAGCAAGTGCTTGGTTTTCCAAGAGCCCTTTCTGTCCCCTTCTGCCTGAGCATCTTCTGATGTCACAGCACTGCTGGGACTTGAAAAAAGTCCTGCTCTGTCTGACACCTTATTTATAGGGGAAGGAGAAATGGACTCTTTCATCAGGTTATTTTGCCGAAAATATTTCTTTGCCTTTGGGCCCACTATCTCTCTCTGATTAGGCTGGGCAAATATATCCTGGTTTTTGCTGCCACAGAGATCTGCAAAAGATTTACTTCTTTCATCTACCTCTTGAAGAAGGACAATTTGAAACAAGTCTAGTGATTGTGTTAAAAAGAAAAAAAAAAAGGATAAAAAAGAAAGGGTCTTCCATCCATCACAGTTGTTTGCAGTGGTTTTCTCCTGAAGCAACTCAGATAATTTTTTTCAGCCATATTTCCATCGAACTGGTGAGCATTGTGCCCTCAAGTGTAGCACTGCACCTGTTTGTTACTCATGCTGTATGCCTGTCCTTTTGTGTGCCACTGTAGCTCCTGTTCCTAATATGCACACATTTCTTCTTCTCTTTAAAGTGTCCTTTGGGGCACAGACCTTCAATTTTTTCAGTTGTGCACATGGATGTCTCCAAAGGAGCCCTGCAGTTTCCCATAGAAAACGTAATGGATCATGGTATCCATGCTGCAGGGACTTCCATAAAGCAGGGATGCCTTTTAACCAATATGAGGTTAGTGTTTTGTTGTTGTAGTGTATTTTTTTTTTTATTTTATTTTTTGGTTTGTTTTGGTGTATTTTGGGGGTTTTTTTTTGTTTTTTTTTTTTTTTTTTGTTTTTTTTTTTTTTTTTTGTTTGTTTGTTTGTTTTTATTTACTGACCGCAGTGTCTCTGTGACTACTCACACTTGTTACTGCTGGTTTTTTTTTTTTTTTTAATGCTTTTTAGGCTATTGTTAACCACTTCGAGGGCTGGAGTGGAAAATGAATAGAAACTTGTATCCTGGGACACCTCCAAAGCTGGTGGGCTGTGGGAGGGCAGGATTCAGAGCGTTTTATTGCCGATAAAAATGTAGTAAGTGAGTTTGGCCACACTGTTGTGCCCTGGCTGCTCCAGATCTGCAATGGCAGTCCAGGTGGTACCACGGGGTAGCATCCCCTCCCTACTACAAAGCCCAGAAACTCTCACCTTTCACATGACTTTTCTGGGAGCAGTTTATACTTCAGGGCGTTTCTGGGAGCCTAGAGCTGAGCATTATTTCAGGAGGTTTTTTTGGGTTTTGTGTGGTTGTGTTTTTTTTTTTTTTGGGGGGGGGGGGGTTGTTGGTTTTTTTTTGTTTTGTTTTGTTTTGTTTTTGGTGTTCGTTTTGTTTTGGTTTTTGTTTTTTTGTGACTCACCTTGAGATGAGGGCAGTATTGTGTGTGCATGTAAGTATTTTATCGACACACACCCATGCCTACCTATATCATGTTTCTGGAGCAACATTTGTACAGGTTATATTAGATGTTCTTAATAGTTAAGCATAGTGCTTGTTTTGAGCAGCTGAGCGCAATAGGAAACTTTATCACTCAAGATTGTAGTTGTGTTTTCTATAAGGTGAACCATTTTCTGGAGGTAATTAATTAATTTTAACGTTTTGCTATTTTCTACTGATGAGAAAAGGATATTACATGCAAAAATATATGAATTCCTTGAAAATCTGCTTTTACTTTAGATATATTTACACCTGGAGCAAGTGTGCATGTTTCAGTTCATTCCCCAAATTTAATTCTCCTACTGTTCTTTATTTTTAAGATTGAGGGCAAGTAAATAAAGTTGGCCACTGTTCAGATGAATGTAAATGCTTCTGATAAGCTCTTTGAAGCTGCTGGTAACTTCAAGGTGAAAATCTTGATATTTTGAGGTTAAAGGAGGAAGGGGAGTAATCGTCACAGAGTTTGGGGAGTCATGATTGAGAGGACTGAAAAGAACGGCTTGGCACAGCCTACTTGTAATTCTCGGTAGTGCATCAGCAAAAAAGGGTCTTGGATCTCATGCTGGTGTTCCTGGCATGGAGTTCATATATGGTATGCTATGGAAAACCTCATCCAGCAGCTAGGACCGGGTCATCTTTGCAGAATACTCACCGGTGATCTACAGTAAGAAGCACCCATTGGTTTCTAAAAATCGGTGACTTTTAAGGTGTGTTCAGTAGGGGATCCCAAATGTCATTTTGCCATGCAGAAAACTACACTTGCCATTTTGCCTATTTCATATACATCATGCTTTTCTAGAAGTTTAAGAAGTGCATATACATTAAAAAAAAAATACTGGAATGCAATTCTGAGAAGTCAAGATCTTAAGGTAGTCTCAGACTTCTATATAAAACTTTTACAGTTACGGCCAGTGGAAAGAACAAATTCCCTGTTGCTATTTATGGCAGAGACTCAAAGGAGCTGTGATGGCTAAAACACAAAGAAAAATCAGTTATTAATGATCTTTGATTTAGCCATAATACTTCCTTGAGATGGATAGTCTTTGAGGTCTGGCTAACTTCTTGTAAAATGAATGCTAAAGGTGACATTTTTGGCCTTAAATGTAAAACAATTGGTTTAAATAGTAAATACTTGAGGCCCCAGATTTTTCTGCAGATACTTGAGTGACAGGCTCTAATACTTTGGTAGAAATTTCTTTTTTGTCTCCCTGTCTTTTCCTCTGGACAGTTCTTCACATTTCACACAGTTCTCCTTTTCAGGCAGTATGAACTTAAAAATAGATTTACTGCTCTGATAAACAAGTCTGTAAACAGCACAAAGTAATCTTCACTCTGCTGTTCATCATTTCTGTAATAATGCAGATATTTCTACAGGAGCTTTAATGTTCCCCTTCAGAGGCTTTTCAGGGAACTGTAAATCAAAATTAAACTTTAACTTTGTGAAGGTATTACTTGGTAGGAATCTATTATTTGCAGTTCTTCAGCAAAGCTCCAAATACATCCAACCTGTCTAATTTTCGACAGCCCAAAAAGAATTGCTGAACCTGCTGAGTTCATTGGGTCTCTTCCTCACTTTTTTGTTTCTTGAGGTGGGTTAGTTACTTTGGTGTGGTTTTATGTTTGGGGTTTCCCCCCTTCTCAATCCTCCTCCCTATTTTTTTTCTCCTATGGTGAAAGTCAAATTAGGGATGTATTTAATCTTCAATGGCAGACTATCTCCTGCTTTTGAGAATGCATTTGTGTCTTGGCCTTCTCAGTTATCCTCATCCTGCTTCCTGTAGCCCAGGGCTGTCACCTCCCAGTTCACTGTGGTACAAGATGCAGAAGAACACTTGGGAAATATCCATCTGGGCCACCACTAAATCCTACTGAAGCCCATTCTAATGGTAAACCTAAATCAGCTCTGCTGGTAACAGGGAAGCTATTCTAGCTTTGCATTATTTTAGAAAGGGTAGGAATTTAAGCTAGTGTTTTAAATGGGAACAAAAACAAAATATAATTTTAAATGAGCTTATGATATAGTATGAAATCTGAAAATTATGAACAGATTCTTTTTACTTAATGTTCTTAGGCTAAACCCTTGATGCTTATTTATCTAACTGCTTCTGTAATTATACCTGTTATGGTGGTTTATAAGTTTTTATATGAGATTAAAAAATTAACCTTACTAATGGCTACAATTAAAATCTACACTGGAGTAATTTGAAATGGGGCAAATTCTGTTATTACTCAAATCCTACTTGCTTCACCACATTAATTTGTGCTGTATTAAATTTGAGATACCAAGGTTGTTCAGCAATGTTAGAGACAAAACTTCTCTGATTTTGAGTTGTTTTTTTTTGGGGGGAGGGGGTTTAAAGACAGTTGAGTGCCTACTGTAACAACAATAACTTTGAGGTGGGTAAGAAATAAGTGGCGTGTTTTTCCTTACTAAGGACTCCAGTGAAATATGAGGTGTACGGATTTGTAAAAAGGACTGGTCCCTGTGGCTCAGAACCTAATGCTTCCTTCATTAAGAATACAAATGTCTCAATGTTGCAGACTAGGGATATAAAAGCCCGATATTTTAATAATGTCACTGTTAGGCTGGAGGGCAAGTTTATCATAAGGGTTGGTTATAGAAATTAAACACTACAGTGCAGGGCTTTAAACTCAGACACTTTCCCTGTCTGTGCACAGCTTTCCTATGCTTGAAAGGTAATTCATATGGAGGAAACCTGTAAATTTAAAGAACATTTGTATCTAAGTATCTAATGTGCCTTTCATTACAAATTGGATGATCCACTGCAAAGAAGAAGATACTTGGGAATAGCTTTTTTCCTGTGATGTGCCCTAAATATTAATGTACTTGCATTCAACATCCCCTTGGAGGCCACGTTTTATTTGTCTGTTGTTCTCAACTTCTTACTTCTGCTTTAATTAAATTCATTAAAGTGACATTTAGCTCAGGCTGGGACTGTGCTTCTGACCTCTGATTTGAAGGCAGGTTGTCATGTATTTTTGAAAAGCACTCTAAATTCAGCCTCCCTTCCTTCTAAAAATCTTTCACTTTCTTCCTATGACCTGAGCTAACCTTTTCTGAGCTGATTCCATACTCTCATCCCAACAGAAATCCCCCCTTTCCCTTCTCCCCATGCTGGTTTGGTTTCTTGGTGAATTATTGAGTTGACCTGCACCATGGAGGGGTGCAGCAAGCACAGAGCTGGATGCACATCCAGCAGCAGAGCCATGGCTGGAGATAGGAGGGTTTGTCTTGGGGAGAAAGCCAGGATCCCTTTTCCTTTCACCAGCACTCTCCTGGCAGGTGGACTTAGCCCAGAGCACTGTCTCTTCAGCAGCCTGCAGGGTGGTGATGCCTTGCTCCAGTGTAGAGCTCACCTCTCCATAAGGGGGAAATAGGTGAGGATGAAGCCTTGTTGAAAGGCAGGTCTGTTGCAGTTCTGAGAGTTTCCCATCACTCACTAGTGAAGCAGCAGCCCATGAGTACCAGAGGGTGGGAATGGAGAATCAGAAAGGAAGTGCAGTATTGCTGGTGCACTGCTTCCTCCCACAGGAGGAGACCCTGATTTGGGTCTCCCTGTCTCAGTCTGTCTTCACACAGTGCCTCAGTCACCTCCTTCTGTCCAACTCCTCCATTCTACCATTCTAAGAGCTACCGTCTTGATTCTGTGGTTTTGTTCTTTTATCACTTCATTTTCTTCTCTCCCAGGGCCTTGCAATGACCGATGAACACTCATCCCTGGGTGCAAATGCATCCACTTCACTGTTGTTGTCTTCTTCTGGTGATCTTCCACAGTATACTTTGCCCACTGTCTGTGGGTTTCTTTTCTCTTCTCTAGGAAGCTGCTGAGACATTCTAAGAGAATCTAATGCTTCTTACTCATAAGGAAAGCTTCTCCATACTTGGAGTAAGGGTTTGGAAATGTAGGGGGAGAGAATAAAGGTATTTATCAGCTGAGCGTGGCAAAGAGATGAGGAGTATTGGTGGTATGAAGAGTGAGCAGCAGTAGAATTACCCCAGAATGTAGCTGTCTGGTGCTTAATCCTCTGGCTGCTGTCCCTGGGCTTTTTGGGCATCCAGAGGGTGGTGGAAAGGTCCAATTGTCTGTCCATCACTGTTTTGAGATCTTGGGTGCCTAGAAATGTGGAAGGAGATCTGCCATGGAAATAAAAGCTGCTTTCCATGAGGCTTATGCATGGAGACAGGCTTGCTTCAGAGATGTTCAGTTTAGGACTTGGCTAGGTTTTGGAGTTTTTTGTGCTCCTGTTTGTATCCATAGTTGTGTCACCTTGGAAAGTTCACTGATTGTGTGTGAATTTTGGCAGTCCCTACAGAAAATCCTCTCTATGTTTGCTACAAACTTCTGTGTATCCTTTTAATTGTGGGGGAGTGCATCAGTTATAACCTTACAGATGAACATCTACTATTTTCACTCATAAAAGCTGGGAGCAAATCCCTAGCAGATGCCCCTTGTGTGTTATAATGGAGATAGAGTAAGAAATTTATGGAACCATAAGATAGTTGACCTCAACCTCCACATAAACAGCGTGGGGAAGTATATGAGGATTTTCTGGTTTTTAGCTTTCCTTTGCTTGCTTTGGCTGCGGTGTTGCCCAGCCTTCTGCTTCTCTTCTGTCTTTCTTTGTATTCTCCATCCCACCATGTAAAAAGATGCTGTTTCAGTTTGTGAAGTCTGTTCACAGCTGGCTGTTTGCTGGGTAAGGGGGATCAAGGTGAAGGTGACCAAAGGAAAGTTGCAAATTGCTTTTGATATCATCTATAAAATAAGAAAGCTCAAGATGATCTAGGAGGATGTGGGTGTTTGATTCATGTGGGGAAACCAAAGCTGAAGCCACATGCTTCACTTTCTGAGGATACATCCAATTCTCTTCTTCCTTTCTGTGGCAGATTTGAGAGTGCTTAATGGGAGAGATAAGATAATGTTCCCATTTAGATAGATGAGACAGCAATCAGCTGAGGCACACAGGGCAGAGCTGGGAGTGGGGACCAGGACTGTCCAGCCTTGCACTGCTGATGGCTTCAGCTCTTTGGCCACACTGGCTGCCTTCAGTCTTCATTTCTTCCAGGGGGAGCTGGATATGGATGTTGCAGGCATTTGCTGCAATGTCTTGGCACCAGCCTTTGTCTGTAGGATGCACCTTTCTTTAACCCCGCTTCAGGCTGAGAGTAGAAGAAAGGCTTTTCCACCCTGTCCCTCTAGAAAAGGCAAAGCTGTTTGTTTTGTTTTGGATTTTTTTTTTTTTTAAATTGTCAGCATCCATAGAGAAACTGGGGGGAAAAAAATGGTATTTTAATATTTGCATATTAATCATAAGATTTCAGAGAACTTTGGACCAACCAAGCTATTTTAAGCTTGTCAGAACTTTGTTGATATTGTGAAAATAGTGGGAAACGGGAGTATTGGATGCTTGAGAAATGTTTGTTGTCACCATCGTTAACCCAAGCTTTTGCTTGCTATTGATATTGTTCTTGGGATCAGAGGCCAGACATAATTTGGATTAAGGACAAGAGAGAGAAGAAATACTGAGCAATGTCTGCATGCTGCAAACAAATGCACTAAGGAGACTTTATATCCTGATAGGGAAAGGTAGGGCCCTGGTTTAGAAAAGCACTTCAGAATGTGGAGTGAGCCCTACAAAGGCCATTGACTCACTGACTGAAAGGGATTTCCACTCCTACCCACACCTGAGTAGGCTTGAGAATAAGGGGAGAGGGACTTTTTTTATTTATGATTTTTTTTTTCCCCACAGAGCCAAGGTGAACTGTGGGAGTATTAAATACTGCAAAATTACAAACACAGAAGCAGTCTTCCAAATTACTAGGAAACCTCTTCCCCCAGCATGCTCTGTTTGCACTTGGGAACAGTAAGTCAGATACTTAGCTGGGCAGACCAAATCATATACAGAGCTTGTGAAAATAATTATCTCTACAATTCCAGCTTTTGTTTCACGGCCCTTAAATATGCACTGAAATTTCGCTCTGAAAATTCTGAGCCAGAACATGATTTTGCTGGAAAAATTGCATATAAAACCTAATTAAAAGCATCAACCCACACTTTTCTTTTAAAAGTACATCTACTACCATCATGCCTCTAAATGTAACAGAGCTCAACAAGTCTCTAGCAGCCAAGGAGACACGTAATTTAAAGGCTATTTCGGCATTTGATTAAGCACACAGTGATAACTACAAGCCCGTGCCCTGCAGGCATGACAAGAGGCAATTATGTTCTGAGGTCAAAAGCGAGGGGGAGAAAAAGCACAAGATTTTGATGACTTACTTAATTTTCCAGCTCCTGAAATTAGCAGAGACAAAGGAGTTCTAAATCGCCCAGATAAAATCCTGTCATTATCTGTTGCCTTTTCACCCTCCGCTCTCACTTTGCCCTGCAGAAGCTCAGGAGGATTATTTTCCACCAAATGGCTGCACTTAAAAAACTCAAGTTGGCACACATTTAAACGTTAAAGAATTTGAAAAACACTCTCTTTAAGTTCTGTATTTGGTTGGCTGTCTGCACACAGAATCCTGGAAAAAGACACCTGTTTTTCAAAGTAGTGAGCAGCCATCAGCTCCTCTTGACTTCAAGCCAACAATTAGGTCACTTATTTAGGAAATTAAATAAGGAGCTCAATGAGAGACTGCGAAGATAGGGAGCTGCTCAAAGAAGAGAGAAGTGTATTAATGAATTAATACAATCGTGCTGTGTATTTCACAGATGGGCTTTGATGTATCTTGTTTCACAGCAAAAAGCAAAACGTCTTTGCTCCTTACAGGAAAACCAGTAAAAATGATTAAGTAAGATTATCATATAGGGACACAACAACAAAAAATGTGTTTACAAGGAGATAAACAGCCAGCCTCTAATCTCCCTTCGCAGTATTTATTGCAGATACTGGAGTAGAAAAAAAAAGCCATGCAGAGCGAGTGATTTGGTGGACAATGGCAGGATGGAAAACATGTGCCTATTGCTTTAGGAGAAAGCACGATAGTAGAGCATGCTGTATTACAGTATTCAGCTGCTTCTAGTTTTTCCAGGGTGTTAAATTTTTTATGCTTTTTATCCAGAAAATAAATGAAAATGTTGACTCCATGATACCACAGGGAGATGTCTGAAGTGAAAGCTGTCCTTACAGCAAGCAGTCAAGTGATTATGTGAAAAGCAAAAAGGCGAATTCCAGGAACTTTAAAGCTGAATCTAGAAATGTTTGCATCCGTCCAGAGATTCTTTACTGGAGAGTAGTACATGAGCTGCTATTTTGGGGGCATCCTTGGAACTGATACACATGCAATTTTAGTAGATCAATGCTGTGAATTCTCATGTATAGGAGACACACCCATGATACTAGATATGTGTTCTCATTTGAGGTAGAGAAATATCTTTAATGGTTTTGTAACTTGCTGCTAGTAATTCTTAATGTCTTATTTCCAGCATAAGACAAGAGTTAAGGTTAGCTGCGTTTGTACAGTATTACTGTTTGACAAATACACCAAGTTTGTATGAGTGAATTCTCAGGCATTTGATTTTTGTGATTTTTAAGCAGGATTTTCCTCAGCCCTCATGTGTTTAATTTCTTTCTTTGATATAGAATAGTTACTAAAAAAAAAACAAAAAGAAAAACAAAAAACAACAACCAAAAAAAAAAAAAAAAAAAAAAAAAAAAAAAAAAACCAAAAAAACCAAAAAAACAACCCAAAACTTAGGCATTAAGAGCAAAAGTATACTTTCTGAATCGTGTGGCTCAGAAGTTTTGTATTCTGTAGTGGGAACTGAAAAAAGTAAAGTAGTATTAACAACTCTCTTTGCCCTTTGTATAGCCTGTGTTAACCTTCCAAGGAAAAAAGATCCAAATTGCCCAAGGACTGGGCCAAACCATAGCTCCAAACAACTAATATTGCCTGTAAACCTCATTTTGTCATTTTTTTGGCAGTTAACAGGAGTCATCTAAGCACATGGCAGGAGGAGGGAGGGCCCTTGGCCTCAGCATTCTGCCAAAAGCTGCTAGAAACCTTCTGCCTCCCATGTCACCAATCTGCTCAGGTTTAGCACAGAACAGGCTTGAGAGGAGAGCTTGCCACAGCTCTTCTCCAAAATCAGAATCCTGGCATCAGAAGTTTTTTGGTCAGCACTGGCCTTCTGCCATAGAGTCCACAGTTTGACGGAGCAGGGCCTGCTGCAGGCTGCTGTGGACAGATCCCTGGGAGCAAATTTAATACCTCTTGAAGGTGTTTGTAGGGCAGGCTGAAATTGCTGGGCTCTGCTGACTCTGCCTTTCTGGCTGGCTTATGTCTTCTATCAAATGTTGTCTCTAACAGTGTCCCATCCTTCCTCCCCTCTCCTTGACTGGTGGTGTCAAGCCAAGGGTAAGAATGAGGCAGTGCTCCTTAGAGGTTCGTGCTTGTCCTCCTCATTTTCCTCCTCTTGTAACAGGAGAAGTTGGTGGCAGTGAGAATGTATTGCATTACACAAATGCGTGGTGCAATATGAGCCCAGGGCAAAACTGAGGACATCTCAAGTGATCCAAACCCTAAAGCTGTGCTAATTGTGCAAGCTATTATTCAAGAATAAGAACATGTCTGTCTTGGGAGTTTGGCAATTAGTCCAGGGAGGGTCTGATATCAAAGTAATCCCTGCAGATGTACAGAAATTGGAATCTGAGAATCTGTCCAGTGATACATAAATGAGACAGCTGACAATAATAGAAGGATTCATGGAAGTCAATGTGTTGGATTGCTACCAGACAGACAGGGCTTGGTATGGTCAAAATGGTATTCTGAGAAACATCAACATACTCTTATTTTCCATAAGCAAATTTATGGTTTGTGTGTACCATGAGGAAGTTTTATGGAACAAACAGCAGAACATTGGATGGGATTTTTGGTTTAGGGGGAAGGTATTTTGGTGCTCTTATAATGAGGCCAGGAGGAAGGGGAGTTGTTGGAAGATGCCTGGTATCAGATGGGCCATGGATTTACTGGAGGCTTAAACCTCTGTCACCATCACACAGAGACAGGCTTGGGTTGTATGTTGAGTTTTATGGTTGGAAGTGTACAAATGTAGAAGGGGAGGGCACATCATCCCTATATCTGGAAACCATTTTGGTGGGGGTCAGTTTTCATTCTTGTGTAATAAAGGAGGAAAGGAGTTGGCTTTTATTTCAGCTTGTGACTGGTGTGCTAGGCTGGGAAACAAGTATTTGGTTCCTAGCATCACCATGGATTTCCCATGAGGTCTTCTGGAAGCTGCAAAACCCTTCTGTGACTGAATTGAGAAAGACAATGTGTAGCTACTTCATGTGGATATTCAGGGATTAATATATTCATATTCGTCAAGCTGTTTAAGATCTTTGGATCAAAGAGGCTGTGAAGATGGGAAATACAATTGCTTGTTGTCAAGTGACATTGTTTACTAATACTTTAGGGCTTTGTTTTCAAGGCATCTCAAAGTGTGTTTCTTTTTTTTTCTTTTGCAAACTGTAGCCTGGATTTCTTTTAAAACAGGTAAGATTTCTGAGAGCTCTTTAATTTCACAAGTATTTGCCAGCTATTTGACTGTCTAGGCAGATCCAATGCAAAGCTAAGACTGAACTTAAATAATCTGGTATCCCATAAATTGGCCTTTCCATGGAAAGTATCACTGCAGGGCCCAAACTTTGGGATGCTTGCCAAAACCTGCAGGCCATCCCCTGGCATGCTGCAGGCTACAGCAAAAGCCTGCATTAGGCTCACTAGGATCACTTTTTCTGAGGGCTAAGAAAAGGACCAGGAGCAATACAGATGTTATTACATCTGCTATAGGACAGGTGCAATCTTGCTGAGCAGGTGGGATCCCGGTGCTTGGGTTGCTTGTTGTCATAAAATGTTCTTTGCTTGTTCAAGTACAGTGCAGGACTGTAATTTTATATATCAAAGCTAACTAGTTTTTCACCTGGTAAGTAGAAATAATAACAATGCCATAGTTGCTATTTACCTGTTTCAGTAAGGAATTTCTAAAGCCCTAGATAGAAGAGATCTATAGCTCGTTTTTTAAAATGAGAAAATCAAATCACTGAGTGGAGAAGTGATTTCTCTGGGCAGCGAGCGGACCCGTTTCTGCAGATCTTATCTGAATGGTACTGAAGCTATCTCAGCACAGCATAAGGGTGGAAGCTGCTGCTGAGCGTGATCCCGCTTTTAATTTTAGTCTCGGTGTGGGAAGTCAGTGTTGACCGTGTTTCTGTGTTAATCCTTGCAGCTTTCAGCCGTGCCCCAGTGCCCATGGCTGTGGTCCGAAGGGAGCTGTCCTGCGAGAGTTACCCCATCGAGCTGCGCTGCCCGGGAACAGATGTGATCATGATTGAAAGTGCCAACTACGGCAGGACTGATGATAAAATCTGTGACTCTGATCCTGCTCAGATGGAGAATATCCGCTGTTATCTGCCAGATGCCTATAAGATTATGACTCAAAGGTATAGTATTTAATATTCTTTGTTTGCTGACTGTTGGTTTTTTTTAATCCGGAGTGTACACACCAGTTTGTGTGTGTGTTTGCATGAGAAAATGCAGGTACTTAGTCTGGATGTATGTGCACAGAATTACAGCTATCATTGCTAAACTGTGGGTTTAACCGAGTTGGTTTAGCATCACGCAGTATAAATAACATTTCCTGTAAGTGCTGCTCATCAGTCATCTTGATTCTCACTGTGTCCCAGTTTTCCCTCTGAAATACCTAAATATCAAGGCTCTTAATGAATGTGGAAGTGAAATCTTAAAATGCATATTCACTAGTTTTTGTGCTGTGTTCAAACAGAAGGCCAGTACTCTCCTTGAAACAATCAATATTTTGTGTTCAGAATAACAGTTACAGTTCTCAAAACACAAAGAGGCGTTTGCATCCTTCCTTGCGTTGCCAGGCTTAGTTTTAGGGAGGATCTGAATTTCCAGTCAAGCATTGGTATTCTCATTGATGAATTGCTAAATTTCTGTTTAATAACTGTAGCTGTTAAGTGTGGCTGCTGCATTTGGAAATGGTAACTGAGAATACAGTCAGACATGCAGACAGACTCCTGTCTGACTTGCAGAGCCAGGGCCTAACAGTTTATTCCAACCTAGAGGTGTCTTGGTTATGAAAAGCCTCTTAAATGTTGCTGAATTTTTAAAGATATTTTCTGGCACAAGTGGTGTTGTGGGAAGCATTCATAAGTCACAGCTCTCAATGTGTAATTGAATTCAGTAATACATTCCTAATGCATGAATAATTATTTAATGCATTTGACTGTTAATTAGTAATAGAGATTAGTATTTCAAGGTATTAATAATGGCATTGGCATTAGGCAAAGTGTTGCTAATTGATGTCATGACAACAGTGTTTGGGTCCTAACAGTGACCTCATGGCTTAGAGCAGTGCAGGGTTTTAATGGAGTATCTTGCTGTTGTTTGCTGTGAAATGCTTTGCACTAAAATGGACTGGTGTGAGCAGCATGAGTTTGAGCTGTGTTTCACATGCTAACTGCTGTCTTTGACTTCCCGTGAGAAACTGGTCCATGTTGAGTATTTAGGTCTCAAAATGTTGAGAAGTCTCGTGAGAAATGTCCCCACTGCTGCATGTAGCTCCTCTAAGACCATTCTTTATGTTGGACTTCCTTGCCTAGCTGGTTGAAGTCTTGTTTATAGGGCTGTGCCAGCTGACATTTTCAAGAGAAGTAGGAAGGGTAACAACGTGCCATCAGCCAGTCCCTTGGATTTGGTGTGGTTTTAGTGGAATTACTGTAATTCTCCTGTTCAGGTTGTTAGTGGCTTCAAGCAGAAACCCTTAATCCTCTGCATATTGGCAGAATAAAGCCATGTCGTCTCCTCTGTGGCCCGTTACAGAGTACAAAGTATTAATATTTTTAGATATATATGCATTAATGTCCTCCAGGCAGCAGCTCCAGAGCCAAATGCAGAGCTCTGCAACCTTCTGGTCAGTCCCTACATGTAGCAAGTCTGCAATAAACTTTGGCTTTTGGGTCAGGGAGGGCACATAATCGTCTTCTGTGCCTGTGGCACTGCAATGGAAACTTCTGGTGATTACTCACCTCCAGGTATGATTAGTGCAGGCTCAAATGGCTTAGCAGAGAGTTAGCAGGGAAGCTCATCTATGGAGCAAAGTATCTCTGTTCTTCTATTTGGGCAGAAAGTGGTGCTGGAGAGGATGGACACTGAAGGGAGGAAAAGGTGTCCTGTTATTGGGTGCTATTGAGTTTCTTGAAAATAATTGTAGCCTGATGTAAAAAGACAGGTAAAAAAAGGAGAAAATATTCTACTTTGCATTTTCGTCAGTCTCATTTCTTTTTTGAAATCTCCATTAATTCAAAGAGTTGAAACAATTTAAAAATAAAGCCATTAAAATGAAATATGTTCTTAAGATGCAAACCAGTCTGTCAGCTCACAGCTCTGAGTACACTTTACAGCTGAGCCTCTCAAAAAAGGAGTTTAAAAGGAAAATTGTGACAGCCTAGTAGTTGTGGCACTAACTATGGCATTTTCTTCTGAAAACCTCTACCTGCAAAATTAATCAATTTGGCAGTATTTGGGTGGGTTTGCAGATTAATGCAGGCTCTAACATAGTGAGCTTGTCTTTGTTAATGCTGCAGGGTGGGGGAGCAGCTACTGGGACCTGAAGATTGTCATGACAGTGAAACCTGCATGGCAATTGAAGCTGTCTGTGTATGGAAAGAAAAGTGGTATGTGCAATGCGTGCTTATTATGCATTGATTAATTATTGCACTCATAAATACACAGTCCCCTTGTAGGCTTGGTAATAAGTAGTCTCACTACTGGCAGATTTTAATCAGCAACACGGCACAGCCAACTCAGACACATTCCGGCTTGGCTGTGGGGAGGGAGAGAGGGAAAGATGGGAAGGAAAGTGTGCGTGAGACAGAGGTGGTGTTAGTGTGTGAGCTCAGGCTGTGAGTGAGCAGATTTATGGTAGAGATTAGTGATTGCTCCCCCAGCCTACTCCCACCGAAAAAAACCTGGAAAAAAAACCCCAAAAACCAACAGCCTGAGCTGACATGTTCCTTTCTTCTGTACGCTTATATAAATTAATTTTTGCAGATGACTATGTAGGTTATTTTGAAAGGGAAAGGCATAAATCTTATGGTGTGTTTGTGGAGCCCCCTAAGCAGAGGGAACACAAGGAGTTCTTGCTGCAAGTATTGCCCTTAAACTCTCTACAATCTTGGGAGTACTGCTTGAAGTAAAAACAGCTTGTAGGGAGGTATTTTATAGGACTTTAAATCTCTGATTTTTTTTTTTTAATTTTGCCAGCTCCTCCTTCAAACATCTGAGCAGCTGTTGTCTGTAACAGCTCAGAAAGTGTGCTTTATGAACTGAAGTTTTTCTGATGTGAGTGCTTAGAAAAAATGTATTTTGTAGCACGTTTGCTTTGGAGAAGCATCTTTGCAAGGCCTGTAACAAATAATTAAATTCTAACCATGCCCATTGTAAATTGTGTGCACTGTACCACGGGAGACTTTGCTATGTCCTCCCTTGAGCGACTGTGCCACAAAATTAACATATCATCCATTCCAACAGCCAGAGTTCTCTGTGAACAATAGGGAAAAGTAGCCTCCTATTCCCTTAAGACTTGCCTTTGTTTTCATAGTGTTAACACAGTTTAGTATATTAAAAAACCCTAAAGAAAAAAGGAAAGAAAAATAGCTTTTGGTGTGCTCTCTTGAATTTCCTGTTGATGCTTCCCACCAAGGAAGCATCCTGGGTTGAAAGCAAGGGAAGGAAGAAGAGGGCATCAGGTTTTTGCATGTATGTTCACCAGAACTTTGTGCTGTCAATACCACCTTTGCATTTAACTTTGAAGTTTGGAACGTTCTTTTCCGTAGACTTTAACCTCAAATGTTAAAAAGGGCAGTGGGGAGAGGGAAGTCCAAGTAGGAACAGTAGGAAGTGCCTGACACGTGGGTACACATACACAGAGCACTTTTATTTTTTGCCCTACAGGCAAGAGCAAGGCTTTCCCTTTGCTTTTCAGATCCTTGTCTACCTCAGCCATCATCTGCTATTCTTAATCTGGAGGAAGGAAAGGAGGGATGGAATAATGAGGCAAAATGACAAAACCAGCAGGCAGAGCAGAAGAGACGGCAGAAACGTTCACAGGTCTCAGCAGTTGTTCCCAAGATCAAAGCAAAATTCTTTCTGCCCTAGAAGATGTGGAAGGCTCTTTCTGGGGAACTCTCGTCTCTCTTAACAGCACAGAGAGCCCAGTTTGCAAAGTAGGCAGTGTTTGCCTTTTGCCACAGCAGAACCATGCAGAGCTCTTGTGTGCTGCACTTACCACTTCTGGCTTGGGGATGAGGGCTGCTGAAAGCTGCTCAGCTATCTCCTCTCTTCTCCCCTGAAGGGAGGCACAGCTGGGAGGTGCTAGATGTCCTGCTGGGCCTGCA
This sequence comes from Acridotheres tristis, assembly GCA_037013685.1. Taxonomy (NCBI): domain Eukaryota; kingdom Metazoa; phylum Chordata; class Aves; order Passeriformes; family Sturnidae; genus Acridotheres; species Acridotheres tristis. The sequence continues at coordinate 16,572,449 of CM072888.1, forward strand.
GTAGCTTAGCTGAGCTAATTTCCTTAAAGTTTCAGTCGGATCTGCATGGCTTGTCGCTGTGGTTTCAGTGCTGACATCATTGATGAAGACTGCAGGTCAAGACTTAAAGGGAAAAAATAGAAAAAGTGCAAGACTGCAGGAATGTATGACTGTGGTCAGATGCTCTCAGATTCCTCTTTAGGTTCATCAGAGGGCTTAATCATTTTATGTGAGAAGGGGCACTCACAATTCTCTTGGTAGTTGGAGGGATGGTAGCAGGCACTTTGCACAGCATAGGGGAGAATAAATAAATTGAATGAAGCAGCTTGCATTACGCTGCAAAGATTTTTCATCTCCTGAAGGGCTGTGTTTTGCTAATGTTTTTGGTTGATGACCTGAAAAATGCGGGAGTCTGAAATGAAGGCCATTATTATTGTAATAATATTGCATTTCATGGCGTGCTGTTATTGATGTTATCATCTCTTGCAATTTTCAAGACACTTCTCAAATGTCAGTGATCTGCACTTGCATTGGGAAATAAAGGGGCAGGATTACCTGTATTTTACATCATTCACATTGGTCATTCACAAAATGGCCACTGGTTTTGAACAGACTAGTTTTGGGATGTTCTTGTGGAGTCTTGTATATTGAGTAGTTTGTTGCAGTGGGGAATGTGCAGAGGACAAGGAGAGCTGCAGAGCTGGAGGCTCTGTACCGACAAAGCCATCATCAGGACTGAAAGGGATAGCTTCAGCTGAACTGCAGCGCAGTTGTGTCAGGCTCTACAAAATTAATGGCATATTTCTTAGAAAACAGCCCCCTGCTTAGATGCTGTCATCACCTCTGACTCAGATACTGAATGCCCTATTTGGTAGGAACCCCCCACCATCCTCCTCTGCATCCTGAGCACATTTTGGTAAGACTGCCAAGATACTACTCATTTTTCTAAATTTGTTACCACACAGATGGCTTGAGAAGTACATTTCTGAAGGACTGAGATACTGCAATGGGAAGCTAGGCTTTCTGGGAAGCCTCAGTCTGGCGCTTTGAGATCTCCACGTGAAAAGCATCAATATGGAAAAATACTAATGTTTCAGTGAAACAGTTTTTGTAACCAAAAAAAAAAATCAATGGGGAATACTGAAACTCACAGTCCCTGGATTCTGATTTTGAAGGTTAGAAAACAAGCCTCACCACTTGGTTGAACCATCTATTTTCTCACCATGTGGAAAGATATTAAAATGAAGGGAATCCTGTTAATCTCACCTGAGCCTTGACCCTGGGACAAGGGCCCATATGCTATACTACTAGGACAGGGAAAAAAATCAAAAATAACAACAGTTAGTCCTAGTGGGGTTTTGTGCACTGGGCTGTTGAATCACTCTAAAATAGGTTGCTACTTCCTAGCCTACACAGTCTTAATTTATCCTACCTCTTCCTTTCCTGAAAATTATGTCGGAGTAAATTCTTAAAATGACAGCTCGTTGGAATTGCCCTGGTACCCTAAGAAATCAGTTTGCCAGCTCAAATATCTCAGATGATTGCAGCTGCTATGGTAACACATGAGGAGGAGGCAGTAGCTTCTGAAGGTAATTAGGTTCCAAACCATGGAAGGCTCTGTAGATCAAAAACAGGGCTTTAGGCCTCCCTGGGTACCACTTGGTATCTGGGGCCAGCTATAAAACACCACACTTAAAAGAAATAAATAAGTAGTTGTATTATGCTGTGGCTGTTGGGTTTTGGTTGCTCTTAGCCTGTGACTCCAGTGCACTGCCGTTTGGGAAAATCCAGACTTGAGCTGAGAAAGCAACATGCAACCAGGCAGCCCTTGTGGCCAGAGGGAAAGGTCTCCTTGATGTGGGCATGCTGGAGGAATTCGTCTTTGCTGTTCTCTAAGTTTCATTTTTTCCCAGTATTTTGTTTTGTTTCTTGCCAGTTCCCCCCCCAACCCCGGCCTTAACTGATAAAGAGAAGACACAGGATAATCTCTTGGGTAAATCATATCTTGAAGTGGCCTTGGAATCTCTGAACACATGATGTGCTGAAAACCATGCAGGAAAAATCCAGGTTTATTACTGCATCCATTACTTCACTAGTGTGAAAGTGGCCACCTCCAGCCTGTCAGAGGGAAGGAACTGGCCAGCCCTTGGCAGCCTTTCACATGTACCTTTTGCCAGTGGGAGAAGACCTGTGTGAAACATACTCCTGTAATCTGTTTTTCTTCTGAGTGTTTGAGACTTGAGAGCAGCTGCTCAGTTGTTAACATGGGAGGAAGGGTTGAGCAAGGATGCATGTGTTGCTGGCAGCAGAGTCCTGGAACTACAAGAAGGGTGCTCAGGGAAGATGCAGCTTTAGGCTCTTGGGTGTTGTTCTCTGCTTTTGCTGAAACAGGTTTTGTACCATGCAAGCATTACCTGAAGTGCTCAAAGTTTAAAGCCAGGCATCTGTATGCTTCCTGTGGCACCTCCTGCCCATTACCTAAATAGCTGAATGATAAACATCAAAGATGCTTTTGCTCAGTCTTCTTGCATCTTCCATCCACCTGGATGTGGCAGTCATATGAGGCTGTTGCAGGCATTGGCCTTCAGATGCTTGGTCTTCTTGTCACAAGGCTTAAATCTATGCAAAGCATTGCAAGATCGTTTATAAGATAGTCTATAAGATTTGTTCAGGCTAAGTGGACTTATACTATCTTAAGATAACAAAGCAAAAATTTCTTTTGATTAGAAAGATGTGTGCACACTCCTTCTCTGCTTGGTTTTCTGGTTAGAAATAATGTCTGAAGGGCTGTGAGGTAAGAGCTTTGAAGTAATGCATCTATATCACTTTCTTTTGCTTCTTTCTTTCTTCATGTACAAAAGAGCTCAGTTAGTCTGTGCCTGAGGTCGAAATTGGGTTTATACACAGGGGATTGTCTATTCTCTAGGACATTTCAAAGCTTTCATTCAGCACATTTTTGACTGCATCGTTTGTAGAATCTTTGGAGCTTGAACTCCATATTCTGTTCCAAGACGTGTAAAACCAGCCCTGGCTCATACCACACCCTCTGTGTGTGTATGCCTGGGATTTCTGTGCCTCTCTGCAGGGCTGGAAGTGCTCCCTGCAGACCTCCCTCAACTTTGCACACTTGCACTTTGGCATCCACAGCGTGGCTTTGCATTTTGTGTGATCACTCTGCTGATACCAAATGCAAACAGGCAAAAGATGTCAATTAGACACAAAACATTTGCTTGCCAGCATCAAAAATATGGACTGAAACAGGTGATGTTCCTGGATGACCAGTTCAATGTGGTCCTTAAATTTAGGTGTGCTTTTTGTTAGGGGGATAAACTGAAGTTTATTTCAACCTCGTTGGGAAAAGGAGGGAAGGAATGGCAGTTAGTGGAAGCTGTGACCCAAGAACAGGTTTTGCTGCCCATTGTAATTCAGCAGGAGGATTTTATGTATCAGTGAGTGGAGTGCATAAGAAATGCCAGGCCACATTTGTGATGTAAAGAAAGGGCAGGATATGGAATTTGATTAGAGCCATCTTCTATGCATTATGTATAAGATAATACATTGGTGTCAGTTATATTGAGTAGAAGCCTTAATTCAGCCTGAGTCCTGCTGACATCGTAAACTGGGAGACAGGGAGTGGTTTATGGGCAGTAGTGGAGTCTCCAGACTGAATTATGGCCTCAGCATTCAGTCTGTTACCGAGAGTTGCAGTTGGTAGCAGGCAGTATATTACATGCTTTTACCCAGAGTAGGGCTGGTGACAAGGAAGGGAAAAACTTTATCACAGAGACACTGTGAGAAATGGAGGACTGAGTTATGGGCAACAAACAATACAGAACTATAAAACTAATGCAAGAGAAGAAGGGAGGGTATCGAGCTGGCCAGAAGGAAAGGTGCCAGAATGGGAATAGAGTTTCCCCACAGGGTCACTAGTTTGCCCCTGTGCCTAGTCATGCCTCCCTCAGGGCAGGGTGTGGCATCCCATAGTGGGCAGGGACTATCTCTGCCACTCCCATGCCTTTTTTGTTCTTGATCCTTCATAGTTAGAGATGACCTTTCACTCCAATGCCCAAGATTTTTAATATCCTTTCTAGATTTTCAACCATAATTCTAATTGTATATTTTTGCTATCTGTATAAATGGTCAAATCTTTTCTGAGTCTGGTTAAGTCCCTGGTCATGGTGACTTCTAGGAGCTCTAAGTCCAGCAGGATAATAGCTTGCTGTGTCAAAAAATTAATGTTAGGTCTTAATTTCATTGCCATCCTTCCTGACTGTGGAGACGGAGGCATCCAAGAAACCTTTGCCATTTCTGTTCCTTAGCTTGTATTCATTTGTCATATGGCTTCTAACCTTTCTGTTCTCCAAGGGAGAACGTGATGATCTTTCAGACATTTCTTCTTATGGGAGTTGGTATGGATTTTTGTTATAAGTGTGTGAAGGTTCTTGTTGTTCTCCCTGAATACCCTTCATTTTTAGGCAAACCCAAAAGGACAGAAGAGGGAGAAAAAAGATGTGATAAATCTGAGAGTTTGAGGTAATTTCTCTCTGTAAAGCCTGCTTCCACTCCTCCTTTTCCCAAGTGGCTTTGAATTACACAGAATGTCCCTTTTGACTCAAGAGCATTACACCCACACGAATACAATTGCATCCTTCCCCAAAAGGCCTGCTCTGCTCCTGGTAAATTATTATTTGTCTTGCTTGCTTGGAACATATTGTTCCACTTGGAACTTATTGTTCCACTTACAGTGGTGCCAACTAGTACTGATGGAAAGGAAAGTCTGGTCCTTGGTGCTAGCAAATGTGTGGAGTAAAATGTCAGCGTCCATTAGGGTGGAGGGAGCAAGGTTAGTTCTGGGAAAAGTGTAGTACTTGTTACAGGCATCCAGGGTCTTAGTCACACACAGTGGAGCACTATAACCTTGTCACAGATGTTGGTGGACTGGAAGTGTGCTCAAGTTGACATGTCAAGTGATTTTCCCATGGATCATGGAACATCTCACGTACAAATGCAGATCAGTCATCATCATCATTGATATTTCAGGGAGCAAAGAAGACGTCTTTAAAAATACCCAAGGCTGTCAGTGTCAGAAGTGCACCTTGACACTCTTTTCAATTATTGGCAAGGTTGCTGACAGCTGAAGACAGGTATCTAATATCCAAGATACCTTAAAAAAAACCCCGAACCCCTTAATGATGCACACACACAAAGAATATAGGTCACCTTCAATGCAGTGAATTAGTCAGAGCTCTGGAAAATCAATTTTGTTTGATTAGCTGCACTTGTAGCTAGATGGAAAGAGTTAAAGCCAGGCACCAAACAATGCAGGGTAGTGCCTGCCGTGGTGGGCTGCCATCCAGAGAACACTTTGGTGCCTGTGTAGCTGTGCATGTGACAAGAGCTGTCTGAAGCCAGCGTGGAGGCAGAAGCCTTCCAGGAAATCTCTGCAGAGAGAGGTCTCTTCTCATTTTTGTGGCCTGGATGGCATCCAGGTGGTAAAAGCACCCAGTGGTTCACCTCATCAAATCACTGGAAGTTAAGGGGACCTAAGGGCAACTCACCCACCACCTACTTCACTGCAAACCACATGGACTGGGGAGTCAAGCATCATAATCACTCCTTCCCCTGTGTCTGCTGATTTGGGGGGAAGTCTTCTATGCCCATAGATGGTTGAAGGGAAACTAAAGTTGTAAACACTTGACAATTATTTAAAAATCGAAAGTACTCCATAAAATAGAGTAAAGGGAGGGAAAGAAGATGAAGGTTTTGTTGTACAGTGCTGAAAAGGTACTTGGTTGCATCAGCTAACAGATTCAATGCCAGCTGACACAGTGTGCCCCAAAGATAGATGTTTTTTTTTAATCAGGAAACTTTGGTTTGGAGTAGAAACCTCCTATACACAAAAAAGTATCCTTCAGAATGACCCATGTATTTGTGCTAGTACTGACAATAGATGAAATAAATTCCTTTATTCCTTTCTCCATAGCTTAAATGTTAGAGGTTTAAAAACACTTAAAAGCACCCATTGCAGCTAGGAGCCTGACTCCCCCTGAACTGGCATGAGTCCTGAGGTCTCAATGTCCAGAAATTTCTTTTCAAAATGGAAGTTTACTCTTAAATGGCTCTAGTGCCTTTTAATATTTTGCTTATGATCTAATTTGGATCTTAAGTATACCAATTTGGAAACAGCCTGCCTGACATCAAGCTATGAGTTTTTAAACTTGTATGATTTAATAAGATTAACTTGCTGTGGTTCTGATACAGTCTTTAGTGAAAGCTTATTCAAATTAAGAATCAGTCAGAGGGGAAGTAGCCTCAAGCATAAAGTAGGAGTGAGGTAGTGCCAAAAATCAGGGCTCCAAGAGGCTTTGTTGTCTCAGCCTTTGCTGAGAGCAGAAACCTTTACTTCCAAATTAATGCACTAAGAGAGGAGGGGGGGGAGAAGCATAATTAAGAGATTAAAACCCAATATTCCCTTCTTCAGCTGTCATCTTTAGAGATGTACGCAAATAAGCACCCATAGAAATGGATACGTAGTTCAATTTTTTTATATTTTTGAGATTCTAGAATATGTATTAAAATATGTGGGAACTCTCTTACACGTCTGCTTGAATTATGGAGAATAATTCACAAAGTACAGCAGGGCCACTAAAATGAATGAATAAATAAGTGAGTTTGAAGAGTATACCTGCCAAATCTGTGTTTTGGGGCTCTTCTGCATAAAATAATTAATTCATGTATTTTAATCATGTTAGTTTCTTCCAGTGTTTCCTTGCATTTCAGCAGCAGAGTACCCCACCATGAATTTAATTTCCTCAGTGTTGGTACAGGAAATCCTGATTGTGTAACCTCTTTTAACCCAAGGTTATATATTAATCCCCTTCCTCCCAGGGGGACACCCTCAAGTTTAGCAAATACTATGCAATTTCCAAATGTGCACCATATTGATAACATGTATATGGAATCAGGACCCTTCTGGTTCTGATTTGAATTCTGAGCGTGTTGAGCATTTTCTCTTCTTCCATGAAGAGGAAAACTCTCAGCAGAGCTTCCATGCATAATTTCATTCCACTGTTTCAGCAGGAATAATGCAGCTGTGAAAGAGGAATGTGAAATCAAGAGCATATCACTTTTTGAATATCACAAATTTTATTAGGGGCCTTAGAGGAAGGAGGCAATCTACAGGACAGATTGGTCACAGTCCAGTGTTGCTCAGTAAGAAGAGAAACAAAGCGGCAGTGCCTGTGGTGCTAATTTAAAGTTGTGTTTAGCATTGGCTACAGGAATGGCTGAAGGGCTTAGCTGTGAGTATGAGGCCCTGAAGTAAACACTGGGTAATTTTGAAATCCCTGTGCTGCTAGAGGAGACATCATCAGTTGTTGGTGGTCCACGGGAGGGCTTAACTAGAACAAAATCATACAAAAATGTGTTGACCACACAGGAAAATAAAAGCAATTGAGACACTGAGATTTGTAGGGATATTTTTGTAAGGGTGATGAAAACATGCCTGTCCTGTCTCCTGTGGCATTTAAAATACACTGAAAATAAAGGTGGTGGCCTGCTGGAGTTGGTTGCCATATGGCATAGCTTGGTGGTCCTTATCTGGGTAAAGCTATTACAGTAATGGTTAACTTGCAAGAGAAAGAGTATCCGGAACATTTTCTTTCTGGAGAAGTGTGCAACATCCAGTTTGGTTACATGAAGTATTTCTCTATGCTTCCTTCCCTCTCCCAGATGGCTATTGGCAAAATAGACAGGATACAGTATGATGTTTTAAGTATATGCATTTCTTTAATGTGCGACACTTGGCATGTTTGTATGTACATCTATAGTGACTGCATATATGTAGAGGGGGATATACATATGAGAAAGTACAGCAACACGTGCACAGAAAAATAGCACATGACAGCCTTTTAAAAAGAGAAGACAGCACAATTCTTGCCTTGCACGTGCACAAAAAACAGAACTGCTTTAATATCAAGAAGGAAGCAGAAGTAACACACGGTCTCTTCAGAGCTGATACCAGTAGCAGCATCCACAAGACCCCGAAGGTATTGCAGCAGACTAGCAAATCTAAATTGTATTATGACATAGATGTTGGTCGTTCGGGTTTCTTGAAAAATGCAAAGAAAGCAAGAAGTTGCACTGCCCTGGATATCTGTTAAGCCCATGCTTCTAGTCCACATATAGTGTTGAAAAATCGCAGTGTTAATATCCCACGCAGATGTCATGACTTTCATCTTGGCACCTCCAAACTTTTATGACTGCTAATCAATGAACTCACACTGTGACTGTATATCCCACTTTTGCCCACTGTGTGTAAGACCAGAGTCGCCAAATGGGGTCCAAGGGAGCTGGCTTTGTAACATGCCCAAGAATTTAGCTTTTGACTTCCAGCTGCTTAAATATTTCCTTCTTACCCAAGCTTTTCATTTCATTATCACCTTATTATCATCCTCTTATCATCTCATTATTAGGCATCAGAGGTGGTTGTAACTCTTGCTTTAATACTTTCTATTTTCTCCTGGCTTTACTTTCTGCTGGACTTTTTCTTTATTCCCAGGCACTTCTCAGTGTCCTTTTGCTCCCAGGTGATCCCTGTGTTTTCTCTGCGAAAACTATGTTATTGTTGCTTATTTCCAAGTAATCCTTATGTCTTTTTTAAAATAGTTGGTTACAGGGACTCCTGTGAGGCGCTGTGGAGGGGTAGGTCCTCGACTGAAGTTGGAGTGTCCTGATTTGGAGGTGCTCAGGATCTGCTGTTCCCAACAGCCTTTGTGTGGTTGCACCAGCAAGTGCCTCCCATAGGGATAGCACCCCCAGGGAAGGCAGTTCTTATTTGCAGTTCTTATTTCCTACTGCCAGCATTACGGGGGGAAGCAGATGGGAAGGCAGCAAGCTCTTTGCTTGTCGTCTTTTAGCACTGAAGAGGCAATCTGTGTTTTGCTGGGGAGCGTCACATAGCTGGGATTTCTTTGATGTCGCACGGTCAGCCGGTACGGAATTAAGTTAATGTTTTACAGTGCTTTTGTTCTGTGACTGTGTCCAGCCCCTTCAATCGTCCCAGCTCCTAATCAGGTGAGTCCCCTGACTCTTCCTGCTCTGTGCATGTGGCTCTGCCAGCGCTAGCAGATCAATCCACGTTTGTATTCCTGGCCTTGAGCTGTGCCCTGACATGGCAACATCCCTGAGTGGGGAGACTTCTGCTGCCATTTCAGCTCAGCTTTGAGTAAGTGATCACACTTTGCTGAGGCTCTGAGTAACCTGAGATGGTGTGCAAGGCGACGTGAGCAGCAGAGCAGGGTGAAAAGTACAGGACTGCATGCACAGGAAGCAGCCCCAGATTTGTTTGGAGCCTGGGTGTGATCCATGATGTTTCTAACAGTGTGTTGGAGCACGAAGAACATGATTCTGGAGGGTCTGGGGCAATGCAAAGCACTGTTGAGATTTAGTAGCTCAGTTCAGCTGAGAACATTTCCTGAATCACGGTGGTCATCTTTGCAAGCAAATGTTAGCAGGATCCAGGCTATCACTTTTGCGAGTCCCCTGCTGCAGCTTTCAGGAGGCCACAGAAAGGGCAGAGAAGGAAGAGGAATGTGCTGGGGTGTAGGGAGGATGAGGAGCCTTTTATACTGAAATCTTGATTCAAGGAATTGGCTTTCTCCGTCATGTAGTAAATTCATTAGTCATGTAGAGTGAGGAAGTTGATTTATGGCTATTAACTATATTGAATTGACAAAAGTAGCTTCTTGAAATTTAGTAGCCAAAATTAAGGGCTCTCAGGCAGTAACAGATTAGACTGCTTGAAACAATTTAATTATTTATCCTGTGCAAATGGGATGGGATATTTCCAGAGTGATGCCTGTACTGCTTTAGACATATTTTAGTGTACTTCTGATTAAAGGTCTGTTTGTAAATCCTGCTAATTGACTGTTGGCACAAAGTAGTGGAGGAAAGGAAGGACCTTGGATGAGACTTAATAATTTTTAATTTTGAGAATTTAATGGAAAACAAAAAAAGAGGAAAAATATACCAGTCTGATTTGAGCTAATACTCTCTTCTTCTGTCTTCTTCTGCTTCCCATGAACTCTGTCAACATCTGTTCATACAGGAGTTAAAGGAGCAAAAAGGGATGCTATTAATAGCATAGTATGTCTGTGTTAAAACACAGTATTATGCATATATACTGCTATTTTTATTGCTGTACAATGCAGCATCAGGTGAGGTCCCATCATGATAGCATCTGCATATGCATCATTCCCCACCTGGAGATCTTAAAATATCAGTGTTGTGTTGTTTTTTTGTTTTTTTGTTTTTTTGGGTTTTTTTTTTGTGAGTGATCATGGCATGCAGTCGTATCATCTCCAGAGGAAGTGACTGTGCTGTGTCTCGTCCATAAGTGCTAGCCTACCCAGAAAGAGAAGGAAATAATTAAGATGACATGAATTATGTAGAACAGACTTGAATAAAGAGTGACAGAAGGGTTGGCTTTGACAGCTGGATGTTAAATGAAATTTGTTTCTGTTGTTATAGATGCATAGCTTGTTTTTAAATGTATAATTTATTTAGATTTATTTAAGGGGTAGAGGAAAGAAACAAGAAATCCCTGATGCGGAGAATTGAAATAATGAGTTGTTATACAAACATAAATAGTCATTACAAAATATTTTATTGGTCTATTTTTGCTGTATTTATAAGGGCATTTTAAGACTTCTTGAGTCTGCATTTTACATGCATGCAAATACATGCTACATTTTACCCAGCAATCCTTACTGCGTGCTTAATTGAGTTGATAGCAAAAAGACATGAATACTCCTGACTGCTTCAGCGTGGCTCTGGGGGGAGAATGAATTTTTCATCTTTTCCAGAAGAGAATTTATCCTGAATGGCTGTATCTCAGACTGTGTTTTATTACTCATATCTCTGAGAAGGCTGAAGCTGTAGGTGTGGGAAGGCTTTCTACTCTAAGCTGCAGGAACCTTTTAGCTGTGAAGTTGAAACATGTACAGAGAAGTACTTAATTGTGTTATAATTGGGGGTGTGTGGGGTGGGGGAAAAGGGCTATTTCCCTCAAAAAAAAAGCTTTCAGGTGCTTGGCTGGGATGGAACTGATCCTCTGGTTAGGATAGTATAATGCTTTACTGATGTGTCCAGCATCACTGCTGACCAAGGATTTATAGAGGGATGGGAGAATTTATTTCTTCTGGATTTATTAGACCAGGTCACATAGGAACGCATTTGCTATTTGCTCATGACTTTTCCCCTTATGCTATATGCAAATATGTGCTACTACTATAATTTACTACTATAATTTTTAATTTTTGTCAGTACTTTTTTTTCAAAATTCAGAGTGTTCAACAGGCCATACTTATTATATGGAGATCAATCTGAAGGAGTGCTTAGGACTCAGTAGTCTTGAAGCAGGCAATTACAGTAAAACTTGCCTTCAGAGGAAATTCTTGCCTCTTGTCTGATTATTGCTGTCCTGTTCCACATATATAAAATTATGTGGTAGGTTTTTTTTGTTTTGTTTTTGGATTTTTTGTTTGTTTTTTTTTGTTCGTTTGGGGGGTTTTTTGTTTGTTGTTGTTGTTTTGGGTTTGTTTGGTGGTTTTTGTTTTTTGGGGTTTTTTTTGCTTGTTTGGTTTGGTTTTTTTTGTTTTTTTTTTTTTCGTTGTTTTTTTTTGTGGTTTTTTTTGTTGTTGTTGTTTTTTGTTGTTTTTTTTTTTTTTTTTTTTTACCCTAACCAGCAGCCTTTCTGTGCATTTGCTTTTCTCAGTGTGAACACCACCTGGGGTTTTTAAGGTTTATATGTCTGTGAAGTGTAGAAAGAGATCTCTTTCTGCCTGTCCATGGCATTTACTTTTCCTATCGCTTGTTTGGAATCAATTGATGTCACTGGTCTTTCTACTTCTGCTGTTCCCATTTGTTGCAGGTGTATTTGATGCCTTTGATTGCTGCTGACTGCAGGATTCTCTGATAACCTGTATCTCTGGATGATTGCTTAATTGCCTCTATGACACCCCCAGTAATATGGTCAGGAATTTGTCACTTGGGTCTTGAAAATCATACAATGTGTGGTTTGCTCACAGGTGTTTTATGGCACTTACAGAGAACTCCAAACTGAGCGTCCTTCTTTTCTATTTTTTGTATAGACTCCCAACATTGCCTCTGAAGTTGCTCTTGCATGGTGAAGTGGAGCTAGTTTGAAGTTTGGGAGACACACAGGCAGCAATTCTGGGGGATGGTGGCATGTCCAAAAAGCTCTGATTCCCTCTCCTATGCAAGCACAGCATTTGGATATTCAACAGAAGGAGGGAGGGCAGCTTCCCACACCCTCTACTCCTCATCACAGTTCCACCCAGAAACATGCAATGTGTGGGTCATTAAATAATACTTGTTCTTTGTTGCCCTAAAATGAAAACTAGAGACCTATCCAGGTCAGGAATTAAGTTGCAGTAAGGGTAATTCGTTGTTACGTACTTGTGTACCTCAGTTGCCTGCACTGGGTGACAGAACAAATGAGAATTTCAGCAGGGCAGCAGGAGCAGAGTTGTATGGTCAAAGCCTCTGGCATTTCTTATGTTCCTACAATTTTTTCTTGTGTGCTTTCTCAGAAACAACCTGAAGAAAACAGATTTTCTCTCAGTTGAGGTGTGTAGTAGATGCTGTTTCCTGAAACATGAAGCAGTGCCATTCAAAAAGTCGTTCTATGATTAAAAAGTTGATTACCTCTTTGTATGTCTGGATCTATATCTTGCTTTAGAGGATTGATTGGTGTGCGAATGCAGCATGAGAATTATTCTTTAATCAGTGTTTTCCTGATTTTGTTATTCTTCGATGAAAACTGTTCTTTCATCTTGTCAGGAGATAAATGCCACCTCGAGATCACAGCCCTGTGGGCAATTCCCACAGGGCTCAAGGGAAGACTGGGTTTCTAGTCATGAAATGCAGAGATTTTGCCCCCCCAGTGTCTTTTTCCCACAGGTCAGTGAGTTCACTTGGGAGAATCTCGGATCCTTCCCATGCCAGAGATGATGACTTTGTACTAAGTGATCCCAAAGTGGGGCATCAGTGGCATTGACAGCATCTGCTCACGAGTAGCACAGTGCAAAGAGAACATCTCCCTTGCACTGGAGGCCCTTGGCTGGCCCCAGTGACTTAATCAAGGCAGCAGGAAAGTTTGGGCATCCTCATGGAAGGGAGGGTTCCTGAGACCAAACTGGACAGGAAAGCTGGGTGTGACGGGAATCTGGTGCACTGTGTGTGAAGTTGTAACTCGTCCCTTTTCTCTGTCATTTCCAAACATAAGGCTTTTGCCCTTATGATATGGCATGTATTGAATAAGGTAAAGACATGGCAATTTCTCCTCTGCAAGCCATTTTAATATGTGCTTTGGATCAATAGAAAGAATGAAATGCCTGTCAATGCAGAAATTCTGGGAAGAATGTGTTGGGAGGACTGATACCATAGATACTAGAGGAATAAATTTGCTTTTTGTCTCTCCAGAAGCCAGAAAACACTGTGACTCAATGTATATAATAATAATAAAAAAAAAAAGTACTAGCAGGTTCTGTTCAGATTACTGAAAATGTCTTTTGTGTGCTAAATCAGTGTTTAGATCAGTGTTGTGAGCAAGGAGAAGTCCCTTGGTTAGCTGTCTGAAACTATTACTGCCAATAACTTATTTTTCTGCTTTATTTTCTGCTTAGATGTTGCTTGATGTGGAAACGGGTGCTAAAGATTTATTTTAGCATTAATTTATATGGGTGAGGTTACTTGTGAACAGTAAATAAAATTCTATTTCCGAAGAAATACTAGAAAATTGGATATTTGTGACATTCTTGTGTATTAAAATGCATGGTTATATCAATAGATGCCAAAGAAACATAATTGAATCATCTGTGAAGTTGACATGGTATCCTTCTAACCACCATTTAGAAGGTAATGGGGAAGAATGACAGTATCTGTCTTAGCAGAGTCTTAATTTTAATTAATTGTTGTGATTTTTCTGCACATAAAGACTTGCATCTGTGTTACACAGTTCTTTGGTCTGACAAGTACTTTTGCCTCTTAGAGAAATTCTGATTCCAAGAAGATACTGTAAGCTCTTTTGAGAGAGAAGAAATGTGCATGAAAGCCTCAGGAGCAGCTGGATCATCTTGTACAGTGATGCATGGTTTGGTTTTGTTGTTTTGGAAGGTTTTTTTGGAGGTGAGGGAATTGCTGCAGGTCCTACCTGCTATGTGTTGTCTACTAGCAAAGTGAATTCAGAGAACGATAAGAGATCCAAGGCATATAGCAGGCATAGCTTGGAAGCAATCAGGTTTGGTCTTTACAAACGTGGGGGTAGCAAGGATGGAAGGCCACTGCATGGCTGAGAGAGATTTCTAGCAAGGTATTTTAGAAAGGAGCTTGGAGAGGTGATCTGAGGAAGAAGAGGAGGAAATCTTGTGGGTGAAGACAGAAGCGCTCACTGGTAGGGATGCAAACCTTTATGTGGATCCTCAGGCATCTAACTCAGTGATACTCTGTGTCCTCTGGGGCATGGAAGAAAATGAAGGCCGTCCCTTACTTCCATCACATCCCAAATTAGACTGTGCCCAGGAGGGAGCTGTAATTTAATTAACTCCGAGAACCTCAGCGTCGCCGAGACACTGGAGCGGCTTTGCGGGCATCCCCATGACTTCACTGTGCATTCGTTATCCCAGCCTGCTCTCCTGTCACGCCTCCCGCTTTCCAGTTGATAAGAGCCTCTGCCTTTCCATTTGGTCGATTAAATGCTGTAAATTCTGCAACGAGGGGCAAAGCATTAAATTTCTCAAGCGTGTCTGTGCGTCTTATCGTGGAGCCGATTCCATGTTGCTAACAGTATTTGATTCATACTGAAGGAAAATTGATGACCTGAATCCTCCTCACATAAGAGCTTCATTGTTAACATCTCTTGTTCTCAGCCACCTCCCCATTTTTTTCTATGCCTTCCCATTCAATTTATCAAGCGTGCTTTCAGCAATCAAAGACTAGAAAATCACTTTCATTCTCGAGCAACATATTCTGTGTCATTTTATCAAGATGCGGAGCTCCTAATTCTCTGAAGAAAAGCTAAAGAAGTGGGAGCTGTGGCTTATCACTGTCTCCCATGTCACGTTAACAGAGGATTGCAGCCAAGGTGACAACAGAGCATTCCCAGTAAAAGAAAGCTCCCTCACATGCTCAAGGAGCCGTGGGTAAAATAACCTTTCTCATTGAATCAGTGTTCACGGCCGGAACGCACAGCCTCAGCTCTGGCGTGTGGTAAACTGCTCGGGGAGCAGGCTTTGTAATACCTGACCTGGGAGGTGCAGAAGGACTGTGTGTGGATTTAAAAGAATAAGGAATATCAAGGGAGTTGATAGATGAAAGAAAACAGGCAATTAAAACTGGTCAGGCAGCATCAACACGAGTTCAAATAACCTCCTGCTTTACAGAGGGCAGAATCTCAGGTGGATTTTGTAGCCTGAGTTGTCTGGCTCTTTGTGGTCAGGCTGCTCTCACCATTACTACTTACTATATTTTCTTCGTGCTTTTAAGATTAATTCTCTCTCCTATTGTATAAATACACCTGGTATTAGTCCGCTGTTTATGGAGACACAGAAATGGGTTAAGCAGATTTAGGAAAACACAGGAGTAGTTAAGGATGCAGTTAGCTGTGGAATGGACCTACACATAATTTTACAATGTGTTCAAGAAGAGTCTCTAAGGCTTTTTTGATGTTGTTCTTTTTTAAATGAGGCTGATAGATGCATAACCCAACTAAACCCAACCTTTTTTTGCTGTGTGCTTATAGTGACAAACCATGTGACACTGGTTTTTGAAGGATTTGGCAATTACAGTCTGTACAACCTCCACTGTAAATGAAAAATGGTAGCATTGGTTTGAGTTCTGTTTTAAGAACTGAAGGGAAGGTGGCATGTCATTTTCAAGAGCATCTTTGTTGGAGAATGGCAGTGAGACTTTTTGCAAGACCCTTTAAAGATGAGCTGGTTCACCTAACAGCTCTGAACAGGAGCTGAGCCCTTTGGAAAATTTGGCCCAAGAAACACAACAGTCATTATGTATAACCTGGTGTTGGATATTTCAGATTTACACAGGCAATATGCATGCAATTGCTGTTTATTGGGAAGAGGACTGGTGGGGGAAAAAGCATACAAACTTAATTGAAAGCGTCTGTCTGCTGGTCACCATTTCAGTTCCAGTGCAGCTGGCAGGTCTGCCTGCTGTATGGCCACTGTAGTGCACAATGGGAAAGGATGAGATGGTAACTGATGTCAGCATAGTTATGGTAGTAAAAGAGGGGGAAAGTAAGCAGGATGAAAGAAAAAATAAGTTTTTCACCATCTAATTTTAATACCTTTGGTTATCTCTTGCTTGCCCACTGTAACTGACAGCTTTCACTCTGTGGAAGCTGTTGTCTTTGTAATCCCAGTAACACTCAAGATCTGTCTCTCGAGTTGTTTCTCTCATCCTGAGTGCTTGACACTGCAGCCCTCCCAGAAAAGCAGCAGACTCTTTTTATTTTTTTTTTTTTTTAATTCCCTTAAACGCACTGGGTAGTTCAACCCCTAAAGAGAAACTCCTCTGACACTAACCACTTCCCATCCATCCAGACATTCCATCTGATAGGTAGTACAGTTGAATAGCTTGAAGATGTACGGCATGGGAATTATTGGGAAATGGTCAGAAATTGCATTTGGTGGTTTGCCAGATGAGATTTTTTTGCTTCAGTCCGTTTGGGTTGCTATGATGATTTTGTAGCATTTGATTTTCTTCTTGTTAGTGAGTTTTAGTTTAATCAAAAGTATTTTTGAAATTGTTTTGAGGTACTAATTGTATTCAAGCTGGGGGTCAGGGAAGCCTAGATATCTTGAATAGTCTTCCAGGTAACTTAATACGACAGCAGTCTTAAACCAGCAACCTTTTCATTTCTATAATATTTTAAATTAAAATAAACAGATACTGACACTTCTTCAGTTAGTGCTTTCACCCTGTTTTGTTTTCTGATGGTCATAACAGGCAGCATGTACATTCTGCATTAAAGTTTGTTTGTATCAGAGTTTTTAGGTAGGCTTTTTGGGTTTTAATCCCTTCACACACCTAATTTCTCTCTCACTGTTTTCAAGATATCAGAGCTAATTACCCAGAGGCATGGACATAATTGTGCTAGAATGCTGGAGAGAGGGGTGGTTGTGGTGTGCACTAGAGAGCACTTAAGATAGAATTGAAATAAATTCTGTCCTGTATCGTTGTCCCTGGACAGCATCACCCCTATCATAAATCTCTTACTTTCAAGTGTTCTTGCAAACTTCAAGTCAGGACCCCAGTATGCCCCATTTTCTGTGTATGTTTCCATGTGTTGTATATACACGTGTCTTTTCTGACACAGGTCATCAAGCTGAGCTGTCAGGTATGTCTTGTTATGAGAGAGTCACTTATTGGAGCAATGCATTGTCTTCACTGAATTAATTTTCACTCCAACAGGGTTTTCAGTGAAAGTTTACAGACACTATAGTTTAGGCAGGCAGCCAGCGCAGAAGGGATTTCTGTTTGTATTTCTTTATTTCGGTGCCAAAGGAGGATTAGCTTGTGCTGAAAGGGTTAGAGAGGTGAGCCAGAAATGCTTGACCTAGTCTTTACTAGACATTTGCTCATTATTTTCTTTTGAGCATTCTGAAAGGCCTTCTTCACACATGTGGGCAAGAACAGGTTAAAAACCATGTAGACCTGCCAAAGCTTTACAAATCTCTTTACTAGCTTTATTAAACCAAGCTAAAAGAAAACCTCTGTATCTTTTTTTCCTTTTATTCCCTTAACACCACCCTCCATCCCCCAGCCCTCCTCCCCCTTGCCCCATAGGATTTTGGTTTTTCTTTCCAGCCCACACATCTGTAAGTGCCTGCTAGGTACAGGAGACACATTTTCATGGTTTGTTAGTTTGGCTTTCCAGCCCTGGCTTGTCAGTGCCCCCGACTCTGCAAAGTGTTCAGAGCTTTGTTGGGTTGCTTGTGACAGTGTTTGGATGAGTGCTGCACATTTTCTGTAATATATCTAGTAATTTACTTGAATGTAGCACGAGCTGGAAGATGGGAATGAGCTTTTGATCCCTGACACTGTGATATCAGCAGGGGAGAAAATAAAAAACACCTCAGAGTCAAGATGTATTAAATTAGTTGGAAAGTAAATTGACAGAGTTGGCAACAAATACATGATCACTAACCCTTTGAGTAAAGTGTGGGTATGTTCCAGCAGTGGAAAGTAGTTTGCCCTGAAGCTTTTGTCTAAGAAAACTGACTAGTAATAGTAAGAGCAAAGGCTTAGCACTTCCATATCCAAGAACTTCTCGAGGGACATCACAACATTGTCTTAAGAAAATGGAAGTTCTTAATACAGTAAGGAAGTCGTCACATCTTATTTAGAATTCTTAACTCTTTATTTAAGGCTACATCCTCAACTGATATCTTATCAGGTTGCCATTTGAGCAAAAATCTCTCCGTGTCCCTCTTTTTGTAAGTCAGTTTGTTTTCCTATTTCCCTGAGCTATGTAGCAAGTGTAATGTAGATCATTTAACAACCACAACATTGCAGACTACCAACACTGTCAAATGGACTAGCACAGGAGGCCTTTGAAATCTCCACAGTATTTTGATGATAACATATCAAATGTAATCATCAGTCTACGTTGATCCTAAAAAATCCACCAGCCCTCAAACCCAAGTGAAAATGCAGTGTGTTTCCATTTTCACTGTCAGTGTGCTGGGAGTCCCTCTGCTTCACCCTTTGGAGGAATGTGTGCACTCCTAAGATGGTAAATGCATCCTGTAGCATAAGTTACTCACCTGATTTCTGTATCCAGTGGCTTTTGTTGAAGTTTCTGAAGTAGCTATTCAACAAGCATGCATTGAAGTCCTTTTGAATCGCTTCCTAGAAGTTCTTCCTAGAGTCCCTTCCCAAAAGGCTGCTCTCAGGGCAGATCTGAGGCTTCGTCTAAATAACTTGCATGCAGATTTCTTCAGCACAAAATCTGACAGCGTCTTTTTTGGGAGCAGTAGCAGGATGGTAAATCCTGAATGCATTGCGACAAGGAAATGTGGAACAAAATGGTATAACTTAAATTTAGGCCAGGAAGCCAGAACACATCAAGGAGAAGCTCTTTCTGAGTTGAGGCAGATGTGCTGGGCACAGAGGGGAGCAAACAGGGATGGGAGGCAGAAGGAAGACCAGCAGTTAAACCACTTAGTCAAGTTGTTGCTCTACATAGGATGTGTCCACTCTTTGTAAGCAGTTCATGTGTTTGGTTCCCCTTCAATCTGCATGGTGTTTATGTTTTCTTCACAATGATTCCTCTCTATTTAATAAGATCAAACTCAATTACTGAACTACTGTGGACCTCCTTCCTTAGAACTCCATGTGCCCAGATTTCCCAGTGGTCTGCCTGGAACACAAATACCTGTGTAATTTAAAAAGGTGGCCATTTGCAGCGTAATTACTGCAGGTGTTACTGATAAATAATAGCCTCAGCTTGCAAACCCCAAGAATATCTAATTTGTTTGCCTGCCTGCAATAGATTGTCTTTTCTGCAGAATATAGATGATCCTGCAGTCACAAGCCAGAAAAAAAATAAGTTATTTCAATTCATCCACTCTAGTCCTGGAACACTCGCAAGCTATTTGCAGCATCAGGGCCATCATTTACTTCTGTGAGGGCACCTGCTCTGCACCAGCTTTAATGATATCCTAGTTCTGCAGAGAGGAGAGGAACCCTGGAGCAGTTTTCTGAAACTTCCAATTGGTGATTTTGTTTCCACATTTATCAAACTGGCCATTTTCTTCTCTGTAATCTCTAGCTGATGAAGGCATGTAGTATTCGACAATTTTGATTTTTACAATAATATTTTCACACTGGCTATTTAAAAAAGCTTAGATTTTAATGCAGAGTTTGTTTTTTTTTGGTAAAACCTTCCTTTAAGATATGACAGATAGTGGGAAAAATTATTACTAATTTTCACCGATACTTAATTTAAGTTTCTTTAACATCTTAGTAGGTGTATGCTCTTATATGATACATCCAGGGATGGGACATGCACAGTTTCTCTGAGCAAACTGTGCCAGTGCCTCAGCACTTTCACACTAAAGAATTTTTTTTTCCTTTTATCTAAGTAAAATCCAATAATCTTAATCTTAAAGCTATTCCCTCTTTTCCTATCCCTACGTGCCATTGTAAAAGTCCCTCTTCAGGTCTCTTGCAGCCCCCTTTAGGTACTGAAAGGTGGTCTAGGTGGTCTCCCTGGAGCCTTCTCCAGGATGTACAGCCCCAACTCTCTCAGCCTTGAAAAGTTACATCAAAAGGTTGCTCAAGAAGTGTAGTAAAAGACTTTGCCTGAATTTGTATACATCCTTTATACCATTCAAGTTGATTATGTCATTGCTACTGTAAACTTGCATTGGCATTACCAAATTTCTGGATGACAAGTTGATGGAGTGAGAGAGGAATTTGGTTACAACTGCACTTTAAGTATGCCAGCCAAAAAACGAGAGAGAGAATTGAGTTGAACATTAATATTTTTGGATTGTGTGATAGGAAGTTTCTTTTCTTTGATCTTTGAAAACCTGTCTCCCAGTAGATATTCTCTGATGCCTTCTGGGAAGCTTGCAGTTGTAAACCTTTTGTCTGCCTAGAGACATCTTTAAAAAATCATAAAGCAAATAACCAGCAAAAATGCAACATAGCTTTGCATGCAAAAGCTGAACATTCATGCTGCACCTGTATATATATCACAGGAAATAAGTCTTGAAGGAAGTTAAATCTGAAAAATTTTAGACAGTTAAATTGCAAGGATTTTTAATACTACATTTGATATATTTCCCATACCAGTGTTAGTGAATACTGTCTTTATTTTGAAACCTTCTGACCATTTGGTGATGATATTAATTAATGTTTGTTAGAAAACAGCTGATTTATCTAGTTAGTTTGAGCTGATGAACTGAGGGTTGTCAGAGTTGGTAACCAGAGTTTGAGTGATTCCAATTGTCAATATATTGTGCGAGACAGCAGTGTGCAGATGCTTTTGTGGAGAGCTATGCTTTGTTAAATATTTCAGCTGTATTTTGTGTTTCTTGACTAAGGTCCCATTGGGCGAGAACTGCATATTAAAATACACCTTGTGGTTTGAGCCTGATCTCATTCTATTTCTTGTTGCTCTGCTCACAGCTTCCAGTGTTCTCTTCACTATCAGTCTGAGTCAAGAATACTAATGATCTGGCACTCACTGGAGTTGGAAAGCTTTGTAGGTAGTTATACTGTTATTAAATCCAGCTCCTCGGGGTTTTTTCCATCTGAAGAACATGGTATTCTCCACTTCCTTTTGTGACAGTGATGCCACTGTCCTATTATAGCTCCACTGTTTACCAGTCTCTGTTTCAGTGTCTTTTACATATTACTGGCCACACACTCGTTTTTAATATTTCACAGAGTAGATCCATGTTCTGTATCTTTTGGATGAAGCCACTTTTGGTCATATCCAAGCAAGCTGCCGTTATAAGCTGCCAGAATTTGGACTCCTTTTTTGTTGGACATGTTTTGTAATGGCATAAGAATTTTGGCATGCTATCTTGTAGAGGCTGATGTCAGTCAGTGCTGTCTAAACACACTAGATTTCCTATCAATTACACCACTAAATCTTTGACAGATTCTGCCAATCTTTGGGTAAATGCTTCCCAGTTCTTCATTTTGACAGCCAAAAGAGAAGAGGGAATTGAGAGCTACTTTGCAAAGAACGTACAGTATGAGGAGTGTGTCAAAGTTTTTTTAGCTGATTTTTTCCACAGTTAAGAAATCTGTGGTAGGTTTTGGTTGGGGTGCACTCTCTTTAGATGCCTAGCATCAGAAATGTCCTAATATTGTGTTTGATTCTAATTTAACTTAGTATAGCTGTTGTTTCTTTTTCTATTTTTTTTTAAGTGGATGGCGTACTGAGTTTTGTTTTCACTTTTTAACCAAAGAGCTATTTGGTTGTTGAATAAAAACAAAGACAAGTGTCAGTCTGTGTAGTACTGATAATTTTCCTGCCTTGAGTACTAAGGTAGTACCTCTGTCCAAGACATCTTTGAAGCAGCATTTCAGTGAGAGTGTAGGGAGCTTCCTGCTTCATATCCATGGCTGTCTGCTCATTTCCTTCCTGCCCAGGAAATCTACTGGATGCTCTGGCAAAGGGAGTTGTCTCACTGCCTGCACCTTAAACTCAGTACTTGTGTAAATTGCTGGATCCTTCGTGCCTCTACTGTACAGTTTCACCTGTGTGTTTCTGTATTATCTGTGTCTTCATGTCTGTATATTTTTAAAGTGGTTTTTGAAAAAGATGTCTGCATTTATATACATATGCCTATATGATAAGTAAAGTTATTCTTGAAACTAGGAACTTTGTTGTTAGCATGTCCCTGTACATATTGCTCAGAAAAATTAAATTATATTATTAGGAATGTGATTTTATACAGATGTGATCAACATTTGAACAATAGTGGTTGAAACCTTTTTCCTCCTTAAAATCATTAGCTGTATACCTGTAGGTACTCAGGAATCATATTTTAATAAGCACAGGTAAGCCATCTGAGGAAAGCTGAAAAATAATTCGGGGATGTAAACCTGATTTATTTTATCAAGGTTATTCTTTGTTAGTCATTAAAATAAACATATTTTAATTGGCTCACTGCAGGGTTGGCTGACCACTAAAGAGAGGAGTCAAAAGTCATTTAACGCAGCAGTTCATTGTGGCTTTTAATGCTGCTGTTACTTGCTTATATGTGTGTTATATGCACAGAACAGTTAAACATAGGCAAATTAATGGAACTGGAGTTGTTCTGGAATGGTGATGTCAAGTGGAAAGAGATGGCTTCTTTTCTGGACTTGTCTAAACAGAAGTTTTTTTCTCTTTTTGCGTGGAAATTAGACCTAATGAAGTGTGCCTTAATGTGGCCTTGTGGTTCAGGGCATTCCTTTCCATTTTGCAGCCCCGTGAGATGTACTGAGCCGACTGCAAAAGGTCCTGGTAAAGTGCCAGCTGGTGCAAAATGAAAGGTTAAGACAGCCTTCATGCCTCTCTCTTTCCAACCTTTGAGACTCCCCTCACTGTCAATTTTGCTGAATATTCCCCTTTGGGGGTGTTGGGGAGCCCAAAATGGGCAGCCTGAGCAAGCCCTTTCACTGATGTGGGTTCATCTCTCCAGGCTATGCCATTAGGACTCCCGAGACCCCTTGCAGCTCTTGGAAAAACAAGCTAAAGTATAAATGCAGGTTCTCTCCTGTAAATTAATAAACTGTTATTACTTTGTTTTCAACAGCTGAATGGCATTAACATTCCTTTTTGACAGAGATTTTCACTGTCTCCACCTCCCATCCATCTTTTCTTTTTATATAAATGTTTTCTTTGGGTTTACTTCAGGTTGAGGAATTTGTATTGTGTGTGGCTGTTCTGTCGCTTACAGTGAGGGAATTCTGTTCTAATCCCTTAACTATCATTGAACAGGGAAGGAGTTTGTTCTTTCATGTTAATGCAGGGAAGCCTTAGTGGTGATAAAAGGATATATTGTTTAAAACAGCTGAGAAAAGCTGCTGTCTGTATTGCTCTTTCCACCTTTCCTTATCCATGATGGGCTTAGGAGGAGCCTTCACTCACTCTTTGGCCATGGAGGTCTTCATTGTGGCTGTCTTGTGTGGGGCAGGGGAAGAGAGAGAAAAGAGGGAAGAGGGCTGCTAGCATCCTTTTTGGAGCCTGGTTAATGGCTCAGTTGAAGGTTGGGAATCCTCTGATGTACAAAGAGGTTAATTAATGATCTGCACTCACAGAGCTGAAGCACTAAAATGGGATTTTCTGCTCTTGATTGTCCAGTTTTGTTTTTTTTTTTTTTTTTAACTATTAGAAGGATGGCACTTCTCACTCACTCCCTGCAAGTTTTGATCATGATATTAATATAGTTTTCTGAAATATGTGAGAAAGCAGCCACAGTCAGTGCATGACTACACTGTCACCAAAAGCAAGATTTGTGTTGCTAAATACAACATAGTCCAACACACGGTGCTTCTTCAAATCCTAAGCTTTCAGCTTTTGAATCAGACCTAATGTAAGCAGATTCTTCACATCGTTGGAGAAGTTGTGGGAAGAGGGGTTTTAACAAAGGCTGGGGCACGATTCACTGCTTATATGTGGATACTAAAGGAAGCTGCTTTAAATGTGGTCTCAAAATGGAGTAAAGCCAATTAAAGGGCTGATACAGTCACCTCTGGTGATAAAGCACCAAACCAGAGATGTCTAGAAATGGTTCTCATGCCCTGTGGGTTGGTGGTCGGCAGAGGAATAAAAGACTAAATGGAAATTACAATCCATCTGGAAAGGATTTGTTATCACCCAGGATGGACTGGAGTCAACAAGGGATTTTATTAATACAATTAATAAAATCTTTTTTCTCTTCCTGCTAAAAAAAGAAATTAAAAAAAATAGCTTAAGTGGATGAGAAATAAGGTGTCAGTGATGGGATTAGAGAGGTTCCTGCAATTTTGCAGTCATTTGCTTTGAATTAAACACAATTTGAGTATTCCTTGGGGCACTAATGCTCCCCCCCCGCCCTTATTTTCAGACTATATTTGTAGGCTTGTTTTGGTCTCTCTAATCAGGCCTGGCGTGTGCCCCTAATTGTGACTATGTAGAGGCTACTTTTTGTAGGTTCTGTTTCTGGTGGTGTGTTTGGGTGTTTGCCCCCATATGCCCTTGCCAGCTGCTTCCCTGGAATTAGAGCTTTGCTCCTCGCAGGGTCTGATCCAGCCTCTCCTGCCTCCTGAACACCAATGGCTTGGACGTGGCTGGCTGTAGGCACATGAGTCTGCCCAGCAGGATAAGACCCACAAGCTGCTGGTTTTAGGTACTCAGAGATTTGTGCTTTTCTTTTAAACTAGCTCCTTATCAGCAGGGCACACACCGAACTATCTGGGAGATGCATTAAGAAGTAGATTTTAGGTGAAAGCTTTATTTGTTCTTTCTGTAATTAAGTGATTTGTTCCAAACTCATAAATCTCTCCTGGCCCTTTCTTTTGCCACTAACTCATCCTTCCAGCTTCATGTCAGGCACTCTACTCCCAGCTTGCTTTCTCGATCAGGTTTCCTTCATTGCCTCCTTTCTTCTTACACCTTGTCGTGGATTGGATTTTTTTCTTTTTTCCTAAAAAAAAAAAGGCTCCTTTTGTTCTTCCTAGCAGCCTCTATTTCCACAGAGTTTTTGTGAAGAAACTGGGTTGTCGTTTCTCTTTGCCGAGCATCTTCCTGTCAAGTCAAAGCTCCCAATTTTTGCCTGGCTCCTGACCCTAGCACGATTTTGGCTGCGTTAGTTGCTTGTGGCTAAATTAGCTGGCTCTTCCTTCTCCTCGCAGTTCCTTTCCTTTATGCATCTCGCATGTCCCCCATCAATCACCGTGTGCCAGCCTCGGAGGCTGGCAGGAGCAGCTGGCACCTCCTGCTTCCCCCCTGCAGCCGGGGATCCCACTTTTTTTGGTTCCTTTATCCCTGCCGGAAGGACTCACGGCTCCTTTCAGTGTGCTTTGTGCTCTGCAGAGCTGGCCCCCTCTCCGTGCCTCGCACACCTTGTGCAGCTGAGATGTTCCTGCCCTGCAAACCGCGCTGGGCTGTGCCGAGGTGCTCCTCGGCTTCCCTGCTGCCCAGCGCCTGCCGCCTTCTGTTCCCTGACTCCCCTTGTTTCCTGCTCGAGGTCTCCGTTAAATCGCTGCTGTGCCCGCACTTCCATTCAATCTTGTTCAGATATGGTTGGAAAAATACGTTTAAGCTTCAGGGGACACCCCTGAATTTGGACTCCCCAAAGGAGAAGACTTCCATTATGAGGAGAAACATTTGGAGGGGAGAGGGTGGCAGTGCTGGTGGGAGCAGCAAGGTTAAAGTTGCTGTGGAAATCGGAGCTAGCCCTCTGGGATCAAACACAGCAGTGTTTGACACTCCTGAAGATCTCTGTTGCTCTTTTGATCATCAGAAATATTTAACTCTCATTCTGCCAGTCCAGGATTATGGAAGAGCTTCATCCGTTGAACGAGTCCTGGCATTGCCACTGCCTTCCCCAATACACCTGCCTTCAATCCTAAGCCAAGTGTGAGCTCTGCTTAGTGATATTATCCAAGCAGGGCTGAGGCTTGGGTGAGCTCTCATGAAGAGACCTCTTTTTGAAGTTGTTTGGAGATGAGTGGAAAGGAAAGATGTGTAGGCTGATCCAGGCAGTAAAACACAAATGTTTTAATTAGGAAGCGCTGTTTGGATCCTTGGTGATATGCTGCAAGTCCACCATGTCATAAGCCAGTGGTAATGTGCTCTTTTTACCCTCTTATCCATGAATCACTGGAGTAAGTAGTGTCCAGGTTTGTTTGCCTTTTACTCACTCAGGGCCCATACCCTGACAAGGCCAGTAGAGTCAGCCTTGACTCTGAAGCAGCCTGCCAGCACTATCAGTAGCTAATTAGAAATCTGCTCCTGTGGTCAGACTTGCTTTCAGATGTTAATTAATTTTCCAAACCTCTGTTAGTTGGAGGAATGGGACCACCGTGGCAAGATAAGGAAGACCTGGCTTCCTTTCCAGCTCTGTTACACTTCTGGATTCCCATCCTCCTGCATGCCAATCAGGCCAGTGATAGCTGGAGTGGAGACGTGAGCCAGCCCTAGGAGAACATGCTCCTGCCTCTCTCCTCTCCATTTGGTATTCTGTACGTGTCCCCCACCTTTATTTTGCATTCTCTTGCAATATCTAATTGATTCTTTATGAGACCTCCGTGCTCTATTTCTTTTCTGTGTAAAAATGTCAGTGCTGTTCAGCATTGTTGCTCTGTGGCAGGAGTCTTTGGGGTCAGGAGGCAGGTTCTGGGTTCATGTCCTGTCTGTCTCTCTCTGTCTCAGTGCCTAAACTCCCCCAGGGCAGTCTGTGACCCCCTTTTCTCACGCAACTGGGCTGCTCTGTGGGGTTTTGGGGTGTGCACTTAGAGCCAGGAGCTGGAGAAGGAAACGACTGTAGCTTCTAAATTCTGCAGCGTGTCATGTTGTTTCTCTCCTTCCACCTGCAAAACAGAGATAGCTACTCTTAACCCATCTGTACCAGAACAGTGTTGAGAGATTTAATTAGCTGCTGTCCACAGGGTTTTGAAAAGTGTAAGATATATCTGGAGTATTATTAAAGGTCTTGCAAAGATTAGCCTCGCTGAGTTCTGCTCTTTCCCATACAATTACTGGGCAGATGTACACAGTGTGTGTGCAGATATGAAATAGTTAGGAGTTTTTTGCGTGTCTTTAGAGAAGTCATCCCATTAAAACAAAACAACACATCAAAGTGAATCAAGTCCTTTTGAAATAATCTTTCTTACTGTATGTGGTTTCGGACCAGCTGAACCATCTGAAAAGCCAAAGCAGGGAGCGAGAGAGGGAGAGGGGGAGAGAGAAAGACATTTATTTATGTGAAGTCTGTACCTCTGTTCGACTTTGTGCAGCCAGAAGCTGAAAGAAAGGCTTCCCTAGTGTGTCCAAGTTTCTGGTGAATGGCTCCTTTGGGTGCGGAAGTGAGTGCTGAGGATCCTTTCAGCCGAAAGGAACAGTTAATGAGTGTTTCTCTGTTCTGCGCTGCTGGAATGAGACACATCCCTCTTTCTAGGTCACTAAGTTAATCAAGTCAAGGATTTCTGTCCATTGTCCTTCTTATCAGTCACAGCTGCATTTGCATTAGGAAGCTTTCTGTTTCTTTAAGCCTCATTCATGTACTGATTAAATTCCTTCCCAAGTCTGCAAAAGCAAATGTCTAATGTATTATATAGCCATCTCCTGACCCAAGTAAAAACAACATACAGTAGAATATGCTTAAAAGCAGAAGAAAGGAAAAAAAAAAAATCACTGCTGTGATTTATCTGATCTGCAGTGATAAAACACAAGGGTAAAACAGGTGGAAGCTTATGTTTCTAATGTGTGATTTTTAACTTGATGCCTGCTAGCATCAATATCAGTGTGTACCTGAACAAACAATCTAAGGTGGGAAGTGAAATTGCTCTTATTGAATGTTTGAATAAACACTGCTGCAGCATCTCCTAATGAATAGCAGTAGCTGTTGCGACGTGTTAGATAATAAATTGGTCCTGGCAGCACATTTCCATTTCACAAGAATGACTGAAGGATAAACTTGAGACAAAAATGTAAAATGACTACCTTTGTAACCAAACTGTTGTAACTCTTAACTCTTAAAAAGTTTGCAGTCTGTCTGTGCTTATGCTTTGGATTCACCACCAATTTATAGTCTTGATGTTTGGAGGCATAAGCTAAAATGTCTGTCCTGTTGGCTATGAGTACAGTTTTGGGCAAATTAATAAATATTTTGTTGTCTTCTTGTGCTTGCTGCAGCCCTCCAACATCCCTAAGGGGGCACCTCTTTGATTTGGCTTTTTGGTCCCTCTGAATCTTCTGAGTTACTGGGAGATGCAGACTTTAATCTTCTGCCAGTACAAATCTTGCTATTAACAGTGTGGGTGAAATGGCCTTGATTTTCTCACCTTTCCAGTGGCTACTTCTCCATTTTCCAAACCTTCTTTGACAGTCTTGGGAAATTCCTCTTGGGAAACAACTCTTAGACTTTGATTTTGTTTGTAGTAACATCATCTAGAATTTCATGCTCACCAACTCTGTTTTACCCTTCCTCATAGATTTTCCTTCAGTTCCTTCACAAGGGGCCTTTCTTAGACCATAAACAATGTCCTGAAATTTGAACCTCTCCATCCTCCCTCATCCTGGTAAGCATGGACAAGTTCAACTTCTTTTCAGAGTAGGAAGGAGCTCCTTTGGCTCACTCGATTTTTTTTTTTTTTTTTTGGTGTTTTTTTTTCCTTCCACCTCCACTCTCAGAAAAATATTTAATTCCCCTCAGCCCTGTGGAATTCAGGTGCTGTGTCCTAATCATGGGGTTTCCCTCAAAAAGCAGCCAAATGGAGGTCAGCAGTCCTGACAGGCAGGAGCAGGCTACTCCTCAGAAACCATGTACAAACTGCTGATCTTAGAAGGCATTCCAATGCAGTTAGACCAACCTGAAATCTTCTTTTCTCATGCCTGCAAAAGGCTTAGACCGTCTCTGGCTTTTTTCCTCCTAGACTGCAGTTCAGTCAGTGTCTCATGTGTGTTTGTGTTGGATTTTAATGCCCACAAATCTACTCAGCCAGTGTTCTGAAACTCTGTAAGCATCCGGAATTGAGGACCAGGGAAGGGCTCTGGCTGGCCAGTGAGTTGGTGAAGATCAGTGGCTGTGTAGTAACTCTCATAAACACGCAGACATGCATTCTGAAGAACCATATAGTGATCTCACATTAATTTGAGATAGCCTGGAAGATGGTGAAAGAGGGCTACATCACTTGGCTTTTGCTGAGAACACTCTCAACTGCTACAGCAATTTCTGCCACTGCAGTGACAGTGTAAAACAATTCTGAATCAACACAAGATCAATCAAACATTTGTAAATTGTCCAGAAGACTGACTTTTTGCTGAAAGAAATGTTTGTTGAATCAGAATATTTTGCTTTTCAAAGCTATGCAATTAATTTTAATAAGAGCACATAAAACACATTTTAAACTGGAAAGTTTTTTCCTAAATGGCAGTGTGAATCAACATGTTCCCACACAGCGTTTTGATTCAACAGTTCATAATTTTCCAAGGGAAAACAGTGCCTCAAAAATATTTGGCTGCGACAACTCTTTGTATTTAACTGCATTGATAAGAAACAATGCATCTGTGTCTGAAGAAACATGGAGGCTGGAACAGCTCAGCCTTTGGAGGTAATAGCTCTGCATTCATCAGGGATCAGCAATAGTTCCATGGGATCTTTATTTACTGAGTCCTGCTAAGGATCTGGCTCACTAAATATGCAAGATAAAAGTATCTCAAACCTCTAGCGTACATAGGAGCTGCTGACAGACGAGCTACAGATTATTTGAGTGCTTTAATTATTCTTATCGTTTGTCCACATTAACCTGTGGCTTCTGGAACTACAGTTTGATTAAAATTCTTTGATTAAACAGACGAGTTGACAAGACAAATGTTCCTTTCTGCCCTCTGAATCGTGGTATGAAATTAGGAACCTTTCCCTTGTTCAGTTTTTGTTCATGTTTTCTCTTCCACACACAGCCAGGTGGATTTAGGATCAGTCAGTAGGGACCTAAACATTAATTGGAGCAGGATCGCTTATGCAAGAAAGTGTAGCAGCAATATATGTAAAAGGGAAAGAATAGAGTTTCTTAGTATCTTGTGCACTGTAATTTTTTTCTTTTTTTAATTGGTGAAATAGTTTCAAACTTCCTTAGTTCCTAGTTTAACTGTAAAAAAAAAAAAGGGAGAGGCCTTCATGAATACAAATGCTCAGTCTGTTCAGGCTGCATCTGAACAAAGTTGTCCAATTCCCTTTGTGTTGCTGTAATCAGGATTTGCCTGAAATGGAGGGAAATATGGGAAGAGGCAGGCAGTGTGAGAGAGGATTTGGAGTGGGTGATGAGGGATGCTCCAGCTTTGTGCCTTTGTAATTATGCTGTGAAGTAATGCAGAGGGATAGTCTTTAGGAGCAGATGTTTAAGGATATATTGGCACCACAGGAATCTTAAATCTGAATAGGATTTTCCTGACATGAGGCAGAATCCTTTGAAAATGCCAGTGGACGTGGATCTGCAGGCTGGTCTGCACTAGATGTTTTGCCAGTGCAGTTGGTTAACAGCATAGGAAGAAGTTGTGCCATACCACTAGGACTCCTAATTTCAGCACAGACCTGTCAGTAAATAATCTGTTTTGCCTGGGTAACTGGCTTTACAGAGAGGATGAAGAAAGCTCTGCCAGCAAGCCCTCTCCTACCAATCTCATTTACTTCATGAGGTTGTTGCATAGGTTTAGTTTGAATATGGCTATGCCAAAAATAGGTTTTGATGAAGCAAGAATTGTTTTTATCAAACACAGATACTCAAACAGATTCATCATAATTTGTGATACTTCTAACATACAGTTAAAGTGATTTGCTGGCTTTGCTCCCTGTGCAGACCTTGGACAGAGGCTGACTCCTGCAGACAAAGTCCTCACTCTCAGATGGCACAAAGGTTCTGGATGCTTCCCCAATTTCTGAGCATCATTTTGAATATCAAGTCTACAAGCTAGATAACAAACTCATCAGGTCAGGGATGGTGATTTAAAACCAAGGGGGAAGTTTGGTCCCCTGGTGAGATCACTGGACTGATTTAGTAAAAATAATCATCTTTGTTGGAAAGGGCTATGTAATCTGAAATCAAATCTGATCAGATTTGATCAGTGTACATCTATATTTAAGTGACCTAGTGATGTTAGACCACCAGTGCAGCTGATCAAATGTGCTATGTGGCCCATTTTTTACTTTTTCCTCCCAAAATTTATAGATGAAAGCTTCCCAACAGGAACAAAGAACTTTCATTTTGCTTTGAGTGTTTGTCTGCTATTTCACTTGATGTAACAAGTTCCAGGTGAACAGGCAAAATTACTTTTGCTCCCATGTTTTCTTTTGGTGCAACCATGTTTTAGCACTTACATCATCACTAGAAAGTGCTGACCATTTATCACCTCCAAGAGGAATGGGAATAAAAATCTAAAGCAGCCTATGACCCAGTTTCTTAGCACTGGGCATCCCAATACCCCTTAGCACAAAGGTGATCACAGGGGCAAAACCACAGGGGGTTTGATTCACTTCAGTGCTCCTGCACTGGGGGAATGCAATAACTGCTGAAATCAATATTGCTATTCCACTGTACAAACAGAGCCTTACCAGGATGAAGTTCTGTCCTTTGAAACAAAGTGGGCATGGATTTACTCACCTAGTCTGTAGTCCTCTTAATTTTACTCATGTGAGTAGCTGTTCTTGGCAGGATTGTAATAGAGTCTGTGCTTGTGGCCTGACAAATCATTATGCTTTTCCTGTAGAGCTATCTGCCTCCTCCTGCCCCCAATTTCCACTGGAAACTGCCTTGTTTGTCACAGGTCATCCCACATCACTGGGGCTCACCAGGGAAATGACAATAATTCAAGTGCTTGGGTATGGATGTCGAGCTTTTCTCTCCCTGTTGTTTCGTGCTGTGACTGATGTTACTTGGCCTTGCTTGAAGGCAGTGGTTAAGAGGGCAGGATGAGCAAAGCTGTGATTGCATCAGATGTAAATATACTTGGGCTAGTTCATTGTTAATACCATTCCACAAGTGGTGTAAGAGTGCTTCAAAGTGGAACAAAGGGAAAGCGGGGATGAAGGAAGAGCAGGGAAGGCAGAAGAGGGCAAGGTCAAAACACCAGTAGCTGCCCCTGGCAGTGTTTGGAAGTCTCATCAACAGCAGAGGACTAAACTGATCTTGAAAATACTATCCCTAGATGGTAGAAGATGCTGCAGCAGCAGCAGGATGTTTGCATCCTTGTTGTCATTTCCATTATATTTTTGCTGATGAAGAGAAGACATCTACTGTCTCCTCTAAAAATAGGAATTATTCACATGCTGTACTGGAGCCTTGGGAGTCTCTGAACTGTCTTTCCAAAGCCTTTACTGGCACTAAATCGTCTTTGCAAATATATACAATCAAGAAGAGAAAAGAATGAGGCTGGATATGGTTTGTTAGAGACACCAAGGAAAAAGGCTGAAGGTGTGATCCCCTCTGTATTACGGAGTTGAGATCAGGTATCACTGAAGTTAATCCCAGTTAGCAGTATGGTGTTCAAAGAGGAGAGGGGCCCAGGGGTTTGCTTTGGTAGGCACAGCAGGTCCTCTAAAGGACAGTGCTGTGGTGGTGTATCCATGCTCCAGCTGGGTTACAAATGGCCTCTGTAAGCCCCAAGGGCCACTCCTCCAAGCTCCCCACACACCAGCTGGGACAAATGCAGACTGCAGATTGAAGGGAAGGAGAGGGGAGAAAAATTGTAATATCCTATGGTGAAAACCATCCTATGGTTGCCCTGGAGTGCTTTAGTCCACTTCCTTTTTTTTTTTTTTTCCTTTTCTCCTCCATCCCTAGCATCACTTGAAATTAACTAAAGTTGTGGGTTTAAATCTATGTAATTTACTCTTGCTTGGAGACATACGTTGGTGTTTTAATGTACCTTACTCAATTTGATCATAAGTCAATTAGGAGCAGGTAGAAACTAAACTGATTCTGTTGCTCTTAACCAGGGTTTGTATCAGCTTAACTAAATTAGTTTAATTAAATCAAGCACTATTGCATTCCTCAGTGCTCAAAAACAGTGCCTGTGCTTGTGCATGTGTAACACCAAAGGTGCACGTGTGCTGAATATCTATGACATCACGTGCAAGCAAACTTCTGAATAACAACCTGCATATCTGTCTGGACATTTATAGGTTGTCAATTACTCTGATGTTGTGTCTAATGGGGAGATGAAAATCCCCCTATAAATTCAGCTCACTGCTTTGGCGGCTTTGCTGACAGACTAGTAAACAATTTCTATGCAGAGTGTGATTTTCTAGTTTAGGAATAGAGCCACTTAGATTAGAACTCAGTGTTTTAGTGAGAAATGTCTAAAACGTTTACATAACCTATTTACATATGAATACAAACATTACAGGCTTTATATTAACAGCCCTTGTTGTTGCTCATTACTATGCATAGAAAAAGACATCAGCATTTCTAGTAGCATCTACAAAATTATAAATATGTGATAGAGTAATTACTGATTTGGAAATCCAAATTATATTAAAATGATTGTAGCATCTGTGTCTCCAAAAACCTCTCCATTTGTCAATTCTAATCTTCTATTGCTTAGGCAATAAACATGAGTCTGATGCCTATTTACACAGTTTTGTATGAATCCCACCCACCCCTTGAAATTTAAAAAGAAATTGGAGGTAGGAGTGGTTTGATAAGGTACCTGAAATTGGTCCATAGCTGTTTCTTTCACCTTTTCTTTACTTCACATCCACAAAAATATGAGAATTGATGATAGATGTTTCAGGTTTATCCGAAGCAACCAGGAGCTGCCAGGAAGATCATACTGGAGCTGATTAGATTGTGCTCGCACAATAAAAACTGCCAAGGAAGTTCGTCCCCAGACAACAAAGGGATCAGTTCAGGGCTGATCCTTTACTCTTTTTACTGCAGCCCTACTTGTGTCAAATGGTTATGGAGGGCCTCCTGTAAGCCAGGGAAACATTTGGTGTGCTCCATGGCACGAGTCAAGCCTTACTGTGGTGGCTGTGATGCAAAGTAGAAACCAGGCAGAGGTTTTGATGCCCTTTACTTCCAGAAGAGACCCTGCAGATCTCAGCAGGTTTGGGCAGCAGATTTCCCAGGCCAGTAAATAGTTATAAAAGTACTATGTGTATATAAAAAAGTTTTCCTTCTGTGGCTCTTAACAGACTTTGCAGGGAGGTCAGTGTCACACTTCCAGTGGTGTGGAAGAGCAGAGATGTCCCCCATAAGGTTGCTGTGCTCCACAACAGAAATCTCAGTAGGGGCTCCTTTGCCACTTCCTGTCTGGGCTTTTGGCCACGAGAAGACACCACCCAAGAAAATTTATTAATGGCTGATAACTGGTTATTTGTAGGAGTGTCTTCTTCCATGTTTTTTGGGCTTGGATTGGAATTCTGGCAGGGGGAGTCAATGGGAGAGGATATGCTTGGAAATAAAGTGCTCCCTCCAAGGCAGAGCAGTTGCTGATGTTGTGGGTACTCTGATAAGCTGGGCACGGATAGACATTGTCACACTGACCTTTAAGAAGGTCTTTGGGAACTGGTCCATGTTTTTCCCCTTGCCTGATGATGGAGAATGAATGCTTCATCTGAAGTGGTATGTTTTCCCTGGCACATGTGTCCCAGTTTTAGCTGAGCCATCCATGATTCCCCCTGTGGCTTTAATGATGGTGCTGCCTCTAGTTGTCATCTGTCTTTACACCTTCTACTTACACCACACAGGGACTTAAAGGCTTGTATATGCATAGTAACAGTTCTACGAGATGAAATGCTGCTGTATATAAATAAAGCATTCATCACACCTGCAAGAGAGGTTTGAATAAAATCCCACATAGTTGTACTGCATGAGCAATGAAAGATCAGAAATGACAAATGGGTTGACAAATGGTGTGCAGTGCATAAATAGCATTATTTATTTGCTCGGTCACGGCAGAGTGAGTGAGATGAGGCTCGCTGGTGTTTTGAGAGTTGTCAGGGCATTTGTAAAGGCAGAGGCTGCAGGATCAAGCCCCAGTCCCTGGCCATAGCAGGTGGGTGGTAACCACTAGGTAGAAAACCAAAGTGTCTTTTTTCCCAGGCTGCATAGTTGTAGGGAGTGACACATAGGATGAGACTGGTTGGGACAGAGGAAAATTCCTAGTTGGTCAATATTTTAAGGTTTGTCTGCCTGTCTCTGAACTTTTTCAGCCCTGTCCATATGTCTGCACTGACTAATTCAGTACAATGAGGGGCATTGGCTGTTTAAACATGACACTTCAAAAAGCCTGTAGTAAGGTAAAGTCTACCAAAAGCAGAGATGAGGAAAAGCCTCATCTTCTCAACATTTGGAAGAGAATTAACTTTTGATGCACTGAGAAAAAGAAGAAAGAATTTGGATGCCAGCTGTGTCTTAACAAGCAATTCTTGTTTACACTGAAAAAGAGAATAAAATGTGGTCACTTGCCTATTATTTTACTGCAATCAGGGTTAGCAGTAATGAATATATGGAGAGTTCTGCTGACCCCAAAGGTGAGTTGAGATGTCCTTACCCTTGAGTGCATACTCTCCAGCCCCTGAGATCTGTTCCCCACTGCCCCTTGTTACAGCCAGGCTGCAATATGGACTACTTAAGTACTGCAGGATTTTAAGTCACCCTTCCGAAAAAGCAGAGCCTCCTGCAAGGAGAAGAGGTTTGGACTTCACCACCATAAGGATGCTCCGCTGCAAGCTGGGATCTAAGTCTTTATAGCCATCTGTGGAATTAAATCCGTTTTTTCCAGATCCACAAAACGGAATCTGTGACAGTGAATTTCTTCACAGAGCAAAGACAAAGTAGCTGCAAGCATCATCATACCAGTGTGTTTGGCTCTAATGGTCCTGACAGCGTGCAGACTTCAGAGCTTCTTGTGATTTTAAAGCCTGGGAGGTGTCATGGCATTATTAACAGCTGCTTGCTGTGAGTTGCTGAGCTGATGCAGGGCCCCAGTGTCACGCAGGGAATTGCTTCTTGGTGCGTGGCTGTCACCTCTGTACCCATGCCTTTGTCTCCTGGCAAGAAAAGGGGTCTTTATAAATATAAATGTCAATAGGGCACATGTGGAATTGGATGTGTCAGAACATCCAGTAGCAACTTCAGGGTCACAAGCACCCAGCAGTGAGTTCAGTAGGGCCAAAAGCCAGTTGGCAAGTTACCCTTGGCTTGGAAACACAGTGTGAGTCGGTGTGTTCAGAAGTCATTTTCTGGTCATGGTGCCAGTGCTGAAAAGCTGCTCGAGCCATGGCCTCTGCTCAGCAAGGGACACTTTTTGGGTTTTCTCCTTCACTAGGGAGAAATTTTCCCATTACCTCACCAAAGTTTGTCTGAGCATCCACAGTCAGTTCAGTGAAAAGTCCAGAGTCTGGGCAGCTGGTAAGTGTTTTTGTCTGGCTCTTTGCAGTTCAAGTGCTTGCTTTCATTACTTGTACAAAGCTGGGGACAGATTTTTCTCCTCAAAAATGGATCTTTTGGTAAGTCAGAGCAGAGGAGCTGTTTGTGTGAGGGCAGGAGGAGGGCATTTTAGGGAGAGGGTGGTTAGGATGTAGCATGTGTTTGATAATCCTGTAGAGAAATTGGGCAGAGTTACAGTCCATGAGTGTGGGTCACATGTATGACATGGTCCTTTTTACAAAGCTTTGCAATCTTTTAAAACCGTAATATTCCAGGCAGACTTTGTGTGGATGATTTGAGGGGAGTATTTCTGGTGGCATGAGCTGGTGGAACTCTTCACATAGTTTCTTAGTACAGGAGTACCCTTGATTGTGCACTCCTGCCACCCAGCTCAGACCCTGTTAATGGTATGTGGTGCCTCAAAGGACTGATCACTCTCTGAATTTCCTAGGAGGTGGATCATGCCTGTGTGGGCAGCTATAAGGCCAGCAGCATGTTTGGGTTTGTTTGTTTGTTTGTTTGTTTTTTCCAGGAACAGCATGTTTTTTCACTTATTGCAGTAAAGTGAATAGTTAATGCTTTCCTCCTGGCAATGCTGAAGCACTCATGACCTAGCCCATGATGTGGTTGGGAATAGACCATGTTGCTCAGGTGTCCAGTAGGTTTCCTAAAATATCAGGGCAGGTATCAGAGGCTGTAGTCCTCTCCACCCTGGTGACAGCTGGCAGAGAGAGCTAGAGCACCCCAAGGAGCATTAATGCATGAAAATATCCTCCATCTTCTTATCCTTCCAATGCAGGAAGAAGGAATGCGATAGTGGGGGCTATGCTCTCTTGGGAAACGCCACTGACAAATTTGAGGGCTTTGCATGGCAGAAACAGTGTTTTTATTAAGTAACAGAAGCTTAATTAAGTTTCTCCTGAATGTAATAAAACAATACAGCTGAATGTAGATCAGTCCCAAGTAATTGTTTCACTGCTTTACCAGCTATTTAACTAATGTTCCAGTGTTAAATAGGAATGCTGATATTTTATTTCCTTTTTTTTTTTTTGTTTCTGTTTTAGAAGGGGCTAAGTGGTCTCTTTCTCAGGGGGACTGTGAGGTTAGCCTTGGCCCTTTGAACCTAATTAATCAATGGCGAGGCAGGCTGTGGAATGCTCTTTAATTGCTCACTTGTGCAGTCATTTGTTTTGTTTAACCTGCGACGGATTAAACTCAAGTTATAAAGGTCCTTGCTTCTGCTGTAGAACAGCTCCAGCCATGCAGCAGCAGGGTCTCCGCTTGATTCCCGACCCCTCGGGGATGGAGCAGGGAGAGCTGGAGGGACATCACTCCCTGCTCCCCCTCTCCACACTGCCTGGACACCCTGGCACTCCTGTGGGTCCCCATCACTGCCTGTGAGTTTCCCAGGGTGTGCTCTCGGCAAAGGGAGGATCATTAGCTGTTAATATAACCCTAGAATTCTCCAGATATCTCCCTCTCTTCCTTTCATTAAATGTGAAACTTTAGAGACAGAAACTTTAATGATTTTCTGTGCGTGTGTGTGTGTGTAATCCTGTATGCTCCACTGGGATCCCTCTGGCATCCCATGTCTCCGAACAGCTGTCAGGCAGCTCAGTTTCTTTTCCAAACTGCCAGTCTCCAAAAATACTTCCTTCTCTTCTCAAGTATGGAATTTCGCCCTTGAGTCAGAGAGTCTGAGCAAAGCAATGGCAGGTTTCAGTGACAAAGCTGCCCAAAACATTAGGGCCAGAAATAAAATCTTTTACACCAGTTGGGGTGGTGACCAGAACTGTGAATTTCCAGGCTACTGTGAGACTCTGCTTTCTCTTCCAGCCCTAGTGAATTGTTTTGAGACATTGTATTTCTTGTAATGCTTGCCATTAACATTCAAAAGAAAGCTAGATCATTTTAACATGTTTCAAAAAGGGATGTTAAAATTTATCTTCCTTTTTATTAGAGCCACTGCAGCAAGGCACCCAGTGGCTTTAGAAATGTAAGTAATGAAAAGCAGAGAACAAATGTTAACTATAGAAATGATTTATGGAGACATCTGATGAATTTATCCTGCATCTTTACCCTTTCATCCATCTCCCTGGACTTCAGCTAGTATGTCTGAGCAGCATCAGTCACATATTTTAAAGCTGACTTGCCAGAGACATGCTCCATGCTCTGGAATGTGGATTTCCCAGTTTTTGCCCCACCTTAGGCTCCCATACAATCCTGTGCAGGCTTAATTTTACTTTTTTTTCCTCCTGTGGAACTCTCTGGGTTGGATTACCAAAGTAGGCACTCTGTGACACAGCCTGTTGCCTGAAAAATGCTTAATAGCTGTCAGCTTCATCTGCTCCCCATGAGAATTGAGGAGTCCCAGGCCATACTCGAACAGCTGTGCCTTTTTTGTAGCTCTTCTAGGAAGAACTGAGCTCTTTTGGAAGAATCCAGCCCTGGTGGGAGGCAGAGGCTTTCTGGAAAACTTGGCCTTTGAGTTTAGCTTCCTCAAAGGAAGCTGTCTTACATACAGGGAGTTTAATTCTTTAATTCTCAGGCGGGCTCTGAATTATGAAATAGTGAATCCTCTCCTAACAAAGTATTTTCCACGTCATCACAAAGAAGACTTGAGGTTTTGCAGAAGCTCTCTTCCTACCAGCTGTTGTCCTGCAGATGTTCAGAGGCCCTTTTAATATCAGACTTTTTATCAAATGAGTTTTTTTTTAGCCAAATCTCTGGTTTTTAAACATGTGTTTTAAAGCCAGATAAGGTATGTAATGAACAGGTAGTGTCCCTGTCAGGATGGTGACCAGAGGGTAAGGAGAAGAGCTGGTTGGATAAATAGCTGATAGGAGAGAGGGATGGATGGATGGATGGATATGCTGGGAACTACCCTGGGGAAGTACCCTGGGGAGTGTGGAAGGAATGGGGGGAGTGAGAGGGTAGAGGTGTGTGATCAGACTTCACCCAGCCTGGTGCTGAGCACAGTGTAAGAAACCCTCTCTGGAGCTGCTGGACACATGTTTTTAAAAAGGCTTCCTTCCATCCCTTCCTGTGTTACTTCATGAAGCCACAAAATGTTCACTGCTATGTTTAGGCGTTTTGAGCAACTTCACAATGGTGGTTTCAATACATTTGATTTTTGGCTTTTTTTTCTTTTTTTCCCCCCTTACCATTTAGTTCTGAATGTGCTTTGCTTGGGCAATGCAGAGCTGGGAAGTGTATGAAGGTTTTGTGACATTGTGATTTCTCTGGAGCTTAGAATCAAAGTGCAGACTGCCTTTATTCAAGCTTTGGGCTGAAGATCAAAGAGGCAGCATTGGTTGTGTTGGAACAAAATAAAAAAAGAAATCACTTTTGAATATTGAATAACGTACTTAGTTCGTTTCAGGGTTATTTTTTTGAGAAAATTCATTTTGTTTCTGATTATTATTCGTCTTGCTTTAATGCCTGAGGCGCAGAGAGGGCCAAGTCTCCTTTGCACGAGGTGCTGTACAAAATCAGTGACCACGAACAGATTCTGTATTCAGAGCACACGATGTGGCAGCCTGTTGGTGGCTGTTTCTTTACTCACTAGTATTATGTTTTTGTCTGAACTGTTTTAGCCATGGTGCTAAAGTCACAACCTGTCACATGTTGATCCTGTGTTTCATTTAGTCGGGAAGCTTACTGTACCCTGCTGCCTCCTTTCTCCCCCACCTTACCCCCAAGAGGCTGAGGGCCAATTGCCACCTTAACTAAAATCTATGTACCTTTTCTTAAAAATCACCTCAGTATCATGCTCTTGGCAAGGGCAATGAAGAGAGATGTTGCTCTGGGTTATAGAAGCAGAACTGCCTGTGTGCCTTTGGTTCACTCTTTAGTTCATCAGGGAGTTGCCCATCTTTGACCTTCTGTGCTGTTTGGACGTGTTCATTTTTGTGTCATTCAGTTATTATGTCAAATTTGAGATGGAGTGCAGTACAAATTATTTTGGCCCCAAACCTTTCTTTAACCCTATTTGCAGAGGTGAAAGGCTAATACGTTAAACCTACCAGCCCATGCATACAGATTACTTCAGCCCCTTTAGAGACAATATTCTCTGATTTCAGTT
This sequence comes from Acridotheres tristis, assembly GCA_037013685.1. Lineage (NCBI taxonomy): Eukaryota > Metazoa > Chordata > Aves > Passeriformes > Sturnidae > Acridotheres > Acridotheres tristis. Next base: position 16,613,199 of record CM072888.1, read on the forward strand.
TTATCTTTTTCAGGAGCTGTTGAGTGGCTGGGATGGGGGCACTGTGTGGTGACAGTATATGTCAGCAGTAACGTGACAATTAGCAAAGAGGGATGCCGTGAAAGTAATACTGGATTTTCCTTTGAAAACAGGGTGGAATATTTACTTACAATTTTTTGTTAACATATTTTAAACTTTTCTAAATGTTCACGTTCAAATTTGCTTTCTGCTCAGCCAGTGCTGAGCAGCAGGTTTGTACCTCACAGTGCTACTGGGCTGCAGCACCTTGGTGTCAGGCAGAGCATTGCTCCCTGTGCTGCAGGTAATGGTAGACTGGGGGTCTGAACACACTTCAGAGCTGATGTAGAGAAAATAACCCATTTCAGCTTGATCTGGCTGTCCCAGCTCTGGGTAGCAGCATTAAAGAAGAAAAAAATGGGCTTTAACTCACATTGACTTGCATTAAAATGGCAGTGAAGACAAAGTAATGTCAAAGTAACGTGGAGTGCCAGCTGAAATTCAGCCCAGATCTCCCTTAGCCTTTAATTTGACCTCCTAGCTCAAATTAAAAACCAGATTGTTTTCTGTTCACAGTTATTTTAACTACTGTTAAGTCTGGTTAAACTGATGAGCCTTTTATTGGCTGGTTTGTTTTAGGTGTTTGCTCTCCTCTCCAGATACCCCGACAGTGTTTTGTAAAGTGGTTTTTTATTAGGCTGCTACAGAAGTTTATGGAGTTAGAAAAACTAGAGTACCTGTAAAAGGGCAGATGTAGTTCTTTAAAAGATGAGCTTTACAGTCTTAAGGCCTGGCTGGTGTGGCTTTTAGCCTTGAGGACCATCCAGTAATGTCAGCCTGCATTGCTCACCTGGCCTTGCTTGTGTCCTCATCTCCCTGCAGCTGGAGCAACACCGTGACTGGCAGCTGAGCAGATACACCATCTTCAGGGGTGCCCCAGATTTTTACTGAAAACTCTTACATCTTGTGAATTTGCTATTAAATGCCTCTCGTTAAATTTTAAGGATCTTATCAATGAGTTGAAACAGTGCAATTATTTCTTTTTCCTGTTGTTTTTTACTGTGTAAAACTGGTATTTATTTCCAGGACCTGTTTTCCTTCTTGCTCCCGGGTCCTCCATAACATATCAATGTAGTCCCTTTGGTGACCTTTGCAGCTCATATTTGGTTTGGCTCTGCAAGATTTTTCTGGTGTTTTGCTGGCTGGGGTTTTGGAAGCTTGTTTTCCTTCAATTTTCCTTTGTTCAATATAAAATAATAACAAGGGGAATGATACAGGTTGGAGCTATAGAAAGAGGATTCCTTTCCCATCAGACTGTGCAAGATTTTACAATAATCGTAGCAGTTTAAATGTATCTTGTTGGCATATCTGCACAAAGGCACTCGGTGAGGCTGCAATTAGAGTGCTCTGCCTCATCTTGTATTAGTTTGATCACATAAGAAGCAGCATATCTGACAGCTCTAGCACCTGGATAATTAAAACCCGTCAATAAAACAACAAAATGCACTGTGCAGTGGGACTCGTCTGTGCTAGCATTAAACACCGCAGATAATTATATCGCAGCAGAGGTTGGAAAGCCAGCCTCTCAGTGCTCTGAAAGATCAATAAAAAGGCCCATTCATAATGACAAAAAATGCTAGAGAAACTGGATTTTCATCTACTTGTCATTAGATGCTTTGCTTTTAAGGTTTTGTAGAGGCAGAAAAAGATTCTGTTGAGGAATTCTTTGTTTCTGGAAACTAAACAGGTAGAAGATTTAGCTTTGCTTTTGTGCAGCACATTGCTGAAAGCAAATGTGCTGAACCCGTCTTTTCTTGGGGCTTACGGTTCTGCTCTCCACTCTCCACTGCCTCCCTTCTCTGCTTGTCTTTTTTTTTTTTTCCCTTTCCCCCTTATTTCTAACCCATCACGTGAGCTCCACTTTTTAGTGATATTTCTCTTTGCTTCCTGTTTACTTTCTCCAGGGCATTATTATTATTTTTTTTTCTCTTGGCTCTTCCTAAAGGGCTGATTTGAAAATATCATATATTGACAGGGGAGAACACACTCCTAGCTGACTTATTTGCTGTGACAGCCTCTTTCTTAAAGCACTCATCCAGAGAGGAGATTTTTGTGTTCCAGGGAAGGAAAAGGATGTCTTGCAGCATTGCCATGAAGGATAATGAATTAAGTCTGTCTGTTACTGTAAAACCATTAGAAAAGCATAATAGACCTTGAGAAAGAGGTTTAGGTATTGATGTCTTGGCTATATTAGTGTGCCTGGGCACATGATGGCTGCCTTGTCTTTGCAGAAAAAAATGAATTCTGTGTAAAGTAGGTGTTTCAGCTGAGGGCAGAGAGAAAGAGTGCCTTGTTTTTAGGCAGCCAGTGCTCATGAAACACCGGCAGGTGGTTTGGCTGGCACACGAGGGCATTAAGGATCCCTTGTTGGAAGCTGCTGTAGGTAGGAAGGGTAGCACCAGCTATGAGCAGGGTGTGTTAGCAGAGCATGGGCTGGATGTGGCAGCTCAGTACATGCTGTACAAATCTAAGTTCATGGATCTGAAGTTTTCCAATCTTCAGAGTATTTAACACCCTAAATTGGACTCTGACAGTCTGTGAATTCAGAGGAGGCAGGTGGCTTCCCCATTGTAGTAGTTTCCACTGTGCCATGCTCACAGGAGCTCCTGATGTTGCAGAAATTGTTGCTTCATCCCTGAAGGGCTTATCTCTGGAGGATAAGAAGGAGGGTGTGTTGGGATGAAATCAGTGTTTGAGCCTCTAGCCTTGTTATGGAGCTGTGCGTGGACTCTGGTTGCTCTTCTCCCGATGTCCCTAGCCTGACAGGTGTTTTAGGCACCTGTTTTTATTGTCTGGTCCCTCCTAGATGGGGAGTTGGAGGACTTGCTGGTATTGCACCTGTGATGATTAATGCTGAAATGCTTTTGTTTGTGATTGATCTTTTATTTTATGCTGCCTTTGCATTTTTGTTCTGGCAAACATATTGCCCCAGACATGTTTAGCCTGATGTTGTTGACATGTCTCTGCTTTAAAAGTTTCTGGAAAGCCCAAAAACAAACTGCAAAATTATTTTCTTTTCCCTTTCTTTGTCTCTTGATAAATATATTACCAGTGTCAGTGTTGAAAAAAAGAATTAAAGACATCACAGCCAGAATAAGCAGCTGTTTATGTCTAAAGTGTTTCTGCTTTGCTATATCACAAGATGACCTTGTCACTTAAAAATCATAAAAATATTTCCAAGGAGAAGAAATGGAAGTTGGCTGAAGGGAAATGAAGTTTTGGTGTTGTTTTTAGTTAAAGTCTAAACAGAGAGTTGTAAGCAGAGTTGAGCCCTGCAGCTGGTCCTGAACTCAAATGTTTCCTTCAGTCCCACTGCTATAAATGCAAAACAAATGACATATGAAATACTATTGCTGTTTCACATTAACACTCCTGAAAGTAGTTTTCCACTGGAACTGGGAGAAGTTCTGCTAAAATAATCCATGTTTTCTGATACAGTGTATTTATTACACTGGATTGACACCTTGCTTCTAGTTAAATACTTTTCCACACATCCAGGTAGAAAGACAAAATGGAGGTCTTAACAAATAGGAATAAATGCAGCTGGAAAGAATGCATAGGGACCCCCCCCCCCCTTTTTTTTTTTTTTTTTTTAATAAATCTTGCAACTGCAGCAATTTACACTTTTCCCAGTAGGGTGATTTTTTCCTCTCCAAAATATAGATGTGAATAACATGAACTTATGTTTATGAGATGATGGATGCTTAAAGGCTGCCAAGTACCTTGGACTGACTTTTAGGAGGGTTTGGAGTATTCTCTTTTCCTGAACAGACAGGAATTGGTGTCTCAAGTCAGGCTGAAAATGCTGATCTTGGGTTTTGCTTGGGTTTCTGCTCTCTTGGTTGGTCTTGCTGAGCTGTGTGGACACTGTAGATTCAGGGAAAGTGTCCACAAATCCCACCAGCAATTATGGAAGTGGCCCAAGACATGGAGAGGGTCTTTGAGAAGCATTATCTTTACTCATGTGCCCACCTTGCACTTCAGGGCATAACAGGGAAAGGGGAATGATGGCAGGTAGAAATAAGGACTGCAAAATAAAACAAACCAACACACACACAAAAGTATGGCTATAAATTTCTTGTCAGATTACATAATAAACAACAACACCGTGAACTAAAACCACTTGAGGGGCTACTTTAATTCTCCTGTGTCTCCAGAACATTTGCCTTTAAAATGCTGGACGAACTAATAAAATGGAAGCTGTTTTTTTAATAGCATAAAATTGTCTATCTGGTCCCCTAAATTCCCAGAGTCCTCTCACACTTCTCTTGTTTGCTTGGCATCAGAACATATGGAGAATGAGGAAATACCCCAAGAAGCCAGGGATTATTTGGAAAAGTTGTAGCATGAGGGCAGTGTTAGGGAAAGAAGAGTGGTTTTCTTTGAAGGAGTTGATGAAACAGTGCTAGAAATAGGAGGTGCTTGTGTAAAGGGAGTAATCAGAGATATAGATGGGTGTGAAAAATGTGGCTGTAGTTTTCTGGGGTACAGTTATACTCAAGCCAGCAGTGCAAGCAGTTCCTGCACTATTGCAGGGGAATCCAGGGTGATGCAGAGCTGCTGCTCCTACTATCTAGCTAAGGAAGCTGGGTGGTGTTTCTGTGATTGCCCAGTAGAGGAGACAGATTCATACTTAGCAGCTTCATACCTGCTGGTGCAGTGCTGGTTCTCATTGCATACTGTACCTCCAGCAGCTGGCAAAGATCTTCCTTCAAGAAAAGAGAGAAAAGCTAAAAGCAAAAAGAAGGGAGGGAGAGTGGAGTGGAGTGGAGTGGGCAGTGGCAGACAGGACATGACAGAAGAAAAACAAGAATAAAAAAAAATAAAAAAAAAATCCTTGCTGCATTTACTGAAAAGCTCAGTACCCAGCGTTGAGCCTCACAACTTGCAGAAGTTTGGAGCAAGTATTGCCAAGACCCAGGTGCCAAGAAATCCCAAGATTCCATGTAAAATCCTGCGATTTACAAGGAAGAGCTCATGGCCTGGTTTGCTGGAAATGGAGTATGGCACGAATACATTATGGTTTTTCTCCGTCATTTTCAAGGCTACAGATTCATCATCTTTTACGCATCTCCTTTCCTGTGTCACTTTTTGCATGTCACTTAGTGTCACCCGGGCCTTTAATCTGTCTGGAGAGAAATATGACAAAGCTGAAGGGACCAAAAAGCTGTTGTAAAAGGGATAAAATGCATGAGCAAAAGCAGAGCAACCAGAGCTTTAATGATGAGTGTTTTTTACCTCTTTCTCTCTATAAAATTTCCATAGCCTGATGTCTGACAGTAATAGTTCATTGAACAGGCATTAGGTTTGTTCCTATGGTTTTTAGTGTAAATTGCCATCATCCTTTAAGTGTGCTGGAATGAAGAATCCTGTGTGTTTCAGCCTGGGATGATAAAAGGAAGCTCAAAATGCCAAGTGCCAAATGCAGCTTTGCTGCCCATAGTAAAGGAGTGTGAAAAAGAGAGGAGGTTAAGTTCTTCTGGTTTTCATGGTGTTTTTGTCGGTGTTTTTGGGTTTTTTTTTTTTCGTTGGTTTGTTTGTTTTCGGTTTTTTGTTTGTTTGTTTTTAATATGAACCCTTTTTAAAGTTAATGTTGTGAGGTACTGACACCACGTAGTATTTGAGACTTTGAGACTTTTTCATTTAGTTCTGTGTTTTCCTCCCCAAGGTGTCACTGATAATTTGATCTCACCTTCTTTGAAAGTTCCTGTGCTTGGTAGGCTTTGCCACCCTCCATTCCAGGAATGCATAGGGGGACTTCAGGATGTCCTACAGTTGGAGGAAAAAGCTTTTGCATTTCTGTGCATCCTGCATTCCCCATTCAACTCCCTGTATCGTGAAGCTTTTAGTCTCTTTGGCGATATTGCAGAAGGTAGGATGCATTTGAGGAGGTTAAAAATGTGGTGTTCACAGACAACTTTCTGGGTTGTGTGTTTTCACTTCTGTTTTATGTATCCAAATTCTTGCATCAAAACAAAGGGCCACAAGGAAATGCTTGAGCATTCAAAGCAAATGCTTCCTGGCAAAGAGAAAAAAAACACAACAGAGATGAACCCTAAATGTGTTTGTTCCTCCCCCACCTCAAATTCCTCATAATTCTGGATCTTTGCTCATGATTTTGAAAGATATCTTTGATCCATTGCTATTATTCTGTGTAGTGTGGCCAGTGCTGTCCCTTCAGCCAGGAAGACTATTGATTAGACCAGTGAAATTGCTTTTTGAAAGGCACATTGAGCCTAGTAAAGGATTTTTGTTGAAAGTGAAATTTTGGATGATGTTCAAAGCCTCTCCTGGAGAAATGCCCGCTTGCATGGTCGGAGCTACGTGTCCTATCCCAGCATGGGTGAGGACAGTTATCTTTTTTGTTAAGAAAATTATTTTTCTGTCTATATAATAAAACTAGTCACTTGCTGTGATAACTGTTGTCTTTCAGCTAGAAAACATGAGAATGTCCCAGCCCTCTGGATTATCTGGTATCCAGCAAAACAGCCTGATGAGCAAGCATATCAGCTCTTATTATTCTTTCCATGAAATTAAAGAAATTAGGGAGCTTGAGGCAGTCGCTAATGAATCAATTTTAATTTATAGGCTCAAATAAAATCTGCATTAAGGCTGACAAACTGTAGCCTCAGGTAAACACAAAGCATATCCTCTGCAGACCTAAATGAATTCTGTGCTGGATGTCACAGCTTCTGTCAGAAGAGCAGGAGGGTCAGGGGTCCCATTTCACATCAGAGGAGGCAGAATTCTAAAGAAAATAAATGCAGTGGTCTAGCCCTTAGGAGGTCTCTTTCTGGCATACAAAAGCAGAAAAATCAAAGACAGATAATATTTCTCTCTTTTTCTTTAAACAAATAAAGAAGCAGAAGATTTTTCTGTATAGAATCACTCTTTGCTAAATATTTTTCGTCACCAATTGTACATTAGAGGTGCTTGTCCCATGAAATCAGAAGCAAATAAGGGTTTCTAGACATGGACGAGTCAGTCACCCATGGACCTGTGTATGCCTCAGGAAGAGCATCTTGCACAACCCCACCTCTGTGTGTGTGCTCTTAAGCTGAAAGATGCTCACTGCAGCAGGCAGGGTCATTCTTTTTGTGTATCTTCTTCATGGAGAACAAGCTTTTTGGAAAAAGTACCTAACTTCAGGAGATGCATTCATGCTGGGCATAATGATGGAATAAAATTTAGCCATGTGCCTAATGCAAGAGTGTTGTCTTGTGAATGATCAGACTGGGAAGTTTCCCTAATAGGCCTTGTATAAAAAACATTATTTTGGTTTTAGACAGCTTATTTGGTGATCTTTTTTTTCTCCCGTTCAAGTGTTGGTGTTTCTAGTCTTTGTTTTGGCTTAAGCAGTATTATATAAGATAACTAGTTTTGTGGGAACACTTTAGAAAAATGTTGCAAAACATACTGTTGTGTCTGCTGTAAAAGATGCGATGATTATTTTTTGCCCACATTGTTGGCTAAGTCCTTGCATTTTGTTTGGTGAGGATGCTGATATTAAAGAAATACCTGCTGGAGGGGAAGGGTCGTGCCACCATGCCTCTTCTCTTTTGGCAATAAGCTGACGAAGATGTCGGTGTTTGCTCTCAGTCTCTGCGAGCTCACTGCTGAGCTTCCCCAGCTGATGCTGAAGTCCTGGCTCCTGCCTCTTTTTGACACTGGAGGGGCCACTCAGCTTCTTGCCCTGTCCTTCTGCCTGCTCTGTTTCCTGACTCTCATCCTTGTTGCTTTCCAGATGCAGTAATCGGACCCAGTGTGCGGTTGTTGCCGGCCCTGATGTGTTTCCAGACCCGTGCCCCGGGACCTACAAGTACCTGGAAGTGCAGTACGAGTGTGTCCCTTACAGTACGTATCCTGATACATTTGCACTTGTCTTTTTCAGTAGAGATTTATTGTGGAGATTGGGCCAGCCTTGAGCTTGTCTCTTGTTGCTCAAGGGCAAGTAAAGCAGGCCACGTGCATCATATGAGACTGATAAGATATGAAAAATGGTGTCAGGTTTGTGCTTAGGTTAAAAATATCCTAATAATGTCCCGTGTTGTACAGCATAACAGCAACATATCATCTTTTGGAAAACACTTGGGAAACACCATTAGAGAAAGCAGACCAGAAGAGTGAAGCACTGTTGCTAGCTTACAGCTTCTCTTTAGAGGTTTATGCTTGTAATCATACAGCAGTGTGCTTTGACTGACCTATGTCCATGTAATTGGTGGCATTTGATAAGTGCCTTAAATACAGTATTGTATCACCAAGGAGGTGGGAAGCTATTGTTTTGGGTAATTTGATGTTTGATGGCAGAAAAATACTAATTTATAAGCTTCCAAAGTTACGAAGGCAAATTACAGGCAAGCCATTTAGACTGAAATTTTGAGGGTAGAAAGCCAATCACCTGAGATCTCGGCAATATGTGCCAAGTGGGAAATTCAGAGTTACAAGAGGCTGCGTACCTCAGAATTTGCCTTCTGTAGAAACCAAATTTGTTACATGCAGTTAAAGCCCTTCTGCCAGAAAGGGCGTACCTGGAAAAGGAAATAGCAGTGATAATATGAGAAGTGCACTTTTTATTAGCAGTTGTAGAGAGCTGAGTGGTGAATAACAGCGCCACTTCCAGGTTTTCTGTTTGAGCAGGCCAAAGCTGCTTATAGCACACCTCTCAAAATAATAAAGCAGGTATGGGAATATATACTTTAACCCACAGTGTTGTACTGAGAGAACAGCAGGAGGCATCAGTTTGCTGAAACCCAGAGCCTGGCTCGAGGACTAAGACCATCTTTGTTGCCTCAAGCATGGGCTGCAGGAGAGCAGATGTGGCTGAGCAATGACAGACACCCAATCCAAAGGGGAATCTGGGGGTGGTCCCCATCCCTCAGGCAGGAGGTGGCCACGTGCCTGCTGCCGTAGCCTGGAAAAGACTGTGTGGTGTTTGGCTTCTGTGAAATTCCAAGACCATCTCTCTGAGTAAAGAGGACCTCTCTACTGAGGGACTTGGATACTCTGCTGGCAGTGATCTCAGTGTGTCCATATTTGATTTTTCTAAACAAAACTGTGAAGCTTCTAAATGCAGCAGTGGAATACTTTTTATGGGGTGAGCTATTAAACCCACGGAAAGATTGACATCAGGGCTTAGAGTCTGCCCTATCAAGCAGAATATACTCCAAATTATAGTTTGGAGTTACTCCACTCTAAATGAGGCTTTTCATTTCAGAAGAAACACTGTGCATGGAAAGGGTTAGGGAAGATTGGTTTCAACTTATCACAGCAGGTTGTATTTCCTTGTGATTTATGGTTTGCATGAGGGTATGCTGTTCCCTCCAGAGACTGGGCTGGTAAAGCAATAGTCATTACCTGGTACCCCTCCACAGCCTTTGTTGCACATAAAACAAAGAGGAATAGTGGTGCCTTGTGAGAAAGACAATATGTCAGTATTACACCCCGAGGTGTTAATTGGCCCTGTGTACAAGAGGTAGAATAACTCTTGTGAGAGGTTGCTCAGTAGCAAATGTACAGTAGGGATTGAGTATTTTTTAATGATCTGAATGTAGGGAGGAAAAGGATGACAACTGACATGCTGCCTTTGCAATTAAGGTAGGAGCTTTGATGGCTGTTTCTTCTGTTTCTTTATGAATCAAATATAGTGCCTCTGCAAGTAGAGTTGGGGGGAAGACAAAGGGTGAGCACATGATGAAATAGGAAACAGTCTTCTGAGGCTGTTGTTGTGTGTTGCCTAGGAAATTTTGGGCCAAGTCTTCATGTGTTATTATTCAGTGCAGCACCAGTGAAATAGGTTGTGTTCAGGCAAACTGTGTCCCTTCATGTGCCAACATGGGGTGGGAAACCTAGAGCTCTATTTTATTCTTCTCCTGCCTCAGTCTCTGCCTGGCTTTGTTACTGCCTTTATTTCTTCCCTCAGAATGGTCAGATTAACTTTGTGGGTGTTCCCCACCTTGGCCCCACGAGTGTCCCATAAGTGAAAGCCATCTAAGGGATGGGGAAGGTGTCAGCTCTGGGCAAGTAGGTCAGCAAAGGCCTGGCTGGACCAAAGCCACGCCTGGTGGGTGAAATCTGTTCCTCCTTTTATGCCCTGTTATCATCAGAGGTCAGTTCTTGTCACTGAACCCACATGCCTCAGCCCCTGTGCAGCCAGCCTTTGGTGAGAGGTGGGGTCTGCCATATGGCCATCTCCTAAAGGAACACCTCAGTTGCATAATGAAGGGATTAATATTTCAGCAGGCAGTTGTACTTGTGTGCAATTCCAGCTTGCCTTTGCCTGGTTGGATGGGTTACTCCTCACAGTTTCAAATTATTCTTTATGGACAGAGAGTGGGCTTACCCAAGTGTTGGCTGAGCAGCAGAAGGGAGGGTGTGTGCATCTCGAGAGGAGAGGGTTTGGGAGTCATCTTTAACAGATGTTGTTAGAACTGACCTTAGGCACTTGTGCTCAGTATAGTGCTAGTGTATATGCTCCCCCAAAGAAAAAACATGGAAGATTTAAAACTCCATTTGTTAGTCTGGTTCTCTTGAGATTTTATTAGTTATTTATTAACTCTTCCACCACTAGCTCATAATGTTTTCTAGAGGAAAGCATCCCCCTTTCCTCTCAGATAAGGGAAATGCAAATGTCCTCTGACTTAAGTAGCTCATATATTGTAAAATGTCCTTTACATTACCCCACACACCACATTCCTGTGTGTTCACCAGAGATAGCCCTGACAAGAAGAGTTTTATGAGGCTGCAGTTACTCTCAACATGTGGACAAGATGAGAGATGATTATGCAGATAGCCCAGTCCTCGCCTCATATTCCTGATCCTGTAGTTGCTTTATCTGGTAGCAGCAGCCTTCTACTAGAATGGACAGTCATTCCAGGACATCTGGGCATCTTCGGTTGCCCTCTGACAATGAAAAGCAAGTGAAAAGTAGGTGATATCAGCAGGTAAAAAAAAAAATCAGACCTAATTTGTCAGGCTTCAGTGGCATCAGTTGTCCTATTTTTCTGGTATCAGAAAAAATTATCCAAGTAATTTTGTCTTTCTCAAAGCATGTGGCATGTATTTCTCTAATACTTGCTTTAGGTACTGCCCCTTTTTTTCTGAAATACTTAAGTCACTACCCCAGTTTTCTTAAATTGAATTTGCTTTTAATAATTACTTACCAAGAGAGATTTTACATGGTTTTCAACTGAATATGTGCTACTGCAAACCTGCAGTCTGCCATTGCCACAGCTGTGGACATGTTTCATCGTGGAGAGGTGATTGAAACTGCATTTAAGCTGTTTTGTGGTGTGATTATGAGAAACCTGACATGAGGAGGGTCCCCTAGATCCAGTACCCTGTTGTTTCCTACTACGTTCCTTCCCCTTCTCCCTTTACAGAGCAGAGTTAAATGGGTAATGGGAACAGCAGTGGTGGAGGTTGTTTTGTAAAGCTAGGTCAACACTCTTATTGCAGAAACACTTCACTATCATCTTCTGGTGCTTGTACAATCCTGTTGTCATGGTGCCAGTACATCTTAAGAGTGTAATTTTTCTTATTCCACCTTTGTAATGTGCTAAGGGCCTTCCAGTTTTACTCGTGAGCCAGCGCAGAAAGCAGATGAGTGTTTTGTCTAAAGCTGTACATAAGACCAGTGGCCAGCAAGAGAGCCCAGTTTTGCAGGAGCAGTGGTGTTGGGAGAGCTGCCCAGCTAGTTGTCATTGTAATCAGACAGATTTTCTGTCAGTAACAGGATAAACCCCAACCCACCCTTGGGTTTTGCTAATACTGCCTCTGTATGTGCGTGGCACTTCACAGCTCAAACCATCCATGTTTTAGTAGTTCTGCAGGTATTTCTGAGAAGGAGGAATAGAGTGAACAGCCCAGTTGAGGCTCCCTTTTCTCTCTCAAGCACATGTGCCCCGTGGGACATGGCAGTGGCACTGCCCTTCGTGGGTGGCACTCCAGATCAGAAGAAGGGGAAATTCCAGCATGTGAGCAGATATCGCCCACTGGATTAAACTGAAATTTAGGGATTGTCTGCATTTAGTTTTTATTTGGGTTTTGAAAATGGTATGAGTTGAAAGCACCAAGGGTATTTTAGAATGCTTTCTTCTGTCCATTTCCCTGTAGAGACAACCTTACAGGCTCCCAAGGATCCAGCACAGTGTTGAAAAGAGGATTTAGGTATCTGAGTCAGATTTACCTTCAGTTTTTCCAGTGCTCCCAGTACCCTTAGGTTCTAGGTTTTGGAGGTCACAGAATAACTTGTGCACTGTTGGCCTTCAGAAGCAGTCTGTTTTTTAAGCAGGGATTTGGAAAATTTAAGCTATGGGATAGGGCAGAGTGGCAAAAGGGTGATGACTCAACAAGGACAAGCCCATTGCTGCGCTGATGGAAAGGATGGCAGCAGCAGGAGGGTGCCTCAGGCATGGCACACCCTGCTGTGATGATAACCTGCCTCACAGCCAGGCCACAAGTCTTCCATCAGCTTTTCATATTGGGGAGATCTGTTCAAGGGGATGTTTCTTGCACGGGAAAAATGTTCATGGCTTCCAGGGAAGGATGAATTGTTCTTTCTTTCCGTTCTGTGTAAATGGGCTAATGTGAAGGCACCACACATCTCTGGTGCTTACAGAGAATTTCCTTCTTTAATACTAACAAGAGGAAGGGGAAAAAAAAAAACCAACACATGAGCATATTTCATCCTTTCTTTTCTTAGGACTTTTTTTCTTTTTAAACATGGAATCTGAAATCACATTTCCCAGTTGCTGTAGTGATGGAAGAAAAGGTCATAGCCTTGCTAGAAATATTCCTTTTATTGTTGATAGAAGAGTAGATGGGCTCACATATCAATAAAAGTGAGGGATAGTAAGTGTGATGTGGGAACAGAATTCAATAAAGTTTTATTGTATCACAAGTGGACTGAAGTGCATTTAAAAACATTAAATGAAGGTGCACAATATCTGCTCTGCTGGACCTTAGGGCCAGTGAATAGACAGATAATTGAATAATGACATTTTTAAGAGAATGCAAGCACTAGAAAGCAAACCAATATTTTTGTTGCTCTAAGATTGCTGGTAGAAAGGGAAAGAGGAGGAAAGATGGGACAAGATTGCAATCTGAAAACCGTTTAATGAGACCGCTTTTCCCAAGAATACAGTTCTTAATTATTTCTGGAGTGCTCCAAGGCCATTATGTGGCCTCTAGGCTTTCCCTCTGCATTTTCTTGCTGCCTTCTCCATCGGTTGAAAAGCAGTGTTTGCCCACTGAGAGCAGTGCTGTGTTTTGTTAAACAAATGGACTGGCGGCTTCTCTGCTTTTCTTTTGCCCTGGGTTTTTATGTTTGCTTTGTTTTTGTTTTCTCCCAAGAGAATTTGGTCCCTCAAGGCCCAGCAGGGAAAATGGCAAACGTTCCCAAGGGATTAAGCCTGACTGTTGGCATTTTGGCCAGTAATGAGCGAATTCCCTCCTGAAGCCAGGCCTCCTTTGTTTTATTTGTTAAATAGATTATTTTTGTGCATGGGCTGGGAAGAATAAGTAAAACCAAACAAAAATACCCAAACAAACAAAAAAAACCCACCCCAAACCGAAAGCCCAACAGCAGACCTAACTATCCATTATGATTATTTCTGAGCAAAGAATCTTTGTCTCCTGCTGACAAATTGCCTTTCTTCCAATGCATACAATTTCCTGGGCATTGAAGTCAAAAAAGCCTCTTTTTTGTATTCACTGAAATTCCCAGCTTTGGCTGCTAGTTTGTTTGATTTGTTTTTTCTTTTTAGTTTTTTTTTAATCTACAGAGGCAGAAATAAAGACTGTCTTGCTTCCCTCATCAGTCTTACTGTGTTTTTGTGGGGACAGTGTACCTACAAATCAGCCCATTGGAAAGCAGTCTTGAGTTAAAACAACCTGATATTATGGGCCTTTGCAAACCTACAGGCTGACCTGTCTGCATAGTTGTGTGCATAATGTTCAAGAAGAGGAGGAAAGCTAAGAGCTATGGAAATAAAGGTATTTGAAAACTTGAGGTAGCCTGATAAAAAGGGAAATTAACTTTTTTGTAAGGCACAGTGAAATAAATGGCAACATGGTTAATATTTGAATATGAGATGAGTTTGGCTTGAAATAAGGAAGTTAGGTAGTTTCCAGTGTGTCTGTAATGCATGCTGGTTTGAAGGTCTGCTGTCAGCAGGAACAGCATGGATTTTCTTGTGAGGAAAGGTTAGATACACGTTAGGCAATATCCATAGTAAGGAAGGCCATCACTACCTGATGCTTCTCTTAGTTCCATCATGCTTTTATGAAAAGCCAACTCCTGCTGGCTCCTGTCATCTCTGTCCTTTCCTCGAGGTAGTGGGACACTTCTTCATGTTTTCCAGCCATGCCAGTATGAGCCTTTGTGTGAAAAGTGATTTTTTTTCTCTTGCTCTCTTCTGAGTGTTTAGCTGATTACCTCCTGAACCAGCTCATCACTTCCTAGTCCCAGACTTGAAGTATCGAAATGCCTCCATGCACTGATGCATTCTGTATTTAAAACATGCATTGGTTCTGGAAATCTCCATGAACAACAGGTTTTGCTCCCATATGTCTTGGGACACAAGCTGTCTTTATCAGGAAAGTCACCACAGTGCTGTGCTCAACTCCATTAGGTCTGAGATGCTGCAGTGTATGAGAGTTTTGGAGTGTTTTGCAGCCTGGGCAACCTATGAACTTCTCAGATGATCAGGGGATGGTTGATTGCACATTTGTTGATATTTTTTTATTGTATTTTTAAGCTTGTACAGCTGGGTGAAATTGTTTTGTTTTTTTATGTAAGAATATAAAAAGGTTTCTGTGGTAGAGCACAAGAAGCAAAATTCACATCTCTCCCCACCGTCACTTCACTCTCAGAAAATTTGCAGTGTGGAGACCCAGACTTTAAATAAGTCAAAGAATTTAGTGTAGGTCTGTTACATGTTTCTCACATAGGCTGTTTTTCTTGATATAGAGCCCTGTCAGTTCTCCTGAGGGCCTCTATAATTGGTTTATTATGGAAGTTGAAGGTGGAAAACTGTGATGCGTAGTGTAAGTTATTTTATGAAGATTATGAATATAAGGGGGTAACTTAATTCCTTGTGTGACTTCTGTGCACTATTTATTCCCTTCCAGTCCTGACCCATAGCAGATGAATTTTTAGTGAGAAAGTATATGGGTTTGGTTTGAGTCTACTCATTTAAACTAAAAGGGGCTTAAAATCTTTCAGTTTGTTGCTCAACTGCCTTTGGCCTTTGGGTCTGAATCAAAGGTCATTAAATTGCAGGGAAACTTTCTTTCAGTGTCAGCAAACTTTGGGTCAGGTTCCTGGTAACCTGAGGCTGTCTGAATTCATTAGCTTTTTTCAAGAAACTCATCTTTGTCACACCTATTTCTGGCATAGTAAATAACTGATATTGTCTCAGCCAAAAAGGGAATTGTAGCCAATACTGTGCACAGAAAGAAGAATAAAAATATAGGATATTCTTCAATAAAGTAATAGGCTGCAGTCCTCCCACCTTGGCAGCTGATGGTTGCAGATCTAAATAGTGGGATATCTTTATAGTATCTGAAATAGATTTGTGCTACCTTAATAAAGATGCTGACAAAACATAGCAGCTTGACCCCTGAAAATGCTTTTCTGGAGCACCAGTGGGAAGAGCCCCACTGACTTTAGGTCATCTGTACCAAGCTGTGTTTGTCAACTCTTTCTGACATGACACTTCTAGATATTTGCCACCAGTTTGCTGTCTAAACATGACCCCACACTTCCCAATTGTCTCTGAACAATTCTGTCATCGTTAAGGGAAATATATATTTCTTCCCATCTTTAATAACCTGTTGCCTAAATTGTGCTATTATGCCAAGCACCCTCTGGAGACATTGATATGGATTTCATATGTTTTATAACAGATCTTCATGGAAATAATATTTCTATTTCCAAGTTTTATTCCTATTTTGCTTTAATTTCTCTTACAAGAAGTATTGCAAAGGTTTTTTTCATTGGTGCAAGCAGTCTAAGGAGATTAAGGCCATCCTTGCCAGGTGCTATTATAAATCCACAAAAGAAATGAAATACATTTATTGGGTTTTATTCTGGCCAATAGGGAGAACAGAATATGTGTATCCAGTGGCTAAGTTGAGGATTGAAGTTCATTTCGTCTAGCACATGAGAGAGGAGGAGGGAGGGGGGAAATTTGAGTATATTAAGGCAAATCCCTTTGGTGTGTGAAATACGAAAACGCATCTTTCCAGATCTAAAAATACAACTTCGTTGAGTTTCTTTATATTAAAAGGGCTCCCAGGAAGAGAGCCAAATAAATCTGAATGTATTACTTCTTCCCCTCATTTCCTCCACTTTTCTTCCTAACAACATTTCCAGTCAACTTTTAACAATATAGGCCTGCATGAAACCACAGTAGTTGTATGCACCTCAAGCTCTGGCAAAGGAGACAAACATAGACTGCATAGTACTTGATTCTGGTTAGCTTCTGTTTCCAAGAGGAGTAAAATGGGAGGAATTGTGGAAGACTAAGGCAAAGGGGCCTTCCCCAGGGTATCCTTTTGAAAAAAAAGCAAAACACCAAACAAAATCCTGCAGTTTATCTCTAGAGGTTTCTTATCTAAAAATAGTCATGGCATGTCATTTACCTGGGCTGATTGCTAGACTTTACAGAAATGCCCTTAAGAGGTTTTTGAGGTGTGTCTGCCGTTTTTTCTTTTGTTATTGGGGGGTGGCAGGGTGAGGGGGTAGGGAGTGGAATGATGACCAATTCAGATTAGAAAAGATTTATTCCAGTTGATTTCACAGATTAATGTATTGCTGAGGGTCTAAACTAATCTCCTCCTCCAAAGTCCTTTTTCACTCTATGGGTAACTTTAAAATGTCTAATGTAGTTTTAAAATATGCCTTAATCTCATTTATCTTTAATTTCTCTGTTCCGCTCTACAAGCCCACATAAAAAGATTTACAGTGGGTATTTATCCTTTCCAATATCAAAAGCAAATTCCCTTCCAGATCTCAATTTTCAGTGATAATCCTCAGAGATGTATAATTTTAATTTACCTTGCAGATGACGTCTACCTGGTTTCTCTCTCTGCTTTTATGAAGGTATTATTCAGCTGCACCTCATTAACTCTGGTTTGTTGGTTTTTTTGGGATTTTTCTCCTTCTTCTCTCTTGTGTGTGTTGAACAGTGTCTGTGAGTGAAACTATTGTCTTGTCCTTTGCTGAGTGCACATGCTGGTGCAGCAGGGGCTGGGGCTGGCATGTCACCATGTAATCCAGCTGAGTCCTTTCTTTTTATCCCAGGAGAGGCAGCGTCGGGGCCTTGTCCTTTATTATTTTTTTTTTTTTTTTTGGTTTAAAAATTAATAATCTCACATTTTTTCATTTCATCCCTTACAATGGCTTGCAGGACCACACAGATGCACACTCACGCACCTGAAAGCTTCCACAACTTCAGATGTTCAGATCTGCAAAATAATGGTTCTACTAAACAGAACAGGAACTATTGTGCTCTTGGGATTTTGAAAATGAGTCTATTATATTTAGGTGCCCTAATGAAAGCTGAGCTTCCCTGGAAATCTACCTTTAATGTCTGTATAGGAAACACTCTGGCGTCATTCCACCTATGTTTCTATTAAAAGCAGCAAATTGTGCATTTAAGTGCTATTCTGAATGCAGCCCTCAAAGATGGTTTCTGCAGCAAAACTGAAGGGGTGGAAGGAATGTCTAGCCCGTGGAGTAAATGCAGACTTGAATTTGAATATTTGACTTTAAGGGGAAGAAAAATCAGGAAACAATGTATAGATGGTGTTGGAGATATTTTTTTATTAGTAAGACGTGGCTCAAAACATTGAAATTGTAAGATAAATGAGGTTTCATAGTCTAGCCTCGTGTGGGAGAGCAGAATGGAGTGGCTAGTGGCTCTCTTTGGTATGAAATTACACTGTATCTCTACTGGTGGTCTTTTCCTTATCACAGGCTGAAATTAGTCCTGCTTCGCTATAATCACATTTGTATCCTGCTGCTGCTTTGGGTATTTACAATCCAGGTTTGGCAGTGCCTGGAACAGGAAAGGCTTTTTCAGTCATTATTGAGCTGAAGGTATGGAGGCAGCAGCTACTAAAATGTAGCAGGGAAAAGATGTTCCAATCCCACAGGCACACCTGAGCCAGCTCTGATGGAGGGCAGGGCATGAGATGCAGAGGCACAAGCTGCACAGCAGGGATAAATTCACCACGGGGATGTTTGCACAAGGCACAGTTGTACCCCTGGTTTCCCTCTGGCCTTTCCCATTGGCACCACTGGGACGCTCCCAGCCAGGCTTAAAGGTTTGATGGATGTCAGCTTGCGTGTTTGCATCTTATATATTAGTGTATGCAACTAACAGAAGCCTAATTTGGGGGGTCCTTTATGTGCTCAGGCTGGGGTTTCAGAGAAGGAACAAATAGACCTTTGTCCATTTAAAGGCTTACTCAGAAGAGTGAGCATGTGCCATGTACATTTCCAATGAAGTCAATAATTAAATATGTTCCAGATGACTGTGGTGGGGGAGGATATTAGTAATTACCATAAAGTGACAAATCTACATTCTGTGGCTGGTACTTTGAAAACAAAAAGTCAGTGTTCCTAATAGAATCCACTAAAAATATGACCTGATTCAATTGTCACATGTAAGTTAAAATAATGTCTTGAGTTTTGGACTTTTTTTCTGATTTTGTTTTTAAAGTCTTAATAAACGTATAGTAGCTGTCTTCTAGCACATGCCTTTGATGAGAGCCCACTGAAACACTTGAGTTTTCTTGTTAAGTTGGAGGGAATTTGGATTCAGAGAATGAAATTGGACAGTATTTAAATCCGTGCAGCCTTGCTTATTAACCAGCGTTGAGTCTTCACAGTTGGGAGAATTTTGTGGTGCAGTGATGATAATATGGAGAGATTTCCAGTGAAAAGGAAAAGCATTTCTTTCTCACAGAGGACGGGTCTGTTCTGCCTTCTCATCTCAGAAATGAAATTAAGTGGCTAACAAAGTCTCAAACCAGTTCTAGACTACACAAAAGCAATCATTCACATTTTGCCTTGGTAAAAGGAAGATCACAGAGCTGAGGTTTGGGTATGCAGGGAGAAGACAGGAAAGGCCAAATCTCAATCAGAGTTGAAACTGGCCAGTGTTGGGGCAAATAACACAAAGCTTTTTAAGAAGTACTTTAGTAGCAAGATGAGGTCTAAAGAAAACACTGGGAGTGATACTTGTGAAGGCTATTCCCTCTAATGGGGATAAAGTGGAGGCTTTCAATGTTATTTGGTTTTTGTTTCGTAAGTCTTTAACAATCC
This sequence comes from Acridotheres tristis, assembly GCA_037013685.1. Lineage (NCBI taxonomy): Eukaryota > Metazoa > Chordata > Aves > Passeriformes > Sturnidae > Acridotheres > Acridotheres tristis. The sequence goes on from CM072888.1 coordinate 16,632,589, forward strand.
TGGTAGGCCTTGGGCTGTCTGGTCCTTTCGGTTGGAGGACCATAAATTTGTGGGAGCAGTGACTTTCCTTTTGTGAAATGGTGAGGGACCATCAGCCAGATGTTGACAAGTCCACAGTCCCTGGTGGAATTCATCCCAGAGTGCTGATGGAAGTAGCAGATGTTATGGCAAGACCCCCCCTTGATCATCTACCAAGTATCTTTGGAGTCTGGCAAGGTCCCTGATGACTCAAAGGTAGCCAATGTTATTCCAATTTATAAAGACTGTTATTCTAATCTCAGTTCCTGGAAAATTATAAAGATCATATTGGGGCACTATTGACAGGCATTTAAAGAATAATCCAGTTGTCAGGCACAGTCAGCCTCGGTTCACATAGGCAGATCCCTGTTTAAATAATTTGGTATTCTTCTATGACAAGGTCATTTGCCTAATGGATCAAAGATCTGGATACAGGATGTGAATGCACTATTAGGAAGTTTGTTGATGATCCCTGACTAGGAGTTGCTTTTTAATTCTCTTGAGGGATGAGAGGCATTGCAGAGGGAGTTCAGATAAATTGAAGCATCAGACAATGATTAATGGGACAAAATTTAACAAGAACAATTGCTAGATTCTTTACGTGGTGTGGGGGAGTGGCAGCCCTGCAGAAGGGGATCTGGGGATGATGGTTGACAGCAGCTCAGTGTGAGCCACCAGAGAGTGCCCTGGCAGCCCAGAGGACAATCCCCATCCTGGGGTGCATCCAACACAGCATAAACAAAGAGTGATTATCCCATTGTACTAAGCGTTGGTGCAGCCTCCACCTTGGGTCCTGTGTGCAGTTCTGGACCCCACTATATAAAACAGATGTTAAGGTGCTCTAATGCAACCAAAGGAGGCAAAAACAGTGAAGGCATCCAGCAAAACCGGTGAAAGGGGATGGAAGACACGTCCTGTGAGGAGCAGCTGAGAACTTTGGATTTGTCAAGTTTTTAGAAAAAGTTCAAGAGGACAGCCTCGTTGCTCTCTACAGATTCCTGAGGAAAGGCTGTGTTAGAGGGAGGTGCTGAGCTCTGCTTCCTAGAATCTAGTAATAGGACACATTGGAATGGTTCACACTGTGCCTGAGGAATCTTAGTCTTGAAATTAGGAAGCATTTCTTTACTAGGAAGGTCCAGCACTGGAAGAGGCTTCCTGGAGAGATATTTGATACCCTAAGCCTGTCGATCTTTAAGAAGTTTTTGTACAATTCCCTTAATATTATGCTTTGGTTTTTGGTCAGCCCTGCAGTGGTTGAATAGTTGGACTCTAGATGGTCATTCCAACTGAAAATAAACCATTTTTGCCATGGGAAGATACTGATGCTTCCCAGTGAAATGATAAATGGGGTTTCCAGAACCCATGTGAGTGCCCGCAGACAGTTGGACTTTGTTGGTGTAATGTGTGGTAGGGAAGCTCAAACAAATTCTTTGCAATACTTCTTCATCTGAACATCTACACTCATGTTGAAATGGATTTTTGCAGTCAAACACAGCCCAAATCTTATCAATTATGAATGGCTCCAACAGATGGTATATATTATCGTTTTTAAGAATAACTGATACGTTTCAAACAAGAAACACATGCTGCTCAGCAGCTTTAGCTGCCACTTCTGAGATGGGAACCAAATCCCTGACCTTGTCTTCCCCTCCACTTGTTGGATAACATCCTATTTTAATAACCAAAAAGTGAAGACCATGAAATATATTGCATGATGGAAAACTGTGTGCAAACATCAATTCCGGTGTAAGAGGATCCTGCTCTTTCTCAGTTTGCTGGGAGCTGCACCTGTCTGGGCAAGGGTGAAATTTGTGTTTGCAGCACAGCTATCGATCAGCCTTTCCCAAGGGTCCTTGGGAATTCCTGCAAAACTTCTTACTTGAAGTTTCAAGAAGTTTGTTCAATGTTGCTGCAAGGAACTGGCTGTAACCTGAGATATGGTATATCATGATGATGTTGATGAGTGCTTTGTCAGATACCTGGCTTTGCAGAAAATACTGTGTATTCCTTCAGTTTTTCTTTCAATCCCCATTTGTTGCATTGCGTTCTTTTAGAAATGGAAATAATTGCCAAAAACATAGCAGGTGAGAGATTTTTGGGGCTAAAAGCCTGGCTCTTGAAGAGCAATCCAGATGAACTGTAGCAGTCCTCAGAAACTAGACCAAAAGTCTTGGAGACTATATTCTCTTAAGCTTGTGCCCATTTTTGCTGTAGATAAAAAATTCTGTGTACCCTCCTTATCTGGAAACAAATAAACTGTGTAAGCACCTGCAGGATTGGTGCCTAATTTGGTGGAGAAAAGTCCATTTAAAAATCTTCATTGCTCTTACAAAATTTGCTACAAAAACATTTGCAGTTTATGATGCAGAATACATCTAGATGAATTGCCAGAACAAATGAGCCAAAGGTATTTTGTGATAGTAGCCATTCAAAAATGGAATAACAATAATTTGTTTATTTTCTGATTTATAAAATTGCTACAGCATCTTGGCTGAAACTGCGGGTAGAAAGTGTGTATTTTCTTCCTCTGGTGTTTTAAAATTCTCGCTTAACATTCATAACACAGCAAAATACTCATTTCTGTGTCTTTAAAACCAATCATATTAGTTATTCCCCTGCTGAATTTAGTGCTTATTCAAATGCGCTCTCCTTGAAAAGGAATTTTGGCTCAATTTCTTTAGTGCAAAGCCCTTCCTTAGTGCCTTGATAACACAGTGTTATCTTATTCTGTAATACTTCACCACACAAAGCAATCTCAAACTCAAGGAAGCATGCCAAGAGACACTGGGCAAAAAGCCCTTATGTAAAGTTTGAACTTCTTTCCCTTAACAGTGCAGCATTTGCACAACTCTCTCTTCAGGCAAAGAAAATAAATAAATCAAAACAAAGCTCTGAAGTTAACCAAGAAGGTTTTTTTTTTTTTTAAGCAGTACTCTTGATATTTATTTTAATGGGAAGAAATCAACTTTATGTCACTTTTATCAGACTAAACTAGAGGAATTCTGCAGTGCTCTTTGCTGATAGTGGGACAAATTCCTTGTATTGTGCCCAGATCTGTATGTAAAAAGTTTCCAATGTAAAAGCTTGGGGTTTTTTTTTGTTGTTTTCTTTGGCTCTGGAGCTCAGGATAAGAAAAGGCAGACTTAGGTACTGATGGCCACCTCAGTTGCACCTCCTGCTACCCAAATCTTGCTGCTTGAAGATGCACAAGAGATGCACTTGTTTCCTTCTTTGCTCCAACTTGTGATCATCCTTCCTGTGATCCTTTTGGCCCAGTGCTGAGTGACTGCATTTAATGTGCTCTTGGATCTCTTTGCCATGCAGTTTGTGGGCTGCATAAATCTGAGCAGGCTGACAGTCTCATTGGAACTCAGGATGTGTGGGAAGGAGCCTCTGGTACTCAAGGTTTGCAGTCTTCCTCATGATATTACAGTCCATGAAAATTAGGTGTATGGATACTATTAAGTAGTGTCAAGACGAGTGCCATCTCTGAAGGGATTATTTATCACTTTCCTTTCCTTCTGCCTGAATTCAGGGAGGTTTTATTGAAAATTCACCTCTCATCTCCCCTTTTATTCTTTCCACTTCATTTCTCACATTCCCACTTGCTCCATCATAAATTTACCTGCACAGCTGTGACTGTGGCTTTACAAGCTTCAGCCCCTTAAACCTAAATGCTGTTCTTTGCAGGTGACCTCACCTTTCAGGAGCAAAGGCTCTCCTGGAACATGCAGGAGGATATTGGCTTGTAGAGCATTGCATTGGATTTGGGATTTACTATTAATCAGTCAAACTGTTAGATTTATTTATTTATTTTATTTTATTTTAATTATTTAGTTACTTTTATTTTATACCTTTTTTTCTTCAAGCCAGTAGAGAGTCACAAAATGTGACCCCTCTCGGGAATGCAGAATTAGACTAACTTAGTGCTCACGTGGCTCTTTTTTCTTTTTTCTTTTCTTTTTTTTCTTTCTTTTTTCTTTTTTTCACCAGTGGTGTGTTTTTCTTTGGTGAATCAATAGGGCCAAGAGGCGAGAGTTTGTCTGGTTTATGTCAGTGTTTGCCTGAAGTCAAATAGGTAGCCAATTACATTTTCCAATACTGAATGAGAAGAGAGTGGTAGTATCAGCTCTTCTACAAATGTATGTTAAATTACATGATGCAAAAGTGGCTAAAGATGATTCACAGCAATAATTTGACCCAGTTATGTGTTTATTGCATTTAAAAGACAACTGGGGGCTTGATTTCATTGCCAGCTGTGTGGTAGTTAATGATCAGTAAGAAAGCATCAAACTGAGAACAACTTCTGTTTCTAAATACAGCCCGCCGTGCTGAATTTCAGACATTCCCAGAATGAATTGTGCGTGTGTAATGGATCTAAAAATACGGAGAAATATGCTTTTATTGGAGACTAACATTATATATTCACTGCAAAACTGTTCTTAACTAACAAAGAAAAATCATATGCAGAAATGATGGACTTGCTTCTAAATGCACATAATTGCTCTGACCTACAGCTATATGACTCCTGATTAATGCTGGCCATAAATGAATGTCCTAACACAATTTTGAAGCCTGTGTGATTAGCAGGAGAAGACAAAATTGTTACTTCCTCTTCAGACTGACATGTTTACTGCAGCCATTAGTTTAAAAAACATCAGGCAAGCTCTCTGCCTGAGTGGTCTGTCCAGTATCATTGTTTAAAAAAATTCATTTGTGGAAACAATTGCACATATGATAAACATCAGTTTGAAAATTCAATTTACTGCATAAAGAATTTGGGGACCTAGCTTTTCATAAAACAAAATAAGTCAATTAGAGCCCTCTTTTCACAGCCTGCAGGTTTTCTTTCAAGCAAAATAGCAGTGATTGGGTTTGGGCTATGAAAGTGTAGGCATTAAAGCTCCAAAGACAATGTGCTACAATAATGTTGAATCGAAAGTGCCTAAGAGAAAATTAATGTTGCAGGGTTTATTTTTTTTTTCTTTGATTCTAGGTTTTATTATGTATGTACCTTGTTAGTTCCATTTAAGGAAATGAAAAATGCAAATATCTCTTGCTCTAAAACATACTTTATTTGAAAAAAACATAAATTCTTTCATGAATTAATTAAAATGTAGCAGCAGCCTGATGTCTCTCTTCACCCAGTGCTGCAGTGGAGACAGTTCCGTGGTGATGTGTGGCAGCTCTAAAAAAAACATGGCAAACTGAGTGATGCTATGCACATCACACAGAGAAACCTCTGGCTTCACTCACTCGTCGTTCTAGTTGAGAAAGAATCCATTATGTGGGCCTGAATTTTGGACCAGTGGATGCTCCCATTGGGCCATTTGGGCAGGTTTTTGAAGTGGGGATGGAGCAGAAAACAGCATTTCAGCACTGCTTCTATCCGTACTTTTAGCTGAAATCCAAACAAAATTTGGTTTAGTTTCTCAGGAGTTGCCCAGTCACATTGTTCAGAGATGAAGTTTTCTTAGCAGCCCAGTACCCAATGGCAGAGCTTTTCCAAAATCATGGTCTGCCAGACGCCAACTGACTGGACTTAAAAATTGATACCAAGGAATTGCTGGAAATACACATACTCTGTTGTGTGTCCATGCAACATGCAATAGATCTAAAAGCTGGAAATGTTTTGGGCTACGCACACAGAAGGAGTTAGATGTTTTTAAAAAAGCAGTCATGTCTCTGCAAGGCTTAGTCTGCAGGAGTTGATTAATGCAGCCATGTTTGATGCTTATCCTGCTAGAGGTGCTTTGCAGTGGACATTGCCTACTGCCTGCACTTTTCCTGGCTGCTCAGGCAACTGCATAATTGCAAAAAGATGAGTGAGAAAAATAGCAATCTTGGCACGTGAGCCTTGCAAAGGAGCTAACAGACTGAAAAAAAAAAAAAAAGAAGGAAAACAAAATCTTCAGTTTAGGGTTCAGTTGTAATTATTTAGAATTTTTGAACACACTTTCTCTTTTTATCCAGAAGAGCTAATCCTAATCCTCCCTGCAAAAACTGATGAAGGGTGTTGTCACTTGCCATATATCATTCTAAGGAAAGGCAAGCTTTCCATGGTTCTACAGGTCATTCTGACCAGCTGCATGTAGATGTTTAAGTTTGGGAGTGTTGCAATATAAGGTGTGGGGAGGGGAGAGCAAGATCTGAAAGTTTGTTCATCAGTCCTGTTTTCCTCTTGCTGATGACCTGACTCGCTTGTGTTGGATTTTGGAAGGAAACATTGTCTTGGCTTTACAGTGTGATGTTGGTGCTCCAGACTGCATTTCTGTTACCAGGGTATGAGATCTCACTCTACATTCCTCTAGCTGCTAGATATTACTTTTAGAAAAGCTAATAAATAGACTCCACATTATTCCTGTTTAGATTAGTTTCGTCATAATGTATCTCTTTCCTCCTATCTTCCCCTGTTCTCTTTAAAATGTCCAGCAGAGGACTTTCCCTGACAAGAATTATTTTTTGTTTTGCATCTTTCCCATTTCCAATTCTAATCTTGTGCCCTTTGAAAACTTCCTGTTCCTTTGTTTTCCCTAAAACTGCGAGGCAATACCCTATGATGGTGCTATACATTATTTTAATTTTTACTTACAGTTCCTGAGTGTGTGTGGTGCTAGGACATCCTTTTTACTTTTAAAAAAGCTTCATTTGTACATGTGTTTGCTTAAATGCACTTGCGGGAAAAAAAAAAAAGCCTTGTTTTTAAAGAGTTTCCAAGCACCTCAAAATTATTTTTGATATATAAATACAATTTTTCTCTTTCTATTTTCGTTTGAAATGTGCAGTGAAAACTGCTGAATGGTGATCCTCACATTTTCTCTGTGGATACTGTTCTGTACAAGAGACCTCATGTGTAACAGTGTTGAAAATCTAATCAGGAATGCTTCGTGGAGCTGCAAAATCATTGCTGGATAAAACATTTTCACAGGGAAGCAAAGCTGTAATTTCCAGAGAAGGTCATGATTGCAAAATCTGTGTTGACTGGGTGTGACCTGGATGAGTCCTGATGGTCCAGGAGGAAGCCCAGTTATGCCCTAACCTGATGGCCTCTCTTTTCCGTCTCAGTTTTCCTTTTGTGAAACGTAGCTGTTTTGTGGCTAAAGGTTGTAAAACAAAGCAGAAATTGTGATTACAGTCAACAAGCTCAGCATTCTCCACGCTCAGGTCCCAGATGTGATGATATTGTGTGCGGCAGTGCCATTTTCCACTATCGACTTTGTGAGCAGGAGCTCTCCCTGACCTGCTCTATAAAGCCCAAAGTCCCCTTTAGATTTATTAACAAAGAAAGCAACAAAAACTGGCGTGCTGAGCCACTCCTGGGGCTCCTCCCCAAGGACTGCACTGCTGAGAGCTGGAGTCCTCTCTGCACACCAAGTACAGACAGGGGAGAGCCAAGATGTGCTTTGCAGAGCTGCTTAACCCTTTCCTGGAAGGAACTGCATCTCACTGGGGGCAGTGAGGAGGAGGAGGCAATTTGGTGTTTATTTTTATCTCAGTCCCCACAGCCTGCATGACTTTTTTTTATAATCTAATGGGTAGATTCCTGCTGTTATAAGTGGGAAAATTCAGAGTGGAAGATCTTGTGATTCTGAAGCCATTGTGTGCATGTCACACACCTCACCACATCAGGCTACCCTTGCAGTCGTGGTCAGGGAAAGCTGAGAACATGACACAGGGCTTAACTGGCTGTGCCCCACTGGTGCCTGTCTATCTTGGCATTTATTTTCCTTAAGCACCTAAACATCTCATTTTGCTGATCCCTGCAGTGAGTGCCACCCCAATGTGGTCTCTCAGTGATCCTGAACCTCCAGCTCTTACTGTTGTTTTTTCTGCTTTCTTGTGGTTCTGGTCTGTATGTTTTTAAAGGTGGCATCTTTGAGATCCTTGGCCTCTGCTGGCATTGCTAGGAAAGGAAACAGTAAGGCCTTTATTCAGAGCCACTGTGAGCTGGTGCAGCTCTGGTGGTGGCTGTGAGGCATGTTTCCTCTCCTAGTATGGCATCCAACAGTCCAGCCTAGTTTTACAAGTGTGTGCATGCAAATCTACTTGCAATTTTGTTTTACCTTGCAAGTTAAGAGCCTTCTTCTGTGCAGACATCAGAAATGGCGGAGAAGGATCATCAGTAAGAACACCAAATGCCCTGGTGCTCTGTTGTCAGACACAGAGGATGGTGACAGCCATGGACCATTTGTAGGTGGGCTGTGGCACCAGTCCCGTGCTGGTTCCCTGTATTTGGTGCCTATCAAGCAGCATCCCTGTTCCCATCCCCAGCTGCCTCAGACCTCATTGACAATGGTTCACTGGTGGTAACAATGCTGGTGGAGATGAAGCTGTCACCTCCTTGGCTGTCCCTCCTCGTGGGATGGGCACCACCAGCAGGTTCATGCAAAGACAGCTGCCCTGGCCACAGGGTGCTGGGGTGAGCAGCTTCTGAGCCTTTGCCAGCATCATGGGGGATTCAAGTGTGACCAGAAGGCCATGGGCCCTTAGGCCATGGTCTGTGCTGTAGACATTCCTCTCGGGACCTGACTTGTGGAAAAAAGGAGCAGCAGCTGTGTTGTGCACCAGCTTTAAAAAGATGGCTTTCCAAAGTGCAGCCTGTTCTGGCAGTTTAACCCTGGAAAGACTGAGGCCAGGCACAGCTCTCAGAGGAAGAAAAATAGCTTTTGATGTTCCTTCCTCTGGGAGACTCACAGGAGCAATTCTTATACACTTTTCTCCCTCCTGCTGCTTATTAATTCAGGCGTAGAGTCAGATCCATGGGGAGGCTGTCACTGGGAAGGGCTTGGCCAGTTTGCAAGCCAACACCTGAAAACAATGCTGTAAAGTAACAAACCTTCTGGGTTCCTTAGAGCAGATCTCCCTGTGACCAGACATCCTCCAGCAGGCTCAGCTGATGGCAGACAGGCACCCAGACAAGTAGCACGGCTGGGAAGAGAGCTCAGAGTTCATTGACAAGACATCAGTGTTCAAAGCCTGCATCCTCTCTCCTGAGCAAATGTGATCCACAGGAGTTCACAACATTGAACGTGTGGGACTAGAGGAAAAGAAAAATTCTCTCTTACACGTGTTTACTGTCTGCCTAAAGGGAGGCCACCATGCTGTATTCTGCCAGCCATCCTTGAAAAGACCTGGGCAAGGTGACCTTGCCACAGCACACTGGAAGGAGGCTGACAGCTGCATTTGCAGTGCTCATCCCTTGAGGAAAGCATCCGTGCTTGCTCCTTGTGCTTCCAGGTTTTCACACTTGATTTTGGACTGTGGTTAAAGCACACGAAGCCAGTTTTGGCGCCGTTTCCCAGCCCTGCCACAGCTTTCTTGGACAAAGTAGGTAGTATTTTCCTGCCACTGTTCCCAAATGGAAATATTAATCAATCTTTAATTAGCTTTGACTATGTTGTTTGTTTAGCTTGCAAGCTATTGGGAGAACAATCTTTTTTCACTTAGTAGTGGACTGCTGCCTATTTCTGCTCTGGCCCTGGGATATTGCTACAGGATTAGTACCATTAAAAACAATAGGACATTTCCTCATCTGGTATCTTTGCCATTGTGGCAGTATCACCCACAGTGGAAATATTTCCACTGGCTTTTTGTTCCACAATTTTGACTAAATTATGAATTCCAGCATGCAAAACAGGAGCGTTCACATAAGCAGTCTGGCAACATCTGTGTTGCTTATGTTTTTTTTTCAAATAGGTTTAAGAGAAACAACACACAAGATATATCCAAGAAAAAGCCAGCTTTCTTCCCCAATGTTTTAGGATTTTTTTTGCATTAGATCTAGTCTTTTCATTAGTTTTCTAACTTTGGGCAAGTATGAACAAAATGCTTTTTATTTCACAAGGCCTTCGCATAAAGGAATCAGCATGACAAGTTGAGAATATGTATGGAGTTTTTAAATTAACATTTATTTTCCTGTAAATGAGTAAGTAATGAAGTGATTGTTTCATGCCTTTCTTTAGGAAAATGAGGCCTGTTCCTTTTGGCTGTTATTTTCCCTCTATATTTGGTTATGATGCGTTCAGAGATGACCAGAATTGTAAGCAGTGAGATAAGTTTTCTGAGATAGAATTACAGTTCTGATCCAAAGGGACATGTGGCTTTGGATATAAATCATGGATGATTTAAAAACACCTATTTAGGTAGTGTTTTATGTTTTTGGGGGGTTTTATTTGTTTGTTTGTATTTTTGTTTGTTTTTCTGTTGTTTTTTTTTAAACTTACACTTAGTTTTCTTACCACCACCCCTGTCGTCCCCCCCAAAACAGAGAATAGAAAGGGATTTTAATGTGCTCTTGCTGTTCATACTTTGGATGCTTTCCTCTTGCTCCACTTGTGCTTCAGGGAGAAAAGACATGTTTAGCAAATGGAGGTTTATTGTGGGACATGCAGATCTCTGAAGAGCTCTGATGTACCAGACTTGTCATCTTCGTTTTTCATTGAACATATTTCTTGTGTCCTTGTGTTCATATACAGCTGTGCATATGTCAAACACAGTTTCTTTTTGCTTAATTCACTACAAATTGTGCCACAAGCACCTGGTCCAGCTTTCCTCTGGCTTCATTGATGACTAGGAGCAAACTGCTAAAATCCCTGGTTTTTCCTATTTTGCCATCCTGAAAACTTAAGTGATAATATTCCTAGAGAGCTTGTGAATTAAGAATTGCTGTAAGCTAATGGACAGTGAATTAAACTCCTGGCCAGCTGTCCCAGGCCACTGCTTCTTGCTCTGTCAGAGTTTCAAGGTGTTGGCATTTGTGTTGGCTTCCTTATGTGTAAAATGGAAATACTACTTGCTCAAGTGTGGTTTGAAGGGAGGAGCTGTGTAGCAACTACTCTTTGCATTGAACAGGGAGTCCAGAAGCCATCAGTCAAAGGTGTATTTTCAAACTGGCAGGTCCACTAAAAGATCCAGGGGCCAGCAAAGCTGGCTGCTTCATGCTTGCATTTCTTGCCTGTTGGCCACGACGAGACCAACACTGTAGCCTTGCTCAGAAGGTTCCCCATGGCTTGAAAGCACACTCAGCACCAGAGATGTCCCATCCATCTTTTTTCCTTTCTGTGAGTGTGGCAGAAGAGACAGCAGCAGCTCCCAGCAACTCCCCCTTCAGCTTTCAGAGAAGGGCAGGGTCTCAGACAAAGTAATATGTCTTCTGTCCTGTCTCTGTGTCTCAGGTCACACACACAACCTGCTATTATCACAAACATTGGTGTTGAACCAAGATTTGGGCCACTGTTTTTGTGAAATTGCTGTTTGAGTACCTGCTTCTTTAAATCAGAGCCTTTTTAAAAAATGGGTTGGTCTTCTGCTAATTTAGACTAACATCTGTGGAGCTAAAGATGAAGTCTTCTACCTCAGAAAACCCAGGTAGAGCTGTCATGGGGACTTTCTTCTTATTTTTCCTATTTAGTGCATTAGCTCAAGGAGAACATAGTAATGCACTGAAAGTTGTTTAAATTTTTATAGAAATACGCATTTTTGGAAGACTTCATACAAGCTCCTGGCAATGAGGTAGGCTACCCAGAGCTCCTCACTGAAGGCACTGCTCTTGCCCTCAGGTTGTGAGGGAGGTGCACAACATCCCAGACTTTCACAAGCCTGCTGAGGCCACACAGCTGATTAAAACTTTGTTAGGTTGGGCCTGAGCATGATCTGAATTTGTGATGTGCTGTCACTGCCAGGAACACATAGAAAAACATGGAAACATGCAAAAAGCAGACCAGGTTAGTAATGAGCTGTGGTGGCTGATGGTTGAGGTGGGTATCAACAGATGCCCCCTAGGCTGTGTTTCCATACTGGTCTTAATGGTGATGCTCTTTAAGCTGCTTCACTTCACTTTTTGGCCTGTTTTCACCAGCCCTTCTTATTGTATGTCTGTATGGTCCAGCTCTTCTGAAAAGCCCTTCCCTCCCATCCCCAAAGTTGTTTAGGAATTTGGTGGGAAGCTGAATCTCCTCTCCCAGGAGATGCTGTAAGCCGTGCTTGTGCTGTTTGTGGGTTCAGGCCATGGCACAATCTCATCAGACCTGTTAGATGCAGAATGCAGACTGCAGTGAAAGGAAAGGGCCAAGTCCTCTGCGTCACCATATCAGCATGGCCCCATTGATGCCCCTCTGGGAACTTCTGGCAATGTGATAATCTGATTTTTGAGGTTTTGCATCATCTAAATTATCCAAAAGAGATTTCTAGAGAGAAAGGGCATTTTTATGTCAAGCAGGCAAAGCCTTGGCATCTGGCTCTGTCCCCTAGATCTCTTAAGGATCCCTTTTAACATGTTTCCTATTTCCAAATTACTAAAAGCTGGACTGAAAACTGAACCTCACCCTTAATTCTTTTTCTATTCTGAATCTAGCAAGATAAGTAAGTGTTGTTTTACATAAAGACTAAGCCTTAGCAAAGTAGACAGATTTATTGAATTATCTCATACCAGAATGAGTGTGTTTCGTGTCACTTCCTTTTTTTTTCATTTTGCAAGATGTTTTTTAAGCTTTTTTTTGTACCTGTTGATGCCATGGGGAAATAGCTGCATTGACTATGAAATAGAGAGGGCACCACACATTGACCGCTCCAATAATGTGCACAGTAAATAATGTGCAAGGGCCTCAATGATCCCAATTTCTGAATATATAACGCATTAGAAGTTAAGCTGTTGCAAAAGCACAGAAAAGACTTCCCTCAACCTTCATAAATTCTTATGCTTTAAATTAGAAATAAAGTAGTCTCTTTTTTTGTGAAATGATAGGTCTTGGCTGTGCCTAATATTCAGCTCATTGCAAATAGTATGAAATTTCTACATATTCACTGCATATATTTTATTGCTGTAATTTGTGGTTCTCCCAAGCAGAATAATATTTTTACTTCATTGAATATACCTGTGGAAGTTAAAGGTCTCAGATGTATTCCTTTAAAGTGGCAGTTCATTCCAGCTATGTTCCTGCTTTATATCAGCACTTTATTCATTAAAAACAAGCATAAAATACAATGTCATCCTTCTTAGTTCTATATTATGGGGGACACCCTGGCGTTCAGTGTTACCTTCTGTTCCCTACCTCTCAAGGCGCCCGTCTGCAAAGGCGTGCACAGGATCCCTCCCACCCCCCTGCACATCTGGAGCATGAGCTGGGGAAAAGGCACGGGAGCCTTTCACAATTCATCAGCACATGATCTCCTCTGGAACATCTGCCTCTCAGCTGAGGCTTGGTTGACTCAGAGTACGCAGAGTACAGAGGGCTGAAGCAAAACAGAAGATGAAGCGAAGGCTCCCAAGCAGTTTCCTGCCATACTTGCTTTAGCAGTCTGTGGATGGGATGTGTCAGAATCATTTCTTACAGAGGGTTTTAGGAACGTGCCTCGAGGTGTGAGCTGTGCCAGTGTCTTTGCGTCGTACATGTGAGCGTATGTGCGTGTGACACATGCTTGGGTTAATTATTGAAATCTTAAAATGTTGGAAGCCACTCCTCTGCATATGTGCACATATGTGCGCACACACACACATACAGCACACTGGTGTTAATTACTTTAGCCTAAAAATGCTAGAAGGCACGCCTGGCTTCCTTTTTTCATCTTCTCTTTTTAAATAGCAGATGTTGTTAAAATTTACACCAGATTGTAAGATCTGTTCCAAAGTACCGGTCTGAAGTCTTAACATCTCCTTCCCCTGCTCTTCACTTGCTCTCTCCAAAGTGGTTGCAGTAAAATCCCACCTCTCCTGTTACTTTGTAGGTGTTTCGCCAATTCGTGGAGGGGAAAACAAACGTGCCACTTTGTTTGTCTTTGTGGAAATCCTTTTCTGATTTTGATGGGCATTTTACTACAGCATCCAGTTGGAGACACTTAAGAATAAGTACTATTGACAGAGGCAATTGATACAAAATCCTTCCTGACCGTTGTCTCAATAGGTAAAACGAAGCGGTGTTTTACCTACCAAAGCGTTATTAAAGGAAACTCAGCCATAGCAGCTGCTGTCAGCAATATGCCTTGCAATCAAACGAGAATTATGGTAGATACTCCAAGACATGAGAGAACTGCCAAGGCTTATTGCAGAGCAAAGAGCTTTTCAATAAATGTTTTCTCTGAAGAGCATCAGATTTCACTCACTTCTCACAGCTCAGACATGCCTTGGCAATCATGATTAGCCTCATTTGGGCCTGTGGAATCTATTATTTTATAGCTAGTCTCATAGCTGGCAGGGTGACAAACAGTTTATTCCTCTTTGGAGAGAGATCGGACTGAAAGACACGGAGCTTTAATTCAGTGCTCCCCCACCTAAGACATTTTTCCTTTCCCACCTATTGCTTAAGGCAAGACATCTAATGTTTGCCTCCATGGCACTGTCAAGCTTTTGACATCCCAGATTGAGCTCATTCCTGGATGAGGACAAATTTTTAAGAGACTTAAGGTTTTCTTTCATTTTAAGGAGGCAAGAAATATATTTTAAAAACCCATGCAAATAGTAATTATTCCTAGTTAGCTGCATTTGCCTAGATATGCCATGTGATATTCCTGTACATATGAAATCCCAAAAGGAGGAACAAGTTGGGTGGTTATCCAGGTCTATTTACCTGACCCAGTTGCAAAGGCTGAACGAGCAAGGAGAGTAAGATCTAGAATCAAACTTGATTACAAGAGCTCTCTGGGATTTGTTTTTACCAGAAAAAGTTATTTTTTTCCCAAACAGCTGTTTTGTTGTGGGTCTTCAAGCATTCTGTCAGTTTGTCTCTCCATACCCCGTCTCTGAGCACTCCTGGGCTGAGCTGGCAGCACTGGGAATTAGATGTATGTTCCTGCCCTCAAAAACCACACTTAGCAGCCCTGGAGCACCAAACCGTGCTGGGAGCACCTCTTGGTCCACCTTTCTTGATAGCTCAGCTATCTTTTTTTTCCTTTTTAAATTTTTTTTTATTTTTTAACTTGTTTAGGCTTGGAGTTCTAAGTAATGCACATATGCACAGTAATGCCTCTCTCCCATTCTATAAAGCAGCCTGGACGAGGTTTAATTCATGTCTCTGCTGGGGAGACTAGATCTCCACATCTCGTTTGTCCTTCGCTGCAGGTCTGTGTTGCAGGAGGCTGATGGCTGCTCAGCATCAGGCCCTTCATTGGCACCAGGAGCCAGCCACAGAAAAAGTGCTGCAGAGGGTCAGCCCTGCAGTGCTTACCTCCCTTCTTTCTGGAGCTGTGCTTTCACTTCTTTTACTTTTTTTTTTTTTTTTTGGTTATGGGAGAATGATGTCCAGGTGGCTGATTCTGCTGTAATTTAATGGGAGCTCACTCATCTGCTGTTGTGTTGGAAACAATATGAGGCCAACTGCCAGGGAAAGTTTGGCTGAATGACCTGTAGCCTTAATTGAATTTTGCGCAGTACTTGTACAGTCCTTTCCCCCTCCTTTCTCATGCTCACTCATCTTGCTGCTTCTTTTTTAATTGGCGAATTTAAAAGGAAAATTCCGGTGCACAACAAGTTGAGAGCAACTTTTCTATTTGTGAGGGTAGTGAGTGGTGGCCAGTGCTCTGACGAACACTTGGAATAGCACAAACAACTTTTTGTTTCCCAGATTCAGGGATGAATTTGTTTTTCAGGTCGCTTTATCTTTGAAATGGTGCTCTAAACATAAAATCTCATCTACAAAAGAGATTTATACACATTAGAAAATCAGATATTCCTTCTGAAGATGAACTTTGAATATAACAATTCCTGCTGCTTCTTTTCTTTCCAGTGCAGTATATTTCAGGACTCATTATATCTTAAGTGAATTATCTTTACTCGAGAAAAAAATATTTATCTCTAGGAGTAATACATTTAGAAGTGCAGCACAATCACATTCAGTATCTGCTGAAGCTGATTAAATGTCTGCTTCTTCAGAGAAGCCAGTCACTGTGACTGCCACCTGGAATAATAATGAGAGGAGAGAGGCAAAAAAAGAATAGAAATTATTCACAGAATTTCAGGAAATCCAAATGTTTGCAAAATCGTTGAGAACCAGCTCACTGTTTGCTCCTCTTGCAGGGCCAGGCACACAGCATGGATCTGTTTGATCCCAAAACTCAGAATCCTCACATTTCATTTCTTTCTGTAGGAGAGATTTTTGGTTCTCCCTTTACAAAATATTTAAAGGCATATTTTTTTTGTGTGTGTGTGTGCTTTAGTACCTAAAATTAGGAAATGAGGTAATAACATTTAAGCTCCTAGAAAATTTGCCTCAAGGGGACAGTGCCATGGAAAGCATTTGTTATTACTTGGGTTTTGTGGGAGAGTCCATGTGAGAGCTTGGGCCTCTGATGCCTGTCATGCATTATATGAATGTGCCTTAACAAAATGATGGCTTTCTCCCAAAATAGCCTGAAGTTTGATCTATAATACACAAGGCAATTTTGTAGGAAGCCATAACTTTTTTTCATCTCACAGAAACCTCTAGTGGACAAGACTTAATGTATATTAGTGGTTTCCTGGGTCCTGATGACTTTCAGTTACACTGACAGGTGTTTTAACATTAATAATCCTTAGTTTTATTTTAGTGAACATCTATTAAATTTAGTTATTATGTATTAAAAAGCAGACTGAAAGCACTGACATTTTAAGGAAGCCCAAATTAATGGTTTGAAAGGTTTCAGAAATTTATCAGATGAATGGAAATCTAAGGAGGAAAAAAAATCCACTTATGAGAAACGACAGCTTTGATTTCTGCAGATCTATAGATACCATATTTAAGGATCTAATTTAGGTTGTGGTTCATGAAAGCATAGATTATTGACATTTCCAGTCTTTGTACTTCACAGCAGAATTAATTAGGAGGCAATAATTTTGGGAATGTGTTACATGAAGCTATTGTAGCAGAAAATACTCGTAGAGCACCTTTGTTTACTGGTGCTTGGATAGTATATGAAAAATGTAATCTGGAAGTTAAGCGAGATTGTTCCTCCCTTTTATAAAATAAAGGATTAACTCTTTATTTGCTGTGGAAGGCAGGCATGAGTCCTGTGCAATAAATCCAGACAATTTTTTTCCCAGCATTATAGGTGAGAGTCTAATGTTCACATATAGCTCTATACAGCCAAGAATAAGGAATTTCTCTGTTTACTGAGGCCTGAAAATGTTACAAACTAAGTTACTCACCACTGTAATAGTTTAAACCTAAACAAACTTCGCAGCTTAGCCTGTAGAATATTTTTTGTCTGGTGGAGAACTCCATCAGAGAGGCTCGAGATTGAATGTTCTTTCATAAGAGTAATTGTCAGCTACAGGAAAGATAATTCATGGTGATACACTTGATAAGAATAATTTCTCCATTCCTCTGGCTGGAGAATGAAAGTCTGAGTGCTTTACATTCATGTGTCAGGTTGCTCTTTGTCTGAAAATTCTGGTAATGTTAATGGGATCTGTTCTCCATTTAAATGCGTTCTGGAAATCCCATCATGTTGAGGAAAAAAGAAGAAAAATCAAAGTAAAGGAAGACTTGGTGGCAAAAAAAAAAAATGGAAAAATAGCCATAGTAGTATGTATTTGTAAAAATAGTCTTAGAAAACCTGATTCTTTCATTCTTTCTGCTTGCTCCTGAGCCAAGACTCAAGAGGTCTTCCCCTGTTGCAAGTTCAAACTTTTTACATTAAAAACTCAGAAAATTAGTGTTTCACTGGCACTGACAGGACTGGAGTTTAGTTATGACTTGGGGACAGCTTCATGTGGAGGTTGGGGACAAAGGCTCGTCACTTCTGTAGAGAGGATAGTTGCAGTGGAGGGAGCCAACCCAAGGACCATTGCATTGCTGTTTGGTTTCTTTTCCCAGAAGGCAAAATATCACCTGGCTTTCTGCTGCCTAGAGCTTGCTGCAGTGGATGTGGGTGTGTTCCCATTACTGAGGCATTTGGGATCTGGTGGCCGCCCACCCGCACTGCAATGGGACCCCAGGCTTTCCTAGGAGTGGGTGGATGAGAGAAATGGTGCCATGTTCTTTGTTTTGTGTCTGTGCTGCACAGAGTGAGCGCTGAACTTGGCTGTGTGGTCTCTTCTGTCACTTTAATTATGTGTGGGGAGAAGAAAAAGAAGCAGAGATGGGTACTTCTGCAGCATGTTGAACTTCAGGTTGCCAGAACATGTCATATAAATGCCGAGCTAGCTCTCTTAGCTTTTCTTCTGGTAAACCATACATGGTAGGTTGAGTGGGTTTGAAATGCAAATTAATTTTTTTTTAAAGTATTTTCATATTTTAATGAGGCTTTGAACAACCAGGCATAGTGGAATGTGTCTCCGCCCGTTGCTGGGTGGTTGGAACTGGGAGATCTTGAAGATCTCTACCAACCAAAACCATTTTGTGATTCTGTGATTTTCATTCGCTGGGTTTAGGTATATTTATTTCAGATCTGCTGCTGCCCTGAATTTTGAATGTGTCTCTTGCTTTTTTTTTTACTGTGACTCCAGGACTCAACCATACCCTCAAAAAGAGGAGCACCTTCACCTTGAGCAGGCTCTACATGGGCGTGCTTTGGGGTGCCTTGGTAGATTTGCAGCTTTTCAAACCTATTCCTGTTCAACCTAGGACCCAATCTGGGACTGTGTGTTAGGGAGAAACACATAAATTGCTTTTGAGCTTCACCTGCTGATGCATGTGGTCAAGTTGGTTGTAGGTGCAAGGTGCAGCAGCCACGTCTGGCATGAAGAACACTCCCAGCATGGCTGAGAAGCTGCAGCTTGTGTTGCTAAGGTCAGCCTCAAAAATCTGGGATTTTTTAGTCCTCCTGTTGTGTCTTTAACTCTGTGTTTAGCACTGAGTGTACTAATTATTAGTCTGAGTATATTAAATCAATCAGATCTGTGAAGGACAGGAGCAGGGAGTGGATGTCACTTATTCCACTGTTAAACATCTGCCTTGGAAAAAAAAAAAAGAAACAAACAACTAGCAAAGTACAGGTCAAAAATGTTTGCACTACTTTTGCAATTGCCTTTTAACATTCCCCTACTCACATTTTTTTTTCCAGGAGTTTTATGCTGCTGTTGTGTGGGTTTGAAGCAGTGCCAGGGAGACAGCTCTCTATATGGCTCTGCCACTGTGTGCTTGTGCCTTAAATAGTTGAGTGCAATTCAATGTGGCGGTAAGAAAATGAGCAGTTAATGTTGTTCAAGTGTTAATTGTGCCAGAGTGTGTTTTCAGAGCCTCGACACAGCAATACTAAGAACATTTAATTAATGCTTTTGTGCGATTTCTCTGAACGGGTGGCAGGAGTCTGCATCGGGACAGGCTGTAGTGGCTCATGATTACACATTGTTCTCAGTTTTCCTTCCATCTGAGGAATCATGAGAAAAACAGTCTATGTGGAAAGTCTTGTTAGTAACTCCCCTCAGACATAGCAAGTGGTCCTTGATTTCCTTTTGGCTTCTGGCACTGTTGAAGTCAATGGCACTGGCAACTACTGCAGGGAATCAAGGTGAAATACTCTTGTTCTCCACCCATGCAGTGACAGCAGGAATGGAAGACCTCACTATCAGAGTAAAAGCTGTGTATGCCTGTTTGGTTTTTTTTTCCCTTAGATCTGTGTAGGAAAGTAAGGTGCATGCTGTGCTGTCATCAGTACTTAAATTCTGTAGATTAGTACAGGCATTACAGAGATGAAAAATTGTAACTGCAGAATTAAAAAAAAAATTCTACCAGTACTTTGCATAGACAGTTTTGCAGTGGTATGTCGCATAACTGAAGGGGTACTCAGTCTCTAATTAGACCCTTTCTTTCTAAATCCAAACTTCTCATTGGAACCTGTCTGAAGAATGTGGTGCCCCAACATAAACTGAGTAATTACTGAAATTCAAAAGCATTAAGTCTTAAATTAACAGAGGGAAAATATATATTTTTGATACATACAATGGAAGCACATTCAGAAGGTCACCAAAACACATCCATGTTTGGAATTAAAAGAGAGCTGGATATGGCAGTGAGTGTTAATAACACATATGAGCTATTCAGGACGAGGGTAATCAACACTTCAGGTTACACAGCTCAGCTGGTCACAAATATATTATCTCCTCTAGAAGCTTTTCTCTCCCTGCTTTACAATATCATGCTGTTGTTTGAATGCATTGCAAAAGCTTTTGTGCATTTGGAAATGTAAATTACTACTTTCTGTGCTGCCAGGGGTACTGTATACCATCAGCCAGGGGAATCAGTGTGAGGCCATACATTTGGGGATCTGTCATGTTGCCTTTTTGCTTTTGCCAGGGACATTTGATGCTTTTCTGAACACCTTACTTAACTGTGACCAGCCACAGCCCAGGATGGGGAGACCAAGTGGTGTGTGGGTTTCTCTGATTGCTGAGTCTGGAGCCTTTTAATCTTACTGGCTCCTTCCCCTTGCAAAACCAGATTGCACTCAAATGCATTGTCTCTGGTCCCTAGAGCCCTGACAGCCACATGTTGAAAACATTTGCCTTTAACCTTAACCTGTTATGAGGTAGAAAGGCGCCTGAATCAAAGCCCAGGTAAAAAAAGGCAGTTGGAGTTTGGAAGCACTGGTTATTGGGAGCTGCAGCTGGCTCCAGCTGTATGCCTCTCTGGACAGGGACGTGTAGATCCACATGTCTAGCCAGAGCATTTGCAGCCCTACCCTGAAATTGTTCTTCCTCCAAGCCTGCAGTTTCCTATCCAAATGAACAAGACTTAAGAATGCAAAGAGTTTTGCAATGCCAGCACCAGAGGACACTTGGCAAGCATCTCAGTCTGGAAGGGGCTGGAGTGACCTGGGCAACAAAACCAAAGCACATGTGCACACCTTTGCATTCCTGTCTTGCTCCTCCAAACAGAGATCTCTCAGCTGTCACAGCCATCCTGGTTTGCTGGTGAGTTCTCACTTCTCCCTCTGATGTTTCATGGAGCCTGTCTTCCCTTACACCTTTGGGGAAGAGGCCCCTTGGAAACAGCAAACCAGGGCTGGGGCTGCAGAGGCTGTTGGGTCCCCACCATGCTGGAAGAAGTCAGGGCCTGTGCCACAGCTGCAGGAGGTTTTTGGATGAGAACCCTCAAACCTTCTTGCAGGAGGTTGTTAGGTATAGAAACTAGTACTGAGTATTTGGGGATTAATAAGTGCACTTCATTTATTGATTGCACCTGAAAGGGGCTTTGTCCAAAGGGACGCAGTCTCTTCAGCAGCATTATGATGCATGGTGAATATAATTCACGTGAAAATATCCAGCAAATTCTGGGGTTGGGCCTTTAATATAGTGCTTATATATTTTTGTCTCGTTAACACTGTGAATCTTTGGGATCTTATTTATAAGTGCTACAGTGTTTCCAGTGCTTTTTTCCAACTCTTACTAAAGTGTGTTTCTCCAAGACCAAGGACAGGACTCTACGAACATCCACGGACATGCTTCATTTGACTCTCCTAAGTTTTCTTTTCACATCATAAGTTAATATTCTCCTGTTTTAGGCAGGGATCTCTGTTTTACAGGATTTGGGCAAAATATATGAAGATGTATATTATATAAAGTTTCTCCCTGGTATTTTTATTCTATACATAAAGCTGTATCAGTCATATTTCACTTAATGGGTATTTCATTTTGCTCTATGAAACTAGTCCAAGGTTGCTGCTGACAAGGTAGAGTCCAGGGGGCTCTTTACGTCCCAAGTGTTGGGCTTTTTTCTTCCTTCTGCCAGATTTTTCTAAAGTTAAAATTTATCTGTATTTTGTTCAGCTTGTCTGCATATTATCCAGTGTATATATCAGAGGAAAGGTTTATATATATTTATATATAAATGTTCACATACCAAAGTAAATTAATAAATCTTCCTTTTCTTATTAAAGAGGTAAAGAAAAGTACCTGGCCAATACAGTACCATTAATCTATTCTCTTTTCTCCTTTCTCTCTTTACCTCTCTCTCTACAATAGAAGTGGAACAAAAAGGTAATTAAATACCTTTCAAATTATATATATATATTACTTATGTATAGGCTAAGTTATTTAACAGTTTAACGTTTTAGTTGAAATACTTTGTCATTAATTCTCACTACCTTTTTGTTAAAGTTTATTTAGTATCTCTGCTGCTCAACTTCACCAGATAACTCATATTTGCTGAAAAGTTTTTACCAGTGCCACCTTTTTTTTTTTTTTCCATTAAATTTCTATTCAAAGGCTTAGATATTTTTCCTGCCCCAAAGAATTTGGAAGGTGTGCATACATATGTATGTGCATAAGTATATCTAATTATGGCATAAAAGCCTCTTGGAAATGGCACCCCTTTTTCAGCAACTCTGTGTGTTTACTTAGACTCCAATGGATCTATATAATTTTATACTGGTTATTAAATCTGATTTTCCTCCTGTCTTGCTCTCCAGACAGCATTACCAATTTCTGCATTTACAAAAAATAATGAATTACGCTCCGAGCAGGAAGTGTGAATGTGGGATCCCATCTGCCAGAAGCGCGCGGTGGGATGCTTCTTCATGCCTCCCTGCCGCCCATCCCATCGTCACCGTCACTGTGCCTCTCACGGACATCAGCCTTCCAAATAACCAGCCAATATTCTCCCCCCCAAGCGTGTGCAGCACCTCCAGGCCAGGAGGGTGCTGGCGGGGATGGCGAGGGCCAGATTTGCTCCGCAGCATCCCTCCTCTTGCCTCCCCATCCATCCATCCATCCATCTATCCATCCGTCCAGCTGGCCCCTCGGTGGTGGTGTTCCAGTGGGGCCGAGGTCAGCTGACCTTTTCCCAGGTCTTGGCCGTGCCCTGGCCCCTGTCAGCCCCCCTGAAGTCTGAGCAGCAAAGCATCCCAGTTAGTCAAACTGCTCCTCTGTGCTCCTCTCATGTAACAATAGAAGGTGTATGTTTTTAAGTTTGAATTACTACTATATTTAACAGGACATTTTTTTAACTGATTAAAATCTAGACATTGGGCTCCTCTCCAGCAAACTTTATTCTTTTCCTTCCTTCTTTCCTTTCTTCCTTGTCTTTTCCTTTCAGCATCCATATATGTCATTCGTTTTTAATTGTGTGGACTGCATGTTTCATGTGTCCTGTAGCAGCTTGGAAAGTCTCATTTCTAGTTATACTCCAGATGGGTGTTCCCTCCCCTCCACCCCTTTGCTTTAAACGCTCTTCTGAGTTGCTAAGGGATTTGCCTCTGCTTTGGTATTGGTATCCTTTAAATATTTAATATCACTTGGGCTGTAAGGATGGGAATTTCTTTCTCTTATTTCCATTTCTAGGCCACTCTTCTGTGGGCTGTTCAAATAAATATGTGGATCAATTCCCTCGGAGTTTAGCCCTTCACCTAGTAGGTACAGATTCACTGCAGAATATAATTTGGAAATACAAACCCAGAAATCCTTTGGGGGCACATATTCATTTCAGAGTTTGCAAAAGCGAGTGGTCCAAGTAAGTATACGTGTAAAAATAGATTTGGAAAGCAATAAGAAAATGAGCCACAGTTGATAGAAAAAGGGGGGGGGGGGAAGAAACCCAGTTTGGTGGAGCAGATCTTTTTCCAGAGGTATGATGGGCAGGAAGGATAGTCTCCAGCTACAAGGCATTGCTCTTGGGTTTCCTCTCATCTCAAGTGTCCTCTGCTCCAGGTCTAGAAGGTGTTGAGATGCTTGGGCCAGCCACCCCTCAGCTGTCATTAACTTTGCTTTTCCTGTTAAATTCTTTTCCCCCACGACAGTTTTTCTTTGCCCTGGACTGCTGAAAGGAGTTTACCAGAGCGAGCACCTGTTCGAGTCTGACCACCAGTCGGGTGCCTGGTGCAAGGACCCTCTGCAGGCCTCTGACAAGATCTACTACATGCCCTGGACGCCGTACCGGACGGACACGCTGACGGAATACTCCTCCAAGGACGACTTCATCGCCGGCAGGCCGACCACCACCTACAAGCTGCCGCACCGCGTGGACGGCACGGGGTTCGTGGTGTACGACGGCGCCCTGTTCTTCAACAAGGAGCGGACCAGGAACATCGTCAAGTTTGACTTGCGGACCAGGATAAAGAGCGGGGAGGCCATCATAGCCAACGCCAACTACCACGACACCTCTCCCTACCGCTGGGGAGGCAAGTCCGACATAGACCTGGCCGTGGATGAGAACGGGCTCTGGGTAATCTATGCAACAGAACAAAACAACGGCAAAATAGTCATTAGCCAGTTGAACCCTTACACGCTGAGGATTGAAGGGACGTGGGATACTGCCTATGACAAGAGGTCAGCTTCCAATGCCTTCATGATCTGTGGGATTTTATACGTGGTGAAGTCTGTGTACGAGGATGACGACAATGAAGCCACAGGGAATAAAATAGACTACATATATAACACTGACCAAAGCAAGGATAGCATGGTGGATGTGCCCTTTCCAAACTCTTACCAGTACATTGCTGCTGTGGATTATAATCCCCGGGACAACCTCCTGTATGTATGGAACAACTATCACGTTGTAAAATACTCCTTGGATTTTGGCCCGCTGGACAGCAGAGCAGGTAAGGGGTTCAATACCAAACCAATTTTTTTTTTTTTTTTTTTAAGTATTTCTTTTTGTGTAAAATTGAAGTACACTCTTGTCTTACTGATCTGGCTGAGTTTCTGCAAATAGAGCCCCACCACAGAGCTATATAATAACCCATCTATATAATAGAACCCATCGATATAATATAACCCATCTATAATGGTTATTAAGACATTAATATGTGCAGAATTTTTTTTTTTTGTCTTAGTTGAAATGAAATGGACAAAGGAGTATCTACACATAAGTAGCCTGAAACAATTTCCAAATGCTGATGCTTTTATTCACAGGGATAGCAGTCTTTTCTCCTGAATTGAATTTCTTTCGTACACCATCAGATCATTTTCCGTTCTGCAGGAGTTTTGGCAAAATAAAGCATGGAGGATGTTGTTGCAAACAGCTGGAGGAAAACGGTCTTCCAGTTTAAATTTCTTTGTTTCATTAAGCTGGGGGAGTTTTGTCTTTTTAGAGAAGCTGAGACTAATTGAATACGTGATCATGCACCCACAAGTGCGTCTGGAGTCAGGAGGAGAATCAACAAAATCCTTTAAATTCTTCCTTTATTTTCTGTGAAGTTTCTCTTTCTTTTTAAAGCATTTCATGACTTAATGTGAATTACTATACTTTATCTTAGAGGATCATCTGGCCCCCAGAGATTTCCCAGCTTTTCCACCATTTTTCCTATTAGAAATTGTGCTGGTAGTTACTTAGGTATATTCCTTTACCTTTATCAACTCCATCATCATTTGGCAATTATAAAGTGACCACTTCACTAGTAACAAGACTTACCCTACACTCTGTGTTGAAGCTTGTATGATGTTGCAAGAATTTCTAAACACGATCTGCTCAGTCACTTTAAATGGTTTTTAATTTACTGATGGAGTCATAGTATCAGGTAGTTCTTGTGGTGGACTGTGTACTTTGAAAGGCAGGATAAGTAAGAAAAAAGGCAGAATTAATATAATTTGGACAGTAAAATATTCTACTCATAACATGGCTTCTTTTGAAACATTTCTTTTTGTAAGTAAGAAACTTGAAAGTGGGTGGGTGGATTCAGGGCTTTAGATTGCAAAAGAAAAGTGAAAAGGTTTCCAATGATGAGATTTTCTTTTCCTGTATGCAGCCTGTTACCCATATAAAATGAAAATTAATCAAGAGATGCTGAAAGACAAATTGTGGGTATGAAAATCTGAGGAGGGCTGGAATAAAAGTAGTAAACTGGCAATGAAATTGTGATTTTTTTTTACAAAAATGTAAGGAAGGGGAGAAGGAAATCTTGAAGAAGCAGATGAATAAGAACTGAGTGACTGTTAAGGAGTAGAGATATTTTCAATGATGTTGACCTCTGCAAGATCTCAGATGAGTAAGAAATGAAATAATACTTCTCATTCTCCAAACTTAATGACAAGCATGTACTTTCTGGGTGGTGGAGTGAAGCAGAGCAATTTGTGAGCTATTGGCTATCCTCAAGGAGTGGAAATCAATTGCATCCCTTCCATTTCACAGAGTTTCTCTCCTTTTTAGTGAATTATTTCCAGGTATTATAATGGACTCTTCACTGACGCTTTTTGATGTGGCGACCATTGTCAGTAATAGCAGCTTTAATACAAAAAAAAGAAAAAAAACAGAAGTGAAAAACCTAAAAAAAGGGAAAAAATCCTATTTAAAAAGGAAATTGTCCTTTTTTTTTTTTTTTTGCAATGTAAGATGGTGAAATGAGAGAGTAGGGAAAAACCTCGCAGGGAGCTGAAAGTCTGTGAGGTGCAAGGATTTGATTTTTGTCTTTGTGTCACTCTGGTTTGAAGCCCCTTTAGTTTCACTCTGGTTTAGATGAGAATTTAGAATCCCCCAGTGCCTCAGATAGGAAGCTGAAGCAGTTCTTAGCTTTGAGTGGTGGGCATGAGAGAGTTAATTTGGTGTCAGGGAATCTGGTGAGCCTTCTCTGACATTCCCGGTGGGCAAATTTTGTACAAAGCTTTGTAATGTCGACAAAAGACTAAATTTTATATGGAGTTTTCTCCTCTGAAAATTGTTGGGAGTTCCTTTCTGGCAAAACTGCATAAGGATCCCATTACCTCACTATTTTACAAGTTTAGAGGACTTTTGAGAGGTCTGCTCAGACAGCAACTGAATTTTTTGATGAGAAAACTTGAATGGGCCAAGATATTTCAAAGAGAAGAAAAAAAACCACTTCACTAGGGGAGTTTACTGCTCCATTACCCACATAGCCTGATTAATGGGAACAATTTTTGATGAATCATTGAAACAGGAGCACTGATTTTAAGTTGAACAGGTGAGCAAATAGTTGCTTGACATCAGGCTTTTTTGCAGAGAGGAGTCAGGAGACCAGGCCTGCATGATGCTTTCTCTTCCAAGTTCAGTGCAACCCATTTTCAGGTTAGCACCAAATTTCATGCTGCATTGCTTTACATATAACACTAAATATCTGATTGGCTTAAACCCAGCTCTTCCACCAAAGAGCAGGAACAGAAGCTGATACCATCCTGGGAAAGTAGTGAAGAACCAGTTTTTTTTTGTTTGTTTTGTTTTTTTTTTTTTTTTTTTTTACAGAGTAGATTGTGGATATGTGTTTCTCTTCTCTTAAAAAATCACCAGAGTTTCTCCATATTAGAGCCATGTTCAGTGCAGGCATTTTCCATGGTGCTACAATATGAGTAGCAAAATTTGTAAACAGTATCAGCTTAATTAAAAAATAAAAGAAGGATTGTAAAATTGATGGGTTGAACATATGGGTTGTTAAAAAACAATTAAGGGTAGGGTTTTGGAAGAGCTCTTAAAACCAAAAATTGATCATAACAAGAAAAGTGAAATATTTAACTACTTAAATAGCCAGTAACATACTTGAAATCACTTCCATCATACATTTTAGGGATACCTAAAATAAAATACAGGTTCTGGGGATTGCAGTTCACCTAGAATCAAACATTTTTAGTCTTTTCCCAAACTGTCCAGAGAAGCTGGAAGTTGGCAAGAGTTGCTTAATTTATAGGAAAGGCAGGACTCTCATCCTCTTGCTGTTCACAGTGTCTAAGCATTTTCTGTGATTTTTAATTAAAGATATGTGCATGTAGGGAACAGATTTGAGATCTTTGCTGTTTCAGAGCATCTCTCACCTGCTATTTAAAAGAATGGGCTTTTTTACTCCTTAGAGAGAGTGAGTGTCAAATCCTGGAGTTTCTGTGCTCAGCTTCTGCAGCAGTTGTTAGTTACCAGGGAAAACAAAATATTTTGAAGTGCTAAAAGCTGAGTGTAGCTGATCTAGAAGCAATTCAAGGCTCTTGATGGAATTAAACCTAGCCGTTCGTTTTTCTCAGAAATGAGAAAAGCTGCATTTTAAGGTTTTACCCCACTCTTTTTTCATTTCCCCCCCCTTTTGTCTGGGGTTGTTTTTAATTTATCCCAAAAGTGGTTTTGAAAGCAAACACTCTTAGTGCCTGCAAATCCCAAGAAACCTATAATTAATGTCTGCCCTCAAGAAGTGAACTTGAAGTTACCAAAAGCCTTTGAAGTGTATTTTCTTTGAGCTATTTGGCCTTAAAATTAGCATTTTGGAGGATGCTTCTTCATAAATGTTCTTGAGTTTTTGGGTTATTTCTTTGTAGCTTCTATTGAGTTTTTGAATTTGAAGTGTTAGTAAGGATAGCTCTGCATCTTTTCTCATTCTTCTAGAAGTTAAACCCAGAACAGTATTCAGGTTATTTTTTTTTTAACGTGTCCTACTAGACATATGCAGCGAGGGAAACAGAAGGCTGTAGTGACAGCATGAAAATTTTCTGCAACCTAATCAGTTGATATTCACCAGAGTTACCGTTTTAATCATCACTCACTTAGGATACGTTCTGTGCAAATAAACTCAAGAAAATATCAACAAACCTTCCTCTCCAGAAAGGTGAAGTGCTCGTGTCCTGCCTGTGCTGCATACAAACACACATCTCCCTGGTGTGCCTCAGCACGTCCCTGAGCAGCCACAGCCCTGCCTGCCCCCAGCCAGGACATTGCAGACACCGCCGTTCTGTCCCTTCAGTGTGCGAGGGGCGTGCTCTGGATTTGCCCACTGAGCATTTGGGTGCTAAGGTGGGGACTGGAGCCTGTCCCATAGTAGAGAAGTCCAGAGAAGAGCTTGAACCAAGTTAAAGATCCCGTTGTGCATATTTTGGCCTTGGATGTCCCAGCAGCCGTTCCCAGTGACATGAGAAACACAGACCTTCTATTTTCGAGAAGGTGTTTTAAATTATGTCCTGGAGACCCAAGCACTACCATATGGGCTGTTCCATGGATGTGTGAAGTTCATAAAAGAGGTGCCCAATATAAGGAACATGCTGATTTGATATGTAGGACTTCTAATACAGCCTAAATGTGCTTAAGTGGCTTCTACACATTTCACATTAGCATTGTGGACAGCCATTCTGTTGATACAGAAAGCGATATAGATACAAATGTGATACAGAAATTGCATGGATATCTGTGATATTTTAAGAACCTCAGAGGGTGCATGTCAAACTTTTCCACATTTTGTCAAGTATTGTGGGATGCTCTCTTGACGTGATTGCAAGTATTTTATTCAGTCAGAATGTTTGGGTTGTTTTCTGTTTTTTCTTCCTGAAGCAGTTTCACAATGCAGATAAGGTGAACAGTCTGTCCTTATAATATGCTAATTAAGTGTGTTTGTGTCTTGGGTAAAAGATGTGGCAGCATGGTGATGAATAAGGACTTTAAACACATATGACACCTCGTTAAAATGTAATTTTCACATCATAAATCTGAGTCCTTTCCTTTGACAGCTGAGTAATGTGGGTAGTGGGCAGAGAACCTGAACGTCTCAGAGCTGCCATGTGCTCACATGGAGCTGGGAGCTTCCGACACCCGACTTCCCTGCCCAGGAGCGCATCCAAAGGGCTGCGGAATCTTAAATCCCACTTGTGCACAGGATACGAGTTGCTATCCCTTCAAGAACCCGTTGTGATAAGCCGCATTTGCTATCTCTGAGCTTGAATCCGGGCTGTGTTTTGAAAGGCTGGCTGAGCCTTTCTGATGAGCAGCTTCTCCTGGTGGACAAAGGCCATTTTTTAGGGAGCTGCTGAGTGCTTAATTGCTGCTTCTCCTGTGTTTTTACTTTCCAGTTGCTTTCCTCCCACCTAGGAGCATCCCTGACTCTGACTGCTGTTCCTCCTCATTGCTTACAGTGACAGCTGCTGGTTGCACAGTGTTGCTGGAGGCTTTCAGAGAGATAAGCTCCTGCTTTCAGGAGCTTCTGCTAAACGTGCAGAGTGACTGGAGCCCTGGCTTTTATCCACTAATACTCGCCCACATATTCATGTTACATTTACTCAATGAATATTTCAGTCTCTTTTTGCTATCTAAGACAAACAGGGATGTCTAAGTTTGGAGGTGAAAAAAGCAGAACATCTTTTACAACAAAGCAGGCCTTTCAGCCTACATTTGTCAGGCAGACAGTACCTTAAGCCCAAAGGGACAGGAGGACAGTATTGCATTCATACTCAGTTTTGAGGCCTGTTCAGTCTCTTAATTTTTATCCTGTTTTAAAGTTGCCCTCTTTGTAAAGTAGTGTTTGAGTAAAAAAATTATCAGAAAGCATCATACCATACTAGACTTCTGAAATTAGGGGTGTCTGCTTTCTGCTCTTTTGTCTACCTTCTCATAAAAAAACCCTTAAAAAGTGCAATTATTTGTCACCTTCAAAATTCTTCCTTTGCAGAGCATGTTATAAATATTAATACTGTTTGGTCAGCACAGTGGGAGGAACTTCAGTGTCTCTCCAGTACAGATAACTATGTGGTTGCTCCTTTTTCCTTAATGAAACTACCATGGAACAGCAGATAACTTCACCAGAGTTGGAGCAGCCTTCCTCAGTTCATTGCTCCTGCTCTGAGACACCTATTTAAACCACCCTGAGAAAACGGTACCTACCCATCCATGAGCTGGGATACCTTCTGTATCCTTGGCCATCCCTACATCCATGGGCTGAGGTCCTGTTCCCATGGGAGTGCTTGGGGACTGGGCTGGTGGGCAGCCAGGATGGCTGAAGTAGGGGAAGGGCAGGAAGAGACAAAATGATTAAACTAAAACTTCACTTTCAAGCTTCAAAACAAAAGCAGCCTGAGGCTTCAGCACTTCATAATCCTGTCAAACACCATGAGGGGGAAAGGACCTTGCCAAGAAGTGCCTGAAAAGCTGAGACAGCTGTTTCTGGCAGCAAGCATGGGCTGCAGATACGGGGGTGATTGCATAGGGAAAAAAGCATTAACTGCCAGAGAAGGATAGTGGCTTTTCCTCTTCTGCAGCGGGCTCCTCTGCAGCGTGAGGAATTGGCCTGATTAATTGTTCTTTCATTGAGTTTGAGACCACTGAGTCATGCTGACCTCAACCATGGCTTATCAGTCCTGTGCAAGTTCTTTGCACCAAACCCAGCTGTGAATGTGCCAGCAATATGGGTTAGAGCTGTTTGCCAGCAGCAGGGAAAAAGAGGTGACGCGTAGCAAGTGTCCAAGGCTACTTTTTGCAGGAGAAAGGAGGACAGCCTTTGAGTGTTGGATTTTTAAACATGATTTTAGTGATTAGCCCATCCTTGGCCAGCAGATTTAGCTGGCTTGTATGCATTGATGGGGGTCTGCATGGGATTGGGCATTTAGCCCAAGAACAGACTCCTGGATGTTCCATTTTTGAGCTGTTGCCTCTGCCAGCTCCTTTCCTCCCAGCCTAAACCAAGATTATAAGTTGCCAGGCTTTTTCTCAGGGCATTACCCTCTCAATATAGGTTATATTTGTGCACCCTGAGGCCCTGTGTGGTGCAAACACCTTCTGCTCCTAGCAGTTCTGCAGTGGCCTGGCTGCAGAGCCATTAGCCTGGCTTGGGACATGGTTATCCTGGATTTGTTTTTTTTACTTCAGCGTTTTTGAAATGAGCAGCCTTTATTCCTGTTCCTCACTGAAAATACCTCCACCACGGTAGCTCACGGGTCTGGATTGCTCTCCTCCCTCGTCTGCCACTGATTGTGTTTGTTCTGGAAATGACTAGAGTAATATTTTTAGCAACACTTATTAAGACTCGTCTCCTAAATTCTAGTTCAATGCTGCTAATTAACTTCTTCGATGCCGCCAGCACTCGGCAGTGCTGCCATGGCTTGCTTTCTTTCTTCTTTTTTTCTTTTTTTTTCTTTTTTTTTAAACTGAGGAAGCAGATATGGATGCCCTTCCATATTCTGCTTTAGAGTCAAAGCAAGCAGGGGAGGCACTGGATGCCCCTCTTTCTGTCTTCATACTTAGGTTAAAGTAGAGCAAGAAGCTCTTCAGGAGTCAGCTACAGAATTATTTAAGGAGAGGCTTTAAAGAGCCTTCCCTTGACTTCAGGCAGTTGTGGTGATGTCCTTAGCAGGTCCCCATCCTTCAGATCCAGCAGCAAGTCAACTTTCCAAAGGTGTATCAGTGCAGATAAAAAGTACTCCAAGGCATGTATGAGGAATGGAAGGGTCAGCATTAACCTCATAAATCCAGCTGAACTCTCATGGTAGGGTTGGATTGCATTGATTACTGATAGGAGGGAAATTTAGGTTGAAGGGGCAAAAAGACTCTTGGTAGCTAGTTTGAAGATCTCCACGTTCAGGGAGAAGTGGGACCAGCTGTGAAGGGCTGTGAAATGCACCTGAAAGGGGAACACAGATTCCAGAAAGAAAGAAGTAGTAAGCACTTCAAAGCTTCCTTCTCAAAGTGCATTTTGTTACTAGTAACTGCATTAAATCAAGAGAGTTGAGTTGTGAAAAAATCAAGAAGTGTTGATTTCTTTCAGGTGAGCCCACCAGGTGTGCAAAAGTAAAGGTTGATAAAATGAAAAACTTTCTGGGACAAAATCCCAGAAGAGTTTCAGCTCAGCTTTTACTCAGATAAATCCTCTGAAGCTGTTGGGAGTTTGGGCTAGAGCCTTCATGAGTGAGTCTGCAGTGGATTGCTCTGTGCCCTGGAAGGAATTGCATTTTGCCAGTGAGAGGCTTTTTGACCTCTTGATTTGTGTCTGAAGCATCCAAAGAGAATATATAAATCGTAAGCTGGAACAAAAGGTGAATATCCATATGAGTTTGAGTTGCACTATCTGCTTTACATTTTTATATTGAAAAGGTTTTTTTTTTAAGGGTGCGCTTGTGATTGGAGGGCAAAGCAGACAATAAAGACTTAGGTGAACAAGATGTGTCTAAGAAAACAATGTCATGATTGTTCGCTGTAATAGGATTTCTTCACTGTAAATAGGATTTTTGCTTGATTAAAACGTGCTGAGAGGAAACAGGACTTAAGGCAAGTTTCACTGAAATATGGGATTCAGTTTGAAAAGACTGGCAGTGAAGAGGCAAACCGGCTGCTTCATGTTACCTAGCTCCTCGGGTCTGTTTTCACAGAGTACCACCTGCTTGAGACTCAAAAGGGAGGGGGAAAAAAAGCAAAGAAACATCAGAGCTGAAAAGTATAGAAGTTATAGACTGGTCATGACAGAAGATGGGAAAATCAGCTGCCTTTATACCAGTTTGAGCTGGCTTGCTGGGGTGCCATTCATGCTTCCCTCAAATAGCTGGAATAAATTAGCACAACCACTGGAGAGATGAGGCATTAGGCAGCTCTGCAGTTCTTTTTCATCTGTTGATGTTTGGGACAGAGACAGGGGAAGGGCTGTCTAAGCTGCAGGCAGAGAGAAAAAGTAAAGGCAACATCAAGTATAGACATGCCAGCAGAGATGAAGTCTCTACCCCACTTCTAAGATCTTTCCAACCTACCATGTAAAGAAAAGCTTTTGTGAGGTCCCATGTATTGGCCTTCAGTTGCTTCTCTGTGTAAAATTATTCCCTCTATCCAAGACATGCTTGGAGGACACTGTGGCTCACTAAGGTCGATCAGCCTGGATTCATGTGATGCTTTGCACTCTTGTAGTGACAAATTAAGCAAATGACTGGTGATGTTAATGTGAACACCGAGGCTCCAGGAGGAGGGAAGTACTGAGGGAAAACTGCATGAAGAAGATTAAAAAAAAACCACGAAATTTTTCCTTTTTTTTTCTTTCATTTTCTTTTTTAGAAGGAGGGATAATAACATATATTTGCTTGATAGGAGCATATTGAGTACCTTGATGGCATTAACAGCAGTAAATATTTCTGGCCTTCTCCTCCTGAGTGCTTGCTTTTCTCACTGGACAGTAACTGCCAAGTGTTTTCTTGGTGCAATATTGAGCGTGTTGCAAGTTATTCACGGGAAATATCCTTGGAATGACTGGAACAGATTTTCTTGATGAAAGCGTTGTGCTCTTCTCCATGGCAAGTGTCAGGCTGACTGAAGGATGCCATCACCCCAAAAACTAAGCCAAGGTAGAGAGTGGCAAAATTCTGGTTGATTTGTACAGTTCCAGGTGAGTATTCATCCAACATTCTGTTGGGAGAGGTGCCTGTGGCTGGTGCCTTGCTTGTAAATGTAAGCTCTCTTTATGGGTAAATCAGGCCTCCTCCTGAGCTTGGTGGGGAGTAAATGAAGCTTTTTGGGTACCCGAAACTGCATGGTCAAACACAGTGTTGTGTAAGGCTGTTGTAATGTGGTTTTTTCATATAAATGAGTTCAAATTGACTCTGGTATGAGGAGTAGAACAGAGAATTAAATTAGATTAATAGATTTTTTAAGACCAGAAGGGGCCATTAGCTCATTTAGTCTGACCTCTGTAATGCATTCGATTGGATTTCATCCGCTTCCTCTTCTGCTGAGCCTAATGACTTGACTTTAACTGAAGTGTACCTTCCAGAAAGGCACCCAGACAATCAGTGCCTCACTTCACTGAGTGCTTTTCTTGGTCGGATATTCTCTCCCTCAGTTAAGAGGTAAAATAACATACGCATTATAAATGTTTTGATTGTGCCTATTTGCATCGTACATAAAAAGGTAAAAATTAGTTTCTTGAGTCGTGCTCTTTGGACCTTGCTCAGACAGTGCTCTGGAGGTTGCCTTCTGTGGGAATTAATGGTAGGTCTGATTTTTTATTTTATTTTTTTTAAAGATCTTAGAAACTTGTTACTGCAGTGGGAAATTCCTGAACAGACCAAGAAAGCAAATAATTCACTAGCAATGAGAAAATAGCTTTCTGGGCACTAAAATCAAGAAAGCCTTTACTTTCAGATGTGTACTTTATGATGAGTGCCACTAAATGTGTGTGTAAACTCTGTTTTCTAAGTAAAAGAAATTACTAGTCTGCAGACTGTGTTACCAGACTGCATACTGCTTTCTTAATGCCACTTCCATTTTTATTTGAACCAGAGTGCTAGGGAGTGACATTTAAACCTTGGAGTTTGTCATCAAGTTCTAATTTTCTTCCTGATGAGAACATCTGTCCATGGGAAAGGGCAGAAACTTGTTCCAGCAGTTTTTGCATAAGGTATTGAATGATTTTATTCCAAATGGGTGTTCTGATTGTTGGCTTGTCTTTTTTTCCCCCTTTTGTTTTCCATACTCTTTTTAGAGGAGTATAATGGGCAAAAAAAGATGTTGATGATGCAAAGAAATAAACTTTAGAGGATACAAGAAGTAGTTGAGTAATTAATTGTGTTAAGAATCTTGTTAACACTAGTTTTTTCATGGCAAAATATACTGGCAAATTCTGGAAAGAGGTTGTGATTATCTTAATATGTAAGTATACATTTCCTGCTCTCATAAGTGCCTTAATTCAAATTGAAATATGTTTTTTCCTTCAAACACCATTTTTACAATACTTTGGAGAGACTTCACCTTCAGGCATTTCTTTATGGCTAGTAACCACCTGAGAGAGGCTTTATCAAGGCTGTAGCTTCATTAATTGAGCAGTGTGAGAGTAGGCATGGATCCCCCTCTTTTCACTGGAGAGAGGAACCCTTAAAATGGGCATGTATCAAGGAAGGCTAGGGAAGTCCTCTCTTCCCCTTTACAGCAGAATTTGTGACCAAAGTGGTCCTGTGCATGTTTGGAAGTCATTGCCACGATGTTCTTGGCAGAGTAAACATCAGCTATAACCAAATAAAAATGACTGGAATTAGCCAAAATTACTCCAAAACCTTTTTGGGGATAGCTGGTATAAGGCAGTGCCAGTGGGAGTTGTGGGCTGTGAGTTTCCAGGCAAGCTGATTTGTACATTGAACATGGCAGGCATCACCTTGCTGAACCCTATGTGTTTCATTAAATCTCTTCCTTGTGATGTCTTCTAGGGCGGGGGGAAGTGATGTGAAAAGTTTCCTTCTACAGTTGGTTAACACTTAGCAGTGAGGAATGTCTTTTCTTCAGTGAGGAAAGCCAGAGCTGTAAAAGCAGGTCCCCTCCAGAAGAAGCTCTTGTTACAGTGACCTGGCTGTCCTCTTCCTACTCCAATTTGAAAGCTGATTTTAATATGCCAAAGGAATAATCATAAAAAAATATGACATGCATCAGTGCATTTCTCTAATTAATCTTCCCTGGAAACCTTATGACCCTTTTCTGATAGGTAATATGTAAGGAAAGATGGCATCAAGGGAAGAGGAGGGCTAAGGCAGCCTGTCTTTCCACTTGGAATCCACAGAAAACAATAATACTTTTGCCTGAAATTAGAAGAAAGGAGAGGTGGTGAAGTTTTAGGAAATCCTTTAACTTGCAAGGCAGAGACTCTGACCTGTCACTAAAGGTGATATTTCCCATAACTAGCATGACTAGTGATTGAAGTGAGATCTTTGAGGCATTTAATACAAGTTTTTGTTTGTTTAGAAACCTGTAACAAAGTCCTTTGGAAGTTTCCTGACACGGTGTTGATGTTATCTTGTCCCCTCAGTATCTCTGCAAACTTCAGTTGTTGATTATAGAAATCTGTTTTACCTGTGCTGG
This sequence comes from Acridotheres tristis, assembly GCA_037013685.1. NCBI lineage: Eukaryota > Metazoa > Chordata > Aves > Passeriformes > Sturnidae > Acridotheres > Acridotheres tristis. The sequence goes on from CM072888.1 coordinate 16,668,957, forward strand.
GCTTGTCACTCTCCTACTGCAAGAGATTGATTATTGATTTTTAAAAAAATTATTATTTTTTCTTATTATTGCCTATTTAACAATAAAACTAAATAATGTTCTATTCCCAGCTGAGGCTTCAAGGAATACAACTGTTCCTTATTATAAACGGGGAGAAAAGTAATTAAATGTTGATTATTTTTCCCTTTTGCCCAAATATCTTCACACAGTGCAAATTAAATAAAATTATTTAACCATGACAAGCACTTCTGCCAATTAATCCCTCCGAAGTGAAGCTGGAAAATGTATGCCACACACAAGCAGGCAGTCACACATGGATGCCTAGAAGAGAAACCCAGAGGAGCCTAAGACAAGCATGAGTTAATCAGCCCAACAGAGCCGTGAATGGAAGTTTAAATGATGATGACGTCCCTACCAAAGCTGATATGAGCTCTTTGCAGCTTTTTTTTTCCCCCCTCCTCTGCCTGGTACTCTGAAGATTCTTTTTTCCTTTTGGCTTAATTGCTAGAGATTAATTGAAGTTCAAGAGCTCAGTATTTCTAGTAGCCTTTATACTGAAATTTAAGATGGGTAATTTAACTTTGAATTGATTTTTTTTCTTCTCTCTTCAATTTTAGCTTTTAGTATGTGCATATTTTTATCTTGGCTACACTTGGGTTTCCTGAATTACAGGCAAGCTTACCAAGAGATATTCATTAGGCAAATGTGTTTATTAACAACATAAAAATTGTTGTACTGAATGCCTCAAAACTGGATCCCATTATTAAAAAAGAAAATATTTTAGGCAATTCCAGAGCATTAAAGAAAAAAAACTGTCTTATCTACCTGGATTTTTATATACATAGTTCTGTTACCTTTTGAAAAACACTGGTGATTTTTGCATGGGCTTCAAGGTCAAGGTTAGCCCTGTTCCTGAATTTTAGCAGATTAAAGGTCCAGCTTGAAGTCAGTGGCCATGTCCCCAGGAAGCAACTCTTCCCCAGAAAAACCTTGCCTTGCCTCACTTTTACAGGGAGGTTCTCAGGCAGCTGGAGGGCCTGTGAGGTGGCTGCTGACATGGTAAAAGCCATGCCTGCATCTCTGAGATGTTTATTTAGGCCTATTTGCTGTTCATCTTCTTGTATCTGAAATCAAACATTGAGTGCAGAGTTGTCTGAAGCTACTGCTGCAGGGAGCACTATTGACAGTGGTGCTGTGCACACTTCATATGTATAATTAGATAGATACTTGTGTGTTGATGAGATGTATTTGAAAATGTAGGATTTTCAGGCAAAATACGTGTTTGTTCTCACAGAAGACAGGGACAGAGGAGGGTTTTTTTCTCCTTGGATGAAGCTGTCCCAAGCAATTCACGTGTTCTGATAGATACAAACATTTGATAGGCTCCCCTGACTCAAGACATCAAGATATTATGCAGGCCTAATTAATTTGATTTTGCACATCACTCCAAATGCAATATAGGGAATTGGTATATTTCTATCCCTTTATCTATTTTCTGTCTGATTGGATCTTCTTTTCTAGGCAAGGCTGCTCGAGCTTTGGCAGAACAGTGAAGGTCCTTGGCTCTGTCAGACAGCATCAGCTGGCCAATACCAGGCTTAGCAGGAGAGGAAAAAGGCTTAGACCAGACCAAAATGGAGCAGCAAGATTGTGAGGGAATGGAGAGGTTCCAGAATTAGGCAACATTCCTATAGTTTTCAGTGAAGCAAAGACTCGGTTCTAACTCTGACGCAGTTAGACTGTCTGGGTTTGTTAGGCAGTAGTTTGCAGCCTCTAATGTTTCCAAGTACAGACGTGGCTTTGAAGAGGAAAGAGCATCAGCCTGATGGAAGTTTGGACAGATTTTTGCAGGCTGGAGAGGAGTCAGCCAGGTGGCAAATAGGGTGGCAAATAGTTGGGACATTGCTGCTTTCAGCCTTTTCCTTCTCTATTAAGGTTGAAGGTTTTCTATACCATCCTGGGGATTAGATGTAGGAAACTGTACATTTAAACATACAGCATTTTAGTATTGCCCAAATGAACAAAGAAAAAAACCAGTTCTATGGAAATGAAAGGTTTGATGGCCCTTGAGTCAATATTGTTTGAAAGTAACAATCCTTTATAAATTTCAGTCTTTTCTTCCAGGTCATAATAAAAATAGATACTTGCACATCATAATTTCCTTTGGTGAACAGATTTTTCTCACCTGTTTTTTTTTTGTTATTGTTTTTTTAGTTTGTTGGTTTTTGGTTTTTTTCTGGTATGGATTGAGATTATGGCCTCTCAGCCTTTCCAGAAGAATGTGCTGTTGATTTAAGCCTTGTACCCTCAACTCGCTGCATTTTCAGACAGAGCAGGGAAACTCTGGATTATCTACCTAGAGAGGATGTAACAAGGAATATTCCCTCCTTTTCTAGCTGTCCCTATAGCTATATTATGTCTGTTTCATACTCTGCCCTTTCCCATAGCTTATAACTTTCATCTGCAACTGGGAAATTTTGGAAAGACGGGGCAGTGCTTGCTGAGCTGACCAAAGAGTCTTAGGTTTGCTGACCACTGGGTCGTAAAGATGAATCACACATCCTGCATTTTGCCTTGGGAGAAAAAGGAGCAAGCGTGCCAAGCAAATTACTGGGTGATTTACTTATTTGCAATTCTGGGAGAGAGTCTTTATCTTCATAAATCTCATGTTAGGATAGGTTTTGTAACTGTGCCCTGTGGTGATATATTTGTCTATATAAAAATCAGCGCCTTAGCTGTGCATAGGGAGCAGACCTCTGTGCCTCACCCCGGCTGTGTTTGATATCCAGAGCTAACTAGGATTGCCCAGTGTTTATTTATCTGCTGGGATGAAGCTCTGTGTTTCATCTGTGTTGCTAGATGCACGGGCTGAGATTCAGCTCCTGGCTGGAATGGAGGGGTTGGCATGTAGCAGGGAGTGCATCGTGTGCCAGGTTTTCTGATGGTCGGGTGCATCACGCTAAGAGCAAACCAGCAAAGGGAGCTGAAACACGCAGGAAAAGCAGGAAAACGTCACGTGCCAGGAGTAGAGGGATGACAGCAAGGTGGTCAGTGGAGTTACCTGTCAGTAGGGTCTATTTTGTGAGATCTAAGCACAGAAGACTTTGGTTAAAAATCACCCTTGGTGCCTTTCCAGGGTATCTCTCTGAATACGAGACAGGAATTGATCCAAGCCCTGCATCTTCTTCAGCTGGGCTGAATTTCTTTCTGAATTTTCTGCCATTCTGAGAGCTTGCCTTTCCACTTTATATTGTGTGGTCCTCCTCCAGCTGCAGTCTCACCTGAGTGCTTGGATGCTCACTGTTACCCACTCATCTAAGTCATCTTCTGACAGTCACAATATTTCCTCATTTCATTGGACCCCACAGTAAGGTTATCTCGTGCATGTTAGTGCTGCATTCATAGTGTTTTAAATTGAATTCTGGACCTTTGGTCTGAAAGTAGATGCGGACCAGAGCACAAAGGTTTTGCTGATATCAAAGTTTGTCTGCACAATCGTTGTCAGCAGCCTATCCTTTGGTTAAACATGCTGATCAGTTCTGATGTTTCCAATGCATTAATTTGTCTCTGATAAAATTTTCTTAGCTAAAAATTGAGCAGCAGGACTGCTGACCTAAAATGACCCTAAGTTCTTCATCTTGGAGACCTCCTATTCAATGTCATTTTGGTAGCTGATCATCAACTTGGGGAAATTATAACAGAATTGCTAAGTTCTCCTTTGTCCTGTGCCCACTGAAAAGGTAAGATGCATCAGTTCACTGGAAAGTGTTATATTAGTTCAGAAAAGCTTCTGATCACAAATAGGCTAAGATATGTCAACAGGCTTGAAAACCCTTGCCAGCTTCTGGTGGGCAGAGGGTAGCACCAGGCTTGGCTACCTCTTTGCCCAGCTGCCCCTAGTAAAAGAGTGCTCCCATACCTTGAGAGAGAAAGCCAGCATAGAAGGTGGCTGCTGCTGGTGGCCCATTGCCATGTAAAAATCCCTGTAAAGTGTCATTTTTCGCCTCCCTGCACTATGGCTCCTTCCCAGCTGAATGCAGTTCACTACTATTTATATCACAGTCCTGTCTGAGGCTGGAGAGGGCTGGCTCCACAGCTCACATGGAAAAGTGCAGCCCTGCTGAAGGCAGCGAAGTTGCTGCCATTTGCACCACCAGAGGAATTGGTCTGTGTCTTGTCATCTCTGCAGCTGCAGGTCATGCTGCTCCTTGCTTGCTTAATTGCCAGTTTAATCAGAACCTGACTCTGTTTCAAGTATGATTTCTCCCACTGAACACCTCAAGCTGTCTCAGCAGCTCTGTGTGTGTGTCCTGTGCACACCACGAGCAGCTAAAACGTATGGCCCTGGTTCAGGGTGCCCTGAATCTGAGCACACTGCAGCTGCCCAGGTGCTCTGGCTGTGCAGTGACGTTTCCATGATTCCCAGCTCATCACTAACCCCCTTGAGAGGTTATCTCAGCATAGTTGGTGGGACAGAGCATACAAGCAATCATCTGCTCCGGTGCCAAGTCCAACAGCCTGACTGCTACCACATCACCAGGAGTTTGGGCTTCTGGGACTGTATTCTGCTTTAATTTTCTAAATGCCCTCCAGAATATACAAGTTTTCACAAAGATATCTCTAATGTATTACTTCAGGGCTGTCAGCACTAGTGATGGCGTTGTTGAGCTCAGGGATGGATTATCCAGAGTCTCTGTGATCACAGGATTTTCAGTTCCGTTGAAAAGTATAAAAGTCATCTTGCATTTTTAAGTGGAAAGAGAAGCTTTAAAGTATAGGTCCTGAAGACTTTGAAGCACAGAAAAGAAAAGCCTAAATCTGTAATATTTATTATTTCTCCTGGGTTTTATTTTCCTTTGCTTTAAAAGTCCTAGGATGTAATCACAGAATTTAGGGGTGCCGCTGCTGACTTGTACATGCTTGAGATTGAACATAAAATGTCTTCCGAGCACTGACTTTTGAGGAATGTCATTCCAAACACCTGAAAAATGAGGCTTTATCACATGTGGTTTTTTTCTTAGCTGTCCTGGGTGCTCTAAGCTTGTTCCAGTCATTTGTAACCTTTGTAATCAGCTTGACTGCAGTACCTGGGGACAACCTGCAGCCCTGCTCATCCATCTTATAAAGCAGGAAGTGTAGGTATTTGCCCTCAATCCACAGCACAGATACTTGGTTGGCCTCCATTTTTTTCTTTCTTCTTTTGTTCCCACACCTTAATGAAAATCTTCCAGTGTTTTCTAAACCTCTGCTTACCCTGAGCAGAAAGCCACCTTTGTGTCAAATAATAGGCAGCTTCCAATCTGGCTTCTCATCTTTATGAAACTAATTGGAGATTTTTTGTCTGGGGCATCTTGCAAAGGAAAAGCTTTCAGAGGACTTTACTCTTTGACCATAGGGATACAGGATTGGATGCCAAGGTCTCTAACCTGCTATGAAAATGTTCTTGTCCTTTTTGTGGATGCATCAGAGTATGGCTCCCTTCCCCACCCCTTCCTCCTCCCCTCTTTTCCTCCCCTCTCTCCATCTTTGCTCCTGTTTGATTTGCCTGGAAATAACAACAGCGTGATTCCTGAAATCCAGTAACTTGAGAAGGAAGCCCCATCTCTAATTAGGACATCCCTGGAGGGAAAGCACAATGAAAGCTTGAACTCCTGCACAAAGAAGTCACCTGTGCCAAGGAGCTTTAACACACTTTGAAATGACTGGCATAGGGAGCAGCCCAGCCACCTTCTCAGTGGCATTCCCCTCCATCCACAGGGGCTGTGGAAGGGAGGTGAACTTTTGACTGAGGCTTGCCCAGTATTCAGCTGGCTTACCTGGGGACTTAGGGCTAGATTTAGAAAGCTGAATTTATACTGAAGGTGTCACTGCCATGGTGGGGTCACACGTACTTCCACACTGGAAGTTTTCTGTCTTTATTTCTTCTATTTATTTTCTTTAAGCAGATTATGCTGCATAAGAATCCCTCTGCAGCAAGTGGGCTTCTTCATAATGCAAGTTACTGAAAGAAAAATATTATTTTATCAGATGCTTGTGTACACACAGTTCTTGCTGTAGTGGTCACTGAGCCATTTGACCAATGTTACTTGAAACTATCATATCAATCAGAGCTGGAATGGCTGTTATTACTGAGACTGCATACAATCCCAAGATGCCAACCCAGATATCATACCTCCCTCTGAGTGTCCCCAAAGCCATTGAATGCTATTAGATATACCCCTTCAAAAGAAAGATTAAACAGGATTGCTCTGTCCTTTTTCTGATCCAGGTAAAAAAAAGCATGTATCCATCCTGGGCTCCTAAACAATGACATGGTCATTACTGGGGCTCAATGTGAAGCTAATTCTGTAGAAGTTAGAATCCCACATGGGTCAGATACCTAATCACAAATATAGGTGTTCTTCCTTTCTTGCTTAGGTCACGAGAGTGTAAAGAAAGAGCTTCATGTTGCTGATAGAGGCCAGGTTGTCCAGATAATTGAAGCTTGAATTTTTCAGTTCTTCAGTCAAGAGATCATTTAAGAAACCTGAATGCAAAGTTAAGGGTTAGCCTGCTAGAGGGAGTTGAGCTTGAAGTGGTGGTCAGGGCTAGTATGTATGAATATGTAAATCTGTACATTCATTAAAGCAGCTAAAGGGTTGTAGTCTAAAGGGAAGAAAATACTTCTCTTGCATTGAGATATTGGATGATTGTGTTTCAGAGGTGATGGAATGTATGACTGAGGATAATTTGAATGCTGTAAAGGAAAATACTCTAAACTTGTCTATTAAGTTTATAGCAGCGTATTTTTCTGCAAAGAACAGGAGCCTGAAGCAGAACAAGCTGAAAGAGTTTTCAGCTGGGCTGAAACACACAACCTTTTGGGTGTATTTTTCAGACTCTGTGGTCTCATTTTCAGTCATGCTTTATGTTTCCTGTAGTCTTTTGGGTGGTCTCACAGGCACATCAGAAGCGATGTAGTATAACAGCCTCTTCCCCTGCACGTATGCAGCTAGATCCTTGGGATCAGGAAATTTGGCAGTGCCTGGGGACCCTTGCCCCAGTGCTGGCAGACAGAGCAGTGCCCCAGCAGACCTGTCTGCTGCCCTTGCAGAGGGCAGACATCCAGCATGATTCATACAGGGTGAAGGAGGCTCAGGCGAGAATTAATTTGTATTATTCAAGGAGTACCAATCAGGATCTTATTGTTCTAGGCAGTGTGCAAACTTATAATCAAAACTGTCATCCAAAGGCCTACAGTAACATCATGGGAACTAAGATAAGAATAATCCTGAGACGTGCTTGAAGGGCCTTAAGGAATGGAGGTCCCAAATACAGAATATCTGATGCTGAAAAATTTGACATTGTATGAAACATCTGGTCTGTAGATGTTTGCTATATGAACCTATGTTCTGTGCACAGTTATTCAGAAGTCTGTGAGCTGGAGGAGTTTCTGGCCCATGGCAGACTTCTCATTCCCTGGCCACAAGGAAATAAGTAAGTGTAGGATGACAGCATGAAGGGAACAGACAGTAAAATCTTCTATGTCATTCTTGACTTTGTGAAGCAATGAAAATGGACACAATGAAGCTTATGAAGTCCATAGTTGACTTCACCAGGAGAAAAATTCATAAGCTACAGACTTAAAACCTCTTTGAATCTATTCTGCTTTGCAGGTCTTTGGGGGAAAAAAAAATAAATAAAAACAAAAGAGCTATGTTGAGCATGGGTTTCCTCAGGTGGGTAAAGAGGAAAAATAAATATCACAATGTTTTGGTACTTAGCTCAAAAAACTGGAGAAAGACCCTATAAACACAACAGCAGTCACCAAGTTACAAAACTGTGTTATATGCAGAGGTTAAAAGAGTGCAAAAACAACAAAGCACCAAATTGTCTTTGCAAAGCATTTTTGGGCTGCTTGGCATTGCTTCTTTTTAGAGGACTGGAGATCTCTGAAGTTCCCAACCGAGGTGGATGAAAAAGATGCTCTTTTACTGACTGTGACAGGAGCATGCTTAATCTTTGCTATAAAGTGCTAAGAGTGCTCCCAGGATTTGGCCATCAAAAATTGTATTCAGAATTGTCACTGATGCAGAAAGGTTACAGATATATTCACAGCTGGGGACAAGGTTTAAGAACACTTTGATTTCATTTTCTTTGGGCTGAGGAAGATGATTCCTAATGATTATTAAAAAAAAAAAAAAAAATCCAGTAAGGCTTTCTTCAGATGGCTGATCCAGCAGTTTGCCTGATATTGGCATTGGAGATAAACTCAGGCCTATAAGCTCAGCTTCCTGTGCTGGTCATGCACCCAAACTGTATTGACTCTGTCCTCAGTGGCAGTCAGAAAGTCCATATGCAGTTACTAAATGTGAATTTGGGAAACTGTTGTGTTCAGATCCTGTATCTTTATGCAATGGGGAGATGCAAGAGACTTCTGAGACCTTCCTCTTCCTCTCAGAGTTTTCTCCATCCAGCTAGGTTAATGATGAACAGTGCAGCAAAAGTAGACTATCTCTCCTCTTCTCCCCTTTTCCCTGACATTGAACTGAAAACATGGATTCTTTAGGAGGCTTTTGATTGAGAGAGAAAACATGAAAACAGAGAGGAAATCTGTCAGAGTTGGATCAATTTGCCCAAACGACTCAGTTTTTCAGCTGACAGCATCTTAGCACTCAGAGGGGAGTTGTCAAAATCTCTCTACAGGCAGTCGTGTCCTTCATGCTGAGAAATACCTTATATTATCTTGAAAGATAAGAAAGAAGAAAAGAGAAAAGAAAAGACAAGATGGCTTAGATTCCTGTTCTTTTAGGTCACGGAGAAAATACCTATTCTTGTTTCATTTCTTCATCAAATCATGTTGTGTTAATCTCATTTGCTGCTTGATCACTCACTTTGAGTTGGAGTCTGTTCCCTCTTGCAGTGTCCTGCTGCACCACTGCTGAGGCTTGGCAGCAGGCAGGAATGCAGAGCCAGGCAGGCAGCACTGCCTGTCTCAGGGCTCCTGATGCAGATCAAAAGAAGTGATTAAATGCAGTTAAGGTGCACTGACCCACTCGGAAAACAGATTACTCATCTCTTTGCACTTCCTTAATGAGAGCAGTTGATTAAAAATGCCTGTAATGAAGAAGATGCTTTAATGATGCTTCACCGTCTGACAGCCTTTTCTGGGCTGCAGTCGGGAATAGTCACAGAAACCCATAGGAGATAAGATTGAAGGTTTGCATTGTGTACTGGCCATATAGCAATGGAAGATGCAGCTGATTCATCTGGACAGGAGGATGCAGGTTGAGAGGCAGGGAATCAGGCCTATTATGAAATGGGGGCTCACAGCAGAAGTACAGGCAGTACTGGGGAGGTACAGTGTGGGAATGGAGATTGTGCTACACATGCAGAGATACAAAGATTGGAAAATAAAGACAAAATTTGAGGGGAAATCTGCTATAGGGTATCACAAATGGAGGCAGGCAGGAGTGACGAATTCTTGGACCACATCACACAGTATGTGAAACCACGAGACACTTCAATTACTGTCTCCAGGCTGGTGACTCACAGATCTACCTGTCTGCTCTGGATGTGTCTCCTACCTCATAATCCAGCATCTCAGCTGATTTCTCTGACAACACCCCTGGATGCTTTGCCACTGAAATTTAAGCTCAGCATGGCAAGAGCTACTGCTTGATTTCTTCTCTCCCCCACTGCTCCCCTTTCTGCAGTGAACCAGAGTGGCATAAGCAGGAGAATGACAGGGCTGTGTCCCAAGCTCTGCGTGTGACGAGTTGCGTGCTGTAACGCATTTGGCTTTCATTAAACCCCTTGACCTGGAGCTGCTCTCTAAATTATGCTGGCAGGTGAATTTAAAGCTGTCTGAAAGGCAACAGAGGGAGGTTGCAATTGGTGGGAGTCTCCCTGGGGCAAGGAAGAGAGTCTGATGTGGGGGTGGAGGGGTCGTCCAGATACAATGCCACTACTGTTCCCAGGTGTGGCTTTATGTTCCGGTTAAACTGATAGCTGTCCCCATCCCACCTTGGCTCTTTCATTTTTGCCCTTTCCTGTGCTTCAGATCTGGCACTGCTGCCACAGCAGCCTGAATTGGTTCTGCTCATTGAGCCAGTGGAAAACTAGTAATTACTGTTTCCAGTGGGGCATTTTCCATCAGATCAGCTCTACCTCGCTCTGTGCTTTCAGTAATTCCCAGATCTGCTCCAAGAGAGGAGATGGAAATGCCTGGCCATGTCACAGGGGAGAGGAGACTGCTCTGAAATGGTTCATCTATCATGAGGCTGCAACCTTTGTTAAAGCTGCACCCAGCTAAAAGAGATGGGGAGAAAAGAAATAGTCAGCAATATTCCTTCCCCCCTCAAAGAAAGAGAAAACTAAAACAAAATCTTATGATGATGAGATCTGCTGCTGAGCATCTGATAGTGTGAGGTGAACAGCCCCAAGGAGATAGCTTTCAAAGCAATATAAGGAATACTTTTGCCTCTGCAGGAGATGGACTGGATGGCTTTGGCTGGGTTTTCCCTAAACTTCTCCATCCCAAGTCTTTTCAGGCACGCCTGAAGCAGAACAGGCTGGGCTTGACCCACTAAGGAGGTTGGAAACTTCCTGTTTGACTTTTGGGACAAAAGCAGAGTAGGGACAGCAGGAGCTGGCCCAGAGCTCCTCATATCAGATTCAGTCTCCAAGAGGTGGCTACAAAAAATGTCACTGGGTTTTGCTGCATTCACCATTTCTAAACCTGCTCTAGGTGGTTTGTGACCAATATTTGTAATCTGCTCTAGGGCTCTGAGGACTGCATTGCTCCAAATCCCTCTGCTTCCTCTGCACCAAAATCCTTCTCCTCCTGTCCCATGTTTTTCGGTACAGGTGACTGATAAATCATATTTCATAGCACAGCGAGCACATCTGGGAGAGGAGGAAAAATTCAGTGTGTCGTGTTTCTTTAGCCTGCTAGGCAAGCCCTTGGGGAAACAAGCTCAAAAAATGTGCAGCCCTGGAGGTGAGGTTCCTGCTTTGGGCACTGGGGAAAACCAGGTTTGGATGCAGCCTTCCTGCATGTGCTGCCATATGGCAGGAGGAGGAAGGCAGGGAAGACAAGAGATCTTTAACACAGTTTAATTATCATGGCATGTGTGGAATATTTCCCAGTTTTTTTAAGTTCCTCTTCCTTCCCAGCCTTTATACCAGCCCTCTTGTACCACAGTGTAGATTTTGGGATGTGCACTGTAGGATGCAGAGCATCACTGGAGCCAAGGTGCTGCTAAATCAAATGTTTTGAGTCCTTAGCAGAAGGATGAGGTTCATCTAAAAGCCTAATTATGATTATCTAAAAACACAAATTATGATGATCGCACATCAAAACGAGGAATCTTGGAATCTCTTGAAGAAGCTCATTCACCTCTGACTTCAGCTGGAACATGAGTTTCTGAGTCCTAAATACTCCTTGGAAAATACACAGCTGCCACTAGTGCAAAGGTTCCAGTTGTTTTACCTGCTGTAATACTCAGTTTTTAACCCATTCCTTTGGTGTTATTTTCGTCCTTATTTTCTCGTGCAGCTCAAACCTAGCCTAAGGGTCGTTTTGATTTCCTTCCTCTCATGGCAAGGGCTGTTTGTTGTGACAAATTAAAAACAGGAATAGTATTGCCTCAAAAAAGTCTAGGCGAACCTCTGTTCATTCAGGTGCACTGCCAGGTGCTGCTTTTGGGTTTTCATTTACTCTAAAACATGAGATGCATGTGTGACAGGGACTTAGCCAAACATCTTCCCAGTTTACCCCTTTCCCTGCATTCCTCACTGAACTTTCTTCCTCGCATCCAAGGTCTTTTCATTTGGCAGCTGCCTTGACTGAGCCTGAAGTTTGCTTTAGTACTGGGAAACTCATCTGTATCCCATTGAGGCTGCTGGTGTTGGTACCCTCTGTTTTCAGCAGGCAGATGTGACCAGGAGCCAGCTGTCCCTCATGGAAGCCACACTGCAGGTCGCCTCCTTTTTCCTGCTGCAGTGGCTTTAAGCTGGCAGTAGTTCCCGGTGTGAAATACAAGAGGCAAAATGGCAAGAGAGCAGAGATAATGTAGTCAGAGAGTTCCTCTTGGAAAAGAGGGTTTTCTTGTATTCAGAAGCATCCACAGCTCCGAGGGAAGGACAGGGAAATGACCGTGGGAGCGAGGGAAGAAGAGGGAGCGCGTGAGTCGCTGCTACCCTAAGGAGTTAAAAGGGCACTGGGAGATGAAAGAGAGATGTACAGATGAAAGAGAGAGACTCCATAAAAGGCCATGAATAAATGAAGCAGTGGACAGAATCCGTGCTAACTCTGACATGTCTGAGGAAGAGAATGGCTTTATAAAAGCTTTATTTAAAAAGAAAGCTTTTAATGCAAAATGGAAAAGGGTGGGCAGTGAGGGAATGGTGTTTTGTAAATGAGAGGCAGAAAAAAAGGCTTCCAGGAGAAGTCTGAATATATGCAGAGTAATAGGTCTGAATTAAATTTGTTTAATGGCATGTCAAAAGAATTTGTTAACAAGCCCACCAGCTTTTTAATTTCTCTTTTCATATGTTTTCTATATATGCCTACATATTATGGGATTCAAAAAGACTCATGAGGAGAGCAAAAAGGGCAGGAATAAAATTAACTAGTTTTGAAAATTAAAGGGGATGAGAGTGATGATCCTAGAAGCTGCACTCCAATAAAGTAAATGTAGTCGTTTGCTAGATAATAAATTGGATTTTTAAAAAATCCTGTTAACATTTACAGAATTACATCAATGTGCCCAAAAAGTAATGTTGTATTTTATAGATCACATCATCACAGACAAACTGGACTGTTTTTAATTTTGTTTTTTCCAGTTACATGGGGGAAAACAAAAAAAGCCACAGCATGCAAAGAATATTTTATCTGTGGAGATATTAGTAAAATTGTCATTATGTTTTCCGAGACTTTTCCTCAGAATATGTATTTTGCATACCTAGTATGTGTCCATCCTACTGCTATTAAAAAAAAAAAAAAAAGTATATGAAAAACTGAAATCAAAGGCTCAGGAATGAATGTGTGATTTCATGAGTATTAACGAATTGATGATCCAAGCAAGTGGACTAACAGATGAGGGATTAAATCAATGGAGGTGCCTGCATTCAGAGCTGCAGACAAAAAATGGTGTAGGAGAGGCAGTACCTGGGAACATGGGTCATCAGAGATACCAGCACGAAATTAAATTAAATCCTCTGCATGAAGTGCTGACTAGGTTGTCTAAAAAGGATCTTGGGAATTGGTGAACCTGTGGAAGACAAAAGAATGCTAAAAGAGACTGGAAAATGGGTGGAAATATGAGTAATCTGACATGACAGCAAAAAAATGTGTTGCAGTGATTGCCTCTAGATAAGGACAGCAAAGAAAGGGGACTCTCATCCCTTGAGAACAAAGACTGTGAAGCATGTTTGTTTTAAAAAATATATCTCCTGGTGGCTTCTCACTGCTGCTGCTGGATCTGAGTCAGGAGTGGGACAGAAATGCAATTCAGGTCCACGAGTGTCCATTCCCACCATGGGCACTGAGCAGAGGAGCAGCAGGGAAAAGGGAGAGCCATCCATTCAGGTGACTGTGCATATTTATCTTCTTGGCATCACCAGGGCATTAGGAGACAAGTCATCAAATGTTTTAAAAAGCCTTATTTTTAGCCTGGTAAATTTTGGGGGTTTGAATCTTTCAGTCTTATGTTTTCTATTCAGGTTTTCTTTTTGATAGTGCTCTGAAAAATCTCAGGTAGAACATGAGCAGGGGCCAGGCAGAAAATTTTCCCATATGCACACATGAAATAGGCATTGTACTCTAGAAGATTCTAATGTCACCAGCACTGGAAATTTGGCCCAGAATCAGGAGGAAGGCCTGCCCTCTCAGGTACTACATACAGTAGGTATGCTTCCAAAAAGGATCAGGAGGAAGTGATTCTAATAGATACATAGATGAGAGTTCTTTGTTGCTGCTTTACTAGGTTAGTCCATACATTTGCAGATTTTTTCTGTAGTTTTGTATCACTGCATCTGTAGATGACTAAATCACTTAGGGGCAGATTTTTGAAGATGTGTGGATGTTTATTTTCTGTCTATGAGCATCCAGATCCCTTTTTAAAAAAACAGTTTTTAAAAAAATCCCTTAGGCCAAGCTATTGTGTTTCCTTCAGTCTTCACAAAACATTATCTTTGTTCTTCTAAGTTATTGGCTTTTTAAAATGCATTGTGTCTCTCATGTGTCAGACCTGAAAATAATGGCCAGTCAAGCACTTTTTCTAATTCACAAACATCTTTCTCGTTTCCTCTACCTGAGGAAGGCATGTCACCAGATAGACTTCCAAGGTCATATCCATTCTGTTGCTCCCAAAATTGTTTCTACCAAACAAGAGGTTTTCTTTTTCACATTGTCACAGCACATGCAGGTGGCCTGGCTGCTGTGAAGACTGCTGGCCTGTGGCTACCTGTGCCACACCTGCTGTTTGCCCTGTCTCACCTGACATGGTGCTGATATTTAGGCAGTGTTGGCCAGGCCTGCATCCCTGTGTTGTGATGCAAGAAAAGCAGGTCAGGGATGATCCACAGCTGTCTTCCAGCATTAGCCCTCGCAGGGAGCCATGGGCACAGGCGAGAGAGATAAAGGAAATGGAACACAACCTGAGCTGCTAGGTACAAAATTGGTAACTTCATCAGACATTACTTTGATGGCTACACTTGATTGCTGTTTACTTTTTTACCTGGAAGCTGGCTGCAGAAAGAGCAGATGGTTATAGGCAGGGTGGGATTGGGAGAAGGCCATGCAAGCTGTTCTGATACGAGGAGTGCTCAACTACCCATCAGCAACAGAGACATCTTGACCTTTGGTATTTTGTCAGAAGTCTTCTTTATTTTTCCTGCACTACTGTCAGCTCAGACTTCATGTACAGAGAAAACAGCTGAAGGATTGGAGAGACAGGCGTGTGGAGTGTTGGAGTGTTTCTGCCTTTTATTTTATTTTACTTTTTTAAGGCTCTCACATCCATCTTTTAAAGTGCTTTTCTACAGCAACTGGAACTGAAGAGAGGGAGCTAGGAGTCCCACATTCCTAGGGCTGGGGCTTGCAGTAAGCATCTGAAACTGCAAAACTCACTCCACAGGACTGGAGTCTGCCTCACTTGGGAAAGCTCATTCTGCAAGTCTTTGAGATCAGCTTCAGCTGTACCACTAATATTAGTCTCAAAACCTTTCATAGGTCCAATGGGTAAAAGTTTGGTTTTCAATTGAGTAAGTGGCAGCATTTTTAATGCCATTATAGCCAAGAAGACCATGTGCTTGTCTACCAGTCCCATTGCCAGGCCTTGCTTCAGACACCTCCCCTTGCCTCCCTTCCCTCAGTTGTCTCAAAAGTCAGCAGTAGTAAAACCAAAGCAAAAATGTATAGGCAATAACAGTAGAACCAAAGCAAAAATGTGATTCTATTGATTACTTATAAGGTAACAGTGGAGACCCTTTGTTTCTCTAGTGTGAACACTCTGATGATTCTGAAGAACAAGTGAGCTGGCGTTCATGCCCAGAAAATGAATCACAGCAATTGTTTGCATTTCTTTTTTTGGAGAAGGAATATTAAACCCCAAAGTTTGATTTATTAGCATTGGAAGAAGTGTGCAGTCTAACAGAAATCTGTTTTTCCAGCAGTAGTATGTAGTAGTAGTAGTAACAGAAGTTCGATTTCTTTTTTTTTAGAAGTACTGTGTTTTGCATCAGCAGCAAAGAGATAAAAGCTTTCTGCAACTTGTTTCATTTATCACTAGAGAGCACTTGATGCTACTGCTTCCTCCATATAAAGTAAAAGCCTTAATAAGGCAATAATAAGATTCCATAGTTATTACTGAATTGTAACGAATATCTAAACAAACAGATGTTTTGTAGTCTTTCATGTAATGTGGATGTATCTTCTTTACTCCAGCCTAGCCCTTTAAGCTTCCAGAATCATTCTTTTTTTGGTTTGCACCCAGGAAGACCAAGTGATTAAAAAAACTAATCAAATAAAAAACAAACCAAAAACCAAATGTCAGCAGTGTGCCCAAAGCAAGTCCAGCAAAGGACCATACTGATGATAAAGGGATTGCAGCATCTCTTTGTGGGGATGGGCTGAAAAGCTGTATCCAGCCTGGACCAGATCATCCAAGGGATCTTACTGATGTGTATAAGTACATGATGACAGGGAATAAAGGAGATGGAACCAGGCTCTTCTTACAAGCAGATAGTGGAAAAGATTTTCTTTTTTTTTTTTCCTATGAGGGTGGCAAAACGCTGGTACTGATTGCCCAGAGAAATTGTGGAGTCTCCATCCTTAGAGATATCGGAAATCAGATTGGACACTTGCTGTGGGCTCTTGCTGCCCTTGAGCTGGGCTAGGTGATTTCCAGAGTTTCCTGCCAAGCTCAGCTATTTTACATTTCAGTGGTATCTTTGATGCAGCAAATGGGGAGACTGTTCTGTGGTTATAAGGGCACTGATCGTCCTGCACATTGAGCAGCTTGGAGTGAGAGCAGACTGTCTGTTTCTGCTGCGGAACCAAGCAGCTATTAAATGATGACTTTTGCTCAGTAATGACACCAAATGGGTTTTTAACATGTAAACGAGAAGAGGAAAACAGAGTAACTTGTTATTTGCTATGGGTTTGCCTGAAGCAGATTTCCCATGTTAAAGCACTTAAAAGCAAATACAGAATTTATGATGTGTCGGTAGATTTTAAACCTGAATTACGTCCAGTTGTTGTAATGGCTAATAATGCAAATTATCTGAGTCATCCTCGGTGTAAAGCAGTAAATATAACCTGCACATTCAGACACACTTCTTTTTTTTTTTTTTTTCTCTCCCCTTTCTCATTAATATTTTATCTCCCTGAAGAGATGTTTTCAAGATATTATGTGCACCAGCATACTGTGTTTGTGGTATTCCTGGATGTCATTACAAAGAAGCCTGAAGAGTGTACTGCTGCTCCTCTGCCTGTGACGCTAGCTTGGAAATTGCTTGGAGCAACAACAGCAAGTGTCAACAGGGAGCTGTATTAATTATTTGGAATGTGTCTCTTAAGAGGAATCAACTGCTTTTATTGCAGAACGAATATTACTTGAAATGGGAAGGTTACTCTAACTGTTATCATAATCTATGTGTCATTAACTTTCCATGTTTAGAAGAAGAGATTAACAACCCTGTAAATTGGTACAGTAAATAGATGAATTATAAAAAACTGTTTTTATTATAAATAGAAGTTTCTTGATACAGCTACCTCCAAATTGCTGGAGAAGGATTGAGTCTTTAGCAACTGAGAAACTGCATGATGGTGTTGGGAGCCAAAAAATCTTCCACTCATGTGAAAGCAGTGCTGAGCTCTGAAAAATGAAACGTGTATCTCCTGCAGGTGGGACAAACAGGTGGGATTGTGCTTCATACCACGCTTCCTTCAAAATGGCTGTGGCGTAGGAATGCTTGTTTCCCTCTTAAAGTGAGTTAACAGATTGAATAGGCTTGTGTGAAATTGGATTCTCTTCCATAGCATATACATATATATATAGAGACAGAGAGAGAGAACAGGTTTCAGGAGAACATGGTGTAAAGTATATGTAGTAGTGGTAAAGCAGGTGTAACTAAAGTTCACCAGAGTACCCGTGTCTGCAATGAAAAGTGAGAGATGGAAGTGGTTTCAGCTTGTCATCAGGTGCCTCCACAAAATGGAAGTTCATTGTGAAAAACACACAGAACAAAATACATGCAGACCTTTTTTTGGTCCAAATGCTGTGTATTTGACTATAGCCCTGATAGATCTCTGTAGGAAACAGCAGAACTAAACCACTTATTTGTCCACAGGGCAGGCTCACCATGGGCAGGTTTCCTATATTGCCCCACCAATCCACCTGGATTCGGATCTGGAGAGGCCGCCATCCAAGGGTGAGTCAGTGGGACAGTCTCCATTCACTCGCATTCCAAACCAGCCACAGGCCTGGGTGGATATCACTCACTTGATCACTGAGCCTCCATGGCCAAGCTGTCACCCTCCATCCGAGGACACTCTGGGGAGAAAATTAATTCCTGCAGGAGAGACATATGTGAGATGAGCGTGTCCCATGTGTCCCATTACATAGCTTTGAACATCCCATCACTTCACAGGGTGGTTTGCTCTCTCCACTAGTTTACTCCTGCGGAGACAGGTACACCTTAGGTCCTGCCTTGTGTCTTGCACCTTTCCCTCCTATTGGCAGTGCAAAGGCACAGGGAGCTGGTGGCAGAAAGCAAAAGGGCAGATTTCAGCTGCCCCTCAGGTGAGTAAAGGGTACAGAACGTGTTGTACGGTGGTTTTCAAGCCTGGATTCAGTCCTCATTGCTGTTACTTGAGGGTTTTTCTAGACTTGGTGAGGAAATGTTCAATATAGGATTACTCAAATTTTAAGTGGGCTAATTGTCCTTGGGAGTGATGCTAGTAGCCAATATGTACAGAGTAAGTCCAGAATAGCCCTGCTAAGACAGGTGCCTGTCTTGAATGGTGCAAATAAAGCAATATGTATGCAAGCCCTTGATTTCTCTGCCCCATTTAGAGGATCATTCCCTAGTGCTGAGCCCCCAGTGTTTGCCTCTGAGGCCTGGAGAAATAAGCTTGTCCCCAAAGCAAGCATATGTGGTGGTGCAGTCTTCTTACACCTCCCTTTGCTCCTTTTGGTTAGGCTAGTCAGTATTCAATATCAAAGTAAATATCTATTCTTCTTGGAATAGATAATGGCAAAGCAAAAATCAAACAAGAATATGAAGGGATTTCTTGGTCAATTCTGCAAGTGTATATGAACATCAAACCCAGGGAATGTTGTGGAAGAAGAGAAGGGGAGGAAGAGGACAGCTTAAGTGTAATAGCATAGAGATATATTCTGTACCTTAAGTTTGTGTTTTTTCCCCTTTTCCCACTCTTCAAAGAGTACGAAATTGACCTGTGTGGTGATTGTCAGCATTCTGTGTGTTTGTGCCTGCACGTGTTTCTCTAACTGCTCTTAATTGAAAAATGTGAGGTGGAGCCTGTGTGGTGTGAGGATGCCAGATTCACAGTCCTCTCTCCAAATCTGGTCTTGCCATTAGTCGGGCTGGCAGTCCACAACCTCCATTCTGCTTTAAGTGAACTACCCTGGGATTTGACATGTGCATTTGAGACCATCAGCTTTTTCTAAGTCATTTGAAAACCTCCAGTTCTGTGGTAAAATTTACTACCTTGCTTTTATAGCAGAGCACTCTAGTGAGGCAGAGACAGTTATGACTTGCAGGACCTTCTTGCTCTAGTCTGTCATTGAGGTGATGAATCAGAGCTTACTTAGAATAGGTCAATGTAAATCCTTGCCTTGGCATCTAAACAGACTATGGAAGATTGAAGGATACCAGAACAGCAGCAGACAGAGAACCTGTGTCTTGCTTTCTCCAAGCTGAAAGAGCTAAAGACTAACAAAACTTCAGTGATCTGCCCTTCATGAGGGCAGAGCTACCTCAGCAAGATAAATGGCAATGCCACCAGGAGCAGGGCAAAGTGGGTCAGGCAGAACAGTTGCAGTGCTTGCAGAGAGGGTAAAATAGAGTTTATCCAGCATGAACTGCTGCACTGACAGCTTTCACCAAGGCCTCCACCCCCCTAGCTGAGATATCTTAAAGAAGAAGCTGCTCATGATGGAAGGATTGATATTACTGCTGCTGTGTGCTGGTAAAAGGACTTGAATACTCTTGTGTAACTTAATAGGAGAGGGCCAGAGAGAAAGCCAGCTCTGGAGGCATCAATCTCTTAGCTGGTGAGTAGTGTCTGTTAAGAACATAGTAATTGGTACTGTCTCCTGGGGGAAGAGCAAGGCTTTTCCTCTGGCCCTGCGATGTGGGACGTGTAGCTCTGTTGCATCATTTCTAGCTTCAGCATCCAAAATCCATTAGAGTATTGTAATATTTCCTTTTTCCCTAAGTGTATTAGGCTTATGAGTCCTTTTTGTTTGTCTACTTTTTCTTGCACCTTAGGACATGCTTGGGTCATGTTCCAAGCTTCATCCTGTAGCCATAAGAGCTGTTTTAAACAGAGGAGTCAAAAACACCTGTCCTTAAGCTTGTGTTCCACCACATTTCCTGTAGCTGGATCTCTAAAATCAGAGCAGCATTATAACAGTCAGCCTAAATCACTAATGCTTCTGGCTACTCCTTCAATGTTCTTCATTTTCCCTCCATGCTTCCCCTTGCCCTAAGCTGAACACCAGGTGCAGGCCAACCTTGCACTTAGAGTGGCAAAAAGAAGCAGCCACCATATAGTTTTAATTGTAATAAATGGAAATAGAACCTGGGTAGTATGCTTTAAGAGAAGCATCTTTCCTTCCTGTATTATCGAAAAAAGATACAGCTTTAGTGCTCCTGTGGGTCTATGCAGTTGCAATTCTCAGCTGACAGATTTATTTGTAACTGCCTCTTCCTTCTCCTTTTTAAAAACTTTATCACTGGTGACATTTACACACATTGTTTATGCATGCAGGGGATTTTTACCTGCCTTTCAGAGTCCTGACGCTGGTGGTGAATAGAGTATAAACTGCAGTAGTTTACTAGTACATTAGTGTCAGTGTGCATTACAGGGTAATTACTCTGAGCCACTGCTCTGTGCAGCCACCCAGTAATGACACTGTACATCACTGAATAGAAATGAAGCCTTGAATCAGCATTTTTCATCAAGACACTCCTTAGTCCCCACCCGCTTTTTAATTCAGGACTGTTGTAAAATTAGTTCCATATATGAAGCACTGTTAACTGCTGCTTTTACACCTCCTTTCAATCCAACAATTTGGATGTGACTACATGATTTTTATGCAAATGTTTACACCTTCTTTGTACAGAATAATTCCAGACATAGCTGAGACGTTAGCTCAGCTAACTGAAGATTAAACCTGTGTTTAAAAATGGTTACTCACAATAGCAAGGAGTTTCACAGATGAGAGTGACACTGATACTCTGGCTTAGAAAGGGATTTTATAGAATTATTATATATAGCAATAAATTAAATTAAATGTTTATACTCAGATTCTGCCAGGTACTAAAACACAATAGAGAAGTGAATTAAGCACACCAAATATGTGCCCTAAAACTATGTATAAAGCTGTGTAGAAGCAGATTTTAACGTATATATGGAATCATATTAAACTTGAAATGTGTGCCTGGCATTTAAAGCTAGGCATCCTGAGAAACTCGCCCTGTTGAGCTGATGTTTTGTAAAGGTTTCCTTCTAAGCTGAAATCCAGAGACTAGTTATCTTGCAGATTTATATACTTGAAGTCAGTACATTTCCTAAACATGAACTGATAAGCAAAACTCTGTACTGGTTCCCAGTTCTAGAAATAAAATAGCAAATAAAGGAGGCACAGGAAGTTCTTACCCTTCTGTGCAGATTTCTCTAGCCAGGGAGGTTGTTATGGCACCGCGTTAGGGCACTGTGGGAGGTTTTCCCGTAAACCTCAGTTATCAGGTTCATATTCCATAAACACAGATTCTGGCCCTAGTCCTCAGATAGCACGTCAGGGAGCCAGAGGGTTTGCTGGGTTTGCACTTTTCTTTTCCATCTTAGTGGAAGATGCCCCTTTGTACTTTCTTTCCTCAAAACCTGTATCCGTTCTACCATTTTTCCCCCCTTTGCATTTGCAATCTCTGAGGGAGACCCTTTCCTGAACAGCAGAAGCACAGTGAAATCTTATAACCAAAAATAGAGTAGGCTCTTTGTAAGTATGTGTTCTGGGTCTTACTTATTTTTTTCCCTCCCAAAGGTCCTAAGAGGGTCGATGGCTTTGCAGATGATGTAGGAGGATCTGACAGCTGGGCTTATTGCACAGCCCCAGTCCTCCTTCCAGGTCCAGAGAAAGGGCAGTGCTGGGCAGGGAGGCCCAGTGGCACTCCTTGCCTTGATTCAAGCTGACACGTGGGGTCACATATCCTGTGCTCACCAGCCCTGGGACACCAGCCTGCCTGCCTCTGCCTCCCCAGGTCCAGCACTATGACAGAGGTGCTGTTCAGGACTCTCTGCTGTGAGCCAACAGTGGCCAGGCACCTTCTCTCTCCAGGCTTTTTCATTTTGTGCTGGAGCCCCCCTGGGGAAGGCGTTCTCTCTGTTCAGGAGTCCTTTGCAGTATCCCCATATTATTTTCCTCACATCATTCAGGTGGAAGAGTCCAGGGGAAAGACTAATTTGATGCCTTTGAGCCAAGAAAGGATCCTGCAGTGAATGCTATTTGGGGTCTCCTATGCTCAGGACCCTCATTCTCTTTTCCCTCTGCGATTCTGGGATTCTGTATTGTGTCCTGCTCTCTCTTGATCATGTACTTTGGTTTTGCTCAGCCTTTTTTTCAAGGATGACATCTCTCAGGGCTTCCCCTTTGTGGCTGTGATAAGCCCCCTAGAGCATCCCCCTCACTCCAGCACGGGGTGTGAGTACTCATTGCAGCAAGCCAACACCATTGTGTTATCCCGTGTGGATTTTAGGAAAGCAGTGTGTGAGAGGCACGCAGGTAACTGGTATTGCACCAGCTGGGTTGAAGGGAGGTCACTGTCACCACACCTGCACCATCAGTGGAAAGGTTTTGCAATGACTGCAAGCCTCATGTGTACTGTGAATTTGTAGCTGCCTTGTTTCAAAGTCTGTTCTTGAATCTGTCTACAGAGATTTGTTTGTTGTGTTCCTTTGCTGTTTGTTTGCTTTTCATTTGAGTTCTGTTTATGTTTTTTCCTCCCCCCTTGTTATCACAGCCTCATTCGAGGCTGGATATCCACCTTCAAACAGGTTGACATTGCAATAGGGTGAGTTTTGGGCGGGTTGGTAGGTGTGGATGCAGGAATCTACTGCCAGATATGGAGCTTGTTTGGATCCTGAAAATGGTGGGGGGATGGATGAGCTCTGATACAACGCTTTTCTCAGTTTTATGCAGAGCTCTCAGAAAATCCCCCATTGTGGCTCAGGTCTATATTGAAATGTCCACCTTTCTGGATTACGCTGATGTTCCTAGGGCAGGCAGCTGCTTTGAACATGGGCCATGCTCTATATTTATTAATTTCTCATTAAGTATCATGGTTGGGGCTAACAAGTATCACAACCAGAGTAGCCAGAGCTCCTGGAAATCCTGCAGCCAGCCTGTAGTTCTCCTGTTTGCTTGTTGCCATCAGTGAGGTCCTGCCTTGCATCCTGTAGCTCTCCCCAGTCAGAAAGAGTTAATTGCACACTGCTCACCATTTTGGTTTTCACTGTGGTGCTGAACTGTTGCTCTGATTTCTCTGGAATGTGTGTTTTCACTGCAGAGGAGCACCTTGGGGCATTGCTGTTTATTTATAAGATAAGAGCATTTGCTCTAGCTGAAAGCTGGAGCTAACAAAGTCTCTCAAGGAGGAGTGCTAACTCCTGTGTGCTGGTGGAAATTGTTCATATTTACACTTGAAAATATTTAAGGATTTTGAGGAAGGGGGAAGAACAGTCTGAGTGATATTTAACACCTTTTCGATTATTCTTAGTTATATGAAAAAAAAAATTAAAAGGGCACTTTTTAAAAGCTTTTTCTTTACCAGCTAGCTACTACCTTGTAAAGGAGATTTGCTATGGAGATCAGCCTGAGCTGTGATTTAAAGATGCCTTGAAATGTTACTCTTTGTAGGCCGTTTGAAGCCACTGTATGACCTGATAAGCTCAAAATGGACATGGACATGCACCCAGGAGATTCTTTTGACAGTGGCTTTCGTTTTCCACTGCACTGAGTTTTGCCACTCGCCATCAGTGGTGGAAGTTTTCACCCACCTGACAGTGGCAACAGCTGGAAAGTAGAGTCAGCTATGGTGGTGCACCCTCAAGCATCACTAATCTAAAGTGAATGTCCTATTACCAGCTTGGAAAAAAGCTGTTGAACCAGTTCAATGTGAAAAAAAAAAAAAAGTGTAGTGCTGCATACAGTATCAGACCCTTCTCAAACTTTTTTTTTTCCTTTTCTGCCAGACTAATTTTTGGCTACACTTCTCTTCCTGAAATATTTATAGGGCAAATAACTGCTTTAAATGAGCAGATGGGGGAGACATAAGACAAGCTGTTAAATTAATAAACATGTGTGGTGCTTTATCAGTAAGGGAGCCCATTTTGGCATTTCTTCTGGATGATTTGTATGGCCTATCACCATTGCACCTGGTGCAGGGACAAGAAATGGGCACTTAATAACCAAACAATGTGCAAACTCCTTCCATTATAACTTCATTATGTCAGATATAATCGTCTATAACTAGATGTCAAATACATAATTTATGTCCAGCTCCCCTGTGGAATAGTGGGCATATGAATGAATGGCCCCATTAATGGGAAGGAGCTTTTACTGTAACTTTTCCCCTCCTGGTACATGGTCCGTTTTGTCATCTGGTATTAATTCTGAATCATTTCAAGGCTGCAGAAAAATGCCTGTTATATTTATATTTGTGTAATGGGAGAAGATGGCAAATAAATCATATGAGAGATCAAATTTCAGGTTCACTGATTTCTTAAGCCATATGCCTGTGTGAAAGACACTAGGATTGGTCTGCAGTGCTTTGATTGAGAGGCGTAACTGGCCTTCATTTTACACATCCAGAGATGATAAAAAGGCACATGATGTGAGGTAGCACTTCCTGTGGGAGCCCTCTGGCACAGGGAGCTTAGCCCCTGGAAAGCCAGGATTTGCCACTGCAGCTGTGCTGCTGGCATCCTTTGTTGTGTGTTGTGTCATCTCTTGCACTGTGTCGTGTGGGGCATATCTAGAGAAGGGCTCCATGACATAACTGAAGTGTGTCATCATCACCTGGAAGGGTGGAGGATACGAAAACTCTGTTTTTCTGGAGGATTCCTCTGGAAACATATGGGTGTGTTGGAGGTGGGACATGGGATCCCAAAAAATTCAAATTCAAAGTATCAGGTTGGCAAAATTGCCTTTCATACATTTTTTAAAATTATTGTTATGATATGTAATGCTGTTACAATGTGTTGTAGTGTGTAATGATCAGGGGTCTGAAGCACCTCTCTTATGAAAGTAGTCTGGGTGTTGGCATTGTCCAGCATGGAGAAGAGAAGGCCCCTGGGAGACCTTCTAGCACCTTCAGGAGGCCTACAAGAAAGATGGGGACAAGGCTTGTTGCAATAGGACAAGGGATAATGGCTTTAAACTGAAAGAGATATTAGAAACAAATCCTTTACTTGTGAGTGTGGGGAGATGCTGGCACAGGTTGCCCGGAGAAGCTGTGGATGCCCCATCCCTGGAGCTGTTCAAGGCCAGGTTGGATGGGGCTCTGAGCAGCCTGGTCTAGTGGAAGGTGTCCCTGTCCATGGCAGGAGGGTTGGAACCAGATGGTCCTTAAGGTCCCTTCCAACCCAAACTATTCTGTGAGTCTGTGGTTTTCTGTTGCTGTTATTTTTCACTATGTGTGTGATGTATTCCCAGAAAGCAAATCACCCTTACAAAAGAAAGATTAAAAATGTAAAAAATGTTCTAGTTAATGACAAATTAGGAACAGCAACTTCTAAAGACCTGGGCTATCCAGTGGTGTAGCCTGTAAAATGTAGAAATATAGTTTACCATGTTCTTGTAGAAGTTTATCAGCAGCGCTGTAGAAAGGCAGGCAGATGATTTCCCATACAAGCAAATCACGTTAGGCTCAGACATACTACTCCTGACAGCACTGAGTCAAAGAGTTTTGTGTTTATTTGATGGCTCTTCAGCTGTGCAGTGGGATTTTCTGTAGGTAAGCAGGTTTTTTTTACAGCACTTGGCTCTTGGAATCATCTTTGGCTGCATCAGATATTGTTGGAATTGAGAGATTTCCACCAGAGACAATGATCTGATGCTTTATAAAATGTCTGGATTTTGAACCTGTTTTGGCCCCTGAATTTCTTCAAAGTGGATTGTTGAAATTTGAGTCTTTTCTTTGTGGCTTGTTTGTTGCAGGGAATCGTAGTTATGTGATATAATCCATTCAGAGGGAAAGTTACACCTGTGAATTGTGTACCTCACTCTTAAAAAGTGCTTTTGGAAATCCCAGCCTTAATAAATGCATACTAAATACTGATTTACTGATTGTGGAACACCATGCTAAGATTGTAACTTGGCTCCCTCATAAAAGTCATCATATTTTATGACTTTCAGCCAAGTAAATTTGGCTTGAAAACCGCAGTGTTTGCTCAGAAGAGAAGGACTTCTATTCTCTAGCTCCAAATGGTTTCTTGCTGCCTTCATATTGGCTTGATGTAGTTTGTTCTTGAAAATTCACAAGAAGCAGTATTTGAAAGATTTTACTGCCTGCAAGAACAGATACTAAGGTGTTTAGCTGTAATTCTATGTGTTAGAGGGCCAGCATGCATGAGGGTGCAGCAGCCCCATGGGGCTGTTGGGATGGAGAGAAACAGCTGGACTTGGGGCAAGAAGACTTTGCCTTTACCCAGCCAGGGATGCTGGGGTTTTTTGCAGATAGATACAGGGAAAGGCTTATAGATTAATCATGCTAATTAGTAGCAATTCACTGCAGCTGGTTGTTTTTTTTCAGAAAATTGCTTGGGCTTTCTTCATTAGAAAATGACCACAACTATGGATGCTCTCATGGCAGTCTCCCCTTTAGATTTTCTCAAAGTCCTGGTTTTGTGTTTGCCTCATTATGAGCACTGCTTTCCACAGATGAGTGTGTGTGTGACTGTGTTATGCCCACAAATTTACTAGTAGACATGCAGCAAAATAACACTGTTACTGAGTAAACAATTACATTTCATTTTCAGGAATAAAAGGGAATGTGTGCCCATAAATCTTCTTCTAAATGATCTGTGTTGGAGAGTAAAAAGAAGATGAGGTTTCTAAATTCATGAAGGCCTTTCACAGTGGAATCCTGTGTGCCACTGAAGTGTAACAAGCTTATTTATATTTTATTGTGCCTCTAGATCAAGCTGTATTATTATGGGCTGCATTCCCCTGACACTATAGCTGTTGCTAAGGAAGAGGTACATTATGTTAATATTTTGTGACCATAACTATGCAGGGTGGGTTATGTACATTGAAGAAGTTGGGGTGGTGGGAGAAGTTAATGCACCATCTTTATTAGAGCCTGCTCAGATTGCTGCTCACATTTAGAAGCAAAAACTAAGCTTGAATTTGAGAATAATTCACACAGAAAATGGGAGAAAACCAAACAATTGAAACAATTTGTTCACTGAACTTTAAAATTGCCCAGCAGTTGGAATCTGGAACCAGTACTGCTAAGAGGGAATCTGGCAGAAGCAAGCTGAATGCTTTTACCAAACACGTACAGTGAAGAATTTCACAGCTTCCTCACGCCTTAATGTGTTTGGATCATGTAAACAGAGCATTCATCCTTAATTCCCTTTTCCTGACCATTTCCAGTGCTGGTGTCTATTATGTGAGTTTGGTACTTTCTCATTCACTTAGCTTGATTCACTAAGAGCCTGCAGTGTGGCCAGCACCATACACAAAGTAAAATGGCAAAGGATGCATTAGCTCCAGTGTATGGAGTCAGAGAAAAGGCCAGAGTCCTGAGGAAGATACTGATGTCCATGCTGGTTATTTTAACAAATGCACTCTACAGACTGTATTGATAAGCATTATGAAAATGTTTGCACAACAAGTAAAATAAACAAGGAAGGATCTTGGCATTTCTCCTAAAGGAACGTTCTGAACTGAGTTTCCCCTTTCAGAACTGTTTTCTCATTAATATTGCTGCCAAGGCATGAAGGAACCACAGAGGAAGACTGGATGGGTAGAAGCTTGCCTCAGTTCTGCTGTGCCTTGCACCTCACTGATTTAGCCAGGACAGTGTCCTCAGGAAATATTCTCAGGGTTATCATGGTCATGGCACCTGACAATAGATAATATTTGCCTTATACTGCTATCTCACACTTTGAAACATTCAGTGCAAGAGAGCTGGGTTTGCACCTGGATCAAGTGAGTGAGACTTATGCCCTGCTAATCTCATCTCCTAAATCCAGGGTGCTGAGCAAGCAGGTCCACTCAGCTGAGATCAGTCCTGTTTGCCAGAGCTACAGCAAGCAGCAGTTCTCAAGTAGGGCTGGGAAATCCATCAGAGGCTTGCCAGCATCCTAACTCTTAGTGCTTTTTAACATCAGCTTCAGCCTCTGACCCTGCCATGATGAGCACAGCAACCTTTCCTCCCTAATCCTCCACCTTCCCTCCTCACTGTCCTTTTTGCTCAAACCTTGTGCAGTGGGTTCTTGTGACCCTTAACAAGGCTTTAGGAAAGTTAATACTGCCTTTCCCTAGCTAAGGTTGTAATAATTTATGTTAGACCTTGTTGCACGTACCTGATCATAAAATCCTTCTGGGAGCTAAGGTGCCTGGCCTGGGAAGTGTCTCTTTCTTGGGAAAATTAAACACAGTCTGAGACAAGAGCAGAATGGAGGGGTGAGAGGGAAAGGAGTGCTCAGTTCTGAGTCAGTGCGTGGTTCATGCTGGAGATGTGTGTTGTAAAGAAGAAAATGGAAGGAATAAAGAGGCAGCAGGGTCTGTGCAGAGAGGATGGACACAGAGAGCTGGTTGGGCAAGCTGCATGGCTTAGAGCAGAGGAAGGCAAGACGGGATGGAAAAAATGGAGTGGGGGGGATTTTAAGAAGGTTTTTATGTAATGTATAGAGAAATTTAAAATCCTTTAGCTTTAGACAATTGAGACTTTCACTGCCTCCAGCAACTATGCACAGACTAATCACATAACATTTATATTCCTGCTTTCCTACTCCAGGCGCCTATTTCTATCTGCTTGCTTCTTTCCAGCTTTTGCTCTGAGGTGCTGCAATTTAATAGGAAAAATCCAGATATTTCCTTCATCCTCATTAACTACTCCTACCCTGTCTTTCCAGCAGTAATATAGAGCTCAGCCTAAATGTCAAGAGCAGCTCAGTGTGCTCATCCATTTTTGGAATGTGTTGAAGTCTCCTCATCCTGGCCACCCAAATCTTCAGCTCCTGTCCCTTCCAGATTGGTGTGGCTCTGCCTGCTGGCTTCTGAGGCCATGTGCTGGGATATTCAGAGTCTGTGGTCTCCCCATAATCACCCATGGTTTAAAAAAGTGTCCCCCTACAGCCTAAGGTTTGTGCTTATCTTCTCAAGACATTGCTCCTCGCATTGTGTTTGGTTAAATAACCACGGCTTGGTGTAGATATTTTGCATGTAAGCTGACAGGGTTGACATAGTGAATATTTTGCAATCATTTGTTTAATTAGCTGAAGCTCTCTGGGGAAAGTATGTGAAATGGCGTACTCCCAAAGTCTAATTTAAATCTGTTTTGCTTTTTTTTATGATTTTTTTGATGGAAGGCTCGTAATGCAAAGCACAGAAAAAGGTACAAGTGGATAGAAAGCAAAAAAAAAAAACCCTTCTGTTAACGGGCAGTGCCTCAGCAACAAAATTGTGCAAATACAGAAAGGAAATTACATTGTGTAAAATGACCCATAAGAGAAAAAAAAATGGAATTAAGTCTGCGCAGCTGTCTTGTCTTTTTTTTTTTTTTCTTTTTTAACCTGTACTTCCTCTCTGTTTTCTTTTAGTGCAGTGCTTAATTAAGCTTCTCCTTTGTTTGGAGGTTAATTCCTTTTCTAATCTACAGCTATTTGTACAAAGGTGTTCATTACTGGAGCGAACAAAGGCTGGAGACAGGAGAGTGGCAGGTGTTGAGCCTCGTTCAGTGGGAAGAGAATTTTTTTGCTCCCAGCTAAATCTCGAGGCCCCACTTTCAGATGCAGGGCTTCTGTGTAAATTCTCCTCTGCTTGCTGCTTCCAGTGAAATGGCTCCTGGGGGGAGCTGAAGGTTCTGCTGTCTGCTCACTTAATGCACTTAATTAGAGATCTTTGTGCTGAGACAGACCCTCAAATTCTTACCTGACTTACATATAATGACCACTGGTTTCTTTTTGATGCTTACCTGCCCATTGAAATCACCAAAAAATTAAGATCCTAAACATCCAATGAGGTCCAATGCCATCTTCTAGAGTCCCCGTGGAGGAGGGACTTCCTGCACAGGCAGTCACAGCATGTCCTCATGGTTCAGGGTAGGCTCTCCTGCTTGCTGGCATCACAGTGGTTGGAGTACCTGAAGTCTGTGGTTTTGCTGTAGTGTTTGTAGAACATGCAGAGCGCACATTAATCATATGAAAGTGTTTCTATTGCAATAAACTGGGGGAGTGATGCTAAATTTAGCTGCTGAGCTGAAGTGCTGGGGAGCAGGCAACAGTGATGGAGTAGGGACCAGCCCACCACAAGGATGTCAGTCTGTCTCTCTTGCTTGTTGTGCTTGCCCAGGAAAATGGAAGTGAACACAAGAGCGAGAGCTAAAACAGCTTTCAGAGGAATAATGTCTGTGATTCCTAAAGGAATGGCAGAATGCCCCAATAGTTAAAGCAGGATCCCTCTTACTTGGATAATCCTGTTAGGAGCGATGTGGCCAGCCCCATTTCCAGGCATTGCTCTGCCCACACAGTCCTTCACCTTCCTGCAACATGGTTTTAATAAAGAGTTGCTCCTTCCAAACAGTGGGGAAAGCTGAGCATGGCCTAGGAGCCATTGCTTGCTGTCAGATTTTATTTTTACGTTTCCTTGTGCCGGTTGTGTGATTCGTCATTTCATGCGCTCACACATAGATCTAGTTTCTGTAGAAAGTGATTTTTTAGCTGTTGCACCCTCTAACCTTGTGGCTATTTATTTCATGTACTATTCTGAGTAATGGGAAATGGTCTTTTTGGTTCTGTAGAACCTCTAGGTTTGAAAGAAAAGAGAAAAGGCAATTGTAGAGTTGGTCAATTATTGCTGGCACAGTGTAATTAATATACAAATATTTCCAAAATCAGCAGCTAATGACAAACATACGTGTCCTATCCTTTTCATGCAGAAAATAAATGGGTTTATACTTTAAAATGCTTTTTGTTTGTGGTGTTCTCTAGGCACCATTGTTGATAATCTGCATGCATGAGTAAAATATTTTGACATTTTATTTTTTTCTGGAAGAATTGTCAAGATGAGAAATGGCACAAATGGCTCAAGGAGTATTGACTTTTGCAATCAGCAGCTAGTGAAATTAACATCTTCCTTCTGTTCTCTTTGCACAGACAATTACAAATTAGATCCAGAAAACATGTTCCCAGAGGCGTGGGTTTGGGTTTTAAGAGAACCCTGGCATGGGAAGGAGGGAAAACATCTTAGCACAAAGCACTTTATCCCCATTTGTAGGTGGCTCAAAGCTACAAGCCTTAAAAAAAAATTAATAGAAGAGGAGAAGAAGAAAAGTGTGGGTGGAAAAGCAACACAGGACAAAACAAGGGGCTGTGTGAACAGCTTAATTAGTACAGATTGTGCAAGAGGTGCTGGGAAAATACAGAGCATGGTGTATGAGCAGTGAGGATGGAGGACCAGAGGTGCATACTGAGCAAGGCAGGTTCTCCCATCCACCACAGTTGTGCCTTTGAGCATCTCCAAACACAGAGGTAGAAAAAGCAGGAGCAGAAGGGGCTCCTAGTGAAGAACCCAAGCTACACTTACAGTCCTGGGGTTTTTCCATAGCCAGATCCCATTGGGGATGTGATGGTATTTCTAGGGTGTTTTCTTGACCCACATTTCCAGCCTAATCTCCAACATATTGTCCATGTGCAGCCTCTTCCCAGAGGCACTGGCTATCCCTGGAGCGGTGCAGCACAGGGAGAGAGTGCTCTGTGAGCACCTCAGAGTTGTTAGCTGGATCTTTAGCAAACCCAGTTTCTGCCCCATAATCCTCACACACACACACACACTCACCCCAACATGCCCCAGAGGTCCTCAGTACATAAACCTGCATCTCTTGGACTCGGATGCCAAAGAAATGTAAGGAACAAACAACTTTTATTGACCATAATTGCACTTGAATTAACTAGATGCTTGTGTAGTTGATGGCTCCTGCAGCCTGACATCCCTCCTGCAGCACTGGAAACCTCATTGCTTTACCTCACAACACTTCCTCTGCCAGAAAGCTTCAGAGGGCACAGCTCTCTTGGCATAACTCTAAAATAACTTGGCAAGTAAGCTCTGGAGGCTTAAACTCTTGTCCCAGATGGGATACATAATGATCTAGCTACCTGCTTCTTTGATCTTCCCTTTGTTCTCTGATTTTCACAGAACTATCATTTGTTCACACACCCCCCCAGAAAAGGGAGGGAGGCAGAAATAGACGGGAAAAACGAAAAACAAGGAATAGGATTGGACACACTCCCTGCAATGTGCAGGCAGAGCTGAGATGCAGCCTTGGCTCTGCTCTTCGTGTCCTCAGGGTGGTAGTGCAGCTACTGCTTCCCCATGCACTGCTTTGCCCGGCTGGCAGGGAGGAGGAAGCATATCCTAACATTTAATTTACTGTTTACAGGTTTGTTGTACCTATATCCCTGTATTTAAATGACACGGATTCATCTGCTCGTGAGCTTTGTTTCCTTAAGCTCTGTCAGGGCTGCTGGGATGAGTAGCAAAGGGGGCGGGTTTGATGCCATGCTAGATGAGAGGGGTTGGAGTTGGAGCAAGTCACTGTCAGATCAGCAAGGATTTAGCAAAAATTTCTTCTGCCACTCTATTGCAACCTCAGGGGGTGGGTGGGACTTCTGTGGGCAGCTAGGTGGGTGCAGAATAACAAAACAAATACATAGGCAACTTTTACTAGGTCCAAAGATACTAAGATTATTTTTTTTCTCTGTGTCCCATTGAAGACCAATGCCGTTTTTCAGAAATCTTTAAAGAAGCTGCTATTACTGGCTGAATAACTGAGAGTTTTTCATGCAGCACTTTTCAAAAGGCAAAGGCACTTCACACAGTTACAGCAACAGCCGCAAGCAAGAATGAACCACAGCGTAGTTATTGAGGCTGCATCCCTCAATGCTTCTTTTGTCCTTAAATTTCTTTTGTTGGGGTTTATTCACAATGCAGGTGTGCTGCTATTCTGAAAAGTGTGGTATTACAGGAAAAGATAATCGCGTGGTGGGATTTAAGCTGTTGCAGAAGGGAGTGTAGAGTACATGATCCACTTAAAATGAAGAGCGTAGCTAAAAAGTCACAGAATTTTACAGTGCACAGACCATAATATACTGCAGGACATCCGTCTTTAGCAGGAGGGGTTCAAATCAGTGGAGCTTTTCAGCCTTCATCTATGAAATCACTTTAGTGTTTGGGTTTTTCATTTGGCTTTCTACTCTATTTGATTGTGGCCATGTTTAAATAATGTCAGAGCGGAAATTGGTTTTATTGGACTTAATTTTATCCACAGCAAGATGTACATTGCCTTGAAATATGATGTAATTCCCAAGCAGAATGAGATGGGCTTCTCTTCAAGTCAGGCCTCGGCTCTGGTGTCTTGGTTTTTAATACACCAGGCTGCAAAGTAGCAGGAAATGGTGGAAATTGCAAGGTGGAAGTGGGTTTAAATGGCAGTAATCTCTACCCTTGCTTCAGGCAGAGAGCTGTAAATTGCCACTCTCTCTTGGCTCTTGCCCTAACGCAGGTTGTTGCTTGGCTTTTGTTTGATGGTATTTCACCTTTAAGTGGAAAAAGGTAAAAAAAAAATATTGGGAAAAGAAAGTTATATAGCACTAGAGGGGGGAAAAAAGGAAAAAAAGGGCTGTCCAAACACCTCATAGTGCTGTATGTGACTATTTCTTAGATAGAAAAAACTTCCAAAGGTGAATGCACACAGATGGATATACTGGCTGTGAGTGAGGAATAGCTGCAGTCTTTGATTAAATGCAGTTGAGTGAAAAAAAAAACAAAGAAACATGGTGCAAAACCTCCCAAAGCCTTGAAATTATTAATGGCTCATCCAGCAGCCACGTTCCAGGTTGGAGCCTCCAAGGCACCACACTGTTACCTTAAAAAACAACGCAGGAATTTCAGTGGTGTGAAGAACTATTAAAAAACAAAAAAGGCGAATAAAGAAAAAAATTGCTCACGTTTTCAGGTTGCCATGGTTTTTGGAGACGGTGGTATTCACTGCATTCTAGATATTGAATATAGACATAGCTAATTTCACCTGGAAGAGTGATGGGATTTTCTCTTCTTTTTAAAGGGAAGGTTTTGTCTGTTTGTTCTTGCCCTACCGTTTCTGTGGGGCTGCTTGTTTGTCTATGGATTTTTGTGTGTGTGTGTGTGTGTGTGCAGAAATGTCACCAGATAAGATCGATGGTCAGTCTGTTGGGCTCTGCTTAATAATGCTGAGGCTTAGCTGGCGTAGGTGTGCAGTAACTCAGTGCACTGAGTGCCCGTATCGAAGATAAAGGGTGGCAAGCCAAATTTTGGCTGAGAGCTGCTGCTTTCTCAGCAGGCAGATTCAGCAGTTGGACCAACCTGACAGTGATGCAAGAGCCCCAGAGCCCGAGTTTTTGGCACAGGGGATGAAACAAGTACCAGTTGGTTCCCACAGAGGTCAGAGCAGATGATTCCCGATGCCTTTCTTGCTTTAGGAGTCTGCGAACCAGTGCAAGGAGTTTCTGTGTATATTTTTTGAAGAGGGATAGTTTATTCAACTGTGCATACTCTAATGGCTTTGTGCTGGGCTGCATTATCCTCCCTGGCTTGGTGGGAAATGACATTTCCCCTTTCCTCTTCCTAGCAGTACTTGGGATTTGGTGTGTATATTCAGCTTCAAAGGGATTTTGCATTTGCACATGGGAATATTTGTCTTGTCGTAATAACCGTGGCCTCAAAATTTGCCGCTAACTGAAAAAAGCAGATTGTCTCATGGCTGCACACATACTTTATGAAGATGTTTCTCTTGCCCTACACAGTGTTTTTTCTGTTAAAAAATTTATGACTGGAATCCAGGATAGGCTGTGCAAGTCAGAACATGGTTTGTTCACTCTGTGCTCAATCCCCCCTTGAGCCCAGTGCAGTTCGTCGCTAATCCAGCTGGATTTGAGCTGCAGGCTGTAATGTAGGAAGAGAAATGCACAGCAGGGTGCATGTCCTACCAGGTGAGAAACGTGAAAGAGGCTGTTCCCAACACGGGACTGCAGCTGGGACTGATGCTCCTCCTGCCTTTCTCTAAATAGGTCCTGGTGGTCGCACACCACTTTAAATGTGAAGAATTTGAGGCAGAGGTGGAGAAGTAAATACACTTTTCTGTAGACAAAGCAGTACATATCCACACATTTTATCTGGAGACAGGAGTGGGGGTAGCAAATTCATTGCATTTTTTGTTCTTCTGAATATTCCTTTTCTCTGTTAAAAGGCACATTTTCTTTTGCCTTTGACACCTGTAGCCATTTGCCGTACCAGTGGAAATGGAAGGTAAAAATATCCCTATGATGATTTAGTAGTATTTTACACCAACTGTGCCATCACTTTGCACAGGCATAAAAATGACTAGATGAGGTACAGAAAATCAGTCTGTAAATCCATAAAAATTGTGGGGATTTTGCATCTACTGATTTTCCATTGTCCATATTCATTAACAGAGAGCAAAATGGATGAATTAGTGCTCAGTTCCAGGCAGCTGTTCATCTAACTTCCCCAGGCTGCACATGCTGAGGGTGTTTAGGATATTTTCACTTACAAAGAAATAAAAAAAATTCACCAGCTTCTGTTATCTCTTCTGCTTTCTATGGAGTCTTCTGAGGCTAGGGAGCTCACTGCTGTGTTTTGTGCTTCCCTTAAGCTTGGCTCTGATGGTGTGGCCACCTTATAACAAAGATTTCATACCACAGAGTGCCTTTTGCAGGGATCTTTCTACTTCTCTGAATGCTTCCCAGACCTCAGCCCCAACCTCTTGTTTTGGGCCTTACATTTTCCATTAAGAACAGCCTGGGAGGTACTGAGCTCTGCTTGCTATGTTGGTCCTGCTGGAATGCATAAAGAAATAGCTCTAGGTTGGCAACAGGGGATTTTTGAACTTGGAAGAGCAGTGGGAAAGCTTTGAGCCTACTGTGGCAGCATAGTAAAAGGACTGTAACTTGCATGTGTCACTTACCGAGCAGTAGAAATTGATTTATGTTAAGAGAAACCATCCTGCTGTCCTGCATGTTTACAAGGATGGGGAAGGCTCTGGATTAGGCACACTTTGGCAGGAGATCTGTAAATTCACAGCCCACAGGGAGAAGGGATTTGGAGCAGAGTTGGGGATGTCCCACTGCTCCAGGCACAGCTGGAGAGGCCAAGAAACCAAGCAAAAGCCAGCTCGCAATCAAGGACCTGGTGTGTGCTGGAAGGAGGCTGAAAGGAAGCTGTCTGGGATGCCAAAAGGAAATATTAGCCCTGCTCCTTTGGCCTGACACACCCTGAAGAGCAGAGAGACAAAAGCCCTGCTAACAGAGCTGGGCATGAGAGCCCATCTTGGTCAGGAGGCTGAGGAGAGGCAGCCAGGAGAGGGGCAGATGCTTGGACCTGCCTGGAAAACATGAGTGAGTAATTTGGGATGCAGATGGCATTTCAGAGAGAAAGACTGCACAGGTAATTAATATGGCAAGTGGCTTTCTTGGGGAGGGCACTCGTTAAGCTGTTATTTTTCTCCCTTTCTGTGGCTCCGTGCTGCTGATCACAAGAGGAGAAGAGAGTTATTATAGATATTAGCTATTTAGACACTTAGAGATAACTCACAATGCTGAAAACTGAACTTACCTCTGATTAAAATTTAATTGCTCCCAAGCTTCCACTAGTTACTTGCATTAAGTTTCACACCATTGGAAAGTGCTCATCAACCAGTGTTGGATTTAACAGGAATTTGGCAGATGTTAGTGAAGTGCTGGAGGAAGTCCAAACCACAAGATCTGTGGCATATCATATGTTTGAAAATTTGTTGGCAACTGAAAGAAAAATCACAAAACTGGAAATAGCAAGAACTGGACATGGATCTTTTCTCATCAAACAGTCAAAAAGTTGGATCATCACCTCCAGCACCTGGAGTACAAGCATAGGTCATGAAGTGCTGTCTGCCAGGTGTCTCAGTGAGGTGTTAAAGCAGCAGATATTATATTATTGGCTTTTGGAGTGCTTTGTGTGAGGAACATTGGTATCACCATGGAAATCTTCATGAAAAAAAGCCCAGTCTGTTCTGAGGCAATTTAGCAAATTAGCTATGTTTTATAAAACTTATGTTTTCATTGTGGATTTTCCTTCCTCTTGAGGACATTTATTCAGAAACAGGGTCCTTGTTCATTAAGAGACTAATTTATTTCTGGTACATATTTCGTTCCTATTGTTCTTTGTCTGTAGCATTGTGCCTTCAGCTCTGCTTAGCTTTTTCTCACCAGGATGTACTCCTGATGCAAGGAGGGGACAAACACAAGGTTTGAGAAAGCTTGATCTATTTTTCATCAGTGTATAAAAGTATAAACTTGTCTGTGTGTAGTATTAGGAAAACCTCAGCAACTACAGCACAGTGAGATGGAGAGGAACAAGATGCCTGTTTTAGACAAACAGGAGCTGAATTAAAATTTAGAGTGATGCAAGTAATTTTCAAAGAAACTACTAAGTTGTGTTTGAAAAGAAATGTAACACACTTCATAATTTAGTATCTGTCATGTTTTAGTGCATGCAGGAGTCTTGACAGTGGTTGTGGCAGAAACTTGTATGGAAAAAAATAAAGCTCACCTTAAGCCTTTTTCAATTGAAACAATGTTTGGTAGTGTTTGTGTGAAAGATTAAGTCAGATTCACCCCTTGTTGGGTCTGAGCTGATGGGGCACAGAGATAGACCACGATCAGCCTTGTGCTACTGCAGCATTTGATCCCTAATACACTATTTCATTTGTTCTCTAGTGTATAACAAAATGCATTTCACATGCTCTCGTCCTCTGTAATGTGGCCCAGGGGTGACAGATCTCTGTTAGGTAAGCCCTGCTAGGGAGAGATGCTGGATCCCACTGTTTGTCCTGCCTCATCTTCTGGTGTCCATGTGGCTTTTTGTTTTTTGTCTCTTGGGGAGTTTAGTTGTTTATTTTTAAATGAGGATTTAAAAGTTTGTGTCTCTGGCTGTGAAATTAGTTAAATCCATGCTAGGCTTTTAAGTGTAAGTCTAGATATAAAAGCTGTTCTCAATTGGGGACTATGTACTGCCATGCTCTGCACTACCAGATTAAGAAGTTCAGTATGTGGTAGCCCATGTCCCTAAGTTATGTGTTGTATTCTTGCCAATAATTAATACAGTTTTTATTGTAAAAAGGCAGAGCAAAATGCTTCAGAGGTCAATCTCAGTTCAGATGCAAAACCTATCAATGCTCTATTTCACATAGTATTTTTTTAAATGTATAGAGTACATCCTCTATATTCAGAAATACATGGGTGGAAATTCTTTTTCCAGCAGTAAAACTTGTTCAAAAGCTGATAAAAAAGATGATTTTTTTTTCTGAGCACCAAAGACATTCAATTTGGAACTCGAATAGTGACGTGGGAGGCAGAAGGTACACGTAGGCTGGTGCAGGGCTCTCTGCCAGAGAGAGTGGGGAGAAATAGGGCAGCACAGGCTCTCTTTGGGTGTTTCAAAGCAAATCTGGAGCAGATGTTCCTTAGCCCTGAGATACTGTTCTAACCACGAGCACTAATCTAACCTGACCGTAATAAAGGCTATCCCTGCTTCTAATTCTGTCCAGCAAATGCAAAGAGACATATACAGAGGTAGCAAGCCATGGGAGGGATTTAAGCCATCTTGAGCTATTTAAAATTTGATGGGCTAAACCATCCACCAAGGAAGAGGAACACCTTTAGACAGAGATTAGGTAAAGCACCTTGCAAAATTGAGCATTCCTGTAGGTGTATGAAGAGGATGTTTGTGGTTTACTGGAAATTATAGGTATTTTAGGTGTGATGTAAATGCATCAGTCACTGCTTGCTAATGTGCAGTCAGGATTTCCCAGCTGGCTTGAGTGAATTGGGAGCCTTAAATTTTTAGGGTTCATCTTAGATCTGATCTCCCATGTGCAGCTTCATTAGATGGGACTCTTGAGTCAGTACTGAGCCTGTGATATGAGAAGATGAAACTTGATTTGAAAGTAAGGCTGACCCCCCCTAAATAACCTGATGCTCAAAAGGCCAGTGTTTGTTTAAGGCAGTGGGAGATACTGCTTTCTTAGTGTTTTGAAAAATCAGGTCACTTGTTCAGAGACTAACATTGGGATCCTGTTTATTAAAGTCTTGACCTAAATGTCTTACCCACTGTGTTTGCATTGCTTTTTCCTCTGAGGAAAATAATGAAGTACAAAAATTAAGAGAAAGGGAAGTCTGCAAAGTCCTGCCTGACCCACTCATAATGGCACAGGTTGTACAGGACTCAGTCTGTACTGAGCACTGCCCATTCCCCTTGCATCCCCCCTGCTGTTTTGCTCTCAGTGGGACAGTTGTTTCCTAAATATCCAGTGCCCAAGCAATTTTATTTATTTGGTTAGGACTGTAACCCTTCAAAGAGACTAATTGCAAACAACAAAAGCAACTAAACTTGTATCTGCTTTACAAGCTTCTTCACTGACCCATGGAGCAGGAGCTCCACAGGGAGCACACACTGGACTTTCTCTCCTGTGACACATCTCTGTCTCAACTTACTGATGTTCTCAAGACAGCATTTGGGTAGCTGTCTCACTTTTCAAAGGTCAAATACTTTTTCAACTCTCCATAGTTCTTTTCATCCTTGGCCTACAAGCCTGATAATAAAATGAGTATTTCTTTACCTGGGAGCTCTTGGAGGATTATTGCCAGGTGTGTGGTGACATCTTCTTCGCCAACAGCTCATGCTACCTCCAACAATGCAGGCCTGGAATAAATATCCAGCTGTTCCTGCTGCATCCTAAAGCTTCTGTGCATGAATGCAATAAGCCAGTCATTATCTGTGTCTCTGACTGGCTGCCCAAATGATGGGTCATGTTGGCTAAATCATTACCTATCATCATTCATGCTATTTCCACGCCTGCTGCAGATGGCCTGACCTCAGCCAGCAAGGATAGTGAGAACTGAACACATACTTCACTGAGAAAACTGAGGATGCCCTGCAACAAGGAAGGTTTAATCAGGGCTTTGTTGTGCTCCCATCTTGCTGCATGGCAGAGTGGAAAGGAGAGACAGGCAGTGTGGAAAATTTTGCTGACACAGCTCTTATATTGTCAGCAATTAATTAGAAAGTTTTGTTCAATAAAATGTATTCTGGCCTGGGAAGGATGCCCTTGACAGAAAACTGTCTCATAATATACTTTTTTTTTTCCTAGTATGCTTGCTTATCATTGGAAAAAAACAGGTCTTTTTCCTGCAGTTCTGATTGAGCACAGATAGCTTGTAGAAGGTCAGTTCACGAATGTTTTTATGGGTATCAATTTTGGTTCAATTTGTCTATTAAAAAAAAACAAAACAACCTTTAAAAGAATACCAGTTACTGCCAGTTATAATGAGATAGCTATTTTGTGTGCAAATCTACGATCACATCCTTTTTCATGTGCTGTTTGATCATATGCAGCTAACTCTAATTGTAATTTGTTTTGTGGACGAGGAAGAAGAGTATATGCAAACAAGTCCACACAAACACAAGTAGTTCATCTGGCAGTTGTGGTTGTGGGGAAATGCATGAAGTTTCCACCCTGCAGTCAGATTTTAATACTTCCCTGCTGGTTATGGTTCTCCAAAGGTGGAGAAAGTGGTAATTCAGCAAATATTACCTCTGGGATGTAGCACATGAGCCAGAAAGATGCCACCCCATGCTGCAAATCGTGCTCACTGGACTTTGAGGGGGATCGGCAGAGTAACGTCAGGTGTCAAGGAGATACCCAAAATTGTTTACCTTGAGAGAATCCTTCATTTTGGAGTTAAGGGAACAGAGACTTGAGAAGTGGGTGTGAGGCTGAGGAAAGCTCCATGTGAGGACGTGTTCCCTTTCCTTTTCTGGGAAAGGAAAGCAAATGGAAGACAATGGAGAAATAAAACTGGAAGGAGCAGCTCATTGCCCAAAGGGGCAGATGTAGAGGTGGTTTGTAGGCAATGACAAGTGAGACAGGCAGGGGTTAGTTTTGGAACTGACCCGGGGTGAGGAAAATAGCTAAAATTAGAGATTTAAGATCCCGTTTAGTGGAGGCGAGCCAGCACTCTGCCCAGAGAGCTGTAATGCCGGTTCCACATGAATGAGATTTTATTCAATGTGCAGGGAGAGAAATCTGGATAAGAGGGAGATTGGGGTTTTTCTGAATGTTAGCCTGAATTTCCAGCAGGGATCCTATCACCTGCAAGGGCTTGGCCACACCAGTGCAATGTTTCTGTTGGCTGATGAAGGAAATATAACACTGCATTCACCACTTGGAGAATCCCTGCAAAGAAATTGTCTCCAAAGGAAAAATACTCAGTAACACTGACTTAACTTGCACTGCTTTCATCCAGTCAGACTGGTTTTAAGATTTAGATACTATCAAAAAGGAAAAAGCAACCTAGAAAGGCCCAACAGTTAATTGTAGGGAGAAGGAATTTTTAAGTCAGCTTGGTCCCTGCATCTGGCTTCTTTCTCATTTTACACCCTTTGCATCTGCTTCCCCTTTTCCTCGTCTCTGTCCCATCTCACCCAGCATACTCTCAGGCTGGCCTGGGTTAGTTACGTCACGTTTTTGTTTTTCATTTAGGCAGACACCACAATGTGAACTTGCCTTAGCTTGACAGAAATGGACAGATAATATTCTGTTATATTGCTAGTGGAGTCCTG
Source organism: Acridotheres tristis (assembly GCA_037013685.1). Taxonomy (NCBI): domain Eukaryota; kingdom Metazoa; phylum Chordata; class Aves; order Passeriformes; family Sturnidae; genus Acridotheres; species Acridotheres tristis. Next base: position 16,710,635 of record CM072888.1, read on the forward strand.
CACACCTCAGCTGGCAAACAGATTGTTAAACATCCTTGAACAATGTTTGCTTTGCATGCAAGAGAGAAATGAAATCTAATATCTGTTTTTAGATTCAGTCCCTTCTTTATGTGTTTCATTTCATTTTCTTTGCACACACTTAAAATTTCCTTTCTATTGGAACATATTCACCCTGTGCTGCTTAGCAAGATTTTAAATCCAGTGACTGCTTGCTCTTGTTTAAAAGCTCGCTGTTTAGAGCTGATTGTTCTGCTTATTTCTATCCATTTCCCTAGGGGTGGTAAATGGCAGTGGATAGTACCTCCTCTTGGAGCTAAACATCCCTATCCTCACATAAATCAGCAGCGGCCAGTGGATGAAAGCCATCTGTGGCAAATAAGTGTCAGGTCAGGGTGCCCTGGTAGGTAGCAGTGTCTATTGGCCATTCTCGGAGATGCTCTTGAGTCTTCAGTGCAGGATGCACATTGCTATTACTGAAGACAAAAGCTCAGCCAGGAAGCACGATTCACATTGCTGTCCCTGGACCTGAAATGATTCATGCTGCTAAAATAAAGTTGCATCTCCTTTAGTTACAACTCACTGGAGTCTGTTTGACCAGGCATCTCGATCTCTATGAGATTTCTGTGCGCTCTGCTCTGATCAAGAGCTGCAGACAGCGAGGGTTTAACTGAATCAGTGATGCTGATTTAGCTCAAATATGATGTTTAATAAGGGAAAATAACAGCTTAATTTAGAAAGGCATCTTGTTGGCCACGGGGACTGACCTTGTAGGAGTGACTGCTGCCAAGAGGATTAGGGAGTCGCATGTTGCGCTCAGAAATGTGCAGCGGACATGCTGAGCTTGGCGCAGAAGATGTGAAGAGGGGTCCCTCAAGCCCAATACCTTGTCTGAGCTTCAGGCTTTGCAGAAAAAGATTCCTCATGGAATAACCTGAATCGAAAGAAGGGCTCGTTCTTTTGCATTAGTGAATAATTTCCTCATACAATAACACGGGAGGATCAAAGCGTCCCCTGCCCCCCTCTTGTTTTACTGTAATCCTTGGCACGTCTCAGCTTTTCCCAGGAGTGTCTTGTGGACCGTGATGAATGATGTCCTCTGCAGGAGGAGAAGGAAATAAGGACATCAAGTTGCCTGCCTGAGATGGAGTTTTCTCCTGCCTCTCCCCACTGCACTGTTCTTAGCATCTTTGCTGTAGTTCCAGATTTTCTGGTTATCTGTGGAAAGGCTTAAGCCTTGCCCAGCGCCAACTAAGCACCTCAAGGACAGATGAGCAAACAGTTGAGGTGCTTGCAGTGTCTTTTGTGGCCTGGAGATTTGCTGTAACAGACACTGAGCTTTTCAGGGCACGAAGTCAGGAGTTGCTTGCTGATGGATGGCACAGTTTTCAGCCAAGGCTCAGGCATGGAGATGCTGACACAGTGAAGGCAATGGCATTGCACCAACCTGTAGGCTACTGCACCTCCAAAGACCACTTGAGGTCTTGGACAAATTGAATGGCTTTTGATGCTACCTTTTATTGTTTATAAACTGGCTAACTCAGATTCTTAAATCAAATCTCTTCCTTTTTCCTCAAGCAAAACCACATTTCTCTCTGCCTTGGAACAGTCTTTGTGGCAGCTAAACATAGTGGCTGAGCTGCTTGGCACTGCAGTGCCTACACTTGGAATTTGTATTTTGTTGAGGCATCTTCAGGTTGAATGTCATGCCAGTGAATGCCATGACTCTGATCTGTGGTCAGCTAAGCTCTAGCCTCTAAAGAAAAAAAAGCAACAAAATGTGTCTAAGATTTATTTGAAGGTTTAAGCATTTCTTGACTTGCGTAGTGCTGACCATGAAGGTCTGTCACAGGTGACCTCCTTCCTCCCTTTTCGTCTTCAGCCTGACCACCACAGTAGAAAGTCTGTTTTTTCCTTCAATTCCAAATTAGTTCAGGGTTATGCTCTATTTTTTTTAGTATTACTGGCATGACAGATCTCCTCTCATTATAAATTATTCTGTCTGCTCCAGCTGCTTGCTTTTTCTCATTTATATTTAAGATAATGGAAGAAGAGTTGCTTTTGATGACATAAGTGAGCTAGATTTTCGGTTGGTATTATTATAAAATGAGAGTTCTGGCTGGATAATGTAAAATTTTAGGGCTTTTGAGTTTTTTAGTACCTGTGAAGCACTGCAATGACTAGAAAAACGAATATACCTCTTCCCTGTAAATTGATGAAACTTCTTGATGTATGCATGGAATGTGAAAGGCTCAGGGCTAATAACATTACAGGTCTCAACACGTGTACTAAGTGGTCTGCTCTAAAAAATTTACAAAACAAAGGAATTGGAACATATTTGATACTGAAGAGAGGTAAAACTAATAATCACTGTCGACTGGTGCATTTATTTTATGTTACCTGTGAGAGCTGTAAAATGAGGTTTAGGCTGTGTGCTAGAAGCATATAGCAGCTCTTTAGCCATACACTGTAGCAGTAGTTTTATCCTAGTTTGAAATTAAGAAAACATCTGTAAGTATATATGCATCTCTGCTGTATTTCACAATTGGATACATACTGCTTGACTGGGTTTTTTTTTCCTTTCTGTTATGCTTTTGAATCATGCTGTCCTATGGAGATGCATTCACATTTAGTTAAGTTTATATGTTTGTGTTTGTCTATAAAACAAATGTAGCTATTTAGCAGTTATGTTTTTAAGACATGTGCATTGGACCAGGTCAAATTTTCTTTCTCTCCTCTCTCTCCTCTTTTTTCACGTGTTGAATATGTGTATTTTGTTGTCTCCTTATGAGACATGATTCTTTTGTTCAAAGTATCAAATTTATGCTTTTCAGTGACATCAGGTACTTCACTTTATGGATGATAAATTATAAAAAGGCAAGGAGATTACACAGCTTAAAATCTCTAAAGAATACAATTTGCTTTTTTCATTTCTGTGTCATTCTATTTGGTTTTTTGTGGTTTTTTTTTTTTTTTCCTACCCGTTCCCACCTTCCGGAGATTCTGCTGTTATTTGTGAGGATCTGCAGTGCTTTTGTTGGTAGCCCGAGTGGATCAGGTGCAGTTTAGGTTTCCAGGCCAAGAGTGCATTATGGAAAATCCCTGGTCTGGCACAGCAGCACCTGGACATTCTGTTGTGCATTTGGTGCCTCTGGTCTGTACCAGCAACTCCCCTGGGCATTTAAACTTTAGCACCTGACTGCATGGAAAACCACATGCCAAACCTGGGGAAGCAGGCATACAACTTTGACCTAAAATACTTGCTTTTTAATATTCCTGTTCACTTTCTTGTAAGTTTTTAATGTCTTTTCTCTTTTGTGGGCCAAGTTCTGAGTCTTAAAAGGTCAATGGGTATATTCTTTGGCTTCATATAAAACATACTCACCTTGCAATGTGCTGGTCTGAGCTATCATTAACAGGAATAATCTGAAAGCTGACAGATGTAAAGCTACAAATCAATGTCAAAAGTTTTTCCACCCTGGGATTATGTATTGTCATCTTGTCATCAACCCCTCGGGTGAGAGTCTGAAACTACATCCTGGCCAAAGCTGACTTCATGAGTGCTGGTAGCCCTTAATGGTTCAGAGTAAAAATTATTAGGTAAAAGCCCCTTTTCTCATGTTTTGGAGGCTGTTCCTTCCTGCCTCTCGGGTTTCTGCTCTGACTTTTCAACTGAGATGACTGGCCATGGCAGTGCCTCCAGCCCTGGAGCCTTCAGGGTGGAGATCTGAGATGCTGAGCATATGAATGAATATTCACCATTGCTACCAGCAACCCAGTGGCCTCCCTCAAATGAAAAATTAGCCTCTGGGACATGGGTGAGAGCTTCTTGCATGCCAGGCTTTTTAGGATATCAGCATGGACTTGATAGTGCACCGTGCTGCCTGTGTCCAGTACTCAAATCTGCCAGGAAAACTGGAGATCCCTGAAAGTGCTACCCAGTTCATTTCACCTTAAAAAACCCTCTATATTGCACAGTTTGTTTATTTGTTATAAATCTGCTTTGCTGAAGTAAATGTGTTTTTCATAATATTAATGGTGTTCTCATTGTTGGAGCCCTCTGCAGAAGTCAGATATCTATAAAACAAATTGAGATGCCAGTGCTGTAGTTAAGCATTGTTTAGGCAGATCCCTGAGCCAACATGAATACAGCTATTAGAACTGAGCTTTACAATATATTGACGTTTCTACATAAGTAATAAAGAGTTTAGAAAGGGGGCTGAGCAGCATTTTATGTTTTTTCAGGGAAACTGCTTTATTTCTGAAAGTAGCTGAATATTGATATTCTTACAAGGGACTTTTCTTAGCTTCCTAGGATTGATTTATGTGAGATACTCTTTTTTTTAGCATAGGCTTGTGTCCTGTCTCCCTCCTTTCTATCTGTGTCTCCAAGGGTAGAAAGCAAACCACTGGTAAGTTTGGGGAGAGGATTGAACTAACCTGAGCTCCAAACTAAGATATGGCCAAGAGGCTGAAGCCATGCCTGACCTCTGATTTTCAGGAGGGGCTTGACAGCACATCCATACCAAAGTGCACCAGGACATGCTCAAAGGATGAGAAAAGGCAGCCTTTCTCACCATTTCTGTATTTCTTGTGGCTTCAGTGGTCAGTTTTCTCCACAGTTCAGGGTTGTTTCCTCATAGTAACAAGAGTAAATGGAACAAAAAAGTAAAATAGAAGCCAGTGCAGTCAGAGACTGAATAGAGCACATGCCCTGTAGAGAGGAAGCACCTTCACTGGCTTTGAAGAAGGAGTTTGGGTTTTAAAACAGGTTTGAAATAGCTAGTGGGTAGCAAGAGGAGAAAATAGATGGGTTTGGTGAAAGACAAAAGGTGAGGTTTTGCTGGCAGGTTTGTAGTTCCTGTTGCTCTAGACTATGGATGTAACATGTACTGTACAGACAGCAGGACCTGCTGTCAGGCTTCCAGTTCACGTCTGGGAATGCAATATGATCTGCATGCTAATGAAGTCAATCCTAACATGGGTTAGAGAAAGAAGGGTGTGAGCAACTATAACTCCACCTTTGATATTTTATGGTTTATTCTTTTTCTCTCTTTGATTTCAGCTGACCAGCCCACATCTAAAACACTGGGCATCAGGGCTGGATGCCCAGTACATGAATGCAGGAGGCACTTTAAATCCCAAGCCTCAGAGAAGTTGGGATCAAGGGCCAGTGGTACAGAGGGTGGTGAATTGTAATGCAAAAAGCAGCCTTTGTGATTTTAATCTGCCAAGCTGGACAGGAGGAAGTGGAACCAGGCAAATTTTCATCCATCTCTCCCTGACACCCCTTGCACACACGTGTGCTGTGGAGCCAGGGGGCTGATTTCTTGTAGTTCCAGTGGATTGTCTCCTTGGGCTCGATTGTACTGTGCCCTGTTCCTCAAGATAACAGAATAACACAATCAGGTTTTAAATATTAATACGGAGATCACAGGAGTGTAGCTTGGAAGCACAGAATACTGAGAACTGAAAAGTCTAATCTGTCCTTTTTGAAAGCTGTCCAATTTCTTTTTTTATTTACAGCTTTTGAACCATTTCACGAATTGGAAAGCAACTAACCAGCCATTTCACAGGCAGATTATGATATGTTTAAGAAAGTCCGAGGCATTTATCTGAATGCAATTGGCCATCTTGCTGACTAACATCTAGATTGGAGATATTACACACACAGTTGAACAGAGACTATTTGAAGATGATGGTTTTCTCTTATTAAGTTGTGTTTGTAGCTTGCAACTGAAGAAATGTTTTGGATAGTGGTATAAGCTGACTGCTTGTGGCTCTTGTCACATTGATTGGGTAGATGAGAAAATGCTGGGGCGTGAGCAGTCACTTTATGATTCCTGCACTCGATTCCATTCTTTGCAAATGCAGAGGTGGAGAACTGCTGGAGAGAGACTGGCTCCATCTGGCACTGCCTCTGCACAGTGCACAAAAGTTGTTCAATTAAAGATGCACAAGTGCAGGCAAAAAGTGGGGAACACACATTAGATGAAGCTTCATCCGTTGCCATACAGATGGAAAAAATTGGGTTTTCCTCTTACCATCTACACATGTCCTTGTTCTGCCAAGAAACTAAAAGGTATGTTTCAGCTTGCATGGATAGAGCATGCATGGTTTAATTAATTAAAAGACAGAAAACCCCCAAACCCCAAAAAAGCTGGCAATCCTAGCCTCCAGTAAATCTCTTAAAGCTGTAAGTGTGTAGTGCTCACGTGTCTGCACTCTAATGTGGTCTGAATGAAAAACTGACAGCACCTGTTACTGAAATCAAAAGTGATTTCTCTAACAATGGGATACTGGGGAATTCCTTCCAGGCTTCTCTTTAATAGAGTTTGAAGGATTCAGGTTGGAAGACTGTGCATAAGCTCTGCACCACTGGCTCCCATGGATGTGAATCATGCCAAGGGACAGTGATTGTTTAGAAGGTTAGAAGTTCACTCCATACATTCAGTAATAATACACAGCTGGTATGTCCTTAAAAAAAAAAAGATTGTATGCTTCTTTTTTCCCCTGTGTGATACCACATGTGGATTGAAAAAAAAAAAAAAAAGGTCAGATTTTATACATTAAAATCCAGAAATTCAAAGTAACTACAACCACATCTGACAGTATTTTTGAGAACTAGAGTGACATGAAGTTAGAGTGCCTAAAAATAGCCCTTGAACTGAACTCTAAAAACGACTAGATTTGTCCATATATAATAAATCCTGATCTACTGTCTATTAGATCATCTCTTCTGTAATCTTTTCCTATGGGCATAGTTCATCTGCATTTCTAAAAGCATTACAGCATGATGTTGAAAGAAATGCTCAATTTTTTTGTGTCTTGTGCATGATGGTCCAGTCAAGTTTCTGCATTCTGCATTCGGAATCAGTTGCCAAGTCTGGAACAAGCAATAGGACATTTATACCCTCAGTGGATGATTGACAAAGGGTACAAGAGGTTCACAGAGGTGGATTTGGCAGAGGGCTTGGGAAACGAGATAAGACTTTAGGAACCGTCTTCTGATAGAAGAGTACCATGGTGAAGACAACAGGTGATGTTCCTGTGCTGTACCCATTCATCTCCTGGTGTTGCTAGATATGTGCTGAAAAATAACAGTTAAAATTTTGTCTGTTGTCTCTGAAGTTACATATTTTAAGCAGGATTTAGTAGTTTCTTGGAGAAGAATGGGTCAGAGGGAAAAAAAAAAGGAAGAAAATAAAGAAGTATCTTCTTTTATTCAAATGACAACTAAATTGGGGACCTGACATTAAGAGCTGTTTGGAGACAGAAAAAGTATTAAGTGCTGACACATGCACACCCCCACAAAAGTCCCACAGAAGCATAAACGTTGATATTTCACAAAAATGCAGTCAGGCTGCTGTTTGGGTTCTTATTTTTTCAGGCAAAACCTAGAAATTTGCAATAACAGCGAGAATGTTTTTGACAGAACAACCTTTCTGTAGGAATCCAGCACATGGAATGAACTGCTGATCATTGTCAGAAATGCAGTCTTGAGTCGAAAGGGCTGTGGTAGGCTTTTTGCCTGTTGAAAATCAGTGTGTTCAGTGGTTCTTTGAATGTATTCACTGTCTTGCTGAGAGTGGTGCTGCAGTGAAAAGGACGAGCTGGGGCAGTTTGAGTGAACTTGAGCCTGTTGTGATGATTTTGCCCACTTTGGCTCTCATTCTTTGTTGTTTAATGTTAAATGCTGACACTGAGACTCAGAGGAAAGTCCCGGCACATTAAGTGATTCCAGATTGAAGTGCCTTGAAACAGCTGAGTCTGCACCATGTCTTGGACCATTGCTGTAGGTTTCCTCTTAGTACAGGAGCTCAGCATATGGCCCATTGCAGCACCTGCCCAAGGCCAGCAGAGCAGTCACATGTGGGCAGAGTAGCCTTGGGCACAAAAACTGATCCCCTGCTAGAAGAGATAGGAAAAAAGAAAATCCAGAAAGTTTTTGTTTTTGTTTTTTCCATCTGTCAGCTGTCCAAAAGGGAATGGATCTTCCTTCTCTCAAGTGCAGCATCCTCCTCCTCTGCTTTTCCTCATTACCGTGTGTTAGTTAAGAGGGAGGAAAAGGAAGAGCTGTAGATCATACTTCATGTGCCTTTTTCAGGGCACAGGGCTGTGTGCAGTTGTGTTGTTGAAGACAATGTGCCACGTTGAGCACTGTAGGGCTGCTGCATATGCAATCTTTCCATCAATGGATTTTGCATGCCTTTTGTCAGTGTCAGTAAATAAAGCTCCACAATCCCAACCGCCCCAAAAGCAGTGTGTGAACTTACGTTCACACACAGGATTCTGGCTCAGCTTCCCAAAATAATGGCATGTGTGAGCAGAGGGGAGAACTGTTCAGATGTTTGATGTGAGGCCGACTTGGCCTTCGCCTGCAGTAAAAATAAATCATAGTTGCTCTCAAACACGTGGAAGGAGCTGTACATAATTTAGGGGCTAATCTTACCTTGTTGATTCCCTGGCCCGCAGCTCTTGAGTGGCACCAGCATGTGGCTTTTGGTCTTCCAGCAGACATTTACCATGAGAAGGTTTTGTAGGGTGATGTCTTTAACATAGACTCGGTGTAACTTTGCAGTCCAATAGTGTGTTAATGAATTGGTGCTGTCTGTGTAGGTGCTTCTTTTCATCATCCTTTTCTGTCACCTCACGTGGAGTTCTTTGAGAAAAAAAGCCCAAGAAAAAGAAAAAAAGGCAAAAGAAAGTGGGAATATATTTACTTTCAAGTATTACTGTTTTTTAAGGAGTTTCAGAAGATGTTCTGAAATGCGTTTGAAAATGCCTGTAGAAAATTAATTCCCACGAGATGCATTTATGTGACAGAGACGAGAAAAACAGCTGTGATATAATCCTCCAATTGCATTAGGTTTGTAGGGTTTTGTGCCTCTTCTTTCAAGGCTTGCCTAAACCTTCTTATTTGCTATGTAAATACAACTTGCACCATCTTTCAGTGGAAGAAGAAATGATAAAAGGGATGCTGTAAGCGAAGGATGTGGCTGCCAAATATGAAAAGGGCAGAAGTACAGGGAGGGGGGAAAAGGAGGGACCTCCAGGTTTTGTGCCTCTCGCAGCCTTCCCGACTCCCGCAGTGCTCCGCTTGCCTTCGTGCAGCTACAACATGTGTTAACAATTGTGCACGGAGTCTGGACGTGCTCAGGCCAGCACTGGGAGTGCTGCTGTTGAGCTGCTGGATTAGTTGTACCTCTCGTGGTCCAGCCCTGCTTTAGGTGCAGCACAGGGAGCAGGCAGGGCCTCCTGGCTGCCAGCACCCCATCCCATCTCCTTGGGCGTCAGGCTCAGGAATGCAGAACTCGCCAGAGAGTGAAGTCATCATGGTTTGCCTGGACCTTGAGCGTGGAACTTGGAGTGCAGCCTCTCCTTCCAATTACGTGAGCAAGTGCTGGCTCGTAGCACAGAGCCAGCAGGCTGAACCTTTGGATTGTGACCCTGGGGGAACAGCTTGATGGATGTCTCCTGTCATCCCTCACCTCACCAGTGAGCCTCACCCAGGAAATCCTCTCTGCAATTCCTGCTCCAGGGGCACCTAGTTATCTTCATTCATGGGACAGAAAGTGCATGATGTCTCTGACAAAGTATTATTGAGTACACCGGGTCATTGGCTGGAGACTTAAGTGCCAAAATAAAAAAAAAAAAAAAAAAATAAGAGAGAAAAGGTAAAAAATAGCCTTTCTTGCAATCAAAGCTTTTGTGATAGGAAAACACTGATCAGAGTTATTTGGGAAAACTGTCTCCTGTGTCTGGGAGCACCAGGAAGAGGTGAGCAGAGCATCTAACCACATCGTGGTTATGTGACATGTGATGGATTTTCCTCGTGGCAAATACAAAGTGCTGGTCACTTGTCACGTCACTACTTCAGGAAAGGGGAACAGAGAGAAATGGGGGAAAAGACAGTCCATTATTTATGTGAGATTTTTTCCCTATGAGCAAATCCCTACCATGATTTTCCTTCCACCAATCAAAAATCTGCCTCCACAAGCCTGAGTTCTTATGTGGAGGTTGGGAAATAAAAGAGAGAAGGGAAAAACATAAGAATTTCTATTTTCTTGCTAGTCAAATGTGCCCTGAGTAGAGAGAGGCTCCTCTGGGAGTTGCAATTGCTCCCTTGTGGATGCTGGAAATGCTTTGGGGTTTGTTTTTTTATGACTGCAGCTCTAATCTGAATGATGGCAAAACTTAGTCTTCTGCTATTACTGCCAGCTCTCTAGATAGAGCAGGGAAGAAAAAAGTGAAGTATCACTTTGGAGTGTTTTCTAGGGAAGAAGTGTTTCCATAGCCATAAATTGCTTTCTTGGAAGCACTGAAAATTCCTATCCCAGTGCTGTGCTTTGTGGAATCAAAGTGAGCAAAGTCTTGAATTCGAAAGGAGTAAAAAATGAGTCTTACTCAAAAACTTTAACGTCTTGATATGGCAATGCGTGGTAAAAACAAACAGTAAAAATAAAATAATTAACTTGATAAATTTCTAGTTGTAGTTGTTATGGTGTTTTTTAAAAGTGCTTGTCTTGGAGCAAAGATTGTCTTGTGAAACGTTATCTGAAGAATCCCTCTGTTGAAGCAGTGCTGCTTTCCCCCAAGTTAAAAATTCACAGTTTATTGACAGCCTGGGTTAATCTGGAGGTTTGATCTCTCTTCTGTGCTGTAGGATTTAGGTGCTTTGCACAGGTTGCAGTCTCTTCGTGGTTTTGCTTGGATTTGAGAATCATTTATATGTAAATGATCCTGATCCCCTGTTCTTTTCCTCCTTACCAATTAACCTGGTTTTTGAAGCACACAGTTGTGTGAGCAAAATTGGCAAGTGCTGCTTCCTGGTGCAAAACTGAGTGGTGTTAGCATGGTGATCATGATTGCTGGAGCTCATTACCAAATTGACTCTTTGAATAATCAAACCTTGGAAGTCAGTTCAGTGGTGTCCCATCAGTCTCACTCCGTTAGGCAACTTGGAGGCAGCTCTTTCATGTCGCCTTACAGCTTGTCCTATGTAAATGGTGGATGTGTTTATTTTCAAAAGCAGCAAGAAAGCCCAGTGGAACAAGAAAAAAGTTGGAAGAACAAGCCCTCAAAGAGATTTTGACACTGGTGCCAGGGGGTTTATGAAAGATAAAACAGCTCATTTTTTTATGGCTAAAGGAAAATGCCATTAAATCCCTCGTGCCTAACTGCTACAGTAAACTTGCCAGAGCTGTTCCAAACACAGCATGCCATGGGATATTCAATGATTTTCAATGAAAACTAGGCTTAAAAATGCATATCTCCTGCGTGTGGATCAAGGGTAGCTCCAGGGTGCTCAGTATATGTTTCTATACATGACTGTAAGTATTATTTTAAACAGGGTTTGCTAGCTTTGACTTTGAAACTGCATCTACTATATCTACTCAGTTTCATTGCATGTGGCATACGTAATTTTGCAGAAGGAAAATAACTTGTTATTGCAAGAGTAAATGGGAAAAATTTTACAGGTTGCTATCCAGGCAAATCTATATTATGAAGGCTAATCTATATTATGAAGAAATAAAATGTACTTGTGGCAAATCCTGCTGCAGTAAAAATATATTTGCTAAAGTTTTCTACAAATTTTAGTCCTCCCTGTAATATCAGGGAGAAATCATTGCTTGGTGACCCAGTGCAGCTTTGAGCAGAAACTGGAAGAAAGCTGTCAGGGTCTGCATGTTTTTGCATTGTATTGTTCAGAGTTCATTTAAACTCAGGGTTCATGGTGAAAGGGAGGTGGCAGGAGAAGGCTGGAAAATCTGATCACTGAGTGTTGGAGACCTGTTTTCAGATTAGTGTCCTGGTGCTCAGGTGAGTTAGTGTAGAAATTCCATCTCCTGTTACTGGACATGGAGCAACAGTGACTGAAGGCTTTTTGGATGCTGGAAGAGGTGGGATGGTAGTGAGGTGTTAAGGCATGGAAATTAAATTGAGAATGGATCAGACAAGCCTTTTCATATTGCTTCCTTACCTGTATTTCACAGTCAACCCCAACGTTTTCTCAGGCAGGGATTGAGGGGGCAGTTGTGAATATCTGGCATTTAACTGGAGTATAAGTCTTATATCCTGAGAGAAGCTGGAGGGTGCTTATCCTTGAGAGGGGTAAAGAAGATGGGAGAAGCGAGCTGTTTGCATGAGCTGAGTGTGACATGGCATGACAGGGGTGATAGGGGAGCAGCTAGGGGCAGCCTGCTTCAGTTTCCCCACCTGATATTTCAGGTCAAGACATAGCCAAATCCCTGTCTGTGCACCTTGGTCTAAATAGGAGTTAAATAAGGTAATTGTAAGGTGGGTGTCCCTCAATATTCCCCACACACTGAGTACTTGGTGCAGCTATTGCAGGATGTACAGTGGGTTAATGCACTTCTAAAGCATGTTCCCCACCTCTTGCTGCTTGGCTGCTCGTTGCAGGTTTTCAATTAATTAGCCCACTGAGCATTAGTCTTGAGGATCTGGCTGGGCTGATGTGCACTTTTTGCTTGTCATGTGGCCTGCAGATCAAAGGGCCAGGCATTGCTCTTGGGATGGAGCAGCAAAGCATGAACCTCAGAGAAAATTGATGGCTTGCTCCAGAGTGCAGCATTGCGTTCATCCTTCTGTGAACTTTTGATTTTGGGAATAGATTTGTGGTTTGGTTTTGGGTTTTGTTGTTTTGGGGGTTTTTTTATTACAGCATGGAAAATGCTTTTCTGTCCAAACGAGCTGGGTCTTCAGCAACACTTAACAATTAAAAGCACTTCTGTGCTAGGTGTTCCCTAAAAGATGGAAAATAAGATTTTTACATCAAAATGCCAGGAAGAAAAATGGTGAGGGCATAAAGTGCTGCTTTATTTCCATCAGATGCTAGTGCTTTTGGAAAATCAGTTGTGTTCCAGTGATCATTTCCCCCCTGTGTGCTTCTCTCAGGGTTTGCTCCAGCTTCTCTCTGAAGGGCAGCTGTGCACAAAGCCTTGCCTGAGTCGTAGCTCCAGTTACACCCTGCAGGGCACTGGAGTCATCAGAGGGACATCTTCAGGACCTAGGCTCGAGTCCTGTTCCCTTCCTCTTTCTAACCAGCTCTGCCTTTGTTTCAGGAGTATCCACATCGGGGGCCCTGGGCCCGGGGAGCACCACGGCCAGCACCACGCCGCGGGTGGCCACCAGCACCACCGGCCGCACCACCACCACGTCGGCCTCGGGCAGGAGGAACAGGAGCACCAGCACCCCGTCCCCCATGGCTGACGTCCCCGATGACATGACCACGCACCTGCCACCTGCCTCCTCCCAGCTGCCGCCGGCCGGAGCCGAGAGCTGCGATCCCATGGAAGCCCGCGACATCATGTGGTCCCGGACCCGGCAGGGCCAGGTGGCAAAGCAGCCCTGTCCCTTGGGCTCCATAGGTGAGTCAAGGGCTGGGAGGACACAGCAGGCTGTCTTCACTTCCTGTGTCACCTTGTCAGTGTGCATCCAGTACTAAAAACCTTGCGGAGTTGTGCTTGATGTGCTGGAAGAGCCTCTGCCTCCAGAAGTTGTGTGCAATGCGCCGTACCTGGTTCTGCCTGTCTTTGGCAAAAGCAAACCCTGGGCTCACTGATTAATGTGTTGGTGGCTAATTCTTTTCTTGTTTTGCTAAGAGAGGGGACAGAGAAGGAAATCAACAAAACTTGTACTGTGAAGCTCCTGAACCAGTGTGAGTGATTTTTTAAACTGCAGCCAGCATCCAATGTGATCAACTGGGAAAGTGGGAGGGGGAACAAAGCCAAATCTTTCAAAATGGTTTATTGCTTATTGGATTTTACTCCTCCTCTTCTGCTCTTCCCGCAATTGTTTTCTTGAAAAATGTTGCTTTTGGAAATTTTCTGTTCAATTTGAAACATAATCGCGTTAAGAATGGGTTTTGGCATATGGTTCAGCTTGCTGTGTTTTAACAAATGCAGTTTTCTAAGAATAGTTATTTTTCATACTAGTCTTGGTGTCCAGCCCCAAAAGCTCGCTTTCAAAGAAGAAATGTTAAAGGTGGAGGAAATTGCCTGAAAATGAGGGCTGAAGGGATCTGACTTGCAGAAGAGAGATTCTCTGTTAATTCTCCACTCTTGGAGAGCCATTCACACCTGTGTATATGAGTACTGACTCACTCTGGGATTTGGTGAGGACAGACTGATAAAATATATGTTAAAGTATGAGGAGCATGGAAAAGCATCAGGGGTGAGAATAGATAAAGAATAGTTTTGCTGTCTTTCCCAGCCCTACCTGGTAAAATTAATGCAAAAAGTATGATGTGATTCCCAGAGAGGAGAGAGGATATGCTGAACCAAAGCTGTAAAAAGGAAAAGATGAAAAAGGAAAAGGAAGGCTGGATGCAGAGAGTCCTTTCATAAGCACAAGAGCTAAGGACTGGATGAAAATAACTAAGGAAAAGATAATGGCCCAACTTACGGATAAGAGATGGCCATAAGCCTTTCCCATCTCTAATTTCAGTGATTCATGCAACTTGTTAAAAGCTGTGCTATATTAGCAGTGATACATTTCTCCTTGTCTGAAAGGGTCTTAGGCATTTTGCTGTCTTTCCAGCAGGGATTGGGCAGCTCTTCCCAAACAAAACACTCCTCTGAAGTCCCTCTTGACAGCTGGGGGCTGACAGTAAACTTCAGCATTATATCTTGGCATTTGTAGCATTCAGACTTTGGTGTGTTTCCACCCAAATGTTGTAATGATGATTCAGAGCCATAAAATCTTCATAAAGCAGCAAGGAAGGTGAGGCACAGGGTCTGATCCCAAATCACCAGTGGTGGGGCAGAGCACTCAAGGTGCTGACTCAGTGTTTGAGATCTACTTCGGTTTTCTCACTACCTGGCAGCTTTCCTGCAAGTCCTCTGTCTGTAATTGCTTTTTGCCAAATTGGAAATAATATTTCCGCACAACATCGCGGGTCTTTTATGACTTAGGGCTCTTAAAGGACCAAGATGATGGGAGACTAGGACACTGAGATGACTCAGAAGTGTCCTACTCAAGACCTGAGCAGCTAATAAGCTCCCAGAAGCCTTTCACACAGGCTTGCTGGGGGCAAAATGCAACCAGTCACACTGAACACAGCAACTTTCCTATTACAGGTGTTGCAACTTTCCGGTGTCTTGCGCCTGACGGTGTCTGGGAACCTCAAGGACCTGATCTTAGCAACTGCTCTTCACCCTGGATCAACCACATCACTCAAAAGGTAAAACTCCTCCCATGTGTTGACCACTTTGAGTCTGCACACTGACCTTGCTCAGCTCCCTGTTTTCTCCCACAAGGAACGCAAAAGGATCAACAGTCACACATAAAGCATGAGCCATGTATAGTAGCCAGGATTTGCAAGGAGAAAGCAAGTATCTCATGGAAATTAATGCAGAGAGGGTAAGGGAAGGCAAAGGAGAGGGACTGGAGAGTGGAATTAAACTAGAGTGAATGACATTTCTTGTTTGTGACAAGAAAAGGAAAAAGAGGGAGGACGAGGTGGGTGGACATATGGAAAGTACAGAGTTGTTGAAAAAGGAAACACCCTTTCATACATCCTCAAGGATTTTTTCATGTCACGCAAGCACAGGATAAACCCCATAGTTAAGAAATCTTTACCAAAGGAAGGCAGGCTCAATGTGAAATGTTTGGTTTCTGCCTCTGACTTTCTGTTTTTAACTTCTGCCCAAATTATAAAAGAACTGGTGGATAGAAAACAATGCTGCAGTAATGCTTATCGTTTGACTCCTAAGTCCCTTGATGAATGTTTTCTAGCACTTCATCATTTATCAGTGTTAAAAGTGCATTAACATGTGACAATAGAAGTTCAAGACAAGCAGAGCTTATTTGGTAGCAATATGTTGAGCATTTTTGTTATTAATGCACAATGGTGCTTTCAGCTGATTTCATTACAAACAGAGACCAGATGTGTGTTTACGCCACGGAGTCTGTGGGCTGAATCTTTATTATAGCAATTTGTGGGGATTTATTCACTCCTTTAGCCAGAGTGAGCAGGTCCTGGTGTTGCAAGTGAGCTGTGCTGCTACACAGTGGAGACACACAGCTCCCAAAGAGCTTCTGCTCACTGGTCAGTGGGATGGGGTCATCCCACAGACAAGACTCTTGGACATTCTGCTCCCCATCTAAACTGAGACCTGATAATCTGTGAATTTCTAGCTCTAGTCATCCCTACCTTGCTTCATCTATGCTTATACCCTTCCCTCCACAAAAGAAAACATCAATTAATACGGAGCTGCTGTGATATGGCACAGCCACTACAAAGCTCATGGTCCTTCTGTCCCTCTCCTGCCAAACACCCAGAGAGCTGGTGAATACAAGCTGCCTTTGCTGGCATTAGCAGCTGTGTGCAGCTTTTGTTTTATGACCTACGTCCATACCCTGGAGGGGTTAATATTACTTACTCCAGCCATAATTCACCCAGGCAGCTGGGAGACCTCTTGCTGCTCAGTGAAGATGGCTTAGGCCGTTAGTCATTAGCAGAGGGAAATAATAGCCTGCACTGATGAAATCTCCATCAAGGTTAGGCTTATTTTATTTGAAACCTTAGCTATCATTTGCGTAACAAATGAGCCCCATTTAATTTGTTACGTGCTTTCAAAGCAGGCTAAAATTGAACAGGCAAGTTTTCAGAAATGCCCAGCAGGTTACAACTGGGACTAGATTTAATTTTTTTTTTTTTTTGGAAGGAATTTAGTTTTGTTCAGCATTGGGAATCTATGAGATGACTCTGGATCTATGCTTTTTGCCTGAGTGGGAATTCATTGAGATCTTGATATGTGACCCAACCTCAATGACAGCTGTTACAAAACATCAGGACTTTTCAGGAGTGACTTCTGAGGGGAAAGCCTTTCAAGGCTCATCTAACAGTTTGTGTTGGGTTTGCAATCATTGAAACATTTATATTGAAAAAGACCTCTTAAGATCATTGGATCCAGCCATACACCCAGCACTGACATGTCCACCACTAATCCATGTCCCTAAGTGCCATGTCTGTGGGACACATATTGAGAAAGTAAGAAAATTACAGCCTGAAAAATATTCCAGGCTGGAGCTTCTCAGCTCTGTTCCCAGCCGATAAGCTGGTCCAGCTCAAGGCTAGGGAGAATTTCTCCCAGGGTGATAATATGGTCAAAATAAAAAGGAATTAATAACAAAGATAGAACACCTGTTGTGGTGTGTGACCAGGCTCTGGGAATGGGGTGTCTTCTCTCTGAACCAATCACCTTTTCTCTACTCTTGCAATTGCGAGTCATGCTATAAAACCAAGTGTGTTTCTGAATAAACTTGTCTCTTTCTTCCTGTCATGAAAGACGACCATGTAGCTGTGCATCTTATTTCTGCTGCACTTAAAGGGTTAAAAACCCTTTTCACGGCTACACATGTCTACATGTCTTTTAAATCTCTCCAGGAATAATGACTCAACCACTTCCCTGGGCAGTCTGTTCCAATGTTTGAGCCCTCTCTGTGAAGAAACTTTTCCTGATATGCAGTATAAACCTTCCCTGGTGCAACCTCAGGTGGTTTCTTGTCCTATCATTTCTTACCAAGAGAAAAGGCTGACATCCACCTTGCTACATTGTCCTTTCAAGTAGTTGTAAAGAGGAATTGGGTCCCCCTGAGCCTCCTTTTCTCCAGCTAAATACCCTCAGCTGCCTGAGCAGCTCCTCATAAGCCTGGTGCTCCAGACCCTTCCCCAGCTCTGTTGTCCTTCTCTGGATGTGCTCCAGCACCTCAGTGTCCTTCCTGTAGTCAGGGGCCCAGAACTGGACACAGGATTTGAGGTGTGGCCTCACCAGTGCCCAGTACAGGGGGGACAATCCCTGCCTTGGCCCTGCTGGCCACACTGCTGCTGATCCAGGCCAGGATGCCACTGGCCTTCTTGGCCACCTGGGCACAGCTGGCTCACTGTTTACGCTGGGCAGCTTTCCAGTTACACTTCCCCAGCCTGTAGTGCCACATGGAATTGTTGTGACCCAAGGACAGGACCTGCACTTGGCCTTATTGAACTTCATGCCATTGGCTTTGGCCCAATGATCCAGCCTGTCCAGATCCTGCACATGGCAAGGTGAGGGCACTCAGCATGATCTGCTCCACGATGCTGCATCACATTTTCAACTTCCAGTCCACTTGGACGCCCCCAGTTAGCCAGGCCTGCTGATAAATGACGGAAAGTTGCTCACTATTCTCTCAGTACCCTTGGGGGGATCTCAGCCCCATAGAGCTGTGGATGTGTAAATGGTGTATCAGGCCACTGACCTTTTTTTCCTGAATTGTGGGGGTTTTCTTCTGCTCCTCATCCCTGACTTCCAGCTCAGGATGCTGGGTACCCTGAGGACAACTGGTCTTGCTCTTAAAGACTGAGCCAAAGAAGGCATTAACTACTTCCTCAGCATTAACATTTCCTCATTCTTTGTCGTTGTATTTCCTCCATATCCAATGGAGATTCTCTGTAGCTCTCCTTCTGTTGTAAGTATAGTTAGAGGAATATTTTTTATTCTCTTTTATGGCAGCACACAAGTGAAGTTCTAGTTGAGCTTTAGCCCAGCTAATTTTCTCCCTGTATAACCTTACAATATGCTTGTAGTCCTCTTTACTTACCTGCCCTTTTTCCAGAGGCCATAAGCTCTCTGTTTTGCTTTTTTCTTTTTCTTATTCCAGCCAAAGCTCTCTGTTCAGCCAGGTCAGTCTTACTTCCACCAGCTCATCCTCTGGCACATGGGTATGGCCTTCCTTTAAGATTCAGTAGGATCCTTACAGTAAATACAGTTTTAAATTGCTTATGAAATAACCAATAGGCATTTGGTTTCCCTGCCCAAGCAGGAGGCTTGAAAATCATCACTGCACTAAAGATGGAGACTGATTCATCCATAAATCAAGCACTGGTTTCTAACATCCCTGCTGTGGATGGGATGCTTCCCAAAGCTTGCAGATTTGCTCCAGCACCTCTCTGAAGATGAAAAAGGAGCCTTCCTCCTCTAAGTCAAGCCAGCTTCTCTTCTTGCTGCCGTGGGGACAGCTAGAGGGAGCAGTTAGCCAGCTGTGCTGCGAGGACAGGGCTGGTTACACCCTGCAGCTCTGCTCTCCTGCATCCCCACTCAGCCCGCTGCAGCACAGCTGACAAAATGGGTAAAAATACTTCTTTGTCAGCCAGGGTTCATACCTGCTCAGCGTGTCTTCATTCCTAATCTGCTTTGTCTCCCAAAAATCTGTCATCTGCTGGATCCAAACATGCTCAGGAAGAACAGTGATGGGTCCCCTGGAGGGATTTCAGCCAAGCCAGAGAGGATGGTAGGGAAATGCTGTGCTTGCTTTCATATCTGTGTAGTGTAGTAAGAATGATTACTTACTTCTCCTCTTTCTCCTGCTGTGCTCAGACTGTAGATTGGGTGTTTGCCTGCTTGCATCATGGTATTAGGTTTTACAGCCGTTTCCTAGCTTCCATTAGAGTTATTGTGCTTGATGGAAGATCAGAACAAATGTTCTCCTCAGCAATTCATTGGCCTCCTGACATTTACTTTAACTTTATTGTTGGTGCCTACCATGCCCTCGTAACGGAGTGGGAGAATAAACTTGCCAGTGAGATTGAATTATGCACTGCTACCTGGGTTATTTCTAGAGTCAAGCAGTAACAGGAGGCAAAAAGGTCAGCTTTGGATACATTGCATCATCCTGATCATGAGGTCACTCGTTCAGCCTCAGCCTGTTTGCTTTCATCGGTGCCATCCTTGGTGCAGTGTGTGACTGCCTAAAGACATCTCTTCCTTGCTGCAGCTTTCAGCTGTGGGTGCTGCCTGGCACTGCTGTGCTCAGCTTCCAGCCTCTGGAAGACAGGAAGCCTCTTTTGTAGCAGAACAGAAAAATTTGTGCCCTCCACAAATGCACGAAAAGCCTCAATCTGTAAATCTAAAGCATGTGCCACCCATGCCCTCCTGAGTGGCCTGGATCATGTACTCCCAAAGGGCAGGTGAATTCATAGAATTCATTAGAATTCATAGAACCTTCTGAGGTCCTGTAGAATTGCTTGGGTGTGTGTTACAGGGTTTGAGGTTTTGTGGAGGACATCCCCACAAAATGGTGCAGTTGCAGTTCAGATGACAGCACGATGAAATCCTCCATCCAAGTTGCTTTTGGCAGTCTGTTTTCAGAGCACCATCATGAATTGGATGGAGCAGATGCCACAGAGGGTGTCTTATTAAAGGGTCATTAAATGCAGCTTAAGTTGGTTGAATACTGTAGTTTCAAAGCCACTTTTTCAGTGTTCTCTAGGTCTGCTGTACTCTGTGGAGAGTAGTGTCTTTTCTCCTAGGCAACTGGCAAAAGGACAAGAGGACACAAGCTATGCCAGGGGAGATTTAGGTTTTTCCATCAGGAGGCATTTCTTCATAAAAAAGGTGATTGGCACTGGATTGGGCTGCCCAGGGAGGTGGTGGAGTCACTGTGTCTGGAGGTGTTTAAGGAAAGGCTGGATGTGGTACTCAGTACCATGGTCTAGCTGACATTTTGGTGTTTGGTCATAGGTTGGACTTGGTAATCTTAAAGGTTTTTCCCAACCTAAATGATTCTGTGATTCAGAAAAAAAACAAGGAAAGGATGGTAGATATGCTCTGACTCTTTTCTGTGAATGCACACATGTATATTCAAATTCTTGCCAGGAGGGAAAAATGCCATGAAGGCTTTGCAGTGTCAGAAGTTAGCCCACAGCCCCTCTTACAGCCTTGCTACCTGACTGCTGGCAGCTAATGGTGCCTGGTGAAACCTGTCAGATGTTTGTTCCTCCAAAAAACAGCATCAACTTCATGGTCTTTCCAGCTGACCAGTCCATCTGTAAATTATTGTTTTTAAAAATCCTAGTTCAGTCTTCCATGTCATCTTTTTATTTTTTGTATCAGTTTGCCTCTTCAGAAGGCTGCAGGAAAATACTTTTGCCTTTATGACTACTGGTGTTTTAGTTCATTTGCTCCCTTCTCAGCATATTTCTTATTTCTTCAGATTTTTCCTCCCTAAACACTTTTTTTTTTTTTCAATTTGTCTCATTTTTATTTTGCTGTCCTCTTATGCAGGTGGTTTCCTCTGAGAAAGGGAGGGCTGAAACAGTGAGCCCTGCTACAGGAGGGTCTTTCTTCATCTTTCCAGACAAAGCTCCCCACTTCTGTTCGTTGGTTTATATGAGACAAGCAGGAGAATATGTCCTCTTCAAAAACTATTATTTCACAGTTCATAAGAAGTTCATAAGAAGGTGCAAGATAGTGGCACAAGCTTGGAAAATGGTAGCAGTGTTACACAGGGGGATTTCAGGTGCCAGTGATCATTTGTAAATCTGGCCTGAATCCTGTCTTCCCAAATGGAAGAGGGGAGCAATTTTTTTGGCAGACCTATAAAACTATGTTTTGTGTGTTGGCATTGTTGGCCAGAGACATGTTTTCACTCTATCAAATTTGCATTCTGAGAATGGTTTTAATCAGTTTGTAAAAGGTAAAAACATAGGTCAAAAGACCATAGGAACAAAAAATTTGGTTTCAAATTTGATTTGAACACAATGTCTTCTTTTATCCCAGAATCCTATTTAGTTTTAAAATTTAATATTTTCATAATCAAGGTAGAAAATGTTAAAAAGTAGTCTCATATCAGGGAGAGATTTAATTCCCTTTGTTTTTCTTCTCAAGCCTCCCAGTAGAAAGGTCCGTTATTTACACATTTTTTCCCCTACTTCTTACTTGTTTCTCAATATCAGCTTGAGCCATAGAGAACCTCCAGGGGTTGTTCATGTATGCCGGTGTAACTATGTCAGTGTTTGGGTTAAAGAGTATTACATGTTTTGGAAGAAATAACAAAAAGAGCTCATCTTTCATGTGGCAATAATGAAGACAAAGATGTGGAGAAGTACTTTATAGAAAGGAAGTAACTTAGTAATGCATCCTCTTGGGCAGCAGTAAGCTAAGTAAGCAGTAAGTTTGCTGACCATTATGTAGAATTAACCTAAAAAAAAAAAAAAAAATGGCTCAGTCCTGTTGTTATAAGAGACCAGAGCCCTGGAATATTATATTCAGCCAATACTCAGGACTCACAAGAGAAGTTGGGTTTGACAGCGCTGCTGCAGAGGAGACACTTCCGTTTCAGTGGAAAAAGCTCAAAAGAATCAGGGAAATCGGCATTAACATGTCACACAGCCATAATTCTGGACACTTCTCTCATGCACACAGCCAGAGTGGAAAGAGTGTTTCAGCACTGCTGAAGTGACTTATAGCTGCACATTCTGTGTGACCATGTGTAGGTGTGGAATTGTCAGTGCTAGGATGTAGTTTCATTACCTGCCAGCCAGAAACATTTTCCCAGAAGAATGGTCCATCTATGTTTTCAGGAAACTTGGGTGTGTGAGATAACTTTGGGTAAATACTTCTATGTCCCAGGAGTTCACAGAGTCTGAGCTTTAGTCTGCCTTTTTCTTGGGCATTTCTTCTATCACTGCCTATTTTTTGTCTTGTTTATTTGGCCACGGTATAATTCCTCAGATTTGCAGTTTTTAGGGTCAGTCCAAGAGAAAAGGAAAAGAGGTAATTAGTGACCAGCCTGCATCACTTTTGCAGACAGATAGGAACAGTAGCAGCTTGCAGAGAAAGAAAACTCTTGTGTTTGCCTTTGTAGCAGCTGAGCGATTTTCTTTGAGTGTGCCAGTTTGCATAGGTGTGTGGTCCAAGGGAAAAAGTGAGCATCAAATATTGGGTAGTGGGGTTTTTGGTTATTCTCTGATGTATCTGTAAAAAATATATTGAATTCCTGCAGTTTTCTGCAGAGCTTACACGAACACAATGTGTCATGATACATGCTAAACTCCAAGCAATGAACTGCAGGAAAATGTTGAAATTGATTTCTTTAGGTAAAGGGATTTGATGATACAAAATCATTGTTTCAAGTTCTGAGAGCCAACAGCAGAGGTTAAAATTCAGCCTCTGTGCTGATGCATGGCTTCCTTCAGCTGCTTAGGAGAGCAGGCAGCTGTAAGAATAGGAGCTGGTTTCTATGGCATTAGTCTTCTGTGTAACAAGAAAGAAATAATTTTTGAATATATCTTATCATTGCTCTAATGGGAAGAACAACACATTATCTCCTTTATTTATCTTCTCTGTATCATCATATGCGTTAATTCTCTGAAGATGAGCATATGAACATTTTGAGTTAGATTTCATTAAGTCAGATTGGCTTTGCTGTCAAATTGATGGAAGTAAGTTATTCATTTATAACTCGGCTAATTGATTTACAGAGAGGTAGCAGCTCAGCCTATAATCTTTCCCTAGAATCTTGCTTTTATAATAAGCACCAGAAAGTGAGGGAACAAGAGAAATATCTGATTTCTAGCTGTTGGTAGTTAAGACAATTGAAAATTCATATGAAGAACACAGCAGAGTTTGCCATTGAGCCTGACAGAGAAGTGGGAACTTCATTTATGTGTAATCCTGTGTAATTTCTCCTTGTCCCAGGCATATTCCACATGGATTTGCATTCCAGATCACAGACTGGTAGATAATGAATAAAAGACCAGCAACCTGCAGTGATATTTTTGTAGTGGGCTGCTAATGAAAAGGAGATGGGGCCAGCTGCCCTGTCCCAAATCTCCATGGCACAGAAGAGGAAAGGTGCACCAGATAGGGAGAGCAAAACAGAGCAAGAAAGGGGGGAAAGCCGCAGGGAAAACGTGAGAGTTTCCCAAATAATTACATGGTGAATTTCCCTGCAGGTTATTTGTGACTTTTGTGACTCAACTAGATGATACAAGTCTTTTAGTAGAAGATTCAGCCAACCAACCTGCTGGCTTTTCCCTTCTAGTGGGCCTCTGCTTGAGCCTTTTGCTCTAGAGTTAGGGCGCTTTTACAGTGCTGAGAGTTACTGGCCACATTGCCAGTGGCTAGTGTGACAAGTGATGCTACGTGATAAATTAGCACCTGATTATTAAGTCAATAAGATGGAAATAGTGAACCTTTCGCTCTGTTTTTTTCTTGGTTATATCATCTATTTTTGCTCCTTTTACAATGAACTCTTCTGTGGAAAAATCATCTCTTTGCTATCACATAAACTTTGGAATCAGAAACGACTTTCTCTTGACAGGAGAAGCTACTTACATTTGTTTTTTTCAAGTGGCACAGTAAGCCAATGGGACAAGATAATTAAACCCCTCCTTAGCCTGGAAATCCCATGGAAAACAGCGCCCAGTGAGAAGAAACTATTGGGGTCACCATGGTTGACTAGAAAAAACATACTCAGAAAACTATTCATGATCGAACCACAAAGACTCTTGTTGTAACTGACTTCTTGGCCAATGCTTCCATTCCTCCTTCCTTCTCCTCTTCTCCATCTCTTTTCTTCTTCGTCCTGAGGGGAGTTGACCTGGCTAACGCTGTGGGGTTGGAAGGCACTGGAGTGCCATCTGGCTCCAGCCTTTCCCTGTGCTTCCCGCAGATGAGGTCGGGGGAGATGGCCGCCAACATCGCGCGGGAGCTGGCGGAGCACACCAGGAGCCACCTGTACGCCGGCGACATCGCCTACTCCGTGTCCGCCATGGTGCAGCTGGTCAACCTGCTGGACGTGCAGCTCCGGAACCTGACTCCCGGCGGGAAGGACAGCGCCGCGCGCAGCCTGAACAAGGTGAGGCCGGCGGGGCCCTTTCGGTGGTAGCCCGCCCGCTGAGCCAGCAGCACCCTAACTGCAGCACAGCACCGTGGCTCCCCTGCCCACGGTCTAAGGACAATTATCAGTCCTTTCGGCATTTCCAGAAGGGAGGGGATTTGCTGCATAGCGCTAAAGGTGCTGGGAGTTGGCAGCTGTGGGAGAAAATACGAGCTGTGAGCTCCTGTAAGAATGCATTTAAAGCTGAAGGTTTCCTTAGTGAAAGGTCCTCTTCATCAATGTAAGCACATGGGATAGCACTTACCTAGGATTCTGACAGTGAATTCTGTGGGCCTGAATTGTGTGGCCCTGGTGACTATGAGCACATGGTTACACTGGCCACCCAGTTAAAATAAGACAGAGAATTTTGTTCTCAGCTGCATATCGGGCTCAGACAGTTCTGGCATTCATGTAAGCATGAGCAGAATTTGGTTCCCAAGACTATGGGGACTAATTGATCCCAGCTAAACCTGAAATTTCTTTGGTGTTTTATGAAGAGAAATGCTTATTGGGCATATTGGGCTCAGACAGTTCTGGCATTCATGTAAGCATGAACAGAACTTGGTTCCCAGGACTATGGGGACTAATTGATCCCAGCTAAACCTGAAATTTCTTTGGTGTTTTATGAAGAAAAATGCTTTTCAGAGAAGTAACATGGTCTTTTTTCTTGTAAGTTGTTATTGTAGACTGATGCTGATTTAAATGCAAAGGGCTTTGGGATTGTTTGAGATTTCGGTCGCATGGGAGCTGAACTCCTGCATCTCATGTGCTTTGCATGTGCTGTGAATTGGGTTATCCTGATGCTTTTAATTAGTGCTGCTTCCAGCCATTTCATAACAATGTAGGCAATAAGTGTATTAACTGTTACATCAGCATAACATTATTTATTATAATCATACCATTGTTCTTTGTTAAAATGATGGTGATGTCTGACAATATACGTAAAGGCTGCAATTAATGTCACCTACTAACGGGTTTCATGGTTGTAGTCTGCTTGCTCTTCTGGATGCCTCCCAGCCACACCCAACATTTTGTCAATTCAGCTTTGCAAGCACATATTTTTCATCTTTGTTTTTATCTCACCATATGATTTTTGTTTCAATTACATGAAGTGGGATTTTATCATGGGGGCAGGAATGAGTTACTGAGGGGAGGACTGGACAAGGCAGAGCTCCTTGGCTCAGCTGTCACTCCTGGGGTCTCCACTGCAGGTTTCTTCCCCCTGCCATCAGCTTTGCACAAGCAACTCATACAAATCAATTGCATTCCACATTAAAATTCTGGACCACGTGAAGTCCTGCAAAACAGCGATGCGAGTCAGTGATCCAAATGACAGGCTCAGTAATTTACTTGCTCTCATTCCCCACTTAATTCTTTAGAAGAGCAACTGCTCTGTGTTCATTTAAGAATGCATGAATTCAACTTGGAAGTAGTATTGGGCAAACAAAAGGCAGCAGAGTTACTGCTCCATTTTCCCCTTCACTGATCAAGAGTATTTAAAAAAAAAAGGAAAAAAGTAATTTGCAAAGAGTTTTGTTTAGTGCTGTTTAGTCAGAAAGGAGAAATAAAGTAAGCACTAGCCATTAAATATTCTTTTAATCATTAAAGGAAATGTGCTGGGGATCTGAAAGTAATCACCTGTGCTGTTTTGTACTGGTGGGTTTTTTTAACAAGCTGATGTACAATGAATTGAAATAAACTGGCATAATCAGAATTTTTAAAAGCCATCGTCTTTCAGGAACCACTTTTCTGTCACTAAAAGCTTTATGCTTTCCACTGGATCAAGCTTAATTAAGGTGATAATTGTTCCATTTCAGACTGGGAAGACCCCCAAGTGGATAGCTCTGTAATTTTCAGCAAGGCTTTCTTTGATCTCCATTTGTTTCTGTAAAGTCTTCATACTGGCCAGATTTACCCAGAGGAAGATTTCTACTGTTACAAATTGATGAATTAGAAATTGAAATTAGGCATTGCTTGATACCTGGGTGTATTTTGCTTATTTCAGAGCCTCAAAACTCTCGAGGACAAATTTAGCTCTCAGCTGTACTAATGGGATTGCACTGCTGTGTGTTGAGAGCAAAAGTTGCCCTGAATTCTTTGTTGATGTGCAATTTCCAACCAGGCACATCAGCAAAAACAAACCCGGCCAAGCTCTGAGCAGCCTGGCTTTGTGAGCTTTCATTGCAGTGATGCAGAGCTCACCAACTCCAGCTCACTGCTGCAGACTGCCTGCCAAGCCCCAGGTCTGTCAGGATGGGTCCATACAGGTCCAGGCTGTATCAAGATGCAGTCCAGCACAAGTCTTGCTCCCTGGGGTTGGTCCTGCTCATCTGAAGCTTGGTTACATTTCACTGTGGCATCAGCACTGTCTGACTTCAGAGCCCACACTCCTCTCATGCAAATAACCATCACCCTCATCCTTTTCAGCCTTGTTTGACATGGAAATGTCATGTGTGATCTCCAAACTGTAAGGGAAACATCATCTCTTGAGTATCTCTATTAGACCTCAGTGTCTTCTTCTACCATCTAACAGCTGCTCTTGCAAAGTTGCCAGTCTGTGCTTCACTTCACTGAAAGAGGACTAACCCACATTTCTGGAGACAGTCCTTCCAGTTTTCCACTGCTGCCTAACTCACACTCACTCCTTTAGTTTGCTTGGTTTTCCAGGAGCTGTTTAAGAGAGAAATGAGAGTTTTTTCACAGGCATTTTCTTCATTTTTTTCCCTTGTTCTGTCACTAACTTGTTTTTTCTATTCCGTCTTTAATCTGCTCTCTTTATGGACTCAGCTTCAGAAAAGGGAGCGCTCTTGCAGGGCCTATGTCCAGGTATTTCTTGTGTTTTTAGTACATGTGTCCAGTTGTTTGACTGAATGACTGTGAAGTGGGTCTTGTCTCTGTGAATAATCTGATTATTATCATCTGTGTGGCAGCAAGTTCTAAGGTTAAGGTTACAGGATAATAATGTCATTTTTTTACCTTGTCAACCTGCCCCATTTCTCTCAGACTTGACAAAAATTTGGGACAAAATCGCTGAGCCAGAAAGTGGAAAAAAATACAATAGAGATCTGACAAGATTCATCTGGCCATCTGAATGAGCAGGACAGTATGGAGATGTGCAAGTGAAGAATGCAAAGCTGCTACTCACAGAGCTGTCTCCAGACCAACTGGATTTTGCTTACAGCATGATACTCATGTTGCTGACACCTGCATATCCTTAGTTTTCCTTCTTCCCCTTTTACACTTTTAAATTTAGAAGCAATTCAAAATGGTAACACTCTACATGAGGGAGAAGGTAGGATTGTAATGAAATGCAGAGTGTCTCACAGAGAGATCTTGAAAGGAGGAGAGTGCTGCAAACAATGCATGAACATAACATCCCATGAAGCTCACCCAGGTCTGGCCTGACTTTCATAGGTTTTCATTGTGTTTGATGTGAACAAAGTCAAGCCCCAGCATTCTGGAAAGATCTGGAAAAGCTTTTCAAGAGTGGGACCTCAGGTTATTTTATTAATCCTGTCACCTTGCCTTATAGCATTTGCTCCAGTGTATTTTTATATAAACCTGTTTGTATACTGTAGGTGAGTTAATGCTGCTTCAAGAAATGTGAATGTTTTACCTTCTAATCTCTGTCTTGTGCTTGTGAATGTTGATACTGTTTTTATGGGTGGTTGATCATTATTTATATGTATATGTGTAACACACATAAATGAACTCTATGTTTCTGGAGAAATTTCCTGCAAAATTCCACTTGCTACAGTTGGTACTGACTTTATTTTGTGAGCACATATTTCATTTAGCAAATGGGATGGTCTGGTTTTCTAGAGCATTAGAAATAAAGCAGTACCCCTCTGTGCTGATAGGCTCTGTTCCCTTTGGAAAATGTCACAAGAGAAAGTCACCTTTTCCCTTCCAAGTACATTAATGGATAAAGACGAGTTATGGAGTTACCCATCCCTTGTCTGGGATCCTGGAGAAAGCAACTAGCAGGCATTTGAAGGAATTAAGGAAAGTTTGCAGCATGGGGATCACTCTCAAACTAGCTACCTTGTTTACTGCTACCACTGGAAATGTGGTGAAACTGCTTTGACTCTGGGGTGCACAGTCCTGTTGGGGACATGGGGTGCTACCTGATCCATGGCTGTCCTTTCCACTGGCTGCACAGGCATTCTCCACAGAGCTCTTGCTCTTCTGTCTTTTTTCAAACAGTAGTGATTGGTGAGTTTAATGCACCCTACAGAAAGCTTGGCCTTGGTAGAATACAGCCTGAATACTCTGCAAAAACTTCAGCTTACCCTTAATTTCAAGGACTCCTTTCCTTTCACTTGGAAAGGTTGTTTGCGTGTTTAAAAGATTAGTCATGCACCTACTTCTTCAGTAGATGAAAACTCATGAGAGCTCATTGCTTGAGCTGTTAAGTATGGATATGGACAAATCTGGTACATATATTGAGGAGGACAGTCCTGTAAAAGAGGGCTTGAAGAATGAATTAGATGACCTAATTGAACCTTTCCAGCTCTGCTTTGTACTATATGGAGGTAAAGTAATGTATCTCGACATATTTTCATACAGTATGCTTCCATTTGGAAAATTGTGTGGCTAAAGTCATCAGAAAATCTAGTGAGGAAGAGGTGGTCTGTAATAGCAACTAGATGTGGCTGCAGATAGTCCTGTTACAGGCTGCTCATCCTTTACCAGGAAGTGAAATGTCTGGGCTGGCTGAGGGAATTTAGCACAGACTTTTCAACAAATCTTAAGTGGTGACACCCCGGGCTCCATAAAGTCAGTGGAACATGGGAAGTCACTGGGACACATGACATTGATGGCAGAGAAACAGTGTTCAGCTTTGCTGACATGATCTCCTCGTGCTGATCCCATTATTGTGAAGAGCATCCCTGGCTGAATTTGGCTCACAGGGCTGGAAGTGTACCTTCAATTCTGTGCTCCCTAGACAAAGGAAGGTGCAGTTTGAAGTTTGTGCGAGAGATGTCCAGGAATTGTGAATATCAAAAGTGCTATTGAGGAAAGGTGGTTTTTTGGAAAGAGGAGGGTGACCTGAGAAGATAATAATAGCTAAAATCAGTCTTACTGTTTTCTTTGGGCTAACCAATTTAAGTAGCCATGACAGAACTCCTTTAGCGATTGGATTGTATAAAGTCCTCTTAAGCCCAAAATAAATTACTGTAAATAAATATACAAAGTGGAGGTAGAAATTTTGCAAATTATTCAAACATAAAACTGAGAATGCATTATCAGATTATCATCTCATCTCTTTGGGTACCTTTAAAACAAACATGGATTTAATTTGTTCATTTTCACAGTATTTGTTGAGTTAAAAGCTCAGGGATTTTATTTACTCGAGACAGAGGTTACAAATGCTGCTTCTTTTGTTTCAAATGTGGTAAATTATCTTTTTTTTTTGTCTCAAAAATCCAGCAAGAACCAACCTGGCAGGTGACACTATGAACGCATATTAATGTAATGACTGGGCAGTTGCTGGAAGATTTTTCAGTGATGGTGATAATTAAGAAACTGCTAAGTGGGTTTTAATTTGTGATACTAATTAATAGTCAGCTGAGACTGAGCTGACCAAGGTGTATATAAAGGTGGCAGAGTGGCCTCAGCAAGGTGCCCTATTGGCAAAGAGGGGTGGCCCTCTGGAGAGCAGAGATCTACATGTCCTGTGCCCACCTTTCTGAAGCTCTTGCACTCTGTTTTGGGAAAGGGATGGAAAAGTCATCATGTGGGAGAATGAGTCACAATGGGTGATGTATTTGATTAGCATAGCTTGGTTTGGTGGCTGGTCTGTGATGTAAGCTGGTATGAATTTTATTTAATTTTTTCAGAATTTATGTTTGTTCTATTTCCAAAAGTTGTTGTCCTCAAACTGAAGCACTAGAATTGTAGAAAAACAAATCACTTGCCTTTTGGGAATTGTGAAACTGGTTTGGTGTCACAGATGTCTTCCATGTCCCTTAGCAAGTGTCATGCGCTCGATATTTCTCAGCTCCCCTACTTAAAACGCCATGGATACAATTCCCCTATCCTCTAGGAACAGAGGTGGGGTAGTAAAGGAAAAAAAAAGGCTAAGTGCTCGCATAATGTAGTAAGTGAGGCTGTATTAAAACAGAAAACTTAAACATGAGGAAAAAAATAGAGAATTTTGCTGATTTAGTAGCTGGAAACACAGGTTTTATTAAAGGTTCATACCACACCCATGCTTGCAGTCTTTTTATCATGCACATGCACCTGATTGCAAAGTCTGAGCTCACCTGCTTGCTTCACTTGGATTTGTGGGCTGCAGCTCTGGGGCATCAGGAGGCCAATGAATTTCCCCGAAGTGCCAAACCAGAGGCCTCTTCCCACGTGGAATTGCATGATGCATTGGGATGAGGATCTTGGAAGACAGAAATTTCACAGGGTTGCCATTCTTTTAGTTTATTTTATAAAGTCAGTATGAGTGGTTTTGAAGCCGGAGGCTGGTGAATACAACAGATTGACAGCAAACAAATGGCAGCTTTGGGGAAAGGGTGGAAGGAGGCAGCAGAGAGCTGCCTTTGCAGCATCTTCCTCATCTAATGGAGTTTGCTGCTCTTGGCTCTTGGTTCCTGCATTGTCTGAGCTGCCCTGTAAATCAGATTGCCCTGTTTTGTAATTCTGCACTGGTCTGGATAGCAAATGGCAAAGATTATGGAGGTGCCACCTGCTCCTTGGTAATTACAAGACCTTCTGGGTACAGGTGTCATCAGAGCCATGCATGAAGCCAGTGCTGAAATGATGGCAGGCTCGTGGTAGGAGACAGTGGCAAGTGGTTGCAGAGTTGTCCTTCTGATTCTCCTGGAAATTTTCTAAACTCTTGTTGGAAACGTGGGCTGTTTGAATTGCTGCACTAAGCAAAAAATGAAAGGCTTTCCTCAGAGGATTCAAGGCATTAAGTTTAGACCTGAGCAGAATTTTTTTTTTCCCTTTGCTAACCTAGTAATTCTCATCAGATAAAAGGTGCATCTGGGACTTAGCCAGTACTATTTAAAGTGGATTAATTCTCTTTGTCCTACTTCTCTCTTGCTTGCATGATTGGTCCCAACTTCCATGAAGACTAAACGAAAGAAACTTGCAGCTCTGAGAGGGAGCACAAATTGAATTATGCCGTGTTTGCTTGTGTTCTTGTTGCCCCTGTGACAAGAAAGATTCTAACCTCCATTTATACAAAAAAGAGGCAAATTAATGAAGGTTTTCAAGTTCCTTGTTTGGTGACTTAATTGGCTGTATGACAAAGAGCTCTGCAATGTGTGTCAAACAACTCTGAGAGTTCTCTGATTATTTGTGCATTGCTTGACTCCTGATGCTATTCTGCACAGCCTGTCAGGCGAGGTATCGTTGTTAAAGTGGCTGGAATAAATTGGCTAGCAGTGAGCATACAATGTTGTATATTAACTATAGCTACAGGGAGTACTTTTAGCTGCTTTTTCAAGAGATCGAGATGTTTGCCCATCAGCATCAAAGTGCCTAAAACTTTCATTTAATATAATTAAAAGGACATCTGAAAGAAGTGTGACTTGCAGTGAGCTTCTGTGGTTTGCTAGCCCTTTGTTAAAACTCTGTGAACTTAATATACTTCACAGCTTGAGAAACCTGCACTTGATTTGTGTCAGCAAGAGTGAAACTAGAAATCCTCACCCTGCATGTTTCTGCTGTGGTGAGCCCGTTGTTAGGGGAGAGGAGGATCAAAGGCAGCAGCCTTGGGTTTGTGACCAGACTCCAAAATTCATTGCATAAATGTTAAAAAGGAGGGTGACCCCATGTTCATCCACCTACAACTCAGCTACACCTATGGTTAGGTTCTTACATGGCAAAGCTGAGAAAAAAAAGTCTAGTAGTTTCTGTGTTGCTCTGTGCTTACTCTCTGCTTGAGTCTGAGTCACTCCTGGTATCTGGTGTCACTGGTAAAAAGTCTGGATATAAATTGCCATGGGGGCAGCGGGAGATGTCCCTTTGATTTCAACTGCTGGAGTAAAGGATGAGTCTCACAGACTCCCCAGGAGTTTCCTTGAAGGCTGTGGATATTCTGTCAAAGAGGCATTTCTGATATGTGGCCCATTTTCCTTTCTTGCTACAGCCTTGCTCACTTCCCCAGTGTAATTACTGTAGCAGTTGCTTGTATGGTTCCAAATCCCAAACAGTAGGGCAGCAAATACAGATGATTCATAAATGCAGCTCTCAGCTTATTCTGCGGGGAAGATCTCATTAGATGAAATAGATCGTATGTTATTTCCTTCTTCCCAATCAATTCCTTTTATTTCAGTCCTACGGATGCCTTCTGACCTTAAAATATTCTTCCTCGTATAGTAAGTAAAGCAAAACCACAACCTGTAATTTGTAACCTTGTTCTGTTTCTCATATCGCCTATTATTTTTTGCATGCTCCCATTAGGAGATTATTGGTAGTTCAAGGCCAAGATTGCAAACCTTGCATACCTAGTAAAAGACCATTAATTCCATAGTTAAGCATTTTGTAGATGGCCTAATTTTAATAAAGGTCAGTGCCTTTCTTCTCACTACAGTGAGTTCTCAGCACTGCTGGAATTCAGGCCGTTTCTGAGTCAGTGCAGTCCTGTAGCCACAGCATAAACATTTGCTGTATGGTTGAAGAGAAAGGGTTGCATGCTCTCTTGGGAGCCTTTGTTCTCCATCTGTGGAGCAATTTTAGAAATTCCTGTGCATGGTCATGGGAAGTTCTCTTCTTGCTTTTGCCATGAGTATTAGGCTTTGTCTCAGTTCACCAAAACTGATACCATCTGTTGCCAATCACCATTCTGGTACCAGATGTAGGCTAGTGCTTCTGGTTTACTATTCAAGGCAGAAGCAAAGATTAGCAGTACGTATTCAAATTACTTACTTATTTTGAAGCACTCGCTGTGGCTGAGCTCCTTTCAGTCTGAATGTGTTTGTCCATTCCATTGAATACTACAACAGTTTTGTGATGACCGTGTTGCTTTTCAAAAAACATTAGACAGTGTCTGGGCTTCCCTGTAAAAAATTGTGTCCTTTGTGCTTACTGATGCTTCGACCAGAGATGAATTTTGATTTTGAATTAAAAGAATAAATGGCAAGGAAAAAAAAAAATCATCCAAGAGTGAAGTGCCTTGTCAGACAGATTTGAAGGCACTTTTCAGCTAAGAAGTAGGATTTAATGCCATCATGTAGCCAAATGACATTTTCCTTGTTTAGGAAGCTGAAGAAATGACATGTGCATCTCTTTTTGTCCTGAAGTCCCACACAGCAGATGACTGTAATCATTTGATTGATGACCCCTGTGTGGTGGGATTGAGGTGCTGTTCATTTGCCACTCTAAAAAGACATGTAATTACCTGAGCTGGTCTCTTTCAATGCAATAACCTTTCCAGAAGTATTTGTGTTCCCGCATCCATACTTTCATAGTGGTCCTCCCTTCCTACTGTACCAGGTACATGCAGAGTTAATGGGAGTTTCTCTCATACTGGTGGTTTTTCTGGCCAGAGGCAAGAATCAAACAACTTCCAGCAGAACTTGTCGTCAATGGCATTGATTGTGCCTTTAACTCAATTAGTTTGGAGGCTTGCAAATATTGATAGCTTGAGGAACGGGTTTGTTTTAGCAGTAGGTGTTTAATATGAATACAGAGCAAAACCAGCTATTCTTCAGCAAGGGGACAAGTAAGCTTTTTCCAAGTGCCATTGCTTTCCAGGCGGAGAAAGGGAAAAAAGAGCATAACATTGTGATCATTGTACTATATTAACATTTTAGTGCATCTGCTCTCTGATGGGTTTTTCATTTGCACTGTGAAGTGAACCCCTTCTGAAAGGGGTTTTGTACTTCTGTTCCTCTGCTGATTTGCCATAAAACCTCAAGCTGTTATAAAAAGTGGGCTAGTTAGGTGTTTTTGTTTTCAAATAAAGACAAGGCATTTGTTTGGGAGCAGTGTGGGGAGACCTGAGGCAGGAGCAGAAGCTCAGGCCATGAGCACGGGCTGGGGCTGTGCCTGTGTGATTGCACTCTGCAGGTTGAGCACTGCTGTTCTCAGGAAGGGTGAGCAGATCTCTATGGATGAGTCTGTGCTGGCAAACACCTTTGGCACAGGGATACCAAAGCACTGCTTTCTTCATGCACCAGCCATGATTTTAGCCTAGCTATGCAAAGCCTCGTGGCTGTAGCTCCTTATATACTAATTTTTGAAAGTGCACTGCATGAGATATTCCTGTGAGATCAAGGAAGTGTTAACAGTATGAGACAAAGCTTTAGAAGTTACAAAATTCAGATGTTTTAATTAGAGATGCCATTGCAAAAGTGGTACTTCATTGGCCATGTCACTGTCCTCGTTCTCCCAAAAGTGCAATAGGAGGTAGGTTCTGGATAGAAGTTTCATGCTAAATAAAGTATACTCTGTGTTCAGTCTCTTCCTAAGAAGATCTTCTTCTGTAAGGAAGGACAAACTGCATATTTGAAAATTTCTCAACAGAAGGATTCAACCAGTATCCCCTGTAGGACCTGCTGGTATTCACCTGCCATAAAGCATTATTTTCTCCAGCTGTAGGTTTGCTGAGATTTTTGATCTTCCATCAGCTGCTCAGCAAGAGGCCAAAATGAACAATAAGGTTTTAAAGAGATCCCAAGTCTAGGAGAGCTGCTGGTTTTCTAAGGTTACGGTTGCTGTACTTAAGCACTGTAGCACATTGCAGTCTGGTGCCAAATTTGGCAATGAGCTGGGTACCTCTAACATCTCCTAGTGATTTTCAGTGTTGAGTCCCAGTCAAAGAGAGATTTTACATTGCAAAATCTGTTTTTATCAAAGAATGGTGTCTTGGATGCTGGTACAGTGAGAGAAGAATAAATAGATGTGGTATCACTGGATATATACAGAGTTCAAACCTAGGTTTAAACTGTGTGCCATATAGCCAGGTAGTCTCACCAAACGTTTCTAGAGGGAGAGAATGAACAAGCAAAATTCAGTTTAATGAAATGTAGCAGCTGTCACAAAGGAAATCAATGGGATATGTACAACTGGCCTTTTAGTAATGCATAATTACTGTAAGGCTTCTAATTAGTTTCCTTTTTACAATGCATCTTTTAATACCAATTTGTAAATGTCTAAGAAGGAAGATTTACATTTTGTTTCTTTTTTGTAACCTCAGGATAGAACCAAGAAATCATGAGCACATGCCCTTATTTGGGAAAAGCCTCCCTCTGCAATTTATTAACATTTATTTGCATTGAACATACAGTCTGTGGTTCTATATAACCACATAATGAAAGGTATCACCGTCATGGGATTTGTCTTCTGTGCTCAGCAGGGTCTTGCTCTTCTCTCAATGTCCAATTGTAGTCACTGCTGGGGACATGAAAAGTCCACTGTGTCTAATATTCTGTGACCCAGGATGGTTGCTCTTTACAGGCTGGTAATTAGAGGGTTTGGCTTTGCATGTATAGATACTCTGACATCACAGAGAGCATGAAGCTGTGCATCTCAGCACAGAAAGTCTGCCTTCTGGGCTTCCTTCTGCCATGCCCTTCCTCCCTCATTTGATCTTAGCCTACAAATAAGAGAGCTGTGCTTTATGAAAGCTTTCTCTTGGTCCAATTTGAGTTACTTTTGTCCTTCTGGTGCATCTGTGTGCTTGTGCTCTCTAGTCATTCAGTCTAAGCGACCACAGCATTGGTCTGGTGCCATGCTATGCATGGTGTTGAGATATGTTTGGGCTTCAAGCCCCACATTTTTATTTTGTAAGCTCAGCTGAGCTGCTTTTGGAAGAAGGATCAAGCAGAGGAAGAAAATAAAACCATAGGAGAGGTAGTTCTTTAGCTTTGGAAGCAAGGGCAGGTCTTCAAGTGAGGTCATGCAGCATTCTTTCATAGATGCTTGGTTCTTTATGAATAGGTATAATCTCATGTGATTTTGGGCAAAATGGGAATAATCCTTGGGGTAGTTTCTCCTACTTTCAGTGGGAAGAGAAACTAGAGAGTATCTGGGCTCCATACTTGGCTGCATGTTAAATGCTAGAAGTGGGGTGGGATGAAACTATGTCAGAACTTTCCTATCTCCAAGTCCCCACCTTTATCAGGATCCCCAGGGATCTCAGGTAAAACCTATCAAGCCATCAGCTCCCAAGCACACCTATCCCATGCCTTCTTCATTTTGAAAGTTCTCTCTCAGGGCTAACCCACCTCCAGCTGGTCACTGAGAGGCTTTCCTGGAGGTTTGGCACAGCTGTTTCTTCTAAGCTGGAGCTTCATCAGACCACAGAGTCGTTGGACCAGGTGCCAAAGCCATGTAAATCACAAAGGCTCAGCTTAAATATAAAGACACAGGCCTACCCTTGTCACGTGTGCCTGCTTTCCCACAACTCCCCTGCCCAGCTTTTCCCAGTTGGCATCTCTGTCTCACTAGGCACTGTTGCTATAACAGCTGTTTTGTTTCATTTAAACACCTACCTCAGCTCCTGTCCAAAATGCAAACATTTCATTAGCACCTCATCTCCTTGGCTTCAGCCCACAGCACTCGGCCATAATGAAGTGCTGCACTCAGAAATATAATGTGGGGAACACTTGATTAATGCACTGAGACAGGTGAGGGGAATGACCCTCTGGGAAAAGCTGGGGACTAAATTAATCTCGGATGCAATGCCAACAAAGACAGTCTACCAGCTTTGTTCAGATACATGATAAGGATGTGACCCAAAGTCCTTGGAAATCTTCCTGGAGCTTTTGTGTTTGACCCCAGACCCAAAGTGTTGTGAAGTGGCTGGTTTCAGGTTAGTCACTTCAAGAGGATGATACTCAGCTTCGGGTGGGGAGTGCACGTGGTGCAGGAAGCAGTACATTAGGCTTAACTGGTGTTCTCTCTCAAACTTGCTTGCACACATATGTGCACATTTAAAACAAAAGAATGAATGCATTAGAAAAATATTTTTTCTGGGGGAAAGTCTTTGCAGCAGATGTTTCAGTGTAACACAAATATTTCAGCATCTGTTTCATGTTCTGATGAATAGACATTACCTTTCTGTCCAGAGCCAGGAGCTGGATCTGCTGCAAAGACATTTTCCACCATTCCGATATTGATAAAAGTATGCAGGACGTTGTTTTAGCAGAGAATTTAAGGCACCAGTAGGAGCTGAGCTAAAATGAGGTAAGGCAAATTTTGTGGTAACATTGAAAGGGGAGAAAAACCCTCATTTTCTGTTCTCCAGGCGTAAAAGGTCTTTACAGGAAAACACCGTGTTGTGTAGCAGCTGCACCACAAAATAATCAAGCTTGTTGGTCACTGGAAAAGAGTACCACCTATTTTTTTGCCTGTGAAGAGATAAGCTACCAAATGATACTACAAATTCTAAAACACAGAAAAAGTATCAGATTTAAATGCGATGGATTTTTCCATCTCTTTTTGACTACTAATTTCAACCAGTTTGTTGTATGTACTTCGTAAATGTATTAAGATAATTTTTAGACTATTCAGGAAAATCAGTTTAAGAATCAGTTTAAAAAAATTCCTTTATTGTTATCAAGTTCCACTTAAAACCAAATGAGTGAGGCATTCAGCTTATGGGATAGGAGAGGTTTGGCATAAGAACAAATGAGTTAATTGACCATGAATAAATGTAACTGTGAAAGTAGGAGCTTTGTGCTGTCAGAGCAGCCCAATTATGGTGCAGTCTCCCAACAGGAAACCTGATGGTGAGAGAAACCTTCCAAACTCAAAGAAGATGTCTTTGCTGGGACTAGCAGTGCCAGTTCTAGCTGTCTTTGATTCCCCTCAAACCTTGCTGTCATTGAAATGTTTGTTAAGGTCACATGGATATAGCAATAAATTCTACTTCGATGTGGTTGAATCTCTCATTGCTCATTTGCACCTGAGCGTGACTGGTGAGTGAGTCAGGATTCTCTGTGCCACACATTGCCATTGGAACACTCCTCCTGGGGAGTGGCTATGCCACAGCTTCTTTCCACCCAGGGCTTTAGCAACAGTTTCAGGAGTAAATACTGAAGTATTCCCGTGACAGTGAGCCCATGGGGCACACTTTAGGCTTGGAAAATGTTGAAGTCCCATGGGATTGTCATCAGCTTGCAGAGCAGAGGTGTGGGTTTGATGCCTATGTGCTCAGCATACAGAAAATTATTATGAACAGCAATTTCATCTTGAAGAGGAGGTTGGTTTCTGCAGTCAGCATATAGCTGGCAGTGGAGGTGTTTCTCTGTGGGGTAGGTCTGCCTGGTGACTAGACTCTAACCAGCTGAAGAAAGCATGATCATAAGTAGCTTATTTTTTATCCTTTTCCTTAGCACAGTCAGTTCTATCAACTGGTACAGCTGGTCTCATTAAAAACTGTTAGCTGAAAAGTGGTTGAGTCAGCTCTGGTTAGTAATGAAGCGGAGGGTTTAGGATAGGAAAAGCCTTCAGTTTGGGTAAATTCTACTGCAATAATTTTGCAGTACATGAGACCAGTACAGTTTCGTGTGATCCTGTGTGTGCATCCAGATTAACCTGTGTAAAGTTATCCACGGGAGAGCTCTTAGTGTGTGTCAGTGCAGTGCAGAAGGTGCACTGTAGGAGGGACTGAAGCAGTTTCTGCAGGGCTGACTCCTTCCTGAATGCAGAAATTTGAAATGTAGTGTCTTATCTAAATCTCTACGGGCACCTGCTGCTGCTCTGGATGAAGGGGTGTAACTCAGCTATCTCTGTGTCTTCATGGCTGCCTGATAGAGGTTATGTGGTGGGAAATGTTTTAGGGAGCATAACCTTTGCAGATATTAAATACTTTCCTTGAGTGTCCCAGCCCTTCTCTTTAGTTCTGGTGCTGCAAATAAGTTTTTCCTGCCTGTTTCCTTAACCGTCATCTTCCTCCTACCCCTCCTTCCCCACCTGCCCTAGTTCCTTCTTTTTCCAAGCCCAGAGCTGATGATTATGGAAGCAGAAAAGCACCATTCCCAGGCTGCCTTTGTAATAAAATCAGTATCTCCTCCCTGTCCCATCTGATGGTATGAAAGTTGTCCTGCTCCACTGCAGGCTGCCCTAATGGGTGGGGGAAGGAGATGCTGCCGTCCCCCTGTAAACAGATGTGTGTGGAGGATAGGAGTAAGCATATGTCAGAGGTCTCTGGTGCTTTAGGTGTGCTGGATCCTCACTGCATCCCTCTGCCTTGCAGGCCATGGTGGAGACGGTGAACAACCTGCTGCAGCCTCAGGCTCTGAACGCGTGGAGGGACCTGAACGCGAGCGAGCAGCAGCGTGCGGCCACCAAGCTGCTGGACACGGTGGAGGACAGCGCCTTCGTGCTGGCTGACAACCTGCTGAAGACAGACATCGTCCGCGAGAACACGGACAACATCCGTAAGGGACACATCCCGTCGGTACCCAGAGCAGCCGGTGGAGGAGTGGAGGATGCGAAGCCCGGCTTTGCTCACGTTCTCCCTAGATTAATTGGAGAGTGATTTGTTAGATATGTCTTGGGCCTTTGTCTGAAGGACTTCAAAGTCTTTCCAAAAGAGCCTAAAGGAATAAGGCAGCTCTCTTCCCTTGAAATCCCATGGAAAATGAGCACCCGACCAGCCTGTATTACTCCCGGCTTTGAGGGTATAATCTGGGCTAGAGCAATGAGAGCGCTGCTTCACTGGGGGATTGCTCATCGTAAGGCAGTTGTGTTTCATTTCATACAAATTTGTGTCTTTATTCAGCTGATTGTTGATTTTAATTAAAAAACAAGCATGATGGAAAGCACCAGCACTCCCACTGTGCATATGTAAAATGAGAACAACTCTTCTTTCTATTTCCATGAATACAGATCCTGAGCACTGATAACATTTACAGAAAGTACCAATCGCCAGTGGCAAAGAACTAGTATTCTCAGATTTTCATTTTAACTGTTGTCCTTAATATCCTGAGGTTCTTGTTTACAAGAACTGGTTGTCTTTTGTCTTCCACAGAGAGTAGAATTTATTTGCACTTTTTTAAAAATTAAATTTAAAACTTCTTCAGGGCAAAGATTTAAAAAGAAATAGGAACCCAAACACATTCTAGCATCCAGCATTGTAAGTTGATTCCCCTCCTCTCAGCTGGTCTGGAACACCATTTTGCAGCTTGGAAATACTGTGTTGAAGATTATTTCAGCAGATTTTTTTCTTAGTGTCTGTCTCTCTTGCACACAGAGCTGGAAGTTGCGAGACTAAGCACAGATGGGAATCTGGAAGATCTGAAGTTTCCTCAGAACATGGGCCATGGGAGTGCCATTCAGCTGTCAGCAAACACCTTGAAGCAAAATGGTCGAAATGGTAGGTCTGGCACCTCAGGTCATGCCAGCCTCATTGAGGCAGTCATGCCTGAGGCATTGTTTTGTGTTTAACCATTGTAAGTAAAGTATTAATTGCTGTGTCAACATTTAAATTAATGGGTAGTGTCATTTGCCCTTGACTGCAAACTACGTTGGCTGACTGGAAGTGTATTATATTGCTAGGTGATTCACAGCCTTCAAATGTATTTTATGATGGTAAAAATGCATCAGATCCTTAAATTATGGGGCTTCTGGGGCACAGTGCTGAATCCAGAGAAGTGCTTTTAGCTGCTGAGTTTTGCAGTAGGAGGCTTCAGATGGGATAAGAGGCTCATTTTAGTAAACTGCTTC
The DNA here is from genome assembly GCA_037013685.1 of Acridotheres tristis. Lineage (NCBI taxonomy): Eukaryota > Metazoa > Chordata > Aves > Passeriformes > Sturnidae > Acridotheres > Acridotheres tristis. The sequence continues at coordinate 16,751,936 of CM072888.1, forward strand.
ACAGCAGGGCACCATACAAATATCTGAAAAAGTAGGTGGAAGAAACAATGGTAGCAAATATTGCTAATGAGCCAACATGGCAGAAAAGGTTGATTAACTGTTATGAGTCTAAATCTTTAGTGCCTCTCTGTATCTTATGAACCTCCTGATACAGCATAAATTTTAGATTATGTTATATGTGAATGGTCTTCATCCTGCCAAGCCATTTATTTCCAGATCAGGAGTCTGAGCAGACAAATACGTTGATCTCCACAGCCTCACTGTAGACCAACTTTAAAGTCATAGGCTTCCACTGTTGAGCCCAACATGCTCCTGTTTCTGAGTTCCTTTAAAATTTAATCTGTGTGCAGGGGACAACACTTATATACAGGCTTTGGTCACTGCAGGCAAAACACGGAATCCTAGAATGGCTTGGCTTGGAAGAGACCTTTAAGATCATCTGGTTCTTTCTACTAGATGAATTTGCTCAAGCCCCATCCAGCCTGGGTGAACACTTGCAAAGATGGGGCATCCCCAGCTTCTCTGGGCAGTCCGTTGCAGTGCTTCACTCTCCTTTGTGTAAAGAATAAAGAACATGGAGTGATAGGGCAGCATTACAACCAGACCAGATGTGTTAAAATTTCCAAAAAATTTAGACAAAGTTTGGTCTGGTGGTTCAGAAAGAAAGTCTTGCTTTTGGCTTGGTTGCAGATAGGATTTTAGGAGAAGTATTTCTTTCAGAGACAGTTTAAAACTCAAGGTGTGTAGCAAAACTCTAGCAGGGCAGGACTTTTACTCTGCTATCTGTTGGCAGCAATGAAAGGGAAGTTTTGTATTGCTAAACACAGTATCACTGGAGTTCTGTTCGAAGCAGAACCTCATCAATTTGCACCCGCTTGACACATGCCCAGAGGTCATCCAAGAGCTACAAATAAAAGTATCATAAAAGGATTTAGGTTGGGAGGAACCTTTGGAGTCATCAGTGTCTCACCTTCCTCAGATGCTGTGGTGATTCATATAGAAACAAAAACATACCTCTCCACAACTAATACATATAAAGGCGAACTAATCACATTCCATAAGTATTTATAGGCTGTGAAATAATGTGCAAAACAGAAGGCAAGCTGGATGGTTTCAGTTAAAAACAGTTGCTGGTAGACTCGGTTTTCTGCAGGCTCTCTAATGGTATTTTTCTGATTATCTGATTGGCAAATGAAGAGAATAAATGCATTTTTAAATAAAATTTCTGAAATTTTGTTTTACCTGTCATGTGTGATTGGAGTTATGTTGAAAAGATTTTGGTTTCTTTTCCCATATTTGTCCCTTTACTTTTCTGAGGTAGTCTTAATTTATTACCAGGCTAAATTATAGTTTTATACTGCATCTGTGCAGCATGTCAGCTTGAAACATGTTTCCTGGGTATATCCAGGAGGATAAAGTGATGTCAGGTGGGAAATGGACCACCTGGCCGTTTTTTTTCTGTAGCCAGTTACACCTACTGATGCCAAAAGTAAGCCCACCTTCCCTGTCTGTGTTCTGCTATGTGTTTGCTTGTAAAAGTTCCTTTTGGAAGAGGCAGTTCTGCCCTTTTTATCCAAGAAATGCTTGTTGCACCTCTTGGTTCTCACTGGAATTGGCAAGAGGTAGGTTTTCATATGCCACATCCTGGTCTTTTCACATTTTCTCAGAGAAGTTTTGAAGTAAGAGAAGAGATTTGCAATCTATAAAAGAAAAAGCCACCCCAGTGATTCGACCTGGCTATCTAACCTCTTACCTCTCTTCTAGGTGAGATCAGGGTGGCTTTTGTGCTGTACAATAACCTGGGCACCTATCTCTCCACGGAGAATGCCAGCATGAAGTTGGGAACAGAAGCAATGTCAACCAATCACTCCGTCATTGTCAACTCCCCTGTCATCACGGCAGCAATAAATAAAGAGTTCAGCAATAAGGTTTACCTGGCTGATCCTGTGGTGTTTACTGTCAAGCACATCAAGGTGTGTGAGTTCAAAAAGCACTTCTCTTTTTTTTTGTCGGTTTCTGAAATGAAATTATGCAGAAGCTGGCTGCTGTGAGGCCCCCAGCAATCCTTGATTAGATTTTGAATTATACTTTTGTTCCTTTGTACTTTGTGTTATTTATGGAGAAGGTCTCTTTTACATTGCATTAATAAAAGTAAAGAAAGTGTCTCCTTTGAGCTGATGCCCATTGCTTGGTTGCTGACACGCATCATTCTGTAATTAAAAACTACCAATAAATTAGACTAGACCATAATATTATTTTATCATGGTGGCAGGGGATGTTAGAGGAAAGTGGAATTACAGTGAAAGAGGACAGCTAGTCCTCCTATTAGCCAAGCTCAGTCGTTGCAAAAGTTGATTGCTTAAAGCAATTAATTTCTCTGCTCTGCAATGCAAATGAAGCAGTCTGGTTTTGAAGAGCTGGATTTAGTCAATGTCTGAAATTAATCAAGAACAAAGAATTAAGTTTGCATTAGCAAAGAGTGCAGCAACAATCTAACTTTCTCTGTATTGACAAGTAATACTTGATGTATAAACCACTGCTGATTATTTATCTAAAATTAAAGGGTGAGAGTTACAAAGAGCCTCAATAGCATTTAGAAATCTCTGAGAGCCTATCATTGTTACTGCATTTACTAATTTCTTCCCTGCAGCAGTCAGAAGAAAATTTTAACCCAAACTGTTCATTCTGGAGCTACACGAAGCGTACAATGACAGGATACTGGTCCACCCAGGGCTGTCGCCTCCTGACAACTAACAAGACACACACCACGTGCTCCTGCAACCACCTCACCAACTTTGCAGTCCTGATGGCACACGTGGAAGTTAAGGTAGGCATTGCAGATTCCCAGGCTGCCGATGCACTGGGCAGGAAAAGTGGTCAGTGTGTGGCACCATTTTGTTACCACTAATGGAGCTGAGAAAGGAATTCGCTGTGTGACAGTATCCCTGAAAGAAGGAACCATCTGTGTTAGCCTTCCTTGTCCTCTGTGGTGAAACAGGAAATAGTCACACCAATTCAAAGCCTGTCTTGGGCTCTTAGCATGGGCAGTTCTGAGCTGGGGATGGCAAGTGAGCACGTTTAGCTGTTGCCATATCTTTTGCTAACTGGTGCAGAGCATCTCCTGGCTGGGTTCTTTCTCATTGGGTCCTCCCTGGGCCACCATGGGTTAGGGAGGTTGGGGGACAGAAGTGTGCAGTCTGCCTCGTGGGGCACAGGTTGGGAGCCCTGCAGGCAGCAGCTGCAGATGCACTGCCACATGCGTTGGTGTGAGGTGCATGTGTGGAGCCAACCGTGTTTTCCTTCTTCCAGCTAGGGGGAAAAATACATTGCCTGCATCTCACTGTGTGACAGAGAGATGCAGAGTGTGACACATGAGAGAGAATTCCATCCAGTACTGTCTTATGTAGACTGGCCAGTATATGACCAGCTGGTTCCCTTGCCTGCATTTATGTCCGTGGTGTAAATCTGGCTTTCCATATGACTAACCTCACTGGAGCTAAGGAAGTTAATACTGAAAGTAGATGTTCTTCATGGTAGCAGTGGTTTTGGGAGCAAAGCACTTTGGGATTTTACTCAAGAACAGGAGGATGGTTGAGATGGTGCTCCATTTCCTGAGCTGCCCTGGCTGTCTTTAGTTGAGAACGGTCTAAACTCCTGGAGAAAGAAGAGAAGGCCCTGATGCCCAAAAGATTTTGGCCTAGTCATTTTCTTCATTGTGGTGTCTCCATTTCATGTGCCTGGCACAGCAGCAAAATCCAGAGCTCTTAGCTAGATATGGAACTGGCATCTTCCATGCAGGCAGAACTTTTCAGAATAACTTCCATGATAAGCATAACCACAAAAGCTATTATGGTTTTAAAACTACTTCTTCTCAAGTAGTCTTCCAGTGTCACTGCTTTGTGTGTCTTTGTTCCACTTAATAACCTGAAGAGGAATGTGAAGAGCTACAATAAAATATATATTAAATAAGCATCATGCATGACAAAAGCTCTGCAAAAAAAAAGAAATGGGAGTCTAGGGGCACATTTCCCACAACAGCTGGGTCCAGCTGAGAGGGACAGGATATATCTGTTCCTCCTGCAAGTTGCAGTAAAAACTTTATTCTGCAGAAGTCAGTCCTAGTCCAGGAAACATGCCATTAAATGTTTGTGGCATTGTCCTGGGAGATGTCTGAAGAAAGGGCCTATTCAGAGAACATATTTACAGGTTAATGGCATTCTGCAGTCCAGGTCTGGTTTTGCTAGTTTCCTACAACTGCTTGAATTTTCATAAGAAATGTGTGTTTGGCTCATTATCACCCACCTGGAATTAACAGAAATGCCTGAGTCGCTGAAGTCAGAGGCTGCAGCTGGGAAATGCAGATAGTGATCCTCTCCACTGGTGTGAATGGGGGTGATCCCTCCTGAGTGGTGCAGACACAGCCTGGTGCTCAGCCAGCCTTTTCTCAAACTGCAAATAGGTCAGCCTTGTCTGCACTTTCCATCCAAACCTCGTGAGAGAAGTGGAGCTGCTGTTATCTTGCAGGAAAAGTATGTGAGACCCTTCCTCGCCCATGTTCATCCAGCAGGTTGGAAAGAGCTGCAGCTGGAAGCTTCCCGAGTACCAAGCCAGCGTGCTATTAGCCAGTGGCTGTTTCTGGGTGTTAACAAGCGCCCTCAAGACTTTCAGGTCATGTTTTATCATTTGGCTGCAGCCAAAGTACCATTGCTGTAAGAGCCAAATTGGCTCCACTTTGTTGACTGTGATACAACCAGACAGCTTCCTGGCATGTCCACTTCAGTGATCATCCTGGCCTGAGGGCAAAGGCAGGGCAGGGTTTTCTCCCACATAGCACAGACACATATTTCAGATATAAATATGCAAACTTTTGCAGCTTGTCCCGCCAGCTGCTTGTCACCTTGCTCTTCCTGGTGGCACTGTCTCGCTCCATGGTGGAGCTGACCATGTGGCTCTTGGCATAGAAGGTGGCTTGTTTGACATTCCTTATGCTGTTTTAATGAGTTGATTTTAAAGTCTTGGCAGCACAATACCTGCTGGTTTGGAGAAGTGGAGGTTTAACAACAAATAGGGGTTGTTGTCATTCATTGATTCATGCTCACTGCTGACAGATGTGCTTTTGAGCCATTTTTTTATCTCGTGGCTGGTTCAAAAAGGCATTCCTTGGTCATTCCAAGTTCTTGGAGGTGGAATGATCCTTGGGGAAATGATATTCTGTGCTTCTGCAAGACCTCTTACATCAGTGTTCTGGCAATGACCAGGATCTCTAAAAAAGACTGTTGTACACACAGCAATTAATAATATTCTGGGAGTTTTGCAACGGAAACTATTTTCTCCTGTGATTGAGATTTGTAGTTTCCTGACTTCAGTTGTTTGAATTTTTGGATCCATAGGGAACATCCTTTAGTGTAAGGAGTGCTGTGGAGCACCCTGCCTAATGAGACTGAGCACTGGGCATCATGGGGAGCAGATATCCTAGTCCTGCTCTTTAATCAAAAACCAGCACCAATTTGACAAGTGTCACATCTGCTGGTGAATGATCTTCCTGCCTGGTAGCATGGCACAAGGGCGTGTTCTCCAGAGGGGATCTCAGTGGCTGCTCTGTGAGTTCTGGGCTATGGTTTAATTATAAGCAGAGTGTGTGTGGCAAGGTGGAGCTGGAAGGTAGTGCTGCTGAGGAGAGGTGATTGATGGCCATCTGGCTCTCCAGCATGAAAAAGCAATATGTCTTTGTCCAAAGGGACAGAAAATGCCACCAGCTGACCATGGCAGCAGGGATTTATAGGTGTGCTTGAAGAATAGAAGTTGCTGGGATGAATTCTCATCTGACTAGGACAGTACCTGATTAAGAGGAGAATTAAATTTGAAGATGCTTTCTGCCTGTTAAAATAAGTCGGGCTCAGAGTTTCTTATTCACCCACTGGGGTAAAACAACAGTGTCCAAGACCAAGGGTTGGCCGTGCACACAAGCAGGATGCATAACTGCTGGGAAGAGCAGTGGACCCTCACCTGCAGGTCCCCCTCCAGCCACTGTCTATAAAAATGTGGTGATTTCCATGCAGTGGAACAAAGCCCATTGTTAAATAAGCCATCCTACCTATGTAATTGCTGTAGAATTATTCAAAATTTACAAGTTGTTTTTCATAAGCTTGTGCTTTGCATCATACTAATTATAGCAGATGCATCTTAAATGTATCATGGGAAAATTATACAGCCAGAAAACAAGTTCAGAGCTAGTGGGAAAATGCAATTAAAAAAAGCCACCCAAACCAGAATAAGCAAAGGTACCCCCCGGGTAGATAAATGTTGCTTATCAGTATGTAATGAGTGCCAGATCTTACTCTTCTTTTTTAAATACAGATAGAAAGGAGGAAAAAAAAGAAAGGTGTTTTGACTGTTGCAATTCATAGGACAGTTTCAGGTGTTTTTCTTTACCACAAACATGTTCCACTGTGCTAATTATTTGAGGAGTGGAAGCATAAGGCAAGCTAAGGAGAGAAAGGAATAAAAATATGTGAAGTCTAAGTGGAATGTAGCGGTCCATTGCCTAAAGCAGTACTGGAGCAAGCTGGGGTTATTGCAGGCTGATCCTGTGTTCTAAACTTCATGTGCAAGCCACGTAGCTCACACTGGCAAGAAAGTTTTCCCAGAAACTCACATTTCTGGCTGGGTGGATGGCTACACTGAGTTTGGCACAACTGCTGTTGCTCTTTTCTTGGGTTGGAGATGCCATGTGAGTAATCAGAGCTGCCTAAATCCACCCATCATGGGACAGCAGGATGATGGATGCAATTATTATTCCTAATTATTATTCCTCACCTCCTCTCCACGACCAAATCTCACCTCAGCTGCCTCTCAGACTTAAAATGGCTGCTGCTTCTGGCAGTTGCTGGAAAGCCATAGCATTATTGGGGTGAAGTTTGTGGGAGAGAGTTCTGCTGGAAGGCCTTTATCTGGCTGAGAAAGGCAGAAGAGGAGGAAGCTTGTCTGTGTTGCCCATGCAGAATATGAAGGCAGCTTGGTGGACTGAGGCAAGGAGAGAAGAGGTGACAAAACCACCTTGTAGGAATGTTCAGCAATTTCAGTCTTATTGTGAATGGCCAAAGTCAGAAGACAGTAATGTTGCACGGGGCTTCAGGTGGGAATTTTGCTCTCTTTATTCCTGAGTTAGGACCTGATGGTGCCAATGATGGCATCACCTTTGCAGAGCCCAGAGGGGATGCGTACCAGGTCCATGGGTGCTGTATTCACTGTGGAGCACAGCTGCCTATCTCCCTTGGTGTGCATCCTTAGGGAAGATGGAGAGGATGGATGCTAAAGCAAAGGGATTCCCCAGCTTGTATTACTCTTGGCCACAGAAGGGGAAAAGCTCCCTTAAAACTTCTCATGCCTTCATAGCCACAGCAGGTGATGACTTTTGCCAGCTCGGATGCACTTCAGGAATCCTTGGGGTTTCCTCCCAGTCCATATACCCCAGCTGGTGCTTTTGATACATCTACAAAACCATCTGCCTCTTTAGTAGCCGTTTGCACATAGCCACAAAGCATTACAGCCAGGTCATAGCAGTAAATTCTCTCTCATCACCAGAGATGGGGGAAGAAGGGCAGAGAGACCCCACATGGCCTCAAAGAGCTACAAATCCAAGAAGCAGCATCAGCAATGCACAGAAGTTCAAACTTGTCCCACTTGGGTCTCTGCCCAGCCCAGCACTCTGCCAGCTCCTACCAGGCACCAAGTGGTCATATTTGAGCTAGTTGATGACATTCTGTTTTTATTTACTGCTTGCTTATTCTTCCACCCCCAAAGATATTACTTCTTCCATTCCTGGAGGGACAGATTAGGCAAAGGAATGTGTCCTTTGCTGCTGGCAGCTTGGTTTGGCTGCTGTTTTCTTCTACTGATGTTTTTAATAAGGGAGGAAATGGCTGTTCATCTCAGGGAGAGCCATTCTGTCATACACTGACATTCCCAGGGATTTGTTTTTATTAGCTCAGCCTGGTGTACAGGCACTGCCAGAGCTGCTCATTGATTTTCCCAGCCTGGATAATATCGGGGCTGCCTGCTCACCCTGCTGTGGTTGCTACCAGTGTTCCTGTAACTCCTCCTGCACAAATCCCCATCAGCACTCTCCTCTTACTGCTCTTGGCCCCAATGGAACAAAAACAGGTCTTTATTCCAAAGCAGAGACATCTCCTTTCGCTGGGCTTTAGGTTGAGTTCATACCTAAATCATAAATATAACACATACTTAGCATAGCAGAGAAACCCTGTCACTGAAGTGTGTTGTTTTATTTTTTTCAATTACTCAGTAAGTTGTTCCTGTGCTGGAAATGATCTGTGTCAGTTTATTCTGTGAAGCAAGTGCAGCTTAATGGTAACAAACCTCAGTGTCTTGCATGCTGTGCCGTGTAGCACCAGTCTGGAGAGCCATGGTGCATTGGGAAAGCAGTTTTTGGTTGATGCTGTCAGGAAATTGTTTCTTGGACTGATATCTGGTATTTCTCATGGGCTCTTCTGGTTGTCCAAGTATTTGGGAATATCACTGAGAAGCAGGAGGTGACTGTTGTTGATACACTGGTGGTCTCAGATGTATGCTGCATGCTTTAGAGACTCTAGGGCTTTCATTGTGCTGGAAAAATCTCTCTAGGGATCTTCTGGGAATGGCAGATCCCAGAGGGTCATGATCAGTGGCACAGAGTCCAGTTGGACCTGAGCAGGGAGGTCAGACCAGAGCTCCACTGGTGGTCCCTTCCAATCTTCACCATGCTGTGATTCAGTGGTTACCAGGCACATCAAAGCTGTTTTATCCTCAGTCAAGGAGTTTTGAACAGTGCTGGACAGGGTAAAGAGAAGATTTTCTCTCCTTGCAGTTTTCTGTGGTTAAAAGACCAGGCCTGAAGGCTGAGACCTACATACAAAATCCTGGTGTGCCCTGTATCGTATTTAACCCTTGAACTCCAGCTCTGTAAGCCGGGTTATGCTGCTCCTTGTTTGTCACACAGCAATCAGGTGATGGCAAGGAAAAGCTCATGGCATTGGGTGAGGTCACCACTATTGTTCCTTTCCACATATTATTCTGATTGCTGTAACAGTGCAGTAATTTACAAGTTTCAGTCTCCAGCAAAAGGCAACTTGCCTTTTGTTGTACTTGCTGTGTACAAGCTCTGGATGTGCCTGCCCTGAGGGAGCAGTTGGCACTGCCATGGGAAGGATGCCAGTGCTTATCAAGTCTTCCTTGATCCATTGGCTCTGCAGTTGCACCTGAAATTGGGCATCCCAGACAGGCTGGAATGTACCCAGCCTTTAAAATTCAGCTCACTTCTTCTCTTGGACTTTACTAGAAAAGCTACAAATTCATATTTTTTTTTTCCCCTGAGGTGTTCTAAAATTGCTCTTGTTCCCAGTTTATTGTTATTATTCCTTTCTGTTTGTTCTTCTGTGTGTTTGTAGAGTTTGGGGAGGGAGTTTGTAATTTTATGGAGAAGTTGTTTTTATGGTTGTTTCCCAGCACTCTAGGGATGAGTGTTATGTACATAAAATCAGTATTATCTTTACAATTAATATTAAAAAGAAAAGCAGTAAGATAATAATAATAATAGAATAATAATAATAATACAGTAATGAAGCATGTTTATTGCTAAGCGTGGTGAGCTTCTTGGGCAAGCAGCCCTTCCCTGAAGAAGACAAATAACCTAGATAGTAGGATCTCTCTCCAAGAGCAAAATCACCTGTAATTCCTGCATCACATCTTAAATTCAGCAGTTGCGGTATTGTGATGAGGTGCAGCAGCTGGGACCTGTGAGACTTAGCTAGTGGGAGAAACCCTTGGAGAATTTTCCCTGCACCATGCTAAATTTGTCTTCAGGTGAATGAATCTGGCCACATCTGGGTGGGGTGCATGCATCTGACCAAAGTCTGCCTGGTTTCTGTCTCCCTGCATCCACCTGCATTAGCTGCCTTGTCCTGTTGCCCAGCCCAAGAGCTCTTGGTCCATTCAGCCTGGCAGGCCAGTCTAATCAGATGAGGGCATGTTCAGGGAGATGTTCTCCTGCCATTCCCCTGCAGCCTCAGACAAAAGAAAGAATGATTTGCAAGGTGCAAGGTTTGCATTAACATTTTTCTGCAGAGTTAAGAGGGATGGATGAGCAGGAATGACACTGAGATAAAGCAATGTGCAGCTGCCAGGGAAATGATGTGCTTCATCTTGTCAGGTTTCTGGGTGCTGCTGGATGAGCTGGCTGGAATAGGCATTTCTGTCATGAGCCACAGAAAGCACACAATGATTTCTTGTCTCCCTGTTGGACCTCTAGTTCCTTAGGCATTGGAAATAGTGAGAAAGAGATGCAAGGGAGCTTGGGCAAAGGAGCCCTCCATCTCACCACCTCCAAGTCTTCCTTGCATGGAAGGGGTGGAGCAGAGAATCACTCCCCATCTTTCATTATCATTTGATGCCTATCACTCATGCTGGTAAAGCCAAAGAGCTGTAAAGTTTGAGATGTTTCTTGGGGTCGGGTGCCGACGTAGCAGAGCGTATATAGGGAAAGGCCTGATAATTGATGTGGCTTTATCATGGGCAAACAGGTAAAGAAAATGGATAAATTAGTCACTTTTTCCCTCCATCTGTCATAAGCTTTTACCTCATGGGGAGAAAAATGTTTCCACTTTGCCCTGGCTTTTTGAAGTGTGACACTATTGCATTTGCCAGCCTACATAATGCCCAAGTCATCGAAATGCCAGAAATGGTGGAGGATGTGATTATCATTTGTAACAACCTGGTGGACCACAGAAATGGGCTTTGAGCTGCTCTGGTCTTTGTGAAATGCCCCTAGAGATTTCCAGCCAGTCTTTTCCCCAGCTCATTGACTCTAACCACTTGCACCCAAGCAGTCATCTCGTGACTCACCCTGTATTTCTTGTGTTTTATTTACATTTTGCTAAGTAATGATACTTATAATTTCACCACATCTGGTGGAAGCTTAGGGGTTGCAGGCAACTTTTACAGCCTGAATAAGGAAGAAGGTGGTGGGGATACTCTGACCAGGAGGGTCTCTCACGTCCCTCCTCTTTTTGTGAGGGACATGCAGTGTAAGCTCAGGAGCAATGCAGCAGTGTTTTGTCAGCAGAGCCAAGGCTCACATATCAGGATATGTGCCTCTCACAAAACTTCGTTGCCTAGCTTTGCACTGGCTTTGTACATCCATGTTAAAAGTTCATCGCAGGGAATCAGTCACTTTCCAGACTGTCTTAAAATCACTGTTCTGTTATAGTTTAAAAGCAAATTCGTGTTAAAAAGGTTTCTTTCTTTTTTTTTCTGGGTAATGTTCTTGGGATCAATCTGACTTCCCAAGAGTTCTAAAATATAACTCCAGGGTTTGAAAAAGAAAAATCAAACTTCCTTTCTCCTTCCCTTGTGGAAAAAATAAATAAAATTAAGCAATCTCTTTCTTTCTAAAGCCTCCAAGTTCATACATCTCTGAACATTTAAGGAGAGTCTTTTTTCACTGTTGGCAAATGGTTGTAATAGACTTGCAGTTGTTGGACATGATGTTGTTAGCATGAAATGCTTTTTTACACTCGAATCACTCTGTTCAATGGTTCTTTATACTGTGTGTCCAGGCACTGCTTTGCCACGCTTGTGCAAGATTGAGCCGCATGCAAGACCAGCTCTGATACCTCAGTATTTTCATCAACAGCACTATGTTTATGCAAAGTTTTGGGGTCTGAGTCTGTTCAGGGCACCTGCAGCTTGCAGTACACTTTGGAGTCTGTGTTTCAGGTTACAGCTATCTCGCTGCAGGGTGCAAGTTTAGGTCCATTTAATGTTTTTGGTACTGGTGCCTTGTGGCACAGACAACCTTACTCTGTGGTCGGGATGCATTAGAAGTCATGCATCATGCAACTGATGAGATTTTTTTCGTTTTACCTTCAGCACAGTGATGCAGTCCACGACCTGCTCCTGGACTTCATCACGTGGGTTGGCATCCTGCTTTCGCTGGTCTGCCTCCTGATCTGCATCTTCACCTTCTGCTTCTTCCGTGGGCTGCAGAGCGACCGCAACACGATCCACAAGAACTTGTGCATCAGCCTCTTCGTGGCAGAGCTCCTCTTCCTCATCGGCATCAACCGGACTGACCAGCCGGTAAGAGGCAAAGCCCTTTCTGCTTCTGTCACAGGCTCTTGTCTCAGTGCATCTGCCCAGTGAGAAACATTCCAGCACTGTCTTCATTCCACGCACGAGTCCTCACGGGTCTGGGCCCCCAGCTGATAACTGGGACTCACATGCTGTGATTTCAGGGGCTGTATGTGTGTTGCTTGTCAATAATGTGTGTGTATGTTTAATAAGCAGGTTGTAAAACAGAGCTTATACCATGTACATCTTCATGTGTTTATTTGCCTGATTGTGTACGTGGCTACCTTTCTATCTTTTAATATAATTTATATATGCAAATATGTATCTGTTTTAAAACAATTCACACATGTCTTCCAAGTGAAAAGAAAGTTCTTCCTTTGGAGAGGGAAGAACACTCTCATTTTTATTAAGCCTCCAAGTAAGAGTACTCCTGACTGTTGTATTAATGAATCATGGTACAAACACCTTCCCTTGCTCTTTTCAATCCTCTCGCAGATTGCCTGTGCCGTCTTTGCTGCCCTCCTGCACTTCTTCTTCCTGGCAGCTTTCACCTGGATGTTCCTGGAGGGGGTGCAGCTCTACATCATGCTGGTGGAGGTTTTTGAGAGCGAGCACTCCCGGAGGAAGTATTTCTATTTGGTGGGGTACGGCATGCCTGCGCTGATCGTGGCCGTGTCGGCAGCGGTGGACTACCGGAGCTACGGCACGGACAAAGTGTGAGTGACCTTGGCATTGCTTGGACCTGCTCGGGAGAGATGGCAGTGGGGGCAACAAATGGATGTGGGGAGCCCAGAGGGTTGGTTCAGGCAGAGCTCAGCATGCCTTGCCTTATCTCTGTGTTTCTTGCAGGACAAATTCCCCACTATGAAATGATTTGCAAAGGTATTTTCTAGGGAAGTCAGTTGAGGAAAATTCTGTCACATCATTGCATAATATCAGCAGAGGTGACTGTCCCGAGTCTCAGCTTGGTACTATATCAGTAAGATCCTCCTTCTCTATCCAGAGAGTATTTCTTATTTGGATGAAGATACTTCTTTCTTCCTCTTTTTTTTTTTAACTGTTCTATCAAATCTACAGAGCCTGCAGGCAAAATAGGTGGTGACTGTGGAGTGCATTCGGCTCTTTGCAAATCAGAACAGCTATATCATTTATCATTATGAATATTCTTAAGTGTTTTCAACATTGCTGAAGCTGGTATGAAAGCACAAGTTAGATTATCATGCAACACTGTCTAATGGAAAACAAGGGGAAGATTGAGCCTTTGATTCTCTTTGCCATCTTTACTGCAATGGGATTAATAGTGTGTTTTTATTGACCTTTTTTTCTTCCCTTGTCAGTCTGCCTTTCCAGTCTCACTTTAAGTGAGTTAAGGGCTCAGTATGAAGGCGTATATAGCAATGAGCTAGTGGTGATTGTGAAGCTCTTTTTTAGCATAGATTGGGGCAGTCCATGGCAGCATTTGATCTTCTGTTAGGTTCAACTGCAGATTTTTTTGCCTGAAACCTTATTAGTATATATGAACCTTTATTACTTGAAAAAGCAGATCTGTAGAGCAGTGGAGCTGCTCATGATCCATTACCATGCCAGCAGGCAGGCTTGGATCCCAGATGGATATTTGTGTTGTGTTCCTCCCATGAGTAGGAGAGCAGCGACCTGAATTTATATAAATGTCACGCTTTGTGGAAAGGAAAGGAAATGGCCCACACAGATAAGGGTAGGAGGGTGTAAGTTTTTAAGGATCTCTGTGAATTTATCCAAAGTAGTTTGACTGATTTTTACAGGCCTAGAGGGCAAAGAATAAGTAACACAACAGCTGATTGCCATTTTTGAAGATTTTTCCATCAGTTGCCACCTGCTTTCTGCCCCAACAAGCTCTTCTATTCACTCCCCCTCTTGAGCATTATATAAGCAGCTATTGAATCAGGTATGGAAACAGTTTGCCTTGTCCTTTCAGACAAATTTATTCCTAACTATGGTGGTTCTGTGAAGGACATAGTTCCTCACCGTGGCCTACACTGGGCACTCAAACGTATTCCAGCTGTCTGGAAAGTCAGTTTCTGCATATCTGCCATTGCTGGAGCACTATCCTAACCCGTCCAGTTTGCAATGTTGTATTTTGTGGCTACTTTCCACAATGTTCACACTTTGGCTTTTGCAAATGGTTCTTGGGTGCCCAAATGTTTCCATGGCATGGAAGATACAGGCAGAAAGTTTGGCTGAAATTCACTGAAGGCGAACACTTTGCTATCTTGGCATTGAAGAGGCAGCAGTCCTGTGTGTGTGCCAATAAAATATGTCTCCCTCCCCACAGCACGAAGTGGTATTTTTAATGATTAAACATGTATATGTAATATTTTGCAAATAAATATTTACAGAGATTTGCAAATCTAAAATATTTATTTATAATTTTTAATTCCAGAATGCACGATTTTATCACGTTATCATAGAGGAAAATAAAAACCATACAATATGTTTTGTATAACTATCATGCTCCATCTGGTTGATGGATGATGATGTATTTTTCAGTATAATGTTATTAGAAGGGTAGAACTGATTAGAATTTGTAGTGAACTATATGCCAGGCATACATAATTTGATTGCAAGAAGTTACTTGGTTTTGCCAGGTTTTGTAAAACATCCTCTGGAATATATTACTTGCCTCCCTCCATTATTTACTGCATTTGTTTATGCAGGACTTATGGAGCTGTTAGTGTTATTTGTTTTTTGCCTGGCATTTGGTGCCACCATTCATACATCTCAGAATGATTTGCATAAACATGCTGTGTAGGGTTTTCTTGATTTCATTTTCCTTTCTAAATCCAACCCTCCTGTAGCACATGCCCAGATTTACATAGCCAGGAACAGGCAGTTGTTCCTCCCTCTGTTTCTTTACTCATCACTTGGTGCTTGTGATTTTCTGAAGTGTCCTGTGTCCTAGTATTCATATTGGCATTTTAAAGTAGCTGTTCCATAAAGATACTCTTAATACACTTAATTATTGCAAGGATAGGGATTGATCCTTTTCCTGCTTTTTTTTTTTTTTGTTTTAGAACAGTTCAAAACCCTTCTATTAGGAGATTAATTTGTTTTAATGATTAAGCAGCAGCATAATTATTCCCTTAAAAGATCAGCCCCTTCAGGCTAGCTCAACTGTGTTTGGTCCTTTCCCCCAGATAAATCAGAAATGTTGTGTCTCACCTTATTCTGATTGTAACCTCTAAAGTAAAGATGAAAAGCAGGAAGCCCCACTGCAGACAGTGTGGTTCCCCCACATTACCAAAAAGATTCTGGCAATCCTCTCATGAACTTTCAAGTGACCATTTCTTACAGGCCATATCTTCAGCTGCTGCATCTTAAATGGTCATAGCTCAAGTTTTGCTGCAAAAAAGAAGATACTGGGATTGTACTTAAAAAAAATTGAAAGATAAATCATTTACCTTATCTTGTGTGTTAACCTAATCCACCCATCTCCTCAATGGATAGGATGTCAAGGGTCATGATGGGCAATGCTGCAAAATGCAAAGAAAATAGTATAGAAAATTACATTTGCATTTGTAGTTAGAGTTTGAAAATAATTTGCATCTAAAATTCAGTAAAAGCTCAATTATGGCTTTAGCAGCCCTTGAGAGGACTCATGCTAGAAGCAGGCCATCCCAGATCAGGAGTAAGAAGCTATTCCATATTTCCATACTTTCCTGGGTTTCATATCGAAGCCTCTTACAAATTGCAGAGCAAAGCAGCTACGCTTTAAGTGGTTCAATATATTTTAGAAAACGCACTTGCAGGTATGTTCATCCACTGGTGATCAAATCCATCATGGCAGGGATCTCTCTTTTGTTTCTCCCCCCTTCTTCCCCCCTCTTGGAATGCTAGAAAGCAGGGTATACACGGTAAGCAATCCAGCTGTCAAGAAAGCAAAATGAAAGCCCTGTGTATGTACACAGCCTCCGAGTCCATCAGCCAGGCGCCGACATTTCATGCATGTAAATGCTGCTCAGAAAATAGCTTCTGACAATGTGGTCTGTCTTGGGTGGCTCCACTGAACTTGTTTTATTTGCAGTGCTGCTGCCAGTATTTGGAGGAGGAAGCGTGAGCTATGTGGATGCTGAACTCCATTAAGCAGAACCTATATTGCACCCTTGAAAGGCATGTCTGGTGCATACATAGCCCGTTACTGCACCCTGACAAGGAGGCTGTACAGCCACATGAAACAGACTGCTGAGCTCCCATGAACAACATGATATGTTTAGGGCTCTTCAAATTTTATGGTCCAATGGCAGCTAATGATTGTTTATTGGTTATATTTAATGCACACCAGGGATAGTTTAGTATTTGATTTCTCTTCATGCAGAAAATAGAGTAAACTCTTTGTAGTCTTTATTACTTGGGAAAAGCTTTAGGTGAATATTGCGAATTGCCACTGTGGAAAAGGAGGAAATTAAAAAGTAAAGGGAGAGCAGCGCCACCGAGTTTGTCGTGAGAACTGAATGCACTGGGGTGACTCCTAGAAGAAGCACTGGGGTTTTGAGCAGTATTCCCTGCATGCACACATTTCCTGATAATCCTTTGCCTCGCACTGAGCCCTGAAGGAGCTCGTTTGCTTAATGGCAGCGCAGCCTAAACTCGTAATGTGGCAAGCCCGTGCTCACAGCGCAGCTGCGCGTGGAGGGTCACAAGCAACTCGGCAGCCCAAGATTAGCAGCTCTGGGAAGTGAGTTGCCTGATTGCTTCCTTGTTTTGAGGAGCTCATTTATGCAGCTCATTGTGCGTGTGGGTTTTTGTCTTCTAAGGCAAGAAAAGCTCAGTGCGGTACTTGTCTGATTAGCAATTTACAGCTCCACAACGCAGTTGGTGGGATGCCTGTGTTTTGATGTTTTGGTCCTAATTTGCATTTTTAATGAGGTATGACTTAAACAGGTCCAAAGTTTCATCTCTTCCAGATAACCACCAAAAAGCCCAGGTTTTTTTTTAAGACCCCTAAGACTAAGTATCATACACAGTTTCATAGAAAGGCGAATTTTCTATTCAAACAAATAAAAAAAGACATTGCCTTCTTTGAAGTGTGCAGAGAGGCCTTAAAAAAAGCCTCCTTAGTTTTTCACAAGCTGTGCTCCCGCTTAGGTGAAACCATCTCAGGGCTCCTTTTGCTCCATGCCTAGCCCCCACTTATCCTGGTGGCAGGACCTGGCTCCTCTGCTGTTTCTCACACACAGCATCCATCTCTTGTCACTCAGTTGTTTTCCATAGCTGAAGAGACAGATATTTTAGGGGAGTGGAGTGGAAAATTTCATTCTTTTTGCTCTCTGGAAAAGGAACCAGTTGCTGAGCCTGGCACAGCTTTTTGCTCATTCTGTATTTCAGCTTTCCCTGGTTTTCCCCACGTCCCAATCTATACACATTCAAAACCAGCTGCACCAGATGTTACTGTAGGGTGGTCACCATGCTTCAAGAAGTACAGAGAGGGTTTATGTGTTTCCTCTTCCCCAGACTTTTCAAGAGTCAGGTCACTCTTTATGCTGAAGGAAAACCAGTTGATGGTGACTAAATACAAGGTTCCTAACTCTTGAGCAGCAGAGGCTGGGGGTTGTTTTGAATGTTAAACTGTAAAAAAAAAAAAAAGTTCAAAATATTTTCATTAAAAAAAAAATAAAACCCCCACAACCCTCTGAGTCCTCTCCCACACACCAGTGCTCATTATCAGTAGAAAAAAGTGATGGGGCTGCGTATTCTGTGATTTATATGCAGCAGCTGAGGCATAAACACTAGTTACTCATTTTTCCTGAGGGGGATGGGATAGGTATAAAGTCTGAAATGCCGTGTAAATATGTGAGCTGCTGCTATGCAGACATCCTAGTTTTGGAATGGGAGGGGCCACTTTTTACAGGGACTTCATTATCCTTGAAACCTCTCTTCCTTTGTCAAATCTAGTTGCAGTTGGGCGACATTTCAGATGTTATTATGGGTGATACACAGATGTCATGATCGCATAAACCTTTTCCTATAGGGAATCAGACTCAAGTAGTTTCGAGTCACTCGTGTTGTTCCATTACCAGCTGCATCTAAATCACCTTGAACTTCAGCAGTCACGGAGGAAACAAGATTTCCCAGCAATCGCTGTGGAAGCCTCTGTTTGCCTCTCACATTAAGATTTTGATGCTATCACATGAAGATTCTGGATGAGCAGCTGCAGAGGCAGTTCAGGAATGACAGTCACGGAAGCAACAGTATTTTAATTTGTGACAAATAGCGTTATGAGTGTGTGTATATATATCAATACATCTCCAACACTGATGAGACCTGAAATTTATATGGTCAGGGAGGGAAGTGAGAAGTTTTCTCTGCGAATTTGAATTTATTCATATCTTGGCTTCTCCCAGTCACAGAGGTACAGGGCATGTTTTATTCCCTTGTTAGGCATCTCCTGCTGATCATCTCCCATGGGGCTGCTGGCACGGACTTTTCTGCCTGTTGCAAAGTCCATTGGAAGGGAAAAAACATTAGGCACTTGCACTAGAGCTGTCATTTGTGAGAAGTGCTATCTCCACCACCATGATAAATTCATATATACAGTTCCTGTCACCTCCCTAATCATGAAATTCCATCGGATGTTTAGTGTAAGAGTGGTTTTATGCTTTCTCAGTCCTTTGTGTATAAGCGGAACTGTGATTTGCAGCATTGCAAAGATGTCAAGATATTATTATTTTAAACATCATGTGAAACTTTCTTGGAATTTACATTCGTCTGTCTTGTAACGAGTCACTTCCATTTTATCTTCCTGTCGCCTGGAATGAACTAGGAATGGAAATGTAATTTCCCAGGGGCCTTAAAAAATGTGGGGAGTATTAAATGCAGTTGAAATTAAGCGATTAATAATTTAGTTTTAGGCCATGAATCAACTTCTTGTGATAGCGCAGACCATATGCAACTCTGGAAACATTAGTGGAAACAAAACACTCAGGAGGTTCAGGGAAATAAAACACTTTAAAGGGGAGATTTCTGAATCTAATTAAACCCCAGCCTTCTGTTACCCAATTCATACTTCCTATTTGCACCAAAGTTTCTCTGATGTACTTGCTGGAGAAATGTCATCTCGCTTGACAGCTGACAGACAGCTTGCATTGCATCAGAGCAAAGAGGAGCACAAAGCAAAGGAGAAGCTCTGTGGATGTTCATCAGACCCCTTCCCTCAAAAAAACCCACGGTTTAAGGAGTTTTCCCGACAGATGCAGAAAGCCTTAGCAAATAGGCCTTGTGCCATTTTCTCCCTGCTTCCTCTAGAGGTAATTATCTTACTCCATCAATAGCGCTGTCAGAAATTGGGCACATAATTCAGCATTTAAATGAACAAGCAATGTAATATTTCCTGTCTCCCACCGGCGTGTTTTGCAGCTCACATTCTTCTCTGTCACTCGCTCACTCTTGATGTATGTCCTGGGTGCAGTCCTTGAATGCCTTCTTTCCCCTGTGTTTCATTACAGATGTTGGCTCCGACTTGACACCTACTTCATTTGGAGCTTTATAGGACCAGCGACCTTGATAATTATGGTAAGAACTCCTAATTAACTACTCCATCTCTCAGGTCAAGAAATAAAACTTTTGCTGTCCCTTTTCTCTTTATCTTTAATTTACACAGATTAATTTGAGGAAGGCATGTTCTTCTTTGACCCCACCTGGCATAGCAATTAGACCCTCATTATAAGAGGCTCTTGGCATTGCAAAATACTTGATCAAAATGGACCAGGAAACTTCAGAACGGGCACTTGCAGAGATTGGTTTCTACCACTGGACATTTAGAAGTGCCAAACTGTTTTACTGTTTTGATGCCACTCACTGCTCACACCCTTTTTGAATTCCAGAGTGAAGTTTTGCATTGATAATGCAAAAAAAAAAAAAAAAAAAGAGAAAAGGGAAATCTGGGAGGGGAGCAGGGAAGGAGGGGATGAAGAAAAGTCCAAACTGCAAAAGAAGTTTGAGGGTTTTTCCTAACCAGCAGAAGTTGAAACTTGTGTGACTTCATGTTCAGCACATTGCCAGTACATCAGCTAACACAGCAACAAGGTAGAGAACCCAACTTTAGAGACAGCTGGAGTTTTCTTATAGTTTAATCGTTACAATATGGCTTAAATAAACCATCCTTTGTTTTGACTAGACTTCAGTTTGGCTAGCACAGAAAACCAGGCGCTCTCACCTCAATGCAGACATTGTCTCTGCTTCTTCTGCTTCTCCTGCAACTTGGGAGCCATTTCAGCAGCCTTCCACATCAGGAAAGGGGCCATGCCACCAACTACAACTCTTGGGGTTTTTTTTCCCTTAAGCAATTCATTCATAAAAAGATATCTTCCCTTTTTGATTATGTCTCAAATCCTAGACTGGGATTTTGCAAAACTCCTTTCCAGGAACTGGGCGCCTTGTGAACACTAAGGCATGAAAACACCATGCCATCTTTTATAGAACAAATCAAACCCATTTTTCTTTTTTTTTTTTCAACTTTGCATTGTGCTAAACATCAGTTGTGATTTCCCTGCCCATCTGCCCCATTACAATGTGTTTAAAAGGAGTATGCACAGGAAAAGATGCTTTTATGCTTCATTACAATGTGGGTGGCTAAGTAAGCTGCTTGGAGTGACTTTTCATGACTGTACACCTCTCAGACACAGAAAAGCCCTTACAGCAAGTATTTTTAATTTTCCATAATGCTGTTTGAAGCACTACAGCTCAGGCTAAAACTAGCCTTGTATCAGCAGTACCACAGCTCTGGTAAGGCTGTGGCATCCCCGGTCCTGTAATCTACAGGCCAGATCACCTTACAAAATGCTTAGAAATTTTCTGTGATTCAGTCACTATTAAGCTGTACTGTGAGCTAATTTCTTACAGTAACCCATCTGTTACAGAGAAGGAGCTGACTTTTTCCCCATCATGTGCTGTGTCACATAATCCTTTTTTTTTTTCTTCCCCCTCCATTACAGCTTAATGTCATCTTCCTTGGGATTGCTCTCTATAAAATGTTTCATCATACTGCCATACTGAAACCTGAATCTGGATGTCTTGACAATATCAAGTAAGTGGTTTTTCCCTGCCTGTTTCTGTCTTTTGCTGTTTATTCCCTCATTCCTCTGAGGAGTGAAACGGGGGAACCAGCTCTACCAGCAGCAGTGCTAACCAGGGATAATACCTTGTGCTGTGGCACTGCAGAGTGGTTTCTAAAAGATTCCATGTGGCTGATGATAAAGCACTATACTGGAATTTGGCTGCCATTGTTAGAATTTTCCATTCAATTTTTGCAAAGCTACGTTTTCTGTCCTTGAAACAGGTAACCTTCTAGTCAATGTTAAGGAAATTGTGCCCAATAATTACCAGCTAATTATTGCAGTCTCTACAGGGAAGGTGTTGAAACTGTTGATTATTACTACTTCTGTGTGCTCTGAGGGCGGCTGCCTTACTTGTTTTCTGTTTGTTTTGGCCCCTGACAGATTCCATGACCCAAATTCTCCCCCAGAGTCTGATTGCTTTCAGCAAAGTTACTGAGAATTTGCCTGGAGGTGCCCACATCAGCGAGTGGATGTGCTTGCCAGCCAAAGCATGTTTTGTCCTTGTACTGGGTTAACATCTGAGCCTGGGCATCTTACTGTCTGGCAAGCTGCTTCATTATATTGATAGAGTATTAGTCTCTGTCAGTGCCTGTTTATTCAACTACCTCTGGCTTTAATTACTCTCTTCAAAAACACAAGCGAGATTTCAGGTGCTGTGCATTATAAGATTGGGAGCCTGCTAATTAATAAAACCATCTAATGAGCTTCAGGAGGAGGAAATTGTTGGGAGTCAGCGCTTTACTGCTCACCCAGGAAAGGAGAGCATGGTGAAACGTGGCTTGAAGTGTGTTCTGCTCTCTCTTTCGTGGTAGGAAAGGGAGAAGAGGCGTAAGGGGAGCTCGTTAGAGATGTCTGAATCGCACAGTTGCAAGGCAGCTCTCAGCAAGGCTGTTGTTCTTACTGCTGAGCCACTCTTGCAGATACAGCTTTCATTTAAACCAGGTCAGGGCCCCCCCGAAAACTTCCTCAGCAGGCAAGGCTTGCAGTGCCATTGGTGTGCCATGACCTGGCATGGGCCTTTGGGTGAAGTTTTAGTTTCTTAGGTGCAGCTTCTCCCTCGAGGGTTGGGAGGAAAGGGAACGGGAGTCTGCACCAACGCAGGAGACCCCAGTGAGCTCAGAAACCTTCCCTGGGTTGTGGGGAGTCTGCTCTGCAGGGAGCCTCAATTTTTCCTGCTATCACTCTGCTATAAAATGAAATTAGAGGAGCAGTCCCTCCTGGGTGTCCAGGATTGATCCCAAAAAGATATTCTATCACTTGGTCTTGAATGAGGCATTAAAGGCATGGTACATTTAATAACATTTATTAATATGGCTACTTGTCATGCATTAGTGCTAAGGCACTGCTCACTGAGAACAGTCTCTCTAAGGTTACCCACACAAAGTCATCTTACAGTCTGACATTTAAATTAAAAACTGGGAAGAAAAAAACAACAAAATCCTTATAATTAAAGCAGAAATAATAAATGCCTACTGAATAATCTTCTTGAGCTAATCTCTAGTATCTTTGTTTAAAATGCCAGGAATTTATCCAACCAGTTGCATCAATTATAATGTCATTGTAAAATATTTTATAGGTTCTTTGGCAAATGAGTGTTTATTCCTGATTTGACTTCATTAAAATGTTTTGGAAACACAGGCAATTAAAATACTTTTAAGTATGTTGCTGATACTCTTCCAAATGTGTTGCTTCATTACAAATTACTTTTTATGCTTGAGAAAATAAGAGCAACATAACATAAACTCAGGAAGAGACCCCAGGCTCACTCTAGGAAATTTATCAAACCAAGCATTTCAGAACAGACTTGATTGTAATTTCTGAATACCTAAGCAGGACATCATTAAGTCTAAATTCAAGACATGTGTTGTCTCAGTGTTGGATGTGCTTGAGTTAGGAGGAAGTGCAGATTTGTAACAGAGAGCAGAATTCACCTTGGAGAGAGGTTTCCTAGGGAAGCAAGGGGCTTGCAATCTCTAGAAAATTATTCATTAAGATCATAGTTGCCTTCTAGATACGATCATAGTCTTGTTGTAGGTAAGAGCATGGTCTTCCTGCACAGTCATTGGCTCTAAATCAGTTGCAAAATGTGGATGTGTTACAGCAGCTCTGGAATAAAAAGCAACAGAGCATGTTATTTGACAGGGGACCACAAAGATCCTTTCTGAGCTCCCCTCCGTGGATCTACAGGGTTAGTAAAAAGGCACCCAGGTCCCAGAGCCTTGTGTCTTGTTGTATCGGTTTATATTTAATGAAACAAACTGAACCAAGGGCCTGCATTGGAGGGCCCCTTGCTGCCATCTGCATGTGACAGCTTTACAGCACATGGAGAGCTGAATGAGAGTTTGTTCTCCCAGCTCATTTCCTAGCATTACTCTGTGTTAGGCTGTGCTGAAGCTCTCTCAACATAAATCCTGAGCCTGTTTAACAACAGCAAAATACTTGATTCCCTATGGCAACGTAAAAATAAAGGCCATAAAATATTTTAATAGGCTGTTAATAAGCGCCCCTGCAATCTGGTCCTTGCCTATGTCACTTTAAAGGTTAGAAATACATTATGAAGTATAGAAAATAGAGAGCCAAATAACTCCACTTAAATTAATGAACTTGATAAGGGATCAGGTGTCACCTGGGATACCTTTAATTACTGCACCAACAGAAAAGCCATTCAAAGGGCAGTGCCTGAACCAGATGTTGTGTGGCTGATAGATTTGTAGGCACTGTGCAAAGTTGTAAAAATAAACTTCCCTAACCTTCAGGAACAGTCCCTGGATTATTGTGCCAGCATGGGAGATTCTGACATTCCTGCGGTGGGGCACTGGTTACCCAGGGGTTGCCCAGCAAGAGATTTGATGAGTACAGAGCAGGTTTATTTTTGTCCTTGTTAACTTTTCTGGCTTAGCCCAGCACTTTCAAGAGGGAAGCAGGGTAACCATGTATGTGAGTCCTTCCCCCTGTGCCAGTGGCATCCTCCCCATGACAGGTTGGCACTGAGCCGATTCACTGGGTTGTGCCCACTGACACAGCAAGATTCGTGCTCTAGTCCTGCTTTTGAGGCATGTAGCCAGGAAAAGATGTGAATGTGTTTGTGGGATATGTGGCAGAGCTGCAAGAGTTTCTGTGCCTGCCACCGATGCCAAGAAGACATTGGCTTCCATTTCAAAAGAGATACCATCCCCAAAGTAGCATGCTTTTACCTAGGCCCTTATGAAAGAGTTCTGTTTGGTGTCTTCCTTCAGTATTTTTACACAGATATTTTAAGGATTCATCCAGAGTGGGGATCTCTTCTGCCCTTTAAAGATCTCTTTAGTAGGAAGTGACACAGGATGCCCAAACAGCTGCCTCTTGGGTGCTGTGTGTAGCTTCTCACCATACCTCCCACAACACAGGCTGGAAGGGGACTTTCTTTCCCAGCCTTTTCCAATGGCTTTTTCTGGGTGCTTGAAGCCCGGTGTGGCCATTGCTCTTTCAGCTGTGTGTGGTTTGTTGGCAAATACAGGTGAGCAGAGATGGACAGAGAGGAGTGTTGTTTAGTCCTCAGCAGCTCTGCCCACTCATGCATATCTCACTTCTGAGACTAAAAGTGGGATGCAAAGGGTGCACAGAAAGGGCTCTTGAGCACAAACTAATTTACTGTCAACAAATGTACCCAGGAAGGCATTGTTTTGGAAGATTGATTCCTCCAGCCCTTACGAGCTTGCAGGGAAGGCACATCTTCCAAGCCAGGGACTACGTAAGCTTTTTGGATGGCAAAAGCCTGCTGTGCTGCTTGCACCTGTAGCCTATGAGGTGGAGATTGGAGGCATATCAGCACAGTATTGATGCACTCTTGCTAGCAGATGGCTCCTCATGAGGATGTGTTACCAGCTGGAATTCTTTAGAGCAGCTGTGAGGCTGTTTTACCGGAGGTTGCTGCTGTGTGGAGTGATTTCTGGAGCCCAGCGGCTCAGAGTCTCTCCTCTGTGCTTTTCCATTGTGCTGGGAAGATGTTCGATGTGCAAAATGCCTCAGACTGTCGCAGACAAGACTACCCTGAATCTTTTTCATATTCGCATTGCTGTAGGAAGCCTTCTGTGACAACAGAAAATACATTTTATGTGAATAGTCCAGCATGGTTCCATCCATCCATCAACTCCTTTCCAGGTGGTCAGCTGTGTACTGTGGCAGCTTGCACACCAGGTTTCCATCCAACCCATGCCAGATGCTGCAGCACAACAAACCATCCACGTTTCCAGATGCTTAACCACCATTCTCTGTGCAAAACAGGGTTTAGCCCCTCCTCAAATGCCTTTGCACTGTGTGGCAGAGCAGTTCTGCTTGTTCTGCAGCCATTTAAATCCTGCTCATTCAAATCATCATGGTTATAGTGAAGGGGAAAAAGGAGGAGCTACACTGATGGAAATCCAGATGCACTCTTGAGGATATCTAGTGAAATCTGAGCTCTTGTCTTTGCTGCAAGCTCTCGTTGTGCACTGTGTGGGGCTCATTAGTTAACAACGTGGAAAACTGCTGGAAAATTGGGAGGGAAGAGCAGTCGTTTAGCTTGCAAAAGGCAAGTCCTACAAGCAGAGAAAGAGGGTTCATCAGTGGGGGCCAGCAGCTGCTGCAACAGAAGTTCCACTTGGCTGGAGTGGAGAGGATCTCTATCAGAAGAGACCAGAAACCATCATTTTCTCTTCCTTACAGACAAAACCTTTCCTTTGAAGTTCCCACGGGCATCCATGCCTTCTCTCCCTGGTGCTGCCTGGCTGTGGTTGAGTCTGTTAGTGTTTCCCCAGGCCAGACCAGACTTCCTGACATTCTTCTGTGCTGTAGTATGTGGCAACGAGATTTTATTTTGTTTGCTTTGGAAGAGCAACATGTCAGCTGTAGCTGCCAAGCACAGTTGCAGACCCACAAGAAAGAAAGCAAGAGGCAAAGGGCTTTGCCAGTTTGTTTCCCTTTTTGTCCAGTTTTATTGTGTTATTGTTTTAGTCAGGGTAGAGCTTGGGTTGTGCCATAGGCCACCTGGATGGTCTTTAGAAAGCACAACATGTGGGGATCCCTTCAAAGAGTGTGGGGCTGTAGTCCTGGGTTTGTTGGAAAAACTCATTTAGTGCAGCAGAAACTCACCTGAAAGTCATCCTGGAAATTTAATTTTCTTTCCTTCAGGCAGGGAGGCCTGGGGTCTTAGCTGGGAGCACCTTTTGTTGCTAAAGAGGCACTGTTAATTAGAGACCTTGAGATAGTTTAATCCTGGCATTAATCACAGTAGTTCTGCTGCAGTTTTCTTCCTTTTGTGGAAACTTGCTCCCATCCCATCTTCCACAATGGAAGAATAAGCACTATATCAAAAACATGAAATTCCCTAGAAAAACATGTATTTATTCTGAGCACATAGGAGATAATGTTTTTAGGCATTGTGACCGGATTCACAAGAACACATGCTGAAATCCCATTAACGGGGATGAAGCAGAAATGTTCTGCATTGCAGCCTTCAGAAATCAATCCTCAAATGACCAAAATGAGCCCCCTTCAGCTTGCTGGCTGCCATGGAAGTTTCAAATGGTCCACAGCTAAAGGCACACAGCCGTGATGTAATGAGTAAACAAAATTGTATGTGTTCTCTCAAGTTTCTGAGTGGAAATTCACACCATACTGCTCTATTTTGTATTTTTTTTTCCATAGAAGTCTCTTGCTCAAAGGCTTGCAAGAAATAAATCTAAGAATGCACAACTTAACAGCCAAATGTAGGAGCCAAATATAAAGATTTAACCTTGATTATTACTATATAAAACCTTGCAAAGCCCAGTCTGGGCTCTTTCAGGGAGTCTGGCCCAGGTTGTGGGAGGTGAAGGATGGGGAGCGCCAGGCACAAAACTGAGAAGCCCCTTTTGAAGATTTGCCTCTTTTGAAACTGTTGCCATAGCCCGCTCTCCCCATATGTTGTATGGGTGTAAGTGATTATCTGCTCATTTTCGTGCTTCAACATATGTATTTTATTTAAAGAGACATGACTAATCCCAGCCCCCAGATTAGCTTGTTGTTTCAGTCTTGTGGGTTTGCTTAAGTCATAAAAAAAATCCTGAGTTAGGTAGAAAATTGAAAACAAAGGTTAAATAGAACTTCCAAAAATCATCTGCAGAAATGTTTAAATTAAATCCTTGATTCAACACAGAGGTATTGTACTGGCAGGAGCAGAGGTTTACCA
The DNA here is from genome assembly GCA_037013685.1 of Acridotheres tristis. Taxonomy (NCBI): domain Eukaryota; kingdom Metazoa; phylum Chordata; class Aves; order Passeriformes; family Sturnidae; genus Acridotheres; species Acridotheres tristis. Next base: position 16,779,338 of record CM072888.1, read on the forward strand.
GTCTAGTTTTATTTACTCAGCTGATTGAAATGCAGAAGAAAGTAAACATCCTGGGTTTGGTGCAGTGGGGAATGAGTTAGACTTCTGAAAATGCAAGGTGTTTTTTTTTTCTCCTTTGATATGGAGAGCTTACATTACCAATGAAGAACAATAATTTGTAGCAGGTATGCGTTTACTAATGGAAGATTAATTTGTGCTTTGTTCTAGCCATTTTAGAAACAAAACAAAGTAGGAGACAATAAGGATTACTACAGCTTTTTCTATGGAGATTTAAGATTCTCTATTGGTTTCCAGATCTTCCTTCTTTAATCATAAAATGCTACAACTTGGAAGTAGTTTGTGATGGCAAAGGCTCTGGAGCTGAATATTGCGCTGTGTTCACCTAGGGGGCTAGGCTTGCAGAACTGCAGCACTAATCCTTCAGTACCTCTGGGTGTGTGGTTGCTTGGGAGTGCAGAGGGAGGAGACAGTACAATGAGGAAGTCCAGCTCTTGGGAGCTTCTCAGCACAGTGTCTAGGTGCAAAAGGTCCATTCCTTTATCTTCAGAGTGCTCAGATTTGTGGAGTAAGGGCTGAGAGTCTGGCAACATGAACACTCCCTATTAGGAGCAGCAGGCATAGAGAGGAAGTTTTCATCCACCCATGTCCTGACTGGACATTACCTATAATTTAAATAAAACAACAGTGCCTGTACAGGGTGAGCTCTCTTTAAAGATTTTTATACAGCCCTGCTAACAAAATAGAAATATTAACTGAGTGGGCTGTTCAGGAAGAGGACGTTGAAAAATCCCACCTTCCCACCCAGCTGTGCTATGTGCAGCATTTTTGGAGTCCTCTGACTTTTGGAGACAGCAGGCTCAGAGCACAGCAGCTCCAGGGATGGCTTCTGGAAAGGAATCATCAATGGATTCCTGTTCCAGGAGAGATAATCTGATCTTAGGGAACCACAAGGGCTCCCAAACCAGTGTTTGGGTCTGTATAAACTTGGATGAGAAGTGTGTTTAAACAGTGCTTGGGACATGCAGACAGCACATTCTCTATCACCAAAAATATTAACACAGAAGCGTTTTGCAATGATAACCAAATGATCTGGGCACTTTGGAAAATGAAGAATAGCTTTTTCCTCCTTTGGAAAGCCTCCTTCTCTACAAAGTTTAGATATTAGCTGTGGAGTACTGAGCTGGGCATTTAGAAATTTGTTCCCATTGTCCCACAGCTCAGACCATGATCTATGAGTTTCATATGGCCTGTAGAGAGAGTACCATGTCTTCATAGCCTGGTGGTCATAGAATCATAGATTTATAGAATATCTTGATTATCATTGAGGTCCAGCTCCTGGTTCTACACAGGAGAACACTCAAAAGGCATTTTCGAAAGTCTTCTTGAGCTCTGTCAGGGTTGGTGCTGTGACTGCTTCCCTTGGAGAGGTCTGTTCCAGTGCCTAACGCCTCTCTGAGTAAAGAAGCGTTTTCTGATATCCAGTCTAAATCTCCCCTGACACAACTTCTGGCTATTTCCTTGGGTACTTCCCATGGGTACTGTCACTGGTCACCACAGAGAAGAGGTCAGTGTCTGCCTCTGCTCTTCCCCTCATGAGGAAGCTGTAACTGCAGCTGTGAGGTCTCTCCTCAGCCTCCTCTTTATCAGGCTGAACAAGCCAAGAAATTCTCTTGGATCTCCCTGCATCCTGTGTAAGAAAGCACCATGCTTTTTAGTCCCCTGGTTAACTCAGTGCTACTCCTGTATAGCCTTCATCTGCATTTCTGCATGAGCAAACTTGAACAGGCAGCCTAAAGAAAACCCAGAAAAACCACTCAGAGTTGGCACAAAATGAATTATGTACAAGCTTCCTACCAAGAAAAGGTATGGCAAATTTGTATTTTGCCCGAGGGTCGAGTTTATGAGCACCTCAGAGGCAGAAGCCCTGCCAGTGCTGGAAAAACATCTGAGAGTACACTTTTGTCTGCGTGCCTTTTCCCCACAGAGATGTTGATGGCAGCATCTGATTTCATTTGTTGCAATCTGCTGCTGTTTGAGTTTTTCAAAGGAAGGTTTGGTTGATATCTGATTGTTTTGGTTTGGGGTTTTGGTTGTTTACCTATGTTTTTGTGATGTTTGTGTTAATGTTGAATGGTGATCATAAAGCACTAATCTTCCCACTGACAAGTGTTGTCCTTTCTGAATCTGAAAAAAAAAATAAAATCAATCAGTGGTTATTGATTTGAGAAAGTCTCCTGGAAGATATTAAATACCTACAATCTTTCTGTGAACTCATAAATCATTATTATTGTTTTAAAAGGCCATACATTTTAAGCACTTTGTCAGCAAGCCCTGCTGGTGCTATTTGGATAATACAAATGTGTCTAAAGGCTTTGCTGAATCCATATAGTGTGGAAACAATTAGATATGTGGTTACATATCAGTGTGGCTTGAATAATTGTGCCATGCCTTTGCAAAGTTAAGAGGAAGGAAATAAACAGAGTAAGCAGTTCTGAGGGTAATTAATTACTTACGGAAAATGAGATGAACTTAACAGAATTGCTCTTTCCAATTGCAATAATTAAGGACTGAGAAATTAAGGTCTGAGAAAGCAGGACATGACTTCCCTGGGTGAGTTGAGCAGAAAAGTCCAGCCAGTGGTTGCCCCAAATCATAGTCTTGGGCATCACATAGGGCCAAGGAAGGTTTGGCCTCATTTATCTGAATAACATTTGCAGATCTACTGGTGAGAATCAAAAGTGGCTGTGGCTTTCAATATATATAAAATTGCCCTTATGCCAGGTGGTAAAGCCCCAGCATTTACAGATCTCCAAAGCATGTGAAGGCAGGAGTTTCTCCTGCAAATGAAGCTGTGCAGGCTCACTGAGCCCCGCGATGGTTACAGATGTCTTGAGGGGACTGCCCACCTACTGTCAAAGACAGTGCAGGAGCCAGAAGATGAGACTGGTAAATGATGACTTGGAAAGCTGTGTGATGAACACCAGCAGCCTAAGGAAGGAGATTAGGAAGCCGTTTGGCTTCATGCCATCAAGGTGGTAACTTTGTCACGAAATGCGAAGGCAAAATCCTTTAAGCACTCTTTTATTGCTTGCTATTGATTTTTCTCACCATGAAGATGCTCCTTCACTAATTAACGATGAACCCATTTGCTTTATGAGGGGAGTACTGGACTTTCCAGCTCCTTCAATAAATCAATCTTTTCTAATCCTTGAAATTGGGGGAAAAAAAAAAAAAAGAAAAAGAAAACAAAACATCCCTACTACTTCATATCGGCAGGCAGTGGGGGGACACAATAGGACGCTTTATTTTGTGTTTCCCTCTTGCTTGCCTGCAGGAAACATCTGCCTCTCTGCTTTATTTGCACCATGTTAAAATTAATTCCATGGGTCTTTCTGAATACTTTTGAGGGGGCACATCATCCATCTATTTTTATCTGGGTTTCATCACCCCTAACAGCTACTGAAGGTCCTGTATACTCATTTTGGTGTTTTTCCTTGCTATCCAGACAGTTATTTTGGGGCCCAAGGCATCAGTCCATGTGCTTATTTAGCCTTTTCCTGCTATCATAGAGATAGGGAAATACTTGGAATTGTCAAAAGAGTGATGAATTCAAGTTAAGTAAAGTTGTATAAAATTATAATATGTAAAATCAATTAGTTTATGTAGGGTTTTATTAAAGGCCTAGGTTTACTCTAAATGTGGCTCAAAACTACACTTTGTTAAATTAATTTTTTTAAAAAGCAGCTCTTTTCAAAGTTTAAGACCAGCCATTATTATTTTTAAATGAGAGCTGAATAGCTTCTTTCTGATGACAGACTTCCTCTGTTCAGCAGCATTTTAGAACCAATCTTCATGTGAAGGTAAATTCTTGACTTATTTTTCCTGCTGCAAAAAATGTGAAAGCTTTAACATTTCACGATATCACTAATCTAGGTACACAAAAGTCATTTGCTTCATGTAGTATAAGCTGCAGATTGTCTGTAACTGTTTTGGGCTGTCCAGGTGTATCCAATTTGTTCTCCTTGTGACAAATAGGTATTTCTTGGAGTTTTAAAAGGATAGGCAGTGCAAAAGGGGTTCCTGAGTTTAGGATGAGTTTGTTTTGGAATTCCTTAAGCATCTAAATAAGGATATAAGTAGTGAATTTTAGCAACTTTTTAAAAAAAGTATTGGTCTGAAATACCACAGGAATATAGAAAGTAATGTGAGCAATCCTTTCTCATCACTGAAGGAGAAGGCACTCTGGGAAATTGAGAGACATCTAACTTAAATAAGATTTTGAAAGAGTTTTACATGATGTGTAATTAACCTTAAGAAGTCTTTGCCCCAAGGTAAAGTCAGGGCTTTTTTAAGATTAGAAAATGAATTAGGTATTTATACAGATTGGTAGACCATCCGCTATCCATCATCTGGGCTGCAAAGAAACACAAGGGAGGTGAGGTAAGATTTCACAGGTTCAATGAATAATGCAGCCACTAAAGATCAGCTTTTTACCTTCAGGTATTTGAAAGTGAAGCCTCCACCTAAGCCATCATTCAGGTTTCCTCTGCAGTCAGTAGAGAAATGCATTTCTTCAGAGAATGTCAAAGCCCCGCCTACCTTAGATACCTGTTCTTTTAATGGATAAATTCCTCTTTGGAGGTACCAGTCCAATATTAACTGTGGGGGGAGGAGGGTCACATAATTTATATGCAATGGGCTATATCCCTTACTGCCAGGTATTGGATGAATTTAACCAATTCATCCAATTTATTAATTTAAATTAAATTTAACCAAATCTGGAGATACCACTTTAGATGCAGCATCTCAGGCTGTGCTAGGCTAGATTTTCCAACAATTTCTGCTTCAATTATTACTTTCTTTTACTACTAGTGAATATAATCTCAGTTTTCCAGTCAGCACCTCCATTTTTTCTGAGAACTGAGGCTCTTCCAAGGCTTTTCTCTTGTCTAAGTGATGGGTTTTATGTATTGCAGATAATGACACAGTATTACTGCAGCACTGATAGGTTTCACAGACTTCACCAGGGTAAAAAAAACCAAAACATTCTGAAGTAAATTTTGTCAGAAATTGTTGCTAACACAAGAGTTAAGCTTCTTACAACACTTGAGTTGGTAAAATGAAAACGATTGTATTTCATGAGAGATATAAGAGACTAAATTCTGTGGCCCCTGTGTGTAGAGAATTAAATTGGGAGTTAGGCATCTTTGAAAATCTCACTTCTTTAGGCACCTGTTTGCTTTGGGCAGTGGGTCTTAGACACATCCATGTTGAAAATAGGGTAAAAACTGCTAAACTTTTTAGTGGTTTTCTCCTGAGCTGCTTTGAAGTGTTAGCCTCAAGCTCAAAGGGAATCCGAGTTTACCGGTTCTGCATTTTGTCTGTACAAAGATGAAATGGAACCTTCAGCTGCCTTGAAGAAACGCTGTTATGGGTTGCCGAAAAACTTCAGGGTCTGGATAGTAACAGCAACATTAAAAAAAATTCTAATTCTGTACTTCTATAGTCTAGTGCTGGTTGCTTTTCAGTATAAATTCTTTGCCGTAAGACCTGCATGCTTGTGAACACAGTAATAGAAATCCAGGCCCTGCTCCTGCCTACGTTGCTGGGCTTGACAGCTCCAGATTGTCTCATATCTTCATTTCATTTAATTGCATTGTAGGGGAGCTGCAGGTTGCCAGTATTGACCAAAGGAGGTCTCAGCAGGATGGACTGGCCCTGGCTGTGTTGACAGGGGTAATGAGGTGAACATATTGAGCCATCCTCCATCTCTGGCACCCATGGGGGATTCTGTGAGGGATGGCAGGCTCTGAAGCTCCCTGTCAGTGAGGAGAGGAGGCCTGGGAGTGGCTGCACATCACAGCCACACAGGCAGGGTTAGGGACACAGCCTGTCCCAGAAGGGCAGGGAGACTCCCCTAGGAAACTGGCTGTGCCACAGCATCAGGAGCTGAGTGATCCAGCTTGGTTTCTTCCTCACTGCAGTGAGCTGCTTTTCACCCCTGCCTTTCTTTGCCCTTCCCCATGAAATGGTAGTAAATAGGTCCATGCCTTGTCAGCCAGGGCTTTAGAAGATCTTGATGCCATTACCTCAAGAATGCTGCAGTCTGACTCATAATGTGGCATCTTGGGAGTTCCACTTTGGAAAAGTAAATGGCAATAAAGATAGTCCTGTAACTCGCTCCAGCCCACAGGCAGAGAGTGCTGGAGACATGGTGAAGTTTGAACCCACGAAAGCCGCCTGTGGTGGCTGTCCTGGGGTTTCAAAACTTGTCTTCTCCAGGGACAGCCGTGGCATTGGAAAGATGTTTCAAAGTCCATTGGCAGCTGTCTGTGGGATGGTAGCCAGGAGGGGTAGCTGCAGCACACAGCTAGCGATGCCTGCTTTTGTGCATTAAGCCAGCATTCCCAGTTGTGTTTGAATTCCCTGGGGCAGCAAGCCAGGCTGGCTCGTGTGTTCCAGGTACACCTGATGCCAGTCCACCTTTGGTTTTGGTGATGGCTGGTGGGAGAAGGGAGGGGAACTAGCAGTAAACTCTATTCTCTATGTCATTATATTTCTAATGTTGGTGTTCTTGCCTTTATGTCTATGCATTCTTTAGCTATGAGGATAACAGACCCTTCATCAAGTAAGAATGACCTGAATGGCTGATAAATTTCATTTATCAGTGTGGTCTCATGAACCAGCTGTCAGATCAATATTGAAAAATCATTAAAGCTTCTGTCATTCGCTTTTGAGGCAGAAGAGCAAACTGTGCAGGAAAATGGTCAGGCATACAGCTAAGGTGTGCAGAGTAAATGTGCTGCATGTGTATTGCCAACCAATTGTCACCTTATTTGCTTTATATTCTTTAATTGGATGTTACTTGAATTCAAGGTGAAAGTTCCCAAGTTAATCCTGTGTAGTACAGACTTGTTTTACCAAATACAGCCTCTGGTCCACTGTGCTCTGTCAGTGGGATTGCTTTATGGTAATATAAATACAGAAGCAAATTTTCAAAAAGGTGCATGGCTGCTATTCCCCATTATTCCCTTTCTAGTTAATGGGAGTAGTGGGAGCAAATCTGTGTGCATTGGTGCATTGGAGACTCCTTACTCATTGGAGTACCTCCTAATTGTCCCTAATTGCAAAAATCCACTGATTTTCAAATGTACCAAAAAATGAGTATTTTTGTTTCTTTATTGCAATAAAATTTCACTACAGGAAAGAAAAGCCGTGGAAAAGCAGCAGCAAGTCTGTACAAAGAGCAAGATAAAAACCTCAAGCTGTACCACAAAAAAAAAAAAAACAACCAAACAAGCCAAACCTGTGAAGAAAGCCAAAAATGCCTAGAAATTACATACCTTAGGACACCCATGCTCTTTCTCCTGCAACCAAAAAAATTAATGTGCAGTAGCACAAAATAGAAGCAAATCAATATTGCAATAGACTTTCAGTTTGTTCTTCTGGTGAAGAGTCCTTTGTGTTTGTTCTTTCAGCACCATTCCCATGTTCTCTTTCATCGCTTGGTTCTGTTTTTTTTCTGCGGATGTAGGATGGAGCTATTCATAATAATCTCCACGTCCTCTTTATTGCCAGGTCTTGTTTTCTGAGGCACAACACTGTTAATGCATGCAGTTTGCACTGTTGGGGGTCTTCTAACCCACAGATTCCTTTCCATCACTGAAGGTAGCATATCTCCACTAAATAACTGTTTCATTCCTGCACACCTCAGCAGCCAAAGGCTCTTTAATCAGATTCAAGAATGGGCTGTGCTTCAGAGCAGAATACTTTTCTGATATCCAAGAAATAATATTTGAAAGACTCTGGAAGTGCAGGAAGTTTTTATCTGGGGATGAGAAAAGAGGAAAGAGGGGAAAAAAAAAAGGGAGGGGTGTTTCCACTTAATTTGTTCTCCTTTTTTGTTGAAAAAGAAAAATTATTTTATTCATTGGTATGCAACTAGGACAAAAGCATGCTCTCACTGATGGTGGAATCTTGGGGAGAAAAATGTCCCAAGTGACTAACCTGCAAACTTTATCTAGTGGCTAGCTTTTTGAAGGATTGTGAGAGTGTATTTTCAATTTGCATCACGCTAAATATTTATTAGTGGGATTGACTGGAAATGCTTGAAAGGAGCTGTTCTGGTCTGCTAGGTACATAATAGTGATTTTTAAAGCACTGTCTTAATAAGCAGTTACTTTAGGGAGCTCTTCTGGTCATGTGATTAAATAATACATATTTTATAAACTTCAGTGGAAGACTGAATGCTGCATTTTCACTCTAATACCTAAAGGAAAAAAAAAAAGGAAACAACAAAAGACTTGAATACAACACTGGTATGCTTTTGTTTGTGACAAGCCCTGCTAAAAGGAAAAGGATTCAAGGCTGTAGCTGCCATGGCACCTCGATAGTAGAGATTGTCTGACCTCTACAGGACTGCTTGTCCCCCCAAGTTGCTGCTGCTTCATCTTTCTCCCCCTTTCCTCATGCTCTGCTTAGCAGGTGGAAGCCCAAACCTGCTCAAAGCCAGGACATGTTGCCACAAGGCCGAAGGGGCTTGGAAACATAGGCAGGTCATTGTCCCTGTGAGCCCTTCTGCAGAACCTCAGGGGGCCTTGGGGCAGACAAGGAAGCACAGGTGCTGGCTCACTGCAATCTTGTCTGATTTGGGATATAGAAGGGCTAAACAGTTCCTTTAAAGTTGTAGGTAACACATCATGTGGGGGACAGGGTTCTTACACTGCTTCTCATACTTCATCTCTTGTCCTGGTATTTGAAGATCAGACTTTGAGAAGGTAATTTACGAGATGACTAAATGTTATTTAGTAAGGTAATATGGAATACTCATCCTGCCATCCCAGAAGAGCTTCCAGCTTTCCTGAAAACACCCAAAAAACTAAAATGCAGCAGTCATGCCATGTCCCCAGCTCTGTTGTCCAGGCAGAAAGTCAGTGGGAGAAAGCAGGCAAAAGCATCCTGCTCCCCTCTTTGTTGGAACAACATCTGGGGCCAAGTGGCTACGCCTCTACTCCCACTGCTCTCCTGAGGTGGAGCAAGTGATAATCTTAGTTTTGCAGCCCATGTGAAGAAGGATTGCCCCTCGTTTTCTCTGGGCAGATGTGTGGCAGCTACTACTGTGTTAGTGAATGTAGTGTGTGAGTGCCTGTATGAGTATACACACTTCCCCTCATCGCAGGGTGGAAGAAGTGTGAAGCAGCATTGCAAAGAACATCCTTGTGTGGAGTGGATCTGGCAAGCAGGGAAGGCTTGCCCACCTGCCTGTAGCTGTTTATCTGGCTTACAGGCATATGGGAGACTAGCTAAAATGCAGCAATACATGTGTCTTGGTGTTAAATGTAAATAAAGAAAGTAATCCAGCTGGCATTCCTGTGAAACCAGTGGACACTAAAAAAAGTGACAATCAGAGTTGTCATTTCATTTGGTTTATTTTCTTTTCCTCCATTTGCAGAAATAACATCTACATGTCATTTACATGCACACTGCTTTTACATATTTAAAAAATAAATGAGACGTTGTGGTTACAAATGTGCTTTGGTTATGATAAATTTCTATGCTCATAACACTTCCATTTCCTTGTATTTCCTCAAGCTTTAAGATTTGTAAACTGCATTCAGCTTGAAGACAAAAGCTCCCTATGATTTATTTTGATATGCTATTTTCTTTTTGCTAAAACCAGGGGCAAAATCTTCCTGCCTGTAGACACATGCCTTCTTTTGTGTAGATGAAAAACCAATCCCATTCTTCTTTTCTTTTTTTTTTTTTATTTTGTTTCTCCTTACAGGTCCTGGGTTATAGGTGCAATAGCCCTACTCTGCCTATTAGGACTGACCTGGGCATTCGGACTCATGTATATTAATGAAAGCACAGTCATCATGGCGTATCTCTTCACCATATTCAATTCTCTGCAGGGAATGTTTATATTCATTTTCCATTGTGTCCTCCAGAAAAAGGTAAGACGACGGTTCCCAGCAGCAAGAGAGGTGGTAACGAGGTGTTTTGTTGCCTAACAACCACAGCATAGCATCGCCTGTGTGCCCTGAATTCCTATCACACAGCTCTATCTCTGTGCACCTAATAAGAGTGGTATTTAGACTGGAAACTAGCAAGATGCTGGGGAATGAGGTTCTAACAAGGACATGTGGCAGTGGCATTTCAGCAGCCAGGCCCTGGCAGATGTGTCAGAGGCAAGGGAAAAGGCAGCTGTCAGTTTGCAGGGCCCTGTAACAGGGCTTTGCCTGCTGTCAGCCAGATTCTCCTTCCATGTATGCCAGTGTGAGAGGGGAGAGAATCCATGAGCATCCAGAAAGTGCTCACGTGGCTGCGTGCTCGCAGCAAAGTGGAGCTTTACATCCTCATTTGCAGTCCCTGCAGGAAATTACCTCTTTCTGTGGCAGCATATGTGGGTTGATGGGATGTAATAGGGGCTGCTTCCCCTGCTTTTCCAAGAACTGAAGGACCTGTGCTCTGCAGCAGTTTATTAGCCTTTGTATTCCTTGGGTCTGATACAGTGTTTTGGAAATCTTCCTCAAAGCGAGCACAGCAAGTGCTTCTTGGTGGAAACTGAAGTATGCCCCAATTAACATTTGCATGATAACAGTGGAGTAACTTAGATAAATTCTGGGGAGGAGGGAACCCCAACAGAATAAAAGTTCTGTGTTTATGTAGATCAAATTTACAGCGTCTGACAATAAGTATTTTTAAGAACCTTTTTATTCTCTACTTAAATTCAGTCTAACGGAGCTCTCCAGCTCTGTGTATGTCTGCTGATCATTTGCTGTGTACATCTTAGTTTCAAAGGGCAGTTTACTGAACCAGAATAAACGTAGGAAGGAGTTTATGTGGATACATTGGTCCCAGTTTCTCAGGGTAAGCAGTATCTTTTGGTGAAATTACTTACTGAGTGAAGTCAGGTCCGTGTTGAGATCTGTCCTCCATCTGAGAGCCACAGGCTTGGTCCTCTGTTATTCACATTTTCCTATTTCAGGCAAGGGAGATCTGACCCATTAAAACATAATCATAATTCATCATAAAAAGTGAGCTCTGCAAGTGATGCCTCTGGAAGGATCTGCAAAGCTATGTGTAAATGTCATTTTTAAAACCATAGGAATACTTTTAGGGTTAAGAGTTTAGTCCTTGTTGTTGCATCTCAAATTTGTCCATCTTAAGAAGCTTAAAAGCTTTATCTAGATGCAACTTCCTGCTGATGATCCCAAACCTTTCAGCAAGAGAGTTTCCAGGCAAGATGATAGTAAGAGCGAAGGAAGCATCACCATTGCTTATTAAACGTGCAGGTGCCTCTCTGTGAGGAGTTTGAATTTCTGCACCATTCTGACTGGTACATCCTCCCACCTCCAAGGCACCCCGCAAAGGGTCAGTCCCTAACCCAGCACCCCTGTACTGCTCCACAGCCTCCCTGGCTCATAGAGTTCTCAGTCATCATGACAGAACCATTCTGTTTTCTGTCTTAAGCCAATTTACACCCTTAAACCACCACTGATGAGTGTGGAATTGTTCCTGATTTACGGCTGCACAGAGGGAAGGAGAATGCAGCTGGTACCTTGCTGTGGGGTGGATGCATCTCTCTGACCTAAGAGCTGAGGGAGGTATTATTTAAAAGGAGAAAAAAAATTCTTTCCTTTCCTATCTATCATGGCCTAGAAAATCGGCAAAACGCTGCAGAGAGGCAAGCAGTGGGTGGCTAATTAAAGCAATTGAATTATTTTCTCTCAGCAAAGGATTGATTAGGCACTCGAGCATATTGGGCACTTGTGGTATGTGTTTGTCTCAAGCGCTTAAGGAAGAGCCTAATGAAAAAGCTGTAATTTGCTATTTAAACAGTTGTTTCACAGAGTTGTGAAATGCTCGTGGAGAGTTTGGCAAAATTTTACAGCTAACTATGTGCTTCAAGGAATTTCAACTGATGTTTCGGACATGCATGATGTTTGGGGGCTTTTTTGTGTCAATGGGTAACATGACCCTCTTTTGGCTCTTCAGTACAGTCTGCTCACCTTCAGCCCTGTCCCATCTGGTTTCTGGGTATTGTTGCCCATAGAAAGCCACACCTGAAACTTGGTGGAAGGTTAGATCCTGTCCTGGCACAAGTCAGTGTGGTTCCTCTGAAGCAAAGGGAGGTGGCACGGGTTAGACTGCAATGCCCATTTAAAATGACTGGCTTGCACAGTGCTGTGGAAGAGCAGGCTCCAACCATCCCTGAGCATTGGGAATATAACCTCTAATGCTGCTGGTCCTTCAGTTTCCTCAAATTTCAATTTGATTGCAAGAAACATTTTTTTATAGAAAAATCAATAGCTTTCATATGTTTCTCTTGGAATTCTTTTTTCTTAGTCCCCTGCCAGAAGCAATAACTTTTAGTACCTTGATGAGCCAATATGCTAGTTTATATCAAATCTACAACAATATTAATTTTAAGTCATAAATAGTGTACCTGCACTTTCTCCCGTGCTCCTTTGATGTGCCTCAGAGGATGCTGTGGCTGGTGCCAATGAGCAGCTTTTGCTGCATGGGAGCAACCTCTTGTGACATCCTAAGCCTTGAGCTCAGCTGCAAGGGGTACTAGACTGCTTTCCCACACACTGCAGCAGATTTTGTTTTAATGAAACACTGAGGAAAAACCAGGGGCTGTGTTGAAAATCAGAAGGCAGTGGGCTGGAGGGAGGAGCTGCCTGCTAACCACCACTGCTCTTTCCTTGGCTAGGTACGTAAAGAGTATGGAAAATGCCTGCGCACACATTGCTGTAGTGGGAAAAGTACAGAGAGTTCTATCGGCTCAGGAAAAACCTCGGGGTCAAGGACACCTGGAAGATATTCCACAGGCTCACAGGTAACCCCCACTCTTTTTGTTTGTGTCCCAATGCCATGCCAAGACCCTTCTCAGGAAAGCTCCTCTCAGCACCAAAGAAGCTGCCTTAGACCTCTCCCCAGTGCACCTGCAGAGATTTTCCTCACTTCCAGACCTGAACTCAACACAGTGGCTTCCCCTGAGATGTGATGGCATTTAAATGCCTCTCCAAGAACCTTCTAAATAGTTCTGTTGGGAATAAAACATCCAAACTTGCCTTCCAGAGGCAGGTGGGTGGTTGTCACCTGAGGTGTCCTGCCTGCTCTCCGTGGGAAGAAGGAGGTGGGAGCATTTTGTCAGCTGTGCTACATTCTACTACATCCTTTAATCATGAGATGAAGGTTGTTACTATTAACTATTAACATGTACAAGAATGATGCTATAAGCGCCAAGTGTTTTTCTTGTAAAAAAAAGGAAAGGCTGCAAGTGTCCTGTATCAGACTTCCCAGTGAAAGAGCTGGTTTTCTGACATTCGGTGGTTTGGTCTGTTCTGTGTCTCACACAATTTCTCTTAGCTTATAGACCTCTTAGGGCAAACCATTGGGGTCAGACTGTCTCACTAAGCTACTAGATTTGTTGTCTTTGGTCACCTAAAAATTCAGATTTTGTGAAGTTTGCTCGCTTAGCAGTTTTGAAGCTAACGCGTGTAGAGATGCAAATTTATGGATAAAGAGTTCATATAAAATGAAGAAGCTTATTTCTTAATCAATAGAAACCAAACACAAATTTATTCAGTATTAGTAATGGAAGTAATTATACATGACAGTTCCAGTATTAAATTATAAAAGACATGCAGCGAGCAACAGCTTATAACTTTCTAGGAAAACCTAATTTGCAATTTATGTCTTGGAGCAAATCATTATTTATTTGCAGTGGTTTCCAAGATGCCATCCAAAAGCTCTGCTTTGGTGTTTTCATAGGTCTGATAGCTATGCAGAGCAAATAAAAGCAATAGAACCTCTCTCCAGCAGGGCATCAAATCCCGGTAATGTCCAAAACTCACAATATCTAGCAGCATTTAGGTGGCTGATTTGAAAGCCTCTAGTTACATAACTTAGCTGCTGTGCTGGTGCCCTCCTCTCCAGGAAGAGTTGACTTCAATGGTCCCCCCCATCACCAGTCCCAGAACAAGAGAACAAGCCCTTTTGAGGGTGAACTGAGTCCTCTGGCAGCAGTCCCCTTGTGGCAGGTGAAGTTTGAGGCACCAAGGAAGATTATTTTGTCTGCAGAAGCGTGTCCTTGGAAGGATGGAAGTTCCTAAGGCCCACTGTAGCCAGAAGGAACCTCATACAGGTGATGGAGAGTAGATGGAGATCAGTCTGAGTTGTTGAAAACATCTGGCTTGTAACTTTAAATAGAGAAGACCATGAGGAGGAAAGCTTCTAATATCCCTTTATTCTCTGAGAAGCACACAGAAAACAGAATAATTAATCTACAATGGATCATGTCAGAGAAATACAATAAATTAAATGTCCAGGTTAAGAATAATTACTGTAAAAGGGCATGGGCCTCATGTCACATAATACTTCCATTTATAGAGGGATAATGCATGATTAGGAGAAGCTGTTATTCCATGGTTAATGAGTAATCTAGGACTTTTCAGCCTGGGACTATATGAGTAAGCCTTGGTAGATTTCTCATGCCTAAAATCTCACTATGGGACCCACTGGATTTTTGGCAATTAAGAAAACGTGGTCTGTCAGAGTGGGAAAAAGGCTTCCCAGTTCCCCAGACCATCTGGCATCCCTTCCACACAGCCTGGGAAAACATCCATCAGAGTCACAGATGTGAGGTGAGGGAGAGTTTCCCTGGGACACCTGGGATCTCCAGTCATCTTCATGCAGGGATTGAACTGCTCACAAGATGCATTTTGGCTGATTTTTTGATATTTTGCAAGGTCTAGTTGGGGAGGAGTGAGACAGTGATGTAAATGCCACAGAGGCAGATACTTCACAGCATATTTGAGGAACAAAACAGAAGGCCAACATATTCAGGACCCTTTTGCCAGTAGCAGAAGTTACACCACAGATGGCAAAACCATCACAGATTTTTTAGTATGGGAACAGAAGTCATTCATTTGTGGGGAATTTTTTTGCCCCCCTAAAATCCCCAAGATAGAAAATAGCTATAGAAAACTTCTGTTCATTCAGGGACACCAAGATACAAGTCAAGTCTTCTGTTACACTTTACAAAAAAGTAAGAAACAAGTCGTCTGAGTATGAGAAGCACATGTACTTCTGTGTGTGGGTTATTTTTTCCATTATTTGGTGCTATATTGGTAAACCTGTAGCTGGCATGGGGTCTGGGTTTCTCTCATGCATGTTTTTGTTGTTTGTTTTGTTTTTTAATTAAGATGTAAGCAATTCAATTATACACTTTTTCTTTGAGCTAGGCATTTGTGTTGCAAAGTGAGTCTGGCAGGGTCTGGCATGCATGAGGCAGGTTACAACAAAACAGCAACTGCTTGCTTACAGCTGGCTAGAAGCAAGTCTCATCCTGAGCTAGACATGCCAGTAGCCATCTTTAGTGAGGCAGAAAGAAACCTCTCTACAGCTGCTAGAAATTCATTGCCTGCTGTGCTTCAATCCCTCTTCAGAGCCGGATCCGTAGGATGTGGAATGACACAGTTCGAAAGCAGTCCGAGTCTTCCTTTATTACTGGAGATATAAACAGTTCAGCTTCACTCAACAGAGGTAATTATAAACTGTTTTTCATATCTCTAACTCTTCTGATGGCTTTAAGGAGTCAGAAATGTGTTGCCTCTTTGCCCCCTGCCTTTTCCTCCTCACCCCAAACATCACTGGACCCTGTTCTACCACCCAAGAAATGTTACAGTGATAAATGTGAGGAGGTTTTATGGTGGTTGTTGCCTTCTTTTTCTTTTCTTTCTTGATTTCTACACGTGCATTTTCAAGAATTGTAATTTCTGGAAGGAAGTTAGGAAAAGTGAGAGAAAAGAAATTAAATTGAAATCTCCCCTTTCCCTCAGAAAGCTGCTAGTGCCAGAAGCTGCTGATGTGTCAGGCCGTGTTGCTGACAGTGAAAATGGGCCATTACAACGTTGTACAGCCTGTGTTAAGCATCACAGGAGTCCTGATTGTCCTGCATATGTAGCAATACTGTCATCTTTAGAGAAGCAAAAGTGAACAGCAGAACATAGACGTAAAGAAAAACTGTGCTTGGAACAAAATTGTCTGTGTTGATGTTAATATACCTAGTTTAAAGAACTGACTGATGTGAACTTTATAGACATCTGTGAAGGAAAGGCTATCAGAAATGTATATGCCAAACAAAATGTGGTGTCTGGCACAAGAGGAAATATGAACAGCTTTTTTAAACGAAGTGTTTTTCAGGGAGTTGTAGGAAAGCAGTGGTAACAGAATACCAGAAAAAGAGCCTCAGAGATTGTTTCTTTTCTCTTCCAGTACAGCTACTTTATGAATTAACCTTGAGCAACCAGATGCCAAGCTCTGTTTTGTGTTATCTGTCCTGTTGATGCTGAAACTAAGAGAGAGTAGAATTGGGATTACTGGGCCTTGCTGTTCTCTTATAATGGTGAAAATCAAACATATTTCCAGTCCTGATGGTTGGTCTGCAAAGCTCAACTGGGAATTGAGTTGGGACTTTGGTTCCTGTTCAGTTTTTATTCTCACAGAATTCCCTCTGATTTTAGGGTGAGTTTTGCCAGAGGACAGGCTTGAAGGATTTTGACTGTGCTGAGTAATATTGATTGCTGAGTGCTGGGGGAACTAGTAGTATATGATTCTGTTCTCTGAACATTATAGACACTGCCCAAATCAGTGCAAAGGGGGAAGGCAGTGTAACATGGAGCTGTACTGTTCTTCAACTCATTGGTCTTTTTTGTGCCAGGATATTTTCCCTTTGCACTGAAGATTCATTAATAAAGTTGACTCTAAGATTCCATTACTGCAAATGCCTGATTTATCCACATACATTGTCCTCACATCTCTCTCTATCTCTGCATTAAAGACTGCAGAGCAGCAGCCAGGCTTCTCTGGGTCTAATGTAGGGGGGAATTGGTTGTCACACAAAGGTTCCAGCAAGAGCCACTGTTTCCCTCAGCCATCTCACTGCTCCATCTCAGTGACAAACCAAAATGTGTCATGCATGAAATGTTTGCTCCTTTAGTTAGCCCAGAAGTTGAACTTGCTCTCTAAAGTAGCTGAGGTTGCCAAGGGATGTTTTAACAAACAGGATCTTCTGGTCTTGTTAGCAAAAGAAAGGTCTCTCCTTTTTTGGTTGTGCATTTTTTTCTGTGCAAATAGGGAAGTATGACTGTCAGCTGGGACAAGTGAAGGGGTTTCAAGTGGACAGTCTTCATCCCAGTGTGGTGAGAGCCTCTTACTAGATGTGCCTGTTATTTAAAGGTCAGCTGGGGAATGAACTGCTAGGGGAAGCATCTTCAAAGCAGGTTTCATCCAGCTATTTTCCTTGTGCAACACTGGATGAAGTGAATCACCTGAAGGGCCTGAATCTCTCCACTGGCTAGAGGAGCAGCCTGATAAATGTCTTAGAAGGGAAGCCTTTTAGGTGGAACGCTGAAGTGACTTGAGTAAGTTTTACAATTCTACAGTCGTCCTCCCTCTTTTTCACACAGGCAGGCACAACATTTGTTGTTGTTGGGTTTTGGGTTTTTTTTTTCTGGTAAACAGAAGTATTTGCAAACTGGACGTTAAAAACATTTCAGTGGGAGATGGCATCTCCAAAGCAGCAGGTGGTCAGTTCCATATGGAAATTCACCTGACACCAACAGTAATCACAGCTGCATGGGACTCCAGGTATTTCTCCCTTTATCCTATTTATTTCGGCTGAAAAGCAATCTTTGTGGTCTTAGGGCTTTCCACAGAGAAAACTCTTCAGAGAACTGCAGCCCGAACAGAGCAGTGGGGAAATGTGTTTTTCACAGTTCTTGTCTTACTCTTAATATTTACATGTATATTCATCTTTAAAGGAGCTGTTTCTTTAATGTTTTATTTACAAGCATGCTGTTAAGGCTCAGAGGATTCAAATGTGAGCTTTGAACTGTATGGTCAGTAGCTTTCCCTGCCTCAGGCTGATACAACAGAATCCCGTTCCTGTTTAAAACTCCCACTCCACCCCTCCCAGCCTAGACACCTTTTGCACAAAATTATCTGTATTATCCCACGTTCTATGTGTGCTGGCATTTTCCCCAGAGCCTTCAGAGAGTAGTCTGTGCTCTAAAACAGGAAGAAAATTATTCTTTGTCCCCAGAATTGTCGTTGTATGCACGTCTGGGAGCTTAACTCCACTTCTCCATGTCCTGGGCCAGTGGTGAGCTTTCATGTTTCTGCTGGAGGAGCAGAAAGTAGTGAGACATCCTCTAACTGGGGTACTATCTCATTGAAACCTGATTTTCCCTGATACCATCCATCATATTCACAGCCTCCTGCCACATGATAACATCCCAGGCAAGACAGTTCTAGCTATCCATATTTCCTGTATGATAACTGGCATTTCTGTATAATATCTCATCCCTTCTTCCTTCATGAACTTCCTGGGCATCAGTCTGTAATATGATGTATGTGTTAGTGCATCCCTCCTTTAGACATACAGCCCTGTCTTTTTCTGATTTAGCAGATAACACACTGCTTATGGCTCTTTTCAGCTTCATATGCTCTTCTATCTTGTATTCCCCCCTCTCTCTGCCAAAGTAATTGACCATAATGTTACTTTTTTTATTCTCACTTATCACACCAGGAGTTTCAGGCATAGCCCCAAACTTGCCTGATGTAATGTGTTCTGTAATGAAAACTTTACTCTGTCATAAGGCATACGAGACTATTTCAGATATTTCCTGAAGGTAGCGTCTAATTATTGATTAATAAAAAGTATGTCTGGCTTTGTTTCCCCTTGCTGCTCATTATGGCTTAGTAGTGATGTGGATTTGGGATTGTTGTGCCACTGAAATCAGGAGGAAGGGAAGAGAAACTGGCTGTGGATTTCCTTTTTTGCTGTTGAATGAAGAGCATGCCTGTCCACCCTGTGATCATGGTCTCGGTTTCAGGATCCAGGGGATTCCTGCTCCTTGCACTCCCACTCTGCAGCTCTCTCCAGTTTTTCACACCCTGGGTCTGGCTGCATACTTCTGCCATGTATTTCACATCCAGCCTGTGCTCTACATTTATTTTCCTAGTGCTGAAAACTTCAGAGGTGTAAAAGCTGAACCAAGCTGATTACCTCATAGGTAGGAAAAGAAGTTTCCCTTTGCCTGCAGGGCGTTTGGTGTGTGATCTTAACGCAGGCACTTGGATGCAGTAATGAAAAAGTAGTACAAAAGGAATGCATGTAGGATGGACTGTTTGCTGGAGTTTAGTACTTTGAAGGCTGAAAAGTGGAATGTATGAAGGAAAAGCAACAGAGCTTGCCTGAGCTTTGGGTAAATCCAGTTGGCCACCTCAGGATTGTGAGGGATGAGTCTGTTTGCACCTTTGGAGTGCTAATGTCAAAAAGCTGTGGGATAGCTCAGCCAGCCTTGCAAACAAGCAGTCATAGCACGACACAGCAATGTGACTGACGCCAGCCTATTTTTATCCAAGTCTTAGGTGAGAGGCAATACAGTAATTACTGTCTCTCTTTGGATATGAGACAACTGGGAGAGAAAAAAAATCGTCATGAGCAACGTGGTACTTTGTTACCCTTCAGGTTTTCAAGCTGAGGGAAGGGAGGTGGTGGTATGATGTGTGTGATTTTTTTTTTTTTTTTTCAGAGGAAAAGTGGAAGTTATCTGTTAAAGAAAGGACTGTTCCTTGTTTTGGTAAGGCTCAAGAGCAGCAGAGACAAAAGATTTTGTCACTGGTACAAGGCAGTGCTTTTTTAAAGGAAAATGCTCAGATGGAGTTGTGTGTATCAAGTCAAGTTAGTGCATAGTAGTTTTTCCTTCTTCAGGGAAATAATTGGGCTAGGGGTAAAGCCACCAGATTTCATAGAGAATAGAAACTGCTCCAGAAGTGTGTTGTGTTAGGTCAAGTGCTGTTCTCCTGCTGTAATGCTCTGACTCTTAGCTTATAAACTAGACAGCAAACAATCCCAGTAGCAGTCCTGCTATAGAAACAGGAGAATGTACCTCTTGTGTTTTGGCTATATATATCTATATATGTATATATATAGATATATATGTTTTATGTCCCTCCACCCCCAAAGTACTTCTCACCACCCTCATCCGTGGAGGTCTCCTGGAGGGGCTTCTTGGTGGTCTGCATTGCTGCTCCACTTGTCTGAAAGAGCAGAAACAGCAGGGAGCTGTAAGAGCAGAGCTGTTCCATGAGGGAGAGCACCTGAGGGGGAGTCAAGCACAATGCAAACAGTGATGGTTCATTGTGCCACAGGGGATTAAGCCAGGAGGCAGAGCCCTGGACAAGGTGAGGGAGTGAACCTGGTCCAGAGTCCAGCCCAGACCACCAGGAGATATTGGCAGAGACAGAGCTGGAAACCGAGCTACAGCCCAGGTAGGTCCAGCCAGGGGACAGACACAAGGCAAGGACTGGGTGCCCAGAGCCAAGCAGGGCTCTGGCTCCCTGGTGGGTCTCATTGAGATCATACAGTGGTCATAAGGACCTCAAAAGCTGTTGCAGATCAGAGCCCAGGACCCCTGGCAGCTCTCACTGAAGGATGGCAAGTCTTAAATACAAATTCATCCCTGTGGCCCTAATGGTCCATCCATGAGGGATTAGGTTCTCACTGGCAAACCCCATCAGAGTCATCACAAAGCCCTCAGATCCCCAGTATTGGCACAACAGGTATTATCCCTGACTAGGAAAGCCGTGTTCATTCCCTGTTTGCTCCCATGCAGATGGACTGAAATGGGAAATGGAAATGAGGGCATTGTTTGTCCCTCCTCCTTGCACTTTCTTCCCAAATGTGTAAGTGCCATTGCATGTTTCCTCTTCTGGGTAGCGTTCCAGAATAAATACTTGGTTTCCCTTTTCTTTATTATTTCTCCTCTGTGTTTTTATATCAACCACAAAGACTTAATCTGAAACACACACAGGAAAAAGGGAAATGATTGCTACTGTTTTCAGAGGTAATCAGTTTAATGTCAAATTCATGTGGATTTCTTCATAATGAACAGAACAAATTGAGCTCAAATTCAAACAGTGGGAATCTGAGTCAGGGAGGAAAATTAAAATGAAGAACATTAATATCCTGATTTCTAACCCAACCGAGACCTGGTTGTTTCCTAAATGAAATCTCCCATCAAATTCCTTCCACCCACCCAAAAAATATAATTAAGCTGTGATTTCCAGGCTGAAATTGTATCTGCACTGTGAATTCAGCAGGGACAACTGTGTGTGTTGCAGAATTATTTTCAGGTGGATATATTTTCCTGCATTTTTCAGAAGCAGTTATTTAGAAAACACCAGTAGAAGGTTAAATTCTTCCTTTGGTAGGAGACTGTCACTTTGGAAGACAGGAGGTATAGGTTAGCACTGAGACAGTGCAATGAGTCAGGTTTTGGTCACCAAATCTGCCCTTTCTGCTGAGAGATGATGGCTGCTGGATGTGTCTCAGTGCTGCAAGATCAAGAAGTTTCAGCTTAGCTGTCTGCAGGGGTGGTGGGTGCCATGGTGTGGACATAACTGGCCAATACAGCAGTGAAAGCAGGGTGTGGTAAAAGCACCGGCAAGCAGGGGAGGAAGGAAAAAGGGAAAAATAAAAAAAGAAAGGAGCAGAACTGGATTCCTCAGGGATCTCAAACCCCATCCCTCGTACACTTCAAAGTGCAGTTGCTGCTCATTATAACCCGTTTGCTAATGCTGACCCTTTGCTGACTAGATAAAGCAGAGAGAAGGTGGAAATTTGGGTAGTGGAAGTGCTACTGTTGTCATGCATCAGCCTTTCTCAAGATGCTTGTTTGCTCCTTGATGGATTAATGTGACCGGCGTGACAGAGAGATTTCTGCTAAATTTATGTTGCATATAAAACAAATAGCAAGCAGCCAAGTTCTAGGAGAGGTGGAAGTGCCTGTGCTCATCTTGATAGGATATTCAGAGGACACTGCAATGATGTATCACAGTCTGTCTACACACTTCTTACCTACTCTGAGTAACACCTATAGCTTTTCTTGTGGCTTGACGATTTTAGAGAATAAATGCTTCCTCTGTTTTCTTTCCACTTGTTGTATTTTTATGGTTGGCAGCAGTGTCCCAGTTTCTCCTGTTTAGTCAGTCAGCTTTCATGTAGTTTCTTTCAGAGAGATAATTTTAGGGTGTGAGGACTTACTCATTTTAAGTTAGTGAATTGTGGCTGTATGAACATGCATGTTGGCAGCAGTGTTAATGGTCACTTTATTTTTCCATTATTTCTTGTTCCAGTTATGGTTCTGGGGTAAGCAGGTTCAGTGCAGAGGACTCACAGGATGTCCAAGGTGCCTGCAGTAGCTGTCTGTATTCATGAATGCATCTGTTGATGCCACCAAAATAGTCATGGATATAAAAATACACGTTGTTGTTGGTTTCTGAGCACTTAACAGCTCAAAGACAATTGGACTAAAGAAAAGTTTCTGTCTTCTGCAGACGCTTAGATCTTGTGAGTACCATCATGCACAGCGGGGTGTGTGGTGTGGAACAAGAGCCGTGCCTGTTTAAAACTAAGCACCCTCTGGAGATGCTTTAAAGGCTTTGAGCTCTGTTTTCACTCATGCTCAGGGTTTGATGGATGTAAATGCAGAGGAATTATCGAAGCTGAACCTGGCATGGCCTTTGGCAGGGACAGCAGCCTCAGTGACCATTCAGCGACCATCATCTGTCAATATGCAAATCTCACTTCTTCATTGTCATTGCTTCAAATCTAAAACAGGTACTCTCCCCCCAAACCTGTCCCTTTGTGCAGAGTGCTGAGAGGTGCCACTGCCTAACATTGTCTGTGCTGACCATTGCTAAGTTGGCAGGGGCAAGGTGCTGCATGAACCTGAGGGATGCAGCAGTCCTTGCCCTTGAGCATCATCCTTCACATTGCAAAGCCCTTAGTCCTGGGAAATTTATTCTGTGTTTCAAGGAGTCCTGGAGCCTGGAGGACTCTGGTTTAGCCACAAACAGGGCAGCAGTGCCAGTCTCTTCCCCCTCTGGAATATGATCAGATGTTCAGTTTCTATTATTTTTAATAAAGGCTGCTACTTGAGAAGGGGTTTTTTTTGGAGGTGCTTAAGTGTCCCCTGGTTGGTTGGTGGAAATCAAGGGGTAAGAAGCAGGGTAGAATCCCTGACAGCACTTGTCTGCTAATGCAGAGGCAGCCTTTTGCACTTTCTAGCATCTCATCCAGCCATGGCTGCTCGAATGCTGCAGCTCCTGCTCTTCCCTGGGCAGACTGGTGTTCGAGGGTGCTCACTGTCCCAGCACTCTGGGTGCTTCTATTAGTGCTCACAACTCCAGGGACAGCCTGCAAAAGAAATAGTGTAGTCAGTTTATATCAGGACTTCAAAACTTCAGTTTTACCCACTGCACGAGGCTGTTTCTTTACCTTCCCATGTCACCACCACTGGCATTTTCGTAATGAAGCTCTTTGGTCTCATCCCCCCTACCCTCCCGCTTTTTCTGTTCCCCCTTGTAACTCTTACAGACACACTTACCCTCCCCTGACCCCATGGATACCCCTTCCTGGGGCCCATTGCCCAGATGGAGGGTGTGTTTGGAGGGAGTTATCCACATGCCATTGCACCAGTTCTGTCACAAGGGATTGCTGTTTGTAAGTCAAAAAATATCTGCAACCCTGTTAAACAGCTGTTGGTTTGGCTAAATGTCAGCAACGAATGACCCATCCTGGTAATCACATGTGAAGTAAAGAGAAGTTCCAGGTAGGTGACAGCAGAGGAATATTTTCTCTTTGTAAGGGAAAGTCATCAGCCTTTTGGACTACCAAATTGCTTCTGGTGGTTTTTATCTTTTTTTTATTCCCTCTTTTTCAATCAACTGTACATTTTATGCTAGAAAAATTATGGTTTTCTGCATCAAGGATCAAAACTTAGAGAGTTTAACTCTCATTTCTGCCTCTATGCAAAATTAATCCCATTGTTGATATTCTCCTGGTTTATTTTGCCTCTCTGCTGCCTGGGACTGAGTTAGCTGAGATTTGTTGCAGTGATTTCAGTGAGTGACATGACATTCTTCCTTTGGGAGATATTATGAACTGGCTTTGATTTTAGGATTGACAGCCATATAATTGGAAGTTCAGTCATTAGGTGGATCAGCTTTAAACAGGAAAAGTAAGGGCAAGGCAATTTCTGAAATCAGAGCTGGCTTTGGGGAATATTAGATCTGGCAGAGTATTGCTGCAGAGCAGTCTTAATATGATGACTATGAAGGAGGAAGGAAGGAAGAAAGCATAGCTGCTTTTATAGATTCCTGGAAGCATGGTCCAATTTTCACCACAGGTGGGGCTCTCTGCACATCTTGGGTAAGGCCTCAGGTTTAGTGAGAAATAATCATAAAGAGGAACAGTTAGAGATAATGCATGTTTGTATAGTCAAGATACAATGTGGTATAAAACCTTGTAAGGGGTAGTGGTGGTATAAAGAAATGTCCCATCCTGGGAAGTGTGAAAAAGTAATTAGTGAGTGAGCAAATACTTATAAATTGATATGTTCTAGCTGTGTTTTGAACATGGCCTGCAGATTATAATCTGGCAGATGTTTGCCGTCTGAAATCACTGCCAAAGAAAGGAAGGGGAAAAAAGGGGCAAAGAAATACTTTCACTCTCCTGTCTCTGCATAAAAGCACAGGATTTTTCATGTGGCAGAAGATGGCCCAGAGCCTAACAACCTCATTTGCTGAAACTCCATTTCACTGCAGTCAGTATTAATAGCTTCACAATGAATAGATTAGATGCTGCAAGTGACAACAAACCTATTTGAGAGAAATTTAATAGGGAAGTTTATTGAAGTTTATTAACTGAATCCTGTTGGCTATTATAAGAACAGAGCTCAATAAATCTAAGTGTCAGAGCATTCGTTGAAAGGAACCTGGAAAAATGCTGAAAATACCTGTTGTCCTCCAGCAAATACGTGTGATTTTGCTTGTCATAATTGCATTTATTGTTAGAACAAATTGTGAACACATGGAAGACCAGGATTCATTAAATACTTGAAAGCTCTACCTGTATAAAAGGACACTGTGGAATGCTGGTAAAGAAAGTCTCAAAGAAAACTAGAGCTTTGACTCCTACCATCCTACTTTTGTTTCCCTGGGAGCAAAATGGAATAAGTTAATACTGGGCAAAGTATATAACCAGCCAGAATTTACAAACTGAAATCAGTGGAGAGAGGCTATTCCAGTGACATTCAAGTCTGAGCTGTGTACTTCACTTAGGGTAAGGCAGCGTGTGTTATGGGGTTGTTTTAATGGACACTTAGGAGGACTCAGCTCTTACCCCATCATTTGTGTGCGAGCTAAACTGCATCCCCTGATAGCTCAGGAGCTGTTCTGCCTTCAGGAAATGGTCCATGTTCTTCCTGGCTGCCACTTGTCCCTGCAGGGTAGTCTGAAGTCAAGGATGTGATGTGCAAGAAGCTGAGAGACATGGCTCAGGGTGGATGTGAACCACAAGATAAGCTGAGTGCTTCAGGAATCGGAGCAGGCAGGAGTACAGCACTGTGCCCTTACCTTGCAGAGAGGGAGCTGCATTGCTGGCAAGACAGGGAGGAAACAGGATTGAGACTGATTGAAAACACAGCAGTACATAGAGTTTCTTCTGGAACAAACGAAAAAAAAGCCCGAGTTTTGGAATTGCTGGGTCAGAGGCAATGAAACATTTTGTTATGACTCAAATGTGCTTTTTAAAAACTATTTCTGCTTCTATTCGAATAAAAAGTTGAAATAATACAAAAAAGTCAAAGTCAGCTTTCGTACCAGCCATTCTTCTGGAACAAAAAGCAAAAACATTTAATTTGGAAAATGCTGATTTTGTATGGACATTTTTAAAGCATTGAAATAGTTCATCCAGTTAAGTTTGTAAGCCGGTCCATTCTCCTTTCTCAGCAAAACTGCTTTTCTGTCATGTCTGCTGGGCAGTGGGGGAATGTCTCCAATCCCCTGCTAAAGTGCACTTATCAAAAATATTTTGGTTTGTGATTGAAAAGACAAAGTCAAAGAAGATACATGGTGGTGGTGTTGCCTATGTAGACACATGATCCCAGTTAAAGCAGTGCTGCTCAACACTTTCAGCCAGAGCCGTGATGAGTGACAGTATTATTCAGAAATCTGCAGGAGCAGTTGAATCCATTTCCTTTCCAGCTGGGTAGACCATGCAGATGATTCAAAGTAACCTGTGTGGCTTTGTCAGCCAGCTGCCCACAAGATATTCTTTTGAATTTTATTCCTGAGTGATGCAGTCTAGAGTCTGGCAACATGTGCTTGTCATCATAATTTTCATCCTTTGCTTTCAGTGAGTGAATAAACCATACTTGTGTTTAACAAGGTGCAGTTTTCCCATACAGTCATTACACAAATCTCTTCCAAAAATTATTGCTATATTCAATGTTGTCCTGCATCAAGACATCACTGTCTACCTTAGAAAGGAAAGAAAAAGGTTCCATTTGGTTGCACACTGTCATTAAAATAATACCTACTTTCATAGCCACAGAAAGCAGCTAAGTGTAGCTATCTGAATCCTCTGTGTCTGGTTACAGTGATGTTAAAAATTGTGGGATTTTCGTCTTCTTTGCCCTGGTTGGTTTTCCTAGCAGTTTTTCTCAGATTGCAAGTCAAAAGTGCAACCCTCCAGATCTCCCCCTGCACCCTGAGCACAGGCCATGACTTCTTCTGGCCTTTTAAATCCCGTGTGTCTGGATCTGTGGTGCTTGAATCATGAGGATCATCGATGCAGTGAGAGGGGCAGGAGTGTGTTACCCAGTGAATACTTGCCTTCTGAAAGACCATAATTTCTTTCTCCTTGTGATCACAGCCTGCAAATCCTTCACTTGAAGAAATCTAGCGTCAGGAAGCCTTGAACTGAGCACTGGTTTCCAGAAACCCGAATTTGAATGTAATTTTGGATATTAGACCTGACCTGGTAGCTGTGTTTTGCTCTGAACTTTGGTTGAATACCAGTGGAAACAAGGAGACACGGGACAGTACTTTTACCAGTGTGGTTGCAGGGAAGATTTTTGTAGAGGTGTGAGTTCTGCTATTAAATGTTTGCTGGTTGTGATGTGATTAACCTGTGGGTTTGAACCTATCTTTTTTCCAACCCCAAATTCATGCTCCCATACCTACACAGTGTGATAGGGGTTTGGAAACAGAATGAATTTGCTTTCAGTAGGGTGCCTTTGACTAGCAGAACTGAAGGTGATTCAGCACAGCTGGATAGAAGGCATTTCCCCTAACTAAATAAAGAATGATGGCTGTGTGATGGGCTTAGGTGTTTCAGCAGATGGCAAAGAGGGATTTGTATAGGGGCTGCTATTGCTGGAATGTAGGAAAGCAAGGATGACACAGAGCTGTGGGGTTTGCTGGGAGAGATCTGTGTTGCACCACAGATGCTGAGAGCTGAGGATCCAGCAGTAAGTGAATAAATAAAAGTAAGTGGTGATAACTGCTGCCTGCTGAGGATATTAGGCACATTGCCAATGCCAGGCCAGAGAGCTGCCAAGGGTCCCATCCCAAGAGTGCTCTGACAGGGAAGAGATTCCAGGTGGTCAACAGGCACTTGCAGCCCTGATCTTTCTGGGTTTTAGGTCCCTGGACATGCACTGACCTTTGTAATTGCAGCCCCAGTGATGCACACCCACACACAGGACTGCAGAATAACCCTCTTTGCTGTCTCCCTTTGTGGTGTTTTGGGAGAGCATGCTGCTATGATCCTGTGCTTACTTTATTGGGGTTTTGTTGGCTTTCTGTTACCAAGGCCATTTTCATGCAAATGAGGTCATAGCTCCATAGTCTACCTGCTCCTTCTCCTCCTGCCTCATCTGCAGACCTAATCTGCTCTTCCTAATAGTCCTGTTGGTTGCTATAGCAATGATAAAGTGGTATGAAAAAGCCAGGATGATACTTAAATGTATGGCTGGTATTACATTTTTTCTTTCTCCTGGGAAAGAGAAACCAAATAATGAAGGGTTTTTTTGTTTGTTTGTTTTTTGCTTGTTTTTGTTTGTTTTTGTTTTTGTTTGGTTTTTTTTGGTTTTTTTTTTGTGTAATACTCTTTTATCAAAAGCTTTAACTGTGTGCTTTTTGGACCCTGGATACAATCCTCTCTCAGCACCCTTTTAGACTGGGAATTTTGCAACTTAAGAGCAGTTAGTAAGAAACAAGAGCACAAATTTATGAATACAGGGTACGTATCGTTTTGTATTTAAAATGCCAAAGTTGCATTTATTGTGTCATGCAGAGAGTATGAAGTTTGCCAGCTCACCATGATGGGAATCTGCTGCAGAGTGCTTGGGGCCCAGTTGGATCTCTGAAAGTATTGAGAGATACCTGAATATGTTAGCAGGGGATTTGTTTTGGATTTGCACCAGGAGACTTAGTCAGCACTTCCATTGAAAGTGGCATTTGGAACAGTAAATTAAAACATCCTAATGAAATCAAGGGAGAGGAAAGCAGAAGACGGAATATTTTTTGCTCAGTTGCTGCATACAGGAATGGGTGGCTGTAGTACCAAGCCCTGTCTTTTACACGCCCAAGAGCAAAAATTAATTACTTATTCTATGTTCTCAACTTTTTTTTTTGCCAAGTTTATAGTCGGAATCATGGATCTGTATTAAAAGCTGGCTGGAAGAGCCATATTTTTGTGAATTCAGCTCATTCCAGAGCCCACCATGCTGGCAAGTACAGGCAAGCAAAACCTACATTTAAATGCTTGCACAGGTTGATCCCTTCTTTCTTGTCATAGTCTGAGAGTATCCTTCATGCAAAACAGCTTCTCCTGCCCAGCCATGGTAGGATCAGCTTGTTCCTGCCTGCTGGGGCTCACTAGACAAGATCAGTCTGTGGATATAGTGAATGAGATGCTCTTTCTGGCAGCTGGCATTTAAAGACGCCTCAAGCTGAAGTTCTCAAAAGCCCACCATGGGTGAATTTTTCATATCAATTCTCATAGGGACTGAGTTGGAGATTGAGTTAAATCTCAAATGGGAGGATTATATCCCTTCTGAGTTTATGGCTGGCATTAAGTCTGGACATTCTCATTACTTGTATAAAAGTGAGCCCCTTTTTGAATCTTTTATGGCCTGGCTTGATTAAAAGTGAGATGAAAGCAGAAACAATTTTAATGGCCTTAGTGCTCACTGGTATAAAACTAGCACAAGAAGAGAAATGATTCCTACGGTCCCTCCATCCCAGATGTGTGTGAGATTGAGAGAAAACACATTACCAGAAAGAAAGAATTTACTCATTTACCTATTAGTTACATTCAAGGTTACTTAGTTAAGCGCTCATATAATGTTTTCTTACAGGAGACAGCTTTGTTTCCTTATTTTCAAACACAGCAGCTCATCTTGCTTTCCATCAGCATAGACAAAAATATCAGGTGAGAGAAAACAAGTCTTCTTTTTCCAGCTGCATGTGTCGAGGAGCCTCCCTGGCATGCAGCCCCCATACAACGCTGCCTTCTACTTTGTCCTGTGCTCAAAAAACCGATTAAGTGATCTGCTAATGCCATAATGCCTGGGGCTGGGAAGTGCTGGGGAATGATGGGGGAGAGGCAAGAAACAGCCTGCTCTCTCCTCTACCTGCAAAGACATGGGGAAATGCCATCCCAGGCCTGCACACAAGCATGGCAGGAGGCAGCCTCCTCCTAGCCTGAGGTTTGGCCAGCTTTTGCCTTTCTGTAAATAATTAGTAGGTGTGAGCTTTCAGAGAACTGGCTACTAAGGGGATTTGTACTAGCCAGAGGCCCCCAGGCTTATACATCCTCAGCAACTCCATCCAAAGAGTTTGTGCCCAGTGCCCTACACACCTTGCAAACACAGCCTTCACCTCGGCACGGGACCACCTCCACACCTAAAACAGGCAAATGGGATCTCCATGCCTCAGACACTGGTAAAAACATCCCTGAAATGGTCACTGGTTTTGAGGATTGGCTTTGCAGTTACTTCTTTGGGGATTGAGGCTGTCGGATGTTGGTGACAGCCAGGTCACCTGAGCTCTCTGACAGTCCTGTCCTAAGTAGTTCTAGTTGCCCCACCAGTGACTTACTTTCCTGGTAGAAAGGTTTTGTCGTTACAGTTCAGTCCTGGAGGTTAAAAACCATGGTCATCCTTCCTGCTATAGAACTCAGTAGGAATGGCCCTGAAGGGCAAGCTTTTTTATCTGGTCACGTCTCTGGAGATAAGAAGAGGTTCAGAGCAAGGGCTTTAAGGGGTTTTCATCCAGTAGGTCAGCTAAAAGGCAGGGGGGGCTTTGCTTCCTGGGTTGATGCCTGCAATAGGAATTGAGGTGGGTCTTGGCAGCCACCTGCCAAGCCATGATGATCCCGAAAAGCACAGGTCCAAGGGCTGCTGCGTCTCCAAGGGATAAACGACAGAGCAAAGGACAACTGCTGGCTGAGTGCTTGGAAAGAGCAGCAAAGAGGTGCGGGAGTGGGGAAATAAGGTGTTTGTGGGGCACACAGAGAGCCTTGAGACAGGCACTTCGTGGCTGCTCTCATTCCTGATGGAAAAGCCTGACAGAGCTGTAGTGCTCTCACGTTCCAGGATGGATTCAGGTGGTTGTGGATGTTCTTGATGGTGGTGTCAGAGAAGTAGCTGAAGTGAAACTTGCCCTCTTAGACATGAGAAACAGCTGCTGTCTGAGAAATGCTGAGAGCCTTTGGAGAGGCTGCATTCTCCATCCTTTCTCTTTAATTCTGCTTTTTTGATATAGATGTGTTGCAAAGGTAAAAGAGATCCTAGCACATAGTGGGAGTTGAATGTGCTGTTGTCTGTTAGTCATTATATATATATTTTTTTTTTAAATTCATTTGGCACTTTCCAGAGAGTTTTTCCCCCCACATTGTGTAGGCTGCCATCTTCCTTTCTTTCTTTGTAGCAAGCATGTGGGCGCAGCCTTGCTTACACTCCAAGCAACTGGGGAAACCACCGTAAATGTAGCTTATCCGCTTTCTGATACATTTTCTTTTGCGTTGGTTTGGATTTGTGCATCGTCAGTAACATCTGTTCTGCTTTAGTGGCATACAGTTTTCCGAGTCTAATTAGCTGGCTGCTTGTAATCAGGACTATTTCAACTGTTGTCATTCTGAATGTTCTTTTTCCCTTTTTTTTAATACCACATTTGCCTGATTGACCTTTTTTGTTGTTTTTTTTCTCTGTCTTTCTATCGGGCTGCTCCAGGAGCCATGGCTAATCATCTTATAACCAATGCTCTGCTTCGTCCTCATGGCACTAACAACCCTTATAATACATTGCTCGGGGAATCGGCGGTCTATAACAACCCTTCTGTCAGCATGTACAACGCACAAGGTGTGCTGGAGTTTCTCTCTAATTTTTCTAGTGAGAATTCCATTTTCTGTGGCTTATTTTGGCCCATTTCTTTCTTTTTTTCTTCCTTTTTCTTTTTCTCTCCCCACATACACACACACTTTTTTTTTTAACTGGGCACAAAAAAAAGATCCCTTCCCCTTCCTTTCATTTCAATGCATTTTTCCATCTTCCAGATGCTATTTTTCCATGAGCAATCCAATTCACTTTGAAAGACTCTTGTCAGTTTTACTCAAAGCATTCACAGAGTTTTGATTTTTATTTTTTTTTATTCAGTCTCCTTGCTTTTGTATTGCTTTGGACTTTTGTGCGTGTGTGTGTGTGTGTTTTGTCAGACACATCCATTCCTCTCTGTTGTCAGCGCATTTCCTTGTTAAACCATTCATTTCAGAAACAGGAACACCACAGAAGGTAAGTGAAGCTAAACTGGCATTTGCCACCAAAGCTGCTCTCATTTGAAATGGCCTAGAGAAATGTGGTCAGCAGTGCACTGGCTTTAACAGGGGGTAAAATGCAAAATAAAACAAAACTGCCCTTGATCGCTACTAAAAATGACAGTTGAAGCGAGAAGTGTAGGCCAACTCCAAAGAGCAGAGCTGAGATAAGAAATGTTTTGCCGTTTGCATTTACATATTTTATCTGTTCTTCTGGGGGAAAAAAATTGAAAAAGGGTGTAGTGAATCTAGATAATCTTTGATATCCTCCTTTTGGCAACAGAAAAGAGACAGGCGGAGTCAGTTGTACCTACTGGAGGTTTCTGCTATGGAAATCACTCTCTTGTCACCTACGTGTTTGTCTCTGCTCTGGCTTCTGTGGGAAGGGACAATGTTTGTAAGCTGATATCCTGGTACTTCCATGAGGGAGAGGCAGATGTCTTTAAGTAGGGCCTGAGAAGGAGATGGGGAGTGTGGAGCTCTGACAATTCCTGTCTCTTGGTGGCTCCATCCTGCTCTGCCCCTTCCATGGGATTTTTTTGTTTGTTTTACTTGTAAGGTGGCTGAATCACTGCAGAGTAGCACTGCATTCCAATGCAAGTGTGCCAGCACTCTGCCAGCTCTTCACTCTCTATGGAGGCATCACTTCTCAGTAAAGGATATCCAAGAGAGGGAAAATAATGATGGTTATAATGCAACAGGAAATCCCCCTTTGTACTCTATGGCAGCATGTTGTTTATGACAGTAATAGATGTTGAAATGTATCAGTAGGGTATTTACATTCAAAGAATAAAGGAAGCACACCTGTTTGACCTTTTTGCTGTTTATTAATTTCCTAATCTATGCTAACTTTGTGCAATAAATTTACTTCCAAGAATGCTTTTTTAAAAAGGGGCTACTGTTAAACATGAAATGTTCTGGATTTTAAGAATTTCAGTGTACTGCAAATGTTGAAATGAGCTTTAATGTTCTGACTAGTTTCTTGCATGATGACTTTGAGGTGTGGGAGTCTTTTAAATCAAATGGCAAGAGGTAATGCTGGGTCAGCATTTGCCTTAAGAGGAGTCCTGATGTTCAGGTCTGGGTGCTTTAACTGAATCTAGGCGATTTGGGCAGAAATGTGTGTTACATGTATTTTAATAATTTTGTGTTCTTCAAATTTTTAGAATCTGCTACCGTTGCCTGAGCTAACAGAATGTTATTCTACAAAAATAGCATAATTTTTTTGCAAGTGCTATTCTGTTCAACACAGATAACAGAGAAACCTACCCAGGCTTCATCCATGGGAAGTGAAGAAAGAGAATGGGACCAGCCTGGTCCCATTTAAGCTCCTGGAGCTTTGCCATTGACTTCAGAGGGAGCAGAATCCAACCCATTTTTTCAGGAGGCTGCGAGTTAATTAATGACCATAGAACTGGTGTAGCTGTTAATTTTCAAGCTGGTTAGGTCCCTGGACAGTTACAAACTCTAAATATTAGGAGATCCCATGGCAGAAATGGAGGGTAGCAAAACCAACCAGGCTTAGTGATCTCAATGGCCCTTTGGGGTTTATGGATGCTGCGCCAGCAGGAATGCTAAAGCCAGGAGAGTGCATTGTAAAAGTAGATGCTGTCATCATCTCTGGGTGTGCCTTGGCTGTGGTTGGCATGCAGTGAGGCATTGTTAGCTAACACCATCCAACTAACTCATTCCACATCACTAAAGCTGTGATTTTTTTGGTTTTTTTACCTTCATGTACCACTGCTGGTCCTGGCCATGGATGGGGCAGGACACCCTAAGGAACAAGGGATTGATCTGGTCCATCTATTTCTTTTACCCTCCCCAGTTATGTCTTTTAAAATACCGTCTCTGCTTAAGCCAAAGCTGCCACATCTGTGGTAGACAATCACCAGTGGCAGGAAGTCCCTTGGAAAGGGAGTCAGACCCTAAAAGGCCAAAATCCCATGTTCCAGTGGCATAAGCAATTCCTCAATAGGACACAGAGTGTAGAGGAAGGAGGAGGTGGTAGTGAGGGGCCGAGTGCTCACTGTCATTGGAAGCTGAGGAACATACACTGGCTCAGTCTCTCCAAAGCAGGAAAACATCCCAACACCTTTTGTCAGAACTGATTTTGAGAGAAGGTGTTCACAAGCGTTAATGAACATTAACAAGCTCTACTTAAAATCCAACATGCCACAGACCACTGAAGAGTGGGAAGCTGAGCCTTATCACTGCCTCTTCATCTTATTCTCTGACTTTCCTGTTTTAAGCCTTTCTTAATAGTTTCATTTAGCAATGCCATTATTCAAACTATTATTCCTCTTTTTTTGTAGTTGTTGGCTTTTTTTTGCCAAGTCCATGTAGTTTGCCATATGTTTGGTTGAAGTAAAAATCAGACTTACCAAAGTTTGTAAAATGCCAGCAGCCCCATGATGAGCAAAGTCATACTCTTACAAAGCACTGTTGCAAAAGAAGGACGGCAAAACATTTTTAGCAAGGAAAAAGGTTTCCATTTCAACTGCCAGGGGTTATTATACCTAACAGTAAGTAAAGCTATTAATTTTAAGACTTTGGAAGTGACAATGACAGTGCCTGTCTTTTCAAGCATGACCGTTACCAGCTTTAGATTTTTCTTAAATTTCCTGGCATTATTTCTTCATTTGTGTTGCACGCTGAACATTTTATAATGGCATTGGAAAACAGTTTAAATGTGATAATTTTTTAAATAAAAATGTAGACTATTGAATATTGCGCGTAAAATATTTTTTTTCTGTCTAAAATGTCAATATTTTTAACCTGAAATAAACCTTGTAACAAATTCATGTATTCTGGGCAGTGGAAATTATTTCCGTTAACTCTCTTTTCTGCATATCATCAATTTGCTTTTTACTCATGTTTCTCCTACTGTCGCTGTAAGCTTACTTGTTGTTTTTTCTTTCCTTTTCTTCATGCTGTCGTTTAGAGCCCTACAGAGAGACAAGTATGGGAGTAAAGCTAAACATTGCATATCAAATGTAATTTTTTTTAGTTCACTTTTATTGCATCACATATAGATGATGTAGTTAATAAAGGAAATTATTCTCACAGTTTTGAAATCAAAAGACTATGAATAGACATATGTATATATATGTGTATGCGTGTATATGTATGTATGTATATATATATGTGTATGTGTACATATATATATATGAGATTAGATGATGCTTTCTTTGTTTATTTCTCATTTTTGTGGTATTGTTTACCCAGCATAGTTCTTCTTTTAGTTGTGTATGCTTTTCTTTTTTTTTTTTTTTTTTTTTTTTGACTTCATGTTTTTATTTGCGAGGTCATGGCATTTTTATACGGCGCGTTTCATTGCAGCCCCCACTCTGTTCTCACCTGCAGTGCCTCCCATTTTATTTCTGCACCAAACCCCCCAGATCTATGCATTGGCAGCAGGAGCACAGTGCTCAGCTCCTCAATGCATGCGTTACTCAGCGTAACCATCAAACAGATGCTGTTGTACCTGTCACCCATTACATACGGCCCTCCCCCAAAAATGCTCACTTTTCATTTCTCCCCAAGCATCGTGACTCGGTTGGAGAGCTTTCACCGTGAAAATCAACGGCTTTGCTCTATGTCTGTGATGGCTAGTTGATTTTTTGGCATAGCTCCCTCATTTGCTGGGGAACCCAGGATACAGCAGCACCCTCTAAGCTTCAGAAACCTAAAAGGTGACCGACACATTTGGGGCATTTCACTCAAAAGCAAGAAGAAGCCTTCAGTAGCGCTTTCCAGCCCTTGACAAACAGCAACTACTCCATCGCAGATATAGACTGAATCCTGTATTTTCAGAAGGTACACATGCCATGTACTAAGCATGGTATGAGCGACTGTTCATCTGAAATTGTCAGTTTAATGGCTTCTCTGATCCACTGTGCCTTTCTGGGAGCTGCTTGCCAGTTTTTGGCAATGCCAGAAGCCCTTAGCTGAGAGGTCGATAAGTTATTTCATGTATACCCATGCCTGCTCTCCTTCCAAGGAGACCAGTGATCCCAAAAAAGAAGGCATGGTGGCTTAACTGCTGGGCCTGATTTTCTTCTCCCTTGCCCACTCATACTGGCATTGGTCTCAGAGCATTTCCCTGCCATCTCCTGTAGTGCTTTGGGAAAGAGCTGAGCTCCAGCCTTATGTTGTCAGCATTTAGGCACCTATGGAGATGCAATAAGCAATTAGAGCAGGGACACCCTGAGACCCTGCTACTCCTCTCAGATTCCCATGAGCCCACCATACCATGGCAGTGATGGTACTTGCTGTACCCTCCCCTGAACCCACTGCTTTAACCTTGCAGGTGGAACAGAAGCTATTTTTAAAGGCTTCACAAGACCCTAGAACAGCTGCCTCCAACATCAGTTGTATTAGAAAATCCCCACCTGGCCAGTGTGGAGTATTTTTGATTGTGCCCTTAAGCCAGAAGAGGTTGAGCATTTAGCCTTGTTCCAGAAAATCCTGGGCCAGGAAGCACTTTTTGCCTCCTCTTGCTACTCCCTGAATCCTGCCATTCAGTCCTTATGTCTTTATTTATCCTGACACCCTGCCCAGTGAAAGGGGAGAGCGGACTTTTTTCATCTAGGAAGGATACACTCCCGAATGAAGTTTTGGTAGTGATTAGCCTGAGCTGCATATACATTTCCCTTAGCTGATAGGAATTGTCCCCTTCCTCCAAAGCTCCTAGAGCCAAGGCAGTTGCGAGCAGCCCAGAGTCATGAATTTTTCAGCGCCCCCAGGAATACATAGAGCGCAAGAGCTGTAGGAGAATGCTGGCCAGGAGAGGTTATCCTTCCGGCTGGATGTTGCCATATCAAGTCACACACTTGACAGTGCTTTCCATTTCTTTTGGTGGGAAGCCCTTGACCACCAGCTGGTTAGATGGAGCTGCGCCCTCCCATTTTGGCCGCGATGCTCTCCTTGCTGCCCAGCCCCCAGCAGCCACGGCAGCTAGGAAGGGGGTTTGAGTGTGCACATCCTGCATGAGTGTCCTGTTTGTACAAGTCACCCTCTCTTGTGTAATGTTTTTCAGAGGGGCTTCTGAACAATGCCAGGGATACAAGTGTCACGGATACTCTACCACTGAATGGTAATCACGGCAACAGCTACAGCATCGCCAGCGGCGAGTACCTCAGCAACTGCGTGCAAATCCTTGACCGCGGGTACAACCACACGGAGAACGCCCTTGAGAAAAAGATCCTGAAGGAACTCACCTCCAACTACATCCCTTCCTACCTGAACAACCATGAGCGCTCCAGCGAGCAGAGCCGCAACTTGATGAACAAACTCGTCAACAGCGTGGGCGGCGGGAGCGAGGACGATGCCATCGTGCTGGATGACGCCACCTCCTTCACCCACGAGGAGAGCCTGGGCCTGGAGCTCATCCACGAGGAGTCGGACGCCCCACTGCTGCCTCCCCGCGTGTACTCGGCAGACAACCACCAGCCCCACCTCTACAGTCGGCGCCGCATCCCGCAAGACAACAGCGAGAGCTTTTTCCCTTTGCTGACCAACGAGCACACGGACGACCTGCAGTCGCCCAACAGGGATTCTCTCTACACCAGTATGCCCGCGCTGGCTGGCATGCCCATGACGGAGAGCGTCACCGCCAGCACCCAGACCGATCCTCCACCAGCGAAAAGCGGCGGTGGCGATGCCGACGATGTTTACTACAAAAGCATGCCCAATCTTGGCTCCAGGAACCACGTCCATCAGCTACACACTTACTACCAGCTAGGTCGAGGCAGCAGCGACGGTTTTATAGTCCCACCAAACAAAGAGGGAACCTCCCCGGACGGCAATGCAAAAGGACCCGCTCACTTGGTCACTAGTCTATAGAAGATTCAGCAAAAATTAAGCAAAGAGACAACTCAAAGCCTCTCCGTAACGCTCGGTTTACTGTTCTGAGTTAATCCAAACAGTGGTAATATTGTGTGTACTCCTAAATCTTCATGCTGTTCAAAAGGAAATTCTCAGACTTTTTTTACTGGAATTTTTAGGCCGGCCCGGAGAGGACAGTAACTGCTGTGCCCCCCTTATCTTCCCATCCTTCTTCCCTCCAGACAGACTTCATTATGTTAATGAAAGAGATAGATAACGGCACACTTCGTGGCCTTCTCAAGTTATGCCGTGTTTGTTTAAACAATCCTTGATGCTGTGTTGCTCTTAATACCGAGGACCTGATTTAAGAGGGAAAAAAAAAATAATAAAAGGCCAAAAATGTGCATTTGAAACTAGTAGCGATGACGCATCTAGGTGGGAGCGCTGCGTAAAACAAGCTAGCAAAACTCTTTCTTACCAATCCAGATCACATCATGGGTTATGGTCACTCACAACTTGGTTTCACTGCAGCGCCCTTTGCTGTGGGAGCAAACAAAACATAAACAAATTTAATGAGACGGAAGGGAATCCTAGAATCCTGTGCTAAAGGCATATTTTACATTTTGCTGTATTAACGGATGATAAAAACTAATGGCAGAAAAAGAGAAGCGAACAATTTCTATGTAATGTACAGATACTAGCATTGCACATATAGTCTGCTTTCTGTTCCTCCAGAATTGCGTCCCTGTTAATGTAGTGGAAAAAAAAATAAGAACTTTTTTCTGTTGTGCTGGTCTTGTAAGTTTGTCTACCAGTAGGAGCAAGGTTTTTCATAACTCTTTCTTTTCTTATTATTTTTTAAATTTTGTTTTGCCTCTTCCACTGCTCCTTCCCTCTGTCCCCTTCCCATCCCAGTAAAAAAACTCACTGGGGAAAAAAAAACAAAAAAACAAACCCAAACATCACTCTCTAAGGACCATTTTTAGTAACACCATCACCATTTCTTTTCAGCCAAGGCAGTCTTTTAATTTCCTCGCTGTATAACCTTTTTCAGCCGGCGTGTTGCCAGCAGACCTTTTTGGCAGACTAGAGCAGGGCAAACTTCCTCGTTGTCAGTGCACAACCGATCGATAATCCTGGGAAGCATCTCTGGTGAACGGCCCCTCAGCCAGGCCCTCGGGGCACATCCAGGAACCCAGAGGGGGATTTGTAGTCGCCGTGGGGGTTCCACAGGAGACGGCCATTTCCCTGGAGGAGCAAAGGGCCTTCTCGGCTCAGTCTGGTCCCCGGTTTAGGCACTTGTACTGCAGTGGTTACGAAGAACATAGATTGACGCGTAGTGAGCTAAAAAAGTACTTTGCGGTGATTTTTAATTAAAAAAAAAAAAAAAAAGTCCTCTGTTCATTATTTTTCCTAACAGGAAATTTATTTATTTGACCAGGTTTCTAAGTAACATAGGCTTTCTGGAGGTAAATTAGCAGCACGGAGTATGAATTCTTCTTCTTTTTCTCTTTTTTTTTTTTTTTTTTTTTAATTTATGATCCATTTTGTACGGTCTCAACAGTTGAATGACCTCATTACTAATATTTGTTGTAAAAGTGAAGCTTGTTTGCCAACCAATAAACAACTGATCACGATTTAGAAGATACTGTATGTATGTACTGTACAATTAATCTCTCTTTTTTTGTCGTTGTTGTTCCTCTCTCCATTAATGTCTTCAGTATGAGTCTCCACTCCTTTACGGCATGGGTGAGCAATGCTGAAGAAAGGAGGACTAAGATGACAAATTTAAGCACAAAGGTTATGCAGCTGTGGCTGACTAGAAATATCAGGCTGGTGGTACTTGTTTAGGGGCAAGAACAACACTGGTTGACATTTGTTGCAGGTGATTCTAGGTCTGTTTTGTGCCTACTGTATAAAGTAGCCAACGACACGCGGATGATTTGAGTATAGCGTTTCACGTGTCGTATCTTTTAATCATTGTAATTTTTTTTCTTTTCTTAATTTTCTTTTTTTTTTTTTTAATTTGGGTTTTCTGAGATTAAAAACGCTGGTAGCATGTCAAAGAGTAAAACAAGTCCCCGTTAGGCCTTCTTGGTCGTTGTTTGCTGTCTCTTTATTTTCTTGCTCCGGGCATATGCCAAGCGCCCTCACCATCCTTGGCCACATCATCCTTCCTGCCCCACCTCTGCCAGTGGCCCACTGGCACTTCACTGCTCTCCTCCAGCCTCCCCCTTCAAATCCCTGGAGTGCAATCAGGAATACAGAAAGCCACAGAACAGACTGGAAAGGTTGACAGGGAAAATAACCACCTCTGGATATGACTGGTATTGAATTTTCAGTGATTTTTCGCAAAGCCCTCCCATCACCTAGGCTTAGGGACTTGGTGCTGCCTCCACCTAAACTGTTCCTATCCAAGTCCTATCATGCTGGGTAAAAACCAAAAGACTTGGAGCAGATATTCCCAGTGCTGGAGGATAAATGCAGCAGCAGATCAGTGGAGCAGTTCTGCTCCATCCCGGGGTTGTCCTCGCATTGGGGCAGCACTGCTCGGTGCTTTTTGGGCAAGAGAACCAGGGGTGGTGGTATTTGGTGGTATTCATGGCCTACAAAGGAGTCTGGTTCGAGTCACCTGAATCCTTCCTGCAGCCTCTCTGGACAAAACACCTTGGGGAAGAAACTCCATGTGAGACCAAACACTGATCACAGCAGAGCCTCTTGCTGGGTGTAGGTTTTGGCAAGGGAACATTTCCGATTGGAATATTGGGGAATCACCTGCCTACATAGCAGAGCAGCCACTGGCCAGCCAGGTAGCGCTCTTGCTCTTGATGCTGCCTCCCTGTTCCATTTTATTTTCCATACCAGCAGCTATGGAAGTGTGGATAGTGTGTGGTGGATCCCCTCTTACAGGTACAGCAGGTGATCCACACCTGTGGGGTCACAGCAATCCACGTAGCAGCCCAAGAGGCTGCTGAGGCTTTAAATAACTGAGGTACCTCTTATCTGGGGAAAGTAAAAACTCTTTTACTGTAATAGACTCAAAAAAAGTTTTTCAGGGATATGGTGGAATTGAGTTCATGCAGAGGGTGAGATACACCCTAGCAAATATCATCGTGGTAAAGTGGGAGGCAGGTGACCAACACGCCATTTACCAATATTTCTGACAGTCTGCAAGAACAAACCAGTGGTGGATTTGCTATGGGCTGGTTTAGTCCTACTGAAAAATCTTTAATTTCTTTTACTACAAATGCTCATTCTTCCCCAGCCCTTCTATGTATTTCAGGTTTATCAGTGTGCAGGCTGTTTTTCCCCTCCATCCCTTCTCTTTGCCAGCCTACCCGTGCCTATTAGCACTTTGATTG
This sequence comes from Acridotheres tristis, assembly GCA_037013685.1. Taxonomy (NCBI): domain Eukaryota; kingdom Metazoa; phylum Chordata; class Aves; order Passeriformes; family Sturnidae; genus Acridotheres; species Acridotheres tristis. Next base: position 16,820,270 of record CM072888.1, read on the forward strand.
CAAAAAAACACTGTTTATTTTCAAGCTGATTATTTCTGTCCCCAGGCTGTTCTGACATCACAAGATTCACTGTTGGTGCTTCCTATGGCTTAGGAAACAGCTGAATCAGAAAATACAGGGAAAATATATATTAATAATTTTATTAAGCCAAAAATGGTTTAAGACTGTAATATAGTGGGGGTGTTTTATGAAGGGGAGCAGGACACAGAATATTTTTGGCATTTTCTTCCCCTTGAGAACAGATTTTGTTGTGTCAGATAGTTGATTATGGGCATGGTGAAGGTCGGTGCTTGTTGATAAGCTCACTATATACAATTCTTGTGTGACTGGCAAGTGTCTCCTCTGCAGATTGCAGCATGTGAAAATCCACTCACTGTTAAGTCCTCAGTGCCTACAATGCTCCTGGGGTATGAGGGAGAGCTGCAAAATTTCTAAGGCGTTTCTCAATGCTGAGCCAAGGCAAGAATGTGAGAAAAAAACGTGATGAAAATGCAGTAGTGATTATGGTGTTAAATCCATACTCATGCTTGGGGCACATAACTGTGTAGGCTGGGTTGAAGGGGGTAATCAGCCCTGTACTCGAGGGATCTTTTCTAGAGCTCCATTTAACAAAACAAAACCAAACAAAGAAAACCCAACCAGATTTGCTTTATAGGGAGAAGATCAAAGCTTCATCATTCAACTGCAACAAACATCCTACTTTCAGCTGAAAACAAACAAAATAGAAGCAAACAGGTAGTGCTTGATCTGATGAGAACATCAATTGATACACAGACCAATTTCTGAAACACAGGGCACCTTTGGGAAGCATGAGCTGCCAGGCATGTTTGGAGTGAGGATTGTTAATGCTGATCTGTTGATTGAGTTGCCCCTTCAGAAAGCTTTTCTTGCAGGTGGGAAGAGGGGAATGGAGAAGTGCAAGTCTCTGTGCTTTGCATTTTCCTGAAAATCGTCTTGAGATGCTTTAAAAGTTATGAATACCTTTTTTCACTCACTCCTAATTTGCACAGGGTTGTTTTCTCCTGTGTAATCCCCTTGCAGACCACCCCATAAAGATCTGACACATCAGCTTACTGCTTAAGGACACTGACTCCAGCAGGAAATTTCCACCCATTTTCTGCAAGAGCCAGAAGAGACTGTAAGATCTCCCTGAAACGTGAAGGAGAAATATAAGGCAAAAGACATGCCAAGAAAGACCATGTAGGCTGGAGGATTGCTGGGAATGGAGGGCATTCATTGCAGCTTTGGAGGCACTGTGTAGGCAAGATTGCTTACCATGGTCCTGTTAATTTCTGCCTCTTGACTGCTTTTAATTTCAGCTACAATCTGTAGTTGTTTACCAATCTCTTTCCTTCCTCCCATGCCCCAGGTGATAAGCAGTGAGATACCTCAGAGTGCCAGGGGAAACAGTGGTGATGGAGGGAAGCACTGAGTTCCTGGGAGTCCTTCTGTGTCTCTGTGTGTGTCTCTATTGCCTGCATCCCCCTTCCCTGACCAGCTGGCCTCTCTGTCACACCCCATGTGCCCTTAATCTCACCAGGTTATGAAGAATGTAATACCCTGCAGAATTGCCTAGTCAACGGGGATAGAAAGATAGCTCATCTTATTAAACACTTGTCTCAGGAAAGCCTAAGAGCACAGGCATGGTCATCTGTCACACCCTGATCTCCTCCTTAGCTTTAGAAAGAAAAGTGCTTTATTTTTAGCTATCTGCTGCATTCAGCTACACTCTATGCAAATTTTATTTAATGAATATTTTAGGGTTTAAATAGTCTGGGCTCATGAACATCATGTAAATGTCATGTTGTTGCAGGCTCTGTGGTAACAGCGTGGAGGACATCCTGCAGTGTAAAGCTGACGCCAGATAAAATCTGTGATTAGTGCTCCCAGGGAAGGCAGTCCTGGGTTGTTCAGTGACTGTCCTGGCTGGGGACATTAGCAGTGCAGTCAGGGGAGGGCACTGCAGTATCCTGGGAGGCAGCAGCACTCCCCTTTCTGGCCTGAGGGACATTTCCTTCAGCACAGGTAGCTGGCCTAGGGCCAGTTTTGCTCTTCCAAAGGCTTTGGCAAGCCCTGGGAATGCATGGATCATACACCAGATCATTTATCATCGCAGTTCAGAAGAGGCGGTCTGTTTAACGCTGAAATATTGAGACTAGCCAGGATAGCTTGGAAATCTTCCTTTTTCACATCAAAATAGCTTTTTACAGGTGCTTACTGTTTATTGTATTCGGTATGCCAGACAGATGGTGATAGTCTTCTTCAGGAAAATGCCAAGAACAAAAAAAAAAAATCATCCTAAATGTTTTCTGTCTTTTCATTTCTTTATCTTCCACTCACTTTCTTTTCTTATATACGCTGTACACATGTAAAAACCCAAGCTAAAACCTCAATAAATAAACAAAAAATATTGGTACACAGAGCAATTATTATCTGTTGGAAACAAATGCTTGGCATTTTAGCAGTGCTGCTTAAAACCCCAAACAGCAAGTTTGAAGACACAAACATAGCTGCTGCACAACCTCCTCAGCTGGTGTGATGGCAATATTTGTACAGATGATCAAATATCTCAGACTGCCACTTGCAATGGACTGCATCTTGTGTTACAGCTTGGGAAAGGTTATTTCCAGCAGAAGGGTGCTTGGTGGGTAAATTACGGCAATAATAAAACTGTTTTCAGCATGTCTTCCCTCACTTCTCTAGGAGGCATCTCAGGTAGAGTTAAATTTGGGTCCCTGTGCAAGAAAACCTCACTCCAGACATGAGCCCTGCAGCCTTTGTGCCCACCAGCAGCAAAGGCTTCACCTTTTAGTGGGCACAAGTCTGTGGTAATATCCAATATCCACAATTCTGTGGTAATATCCACTGAGAAATGGCTTTGGAGGATGAATGTTGAAAAACAAGTGGTCAACAAACTGGGTGGAGGATGTCTGGGTATTCCACTTGGGAAGCAGAAGCCCTGTGTGGGCACCCCCAGCTGTGCTCCAAGCACCTCTGAGGACTTGATTGCACAAAAGCTGCAAAGAGAGTGTGGCAAAATGGACTTTGGGTGGGGGGGAATTAAAAGAAAAAGCCCCTAATATCTGGCATTGAAATATGCCAAGAAGAGTTTCTCAGGTGTTTTCTGTAGGCAGCTGGAGAGAAGTGCAAGGTCATGGGGAATTAGAACTGTGTGTGATGGGAGGCATATTGGAAGCAAGCTAAAGCTTTGCTGTGGCTATTGTGTGCCTGCTCTGGCCAGCCCCTGATTTCCTCACCTAAAAAAAGAAAAAAGTATGTAAGTTTTAATGGTTTGCCACAAAGTAGCCTTTGGTTTGGGTTTGGGGTTTGTTTTTCTTTTTTTTTTTTAGAGGGTCCCTTGCTGATAAATAGGAGGTTTTTTTTCAGTACAAGCACCTCAGCTCTGCCCTTTGGTCACCTTCCCCTCACCTACTTCTTGCTTGCTTATTCAAACTTAGAGATAAAAGGCCTCATTGCTTAAGCTGCTGTTGATATCAGCTAGGAAGAGTGCTACATATTAAATAGGTGGGATTTTTGATTTTCTTTATTCTTTACACACTGTGCACCCAGGCATTTTCCACTGCTAGCAGTTTATAGTTGCAGTGCAAAGCAGCCCACTGAGCTAACAGCAGTGGAAATGAAAGGAGAAAATGCATCCCACTACTTAGGAAAAAAAGGAAAAAAGAGAGATGAGCAACAAGGAAAGGATGAAAGTTCCTCCTCCTCAGAAAAACCCCAAAAGATCAGCCAAAATGGCCAAGCTGGGAGATTCCTGAAAAGTTTCCAGTTCTGCCCCCTCCACTTTCCCTTTGACGCCACAGAAAGCGTATTTGGGAGGGCGAGAAACAGACTGAAATTATTTATGCTTAGAAAATGGCTCCAGAATAACTGTTGATCCTTCTTGAATGTGATTAGCCTATCTTAAGATCTCCCTGAGATGTGATTTATGAAAAAGCCTGTATGTGGTCACCCCAAAGTGCGTGTGGCTGTGTCCTCCCAACACGAGCTTGTGAAAGGAGGTGCTTTCCTCCCTAGGGCTGCAGTGATTAAAGGCAGCTGTAAAGCAGAGCACTCACGATGAAAAGTGCCCTTCAGATAATGCCTGATATCAAAACAAATCTGTTTACTCTGCAGTCATTTATACAGAATATTTATTATTAAGGGGTGGGGTGGGGACACAACAGAAAACAGTTTGCTCAAACAAGCCCGGTTGTGTTGATACGAACTGGTGGCTGCAGCTCAGTGATGTGCTGAACACAGAGGAGCAGAGAGGCACCTCAGTGTCACTTTTCTTCTGCAGAGCAGTGGGCAGCAGTGGCCAGTGCTGCTGTACAGCAAAATGCTGGCTCATGGGGGGGGCAAAGCCAGGCAAAACCGTAGCACCAAATTCAGCAGAAAGGGTGGGAGGAGGTTCCCAATGCTCACCCATAAGTACATTCACCTTCCCTGAGCAAGCCTACCTTTTCAAGGCAAGTCCAGGCATCCCCTGCTTTGTTTGAGGATAGAAATAATCTTGAAAATAGCTGCTGATGGTTGCAGGGTCCTGTAAATGGGTTAATTGTGCTGTTTAAGTAGTGGTTTGGTTTTTGGTTGTTTTGTTGGTTTTTTATTGTTTTGTTTTGTTTTTACTTAGAGTTAGGATTAAAAACGCGAAGGAGACATTTTTTTGTGTGTTTGGACTTGGTTGTTTATTAAATTTTATTTATAGTATAGAGAGTTTTGTAACACTTTTAGCTGCTAGCTAAAAGCGAGTACAGTGGAGTTGAATTTAGTTAGTTATAAGGTTTTTTAAAGCTAAACAGTTTAATAAAGAATTAACACTTATTTATATTTTTGATCTAATAACTAAACATTTGTGACCTGTAGTGTAGCACTGTTTAACTAAAAACTACTACTTGAAATCATGAAGGAGAAGGAAGAAGAAGACAGAAAGAGACAATACTTAAAAACTTCCATTTTGTCCCATACTTATTATTATATTCTAAAAACCCCAAATTCAAAACTCTTCACTAGGTGAAATGACACACTTCTATTTTAACTGTACATTTGTGATTTTAATTCCATCACTTAAATTTGGAAGCCTTCTCTAAGACCTTAAGTTAAAAGCAGTGTTCCCTTGGGGGTCAGTGTCAGAAAGCACAGAAAGTTTAAAACTCCCCGGCTTCTGGGTTCCAACAGGTGCTGCTCCAGGGATTCACCTGCTCTCCCCTTGTTTTTCACAGAAGGAGGAAGGACGCCCAAGCAGGAGCCGGTGTTCAGGCGAGTCACCATGGAGGACAGTGTCATCTAGCCTGGGGACCCGTGAGCCTGCCCCAGCCGGCAGCTCCTCTGTGCCTCAGCTCACATCCCTCGCTTGGGATCGCGCCGCAGGAGAGGCTGGAGAAGCTGGCCTCCACCAAACCCTCAGCAAACCCTCGCATCCCCAAGGAGAGAACAGCCCGGCTGAGATTCCCACTGCCCCGTGCATGGCAGCGCCCTGGGAAGAGCCCTCGCCGTCTGGTCGCTCGTCTCTTTTTTTAAGATGAGCAGAACGGGTGAAAATTGTCTTTTGTAATAAGAAATTAGTTTCACCTCCTCCGAACACTGACTTTGCTACTTAATAACTTAAAAGTGGCCGAGTGTGCTTAATCCACCATCTCTCTCCATGCTCTCCAGCTGGGCTGTATAAAGGGGAACCTGCCGGATCCAGGTTGCTGTTGTAAATACAGACCTGTCAGTGCGAAGAGCCAACAAGGGAAGGACCAGAGGGACAGAGAAGTAGTCCTTACACCAGAAGAAGCTGAACGTGCCAGCAGAGTACTGTCAAGTGAAGCTGTTGCTTGTAAATAGGGACCGGCGCATGTGTCCAGCAGCAGCTCCACTTGGCCAAAGCTTCTCGAGGGAAAGCTGCTCAGATTTTATTGTCTTGTGTAAATAGAAATATTTTTTTGAGGAAAAAAAAATGAGCCTTAGTATCTTGAAGATAGCGTTTCTCAATCAGCTCAGCTGGGGATGGATATATGGGAGCCCACAGGATCTGCCTGCTGGAGGCTGGCGCGGGCTCTCGCAGCCAAGCTGTGCCATCACCGTGGCTGCAGCAGGCAGCTGAAGGAGGATGGACCTGTCCAGCAGAGGACTTGGCAGACATTCCTCCCCAGTCCCTGCAAACAGGGTGAACTCACTGGTCCCATGGTCTCCGCTGGTGTAAATACTCAGCTACAGCCCACAGAGGACATGGACTGCTTGGTGCAGTTGTGGGAGTGGGGGGAGGGTGGGATGGGCAGAAATCATCAGAGGGATGCAAACCCCATCAGCGTGGTGATCCCCAGGCTTTTGACATTAGATTAAAAAAAAAAAAAAAAAAAAAAAAAAAAAGAAAAAAACAAACCCTGAAGGCTTATTAATGGTGTTGGGCCAAGTGTTGGGCTGGGTAAATGGAGGCATGCCTCGACATGTTCTGTGTTCATGTCAGCCAGTGCCTGTCTGTGCAGTTCTGTGTCTGTGTGAACACGTGTGCAAGGCTGTGTCTGGTCCGGGGAGCTGCCAGCCAGTGCAGGTCCCCGTGTCTGTGTAGCTGTGTACATGAGAGAGGAGAGAAAATGGATGTGTGTGTTGTACTGCCCTTTATACGCCCAAACACATTCAAGGAGTCATAAGTAATGCTGCTCGATCCAGCTTTAGTAGCACGAGTGCAGGGTAGTGTCCACATCTCTCCAGGGAATGAGGCTTGTCAGGCAGGGGAATGCTGTGAGCTGAGTGAGAGCTGATACATCTCTGCTCTGCATTGAGTTGTCATCCACTGTCCCCTGCCGTGGCACAGCAGTGCTCATCTGCAAGCACTGCCAGCAGAACAGGGCTGCACTCCAGCATGGGTGCTGGCAGGATGGTTCCTCCTGGAGGTTGGACAGGAGCTTTGGGGTTTCCCTTCCATCATTCACCACCCAAAGCTTACTTATGCCTTATTTACTCTGAGTCCAACTGTTCGGATTCATGCGGTGCAGGGAAGTTAGGAAAAGAGAATAAAATTAGAAATTGAAATCAGAAAAAAGCCCATACATGAAAAGAAAACAGATATTTTTGAAAATTACCCCTAGTCACTTTCTCTCTCTTCAACTTAGCATTTTGCAGGAAAGCAATGCCAAGGTGAAGTGTCTTCCCCGTGAAGAAGCCAGATAGCATGAAACAACTGTTGCACTATTTAGCACAGCATTGGGGCCAAAGCCCCTTTACCTTTGCAAGGAATGGGCAGTGGGTAGTCAGCAGAAATTGAAAGCTGCCTCAAATTCCTGAGGGATGTGGGCATCTATAGTGGTAATTTGCTTGCAGTGGTTCAAGGTGAGCTGCAGGGATAGTCTTTTCCACTTGAATACTTGAATACCTCCTGTCATCCAGCTGTGTGTGTTACCATTAAGACCTAACAACTGCCAGTGCCAAGTGATTTATATATTTATCAGGCCATTTTTTTTATGTATCAAACCAGTGCACGGGAGGCACTGTGCTTTCCTCTGCCACATGTGGACCCCTCTTCCTTTGCCCACTTCTCCAGCCTTGTATAGTGTCCCCAGGCAAGGTCACCATCATCTCGGGGAGGCTGTTAGTCTTTTTTCCAGGGAGAAAAATAGTGAAAGTTATGAGCAACACACCCTGACTTTGTGCTGGAAATGTGCTGAAAGTCAGCCAGTGTATGAAGCAAAATAAATAACTCAAAAATGTTTGAAAGTTCACTATTTTTCACAGACATGAGGGGACCATTCTTACAGTTTCTAGGGCCCCAAAGGGCAGTGCTAAATCCTGAACCCAAGGCTTCATGACCCTGGGGAGGTTTGAGGTGCAGCTTGGGAGAAACACAGGGGCAGCAATTATGGGAAAGAAGATATTCCCCGATTTTACTAGGTTGCAGGAAAGCAGTACTCCCCTGGGTTGAGTGGTGGATTTTTTTTCATTGGAGCACTCACTATTAGTTCTTCTCCCCAGATAATCCCATCATCCTGTACCTTAAACCCTTGCCTTTATGTCTAGAAGAGTTATTCTTGGAGGCATTTACAACAACCTTCAATGTTTCTCTCTCTCTCCAACCCTAAAGAGGCTGACACCCCACAACTGAGAGTTGTAAAGATGAGCCAGACCAACCCCAATCCTAATAAAAATGATGAATCCCATCCACTGCATCCATATCGATGGCATACAGGTCACAAGGGGAGATGAGCAGTGAGAAGGGGGAGGCAGATAATCACTGAAAATTGTGTGTGGGAGGTGCTGTTACCAAACCCATCCGGCAGAGTTTTGATTTAATCCAGCCCTGAGTCAATACTGATTGACATTTCACTTGCTTTCCATATCGTAACTGGACTTCCTTACTCCTCAGGCATGGAATGAATCTTAATACATTGTAATTACTGTACTCCTGGTGGTGAACCGGTATGAAAAGCTATCACAGAAAGCATTAATAAAATGTACATTATGAAAAAGAACTCGGCATTGTCTGAAATTAATAATGCACCAGATTTTTCTCATCCACGCCTGCTCATTACAGGCCTGCCCTTGAGTTTTCTATTAAAATGACTTATTCAAACTTGTATAGCTGTGTTCAGCGTGAAGTTATCTGCTGTAGGTTTGCATCCCAGTTAGATGTACCGCATGAGGACTTATTAATCTGTTATATCTTTCAGGCATTGATTTTGGTGACATTTATATAACGCTGGTGTGACTAAAATGAACTGATTGATTCATGCGTATGGATTAGTTTGCCTAAGACTTTGAGGCTAGGTAGCTTTATCATGCACTGTAACGCCAGAATTCATCACTGTATTATTTACGAGAGACTGAACTGGCTGAATCTCAACAACTGAAGAGATCTTCACTGTTTTATTTATGTATAAATGTTTACTTAATCAGCCGCCAATTTTGTTTAGCGGAATTTGTTCGCAAACGGAAATTGTAAACGATAACGTGGTTGCTATTTTAAAATTTATAGGCTTTCATCTATAGCAAAATCCAAGATTTCCAAAGTGTCTTTGTCTACTGGCAATCAACGAGCTCTCTTGTATATGCTTTCTGGTAATTGCAATTAGCTGCTGCAATACTTCACATAAAAAACAATGCAACCCTAATACAGGAGATCTGAGTGGTAGTGTGTCAAAGTCAACATAAATATCCCAATGCCTACAAACGCTGCTGGAGGTTTAACAAAGCAACAAGGAGCTACCAGCCAGTGCAAAGGCAGGAGCTCATGGACATGTGTGGTGATCTCTGCTGCCTTACCCTACAAGAAAATCCCATTTCCAGGTAAATTGTGTCTCAATCACATGGGCCATATCCCCTGCAACAGCTTGAGGAAAGCCTGGTCAAAGGGGGCAAGGAAAACATCTGCTCACCGTGCATTGCAGCTGGGAAAGTGGCTGGGCTACAATGAGTGTTTAGGGCTATAACATTCCAAGGAGGCTTAATCCCAGTTTCCCAGTCGATGGCACATGTTTTCTTTGGACCATGCTGCTTCTCCCAGGGACCAAGGAATAAGGAGACATAAAGGATTTATTAAATGAAAGCAGAGACTTTCCTGTTAGGAGCCATTTAGAAATATTTTTAGTGCAAAGGCACAGAAGAAGTGACATGCTGGAGACCTATAAAATAATAAGTAGTGTCCAGAGAAGGTGAATTGAGTGCTGCAGTTCACCATAGGTAATACAGCAAGTGGCACTATGTGGGGCAATGAAGAGGTGAAGTCTTAAATGTAGTTATAAGTAATGTTTCATTACCCATCACAGGATTAACCCACGGACTCCCTGACCCAATGCACCAGTCAGGTGATGTACAATGAGCTTTAGTAAGATACTATGCTGTTTTACAGTTTAAAGAAAGAAAGGAAAAGAAAAATTAAAAAAGGAAAGCCTGTCACCTACAATCTCTTGTTTCAGGGTCAGAAGGAATTGCTGGCTCCCTGAGGAACTGCAGAAACACCCCTGCTGAGTCTTCAGCCATACTTCACACTTGTGATTTTTTTTTCTCAATCATACTTTATTAACATAAAAAATTACCATAGTATGAGGTAGGCCTGGAAAATTACTTGCCAGCTGGCAGTACGGGAAGGGGAGTAAACTTTTCATGTCAGCACCCTGGGCTGTACCTTCAAGAGCATGGGATCACAAGAGAGTGATGCTGAGGGGTAACTGTGCCTCACAACCTTGAACTCCTCACTCCAGAACTGGTGTCAGAAAATAGTCCCTCTCCATGTTTCTTTTTGACTCCCTCAGGTAGAAGAAAGCTGCAATTACATCAGTCCTAAGCTTTCCCTTTTACAGGCCAAACCAACCAAATTCTCTCAATCTACAGGTTTGTCCATTATTCTTTTAGGGCAATTAGGAGAAGCACCTGACAAAGGCTAGGGAAAAAAAAAAAAAAGTAAACACAAGTGTGTTGTATGAAGGCTAGGAGCTGCTTTAATCAGCTCTGTGCCCACTGGGATGTAACCCTGGTCCCTAATTGGAGAAGTAACAGCAGCAGCTGTGGATGTTGTTCAGAAGCCCTTAACAAGCTCAAAAGGGTGTGTTGAGAAGGGTGTCCTTCATGCAGGCCAAAGTGATGAGGGTGATAATGTTAGCAGTAATTTTATGACTCCTAGCTGAACTGGAAATTAAACTTTAGGAAGAATGTTTCAAGAGTGGCTGAAGAGTGATGGCTCTGTTGGACCCCTTGGTAAGACACCCCACATGCTAAGTGTTTCTGTTGATATGTAAGTATGGCAGTTTTGCTCGTGTTTCAGCAATTAAAATTTATTTCCTGTCTTATGCTCTGTTTATCCATGATAATAGCTCTCCTAGATCTTCTTGGCTAACACCTGCTGTGTAGGAAGGTATAAAATTGTAGGAAGGGCTGAACATTTGTCACCGTAATGTCGTCAAAATGGTCTCGACTAAAAGGTGTTGCTGCAGGAGTCTGATTTTTTTCTCAAGCTTCTCTCCATGCATATGAGCTTTTAGTCATGTTTCAAAATAAAATGAAGACATAGGGGGTTTTTTGTTTTGTTTTGGTTTTTTTTTTTTTTCATCTGTAAAGCTAAAAATGAAGCTGTTACGTGCATGCTTCCTTCTGCTTGGATGCACTTGCCAGCATCTGCTGCTGTGGGAAGCTGAAGTCACTGATGGTGAGGCTAAATTAAACCTCCCCAGTTTGTGTGTTGAGGGGGCATAAACCAACATCTACAAGGTGGATTTGGGATAAGGGTAACTGACCCTCAAGCTGATGCACCCTGCTTAGAGCTTTGCTGTCCTGGGGATGCAGCAGCTGCACAGAAACGAGACTTAGAGACTTCAGTTTTCTTTACAATATCCTTTATTTACCCTTACATATGTATTATTGTATGGTGAACTCCCCCTAAACCCCACTCGTGAGGACCAGTGGCTGTTGCTGGTCTTGCACCTCTGCTGAATATTAAGCAGCTTCCTAAAAGCAATGAGGCTGTTATGGCTGGACAGCTTCACCATGTGCAGGCTGCACACATATCCAGCAAAGAAATCAAAGGCATGATGTCACTAGTATTTCTTATCTAAAATTAAATATCTGTCTTACGTCCCCAGACACACAGAGACTTTGTATTAGAAACATATACTGAGAGTTCAAACTCTGAGTCATCTCATATATATTTCACTCAAGCCAAGGGAATAACAGTGAGAATAGACCTGCAAAAGAGCAATTCTCTATTCTAGCAAGACAAGGGAGGAAAAAAAATATTCAGGGAAATACTAATGTGTTCACAAGCGAAAAATCTTGCCAATGAAATTGTGTCTCTAATATTCTGTACCTTTGCAGTAAAGTCATGATTTGCTGTGAAAAATGCAGCAGAGAATAAGTGGGTCAACTTGTGCTCATTAATGGCAGAGACAGCGTAAGTGGCATTTAAAACAAGTCCACTCAGAGGGAAAGTGAAAATTATTTATTCTGAAGGCATCAAATGTTTGTTGTCACAATTGGATTTCAAGAGCAAGTCACAGTGCTTTGGGGTGCCGTTGTCCAGGCAGTTAAGCCAAGCTCTGCATGTGCTGGAGACAAGGGTTTCATTTCTGCTGCTGCTTTCCACTGCATTGCAGGACATGCTGGGTGGCCACTGCTGTGCTCTTTCCAGCACATGCCACAAGTGTTCCAGCCCAGTCATCAGGGTCTAAAGTGGGAAACATGATGCTGGAAATTACTTGGTCCCATCTGTGATAAGGGGTAATTTGTGCCAGGCTCTATGTCAGCCCACTCACACATCAGCAGCTGCACTTGGGTGCAGTGAATATCTCTGGATCACGAGTATTTTAATATCCTTCTACTTCTTGTCTCCTTATTATCCCTGTGATGGGCTCTATGCAGTCCCCAGTCCTGTGGTGGTTCATCTTCCCTCACTCATTTCAGGCTGTGCTGCTGGTTTTCTTCCCACCTGGGTAGGCTCATGTGTTGTGCATACACCTTAGCTCCTAAATAGTTTTATCCAAAGGTACATAAAGATGTTCCCTACTCTACAAAACTGGGTTGTCTTCTCCTGTAAGCATTCCAGTCATGAAAAAGCTGTACACTGGGTTCTCTTGGATTCTGGGGATGCTGCCCATACGGGAAGGCATGGGGCAGGAGGAAGCACAGAGGCATTTCTGGAGTCACAGTGGAAAAACCCCACACTAGGCTGTTCTCCAGCTTTTACTGGATTATAGCCCAGACCTGAGACCCAACAGATGCACTGTCAGGTATGAAGTATTGGCCCAAGATTCGTGTTGGCTCTGTAATGGGAACCAATTCCCCTCTCTAATGCACAGTTGTTGCATTGCATAAAAATCATTATTACACATTGTGAAATCTAATTACATTATTGCACAGAGTGTATACACTCTAATAAAGGCAGTGGAAGCAATAAGACTGCTAGTAATACACCATTCCACTGAAATTGCTATTGCTGTCAATTTTACATTCATTTTTTCCTGATTTACCCTGAAGAGCAAGGCTTTCAGCCTGCTTGCTTTGGCAGGTGCATGAAGTGTCAAGACCTTACATGGGCTGCAGAACCCTGCTCCTGCTGTGGTAGGGAGCATGTGAGGGGACTACCATGTCCCAACTCTGATACCCAGTGGTGAGACCAGTCCCTCCTGAGGGTCACAATGCTGTCCTGAGATGGGTCCAAAGCCAGCTGGGCTCAATTTCCCTTGAAAGTGTCCCTTCTTCCCACTGATTGTAGATCCTTGGGCACCTGTGTTCTTAGATGTCTGAAACCAGATTGGCTCAAATGCCTCCACCCCCCTGATGCTCTGGTGTGCATGAGGAAGAGGAGGATAGATGGTCCTTTGTCATAATTCAGAGATCTATATTTGCCAGCATTGAGCTGAGAGGGGTTTAGATCTCAAAGAGTATTTTCAGTTCTCTGCTTCCCCACCAGCCAACTTCTCATTGTAAAGCTTGTGTGATGATTATGAACTGCTAGTGCCAACCTGCTGATTTCTTGCACTCTGCTCTCCTTGCAAGCTGTCACACAAGCTCTTTTTAGCAGTGGAAGAGATGAAGAGGGGCTCCTTAAGCACCTTAACATCTTCAAGGAGGTAGGTGCAGAGTTACCAGCCATTGCAATACTGTTTGCAATGTGCCTTGAATCCATCAGCTGAAGAAATCACATTAGGAGCTGAGGAGAGAGTTGTAGGGCTTGTGATGATCTTCTGAAGATCCTGTCTTTTCAAGTGTGGCAAATGAGCCCAGGGTTCAGCCTCTGAAGAAAATAAAGGAAAAGGAAAGATATCAAACCACAGATTGCGGAAAACTATAACTTTGTATTTCCTTTCCTAGACAGTTTCAGACACTGAAAACTGCTCACAACCTCTTCAGAAGAAGAGAGCTTGAGCCTGCAGTGTTTCAGTGTGTCTTTACTTCGAAATGAAATGGGATACCAGAAGCTGGTTCCCAAACAACAGCTAAGCATTTACAGGAGAAAAATCCTGGTACTGCTTGAGTCTCCTGTAATCCCTTTTTACCAGGCCAAAGGTTGTCCAGGGTCCTGTTCTTGAAGCCAAGCACAGCTGGGTTATCACTTTTCCTGGTGTGCCAAGGTTGGTCCCTGTCCTGGGGTGGGCACAGTTTTGGCCTTTTCTCAGTGTAGGTCTGTTTTACACTGGATAGCACAGCACTCCAGGAGCCATAGGATCGTCTCTCTCCTACTCTGGCATGCAAACATCAAATGCACCAGGTCAAGACCCAACTGCTCTGCTGACCCTCCCTCATCCAAGGAGGCATGTCCTTCCATGTTTACTACTGAATCATCTTGTAAAACAAGTGATTCATTTAGTCTGCCTACAGACTGCCTGAAAGTGGCCCATGTATTAGCTTTTGCCTGTCTTTTTCCAAGAAAATCTGCATGGAGACACATAAGTCTGTGGAGCACCTGTGGATCAAAATGTGTAATTTCCCTCACAATGTGCTGAACTGTAGAGGACCTCCCTCTCTTTAATACTGCAAACTGTGTCTTACAGATGTGTTGAAAAAAATATTCTTTGTGGTAGCCAGCAGGGTATGAAATGCATTCTGGCTATAGATATTACTTTTCTAGTTTTTCTGTGCTGCCAGAGGCTCTGCATGGAAAAAGCTGTAAGAGAGCAGAGCAAGCAGAGAGAAGGTGCTGAGATGAAGGAAATTATGGGGGAATGTCAAGGGAGAGGAAAGCATTTATCTCTACTCTAGGTATCCCACCAGTTATCAGACTTCATCAGGTAAAAGATGTGTGCAGGTAAGCTTTAATTTAGTTTTGGCTGCTGAATAGTATTTTTTTTTAATTACCATGAGCTTGTAATAAGTTAATTAAAAATCTCAGTAAAGTATTCAGCTGTCCTCCACTGGGAAGATATGCCTGAACTTAGCTGTGTCCTCTTGGCTCCCTGAATTCCTGTTCTGCATGCACATTTCACATTAAGGATGCCACCACTCCTTTTCCGTCTCGTGCCAGTCTCAGAAATCACAGATCTCTGTCTCTGGCAAGCTGTCTGGCAACCCTTCCTTTGGGAGGTGTTTTTTTCCTTCCTTCTCTTGGACAAAAGTCTGGAGAAAAGAGAACTGCCAAAAGTTATATATGTAAAAATCTAAGAGAACTTGGGAGGCATTGGGCAGTGACGGATGAGGAATAGGAGGAAAACACCATAAGCAACCCTGTCTTCCTTTCCTGTAGGGTAAGAAGGTCAAGCTTCCTCAGCACACAGCTGAGTGCTAGTTAGAACTGTCAAGTTTGTATCGAACCTACTACCTGATTTTTCCCTGTAGTAAATTACTGTGGAAGCCAACAGTATTTCTGCCTTTATTGCAGAATCATGGCTATCAGATACAGAAGAGACAAAAGGGTTGCCTTGATAAAGGCCTCTCCCTTGATGCAGTGATTTATGAGCAGTACCAGCTCTCTGGGCCCTGCTGCAGCAGATATTGCCAGGAGGAGTCTGGTCTCAGTCAGCCCTGGCCTGAAACAGAGGTGGCAATATTGCTGTGGACAAACAAGGGCTTCCTGAGCCAGTTTAACTTCATAAATCATCTGTGCTGTATTGCAGTGGCCAACACTGGGCAGTCCAGGCTCACAGTTCAAGCACGGAGGATATTAAACCTGGAGACTGGGAATGGTCAGGAGACCTGGGATCACAGCTTTGGCATACCACTGGTGTACAGTGGTAATACTTTACAGACAGGTGCCTTTATTTTTCTTTCTTTTTTAATCACTTGTGGCTTAATCTTGCTCCACACTAATGGGTAATAATGCACCATTAGTGGAGATGAACTGCCTTGCTAATGAACCAGTCTGAAGGATTTGTACAGACCATAACCTTTCCATATGCCTTGTGCCCTTTCCCTCCTTCACCACCACATCCTTTAGTGATTGTAATCTTTTTCTTATTAGTTTCTAGCCTTCTTTTTTTAATGGATAATTCCAATTAGTCTCTCGACCTGCAGGTGCAATTCAAAACTCATAAAAGACTCAATATCCTGCCAGTCCCAAAATTTGATGGGGTTCTGATGCTGGAGAGCAGTGATGCACTAAAACTTTGCAAAATGTTCTAGGTGCCAAGGAATGCTGCAGTGTGGCATGAGTGGCAATCCTGCTCTGTTTATATCTGTCACAATGTTTGGAGGAAAACAAGAAAATCTGGGCCCCAGGTAGAAACCTGAGGCTGTTGAGGCATTAATGAAATCACAGAGTTTGGAGACTTGCAGATGCTGTTCTGTTGGGAGCATGCTGAGGCTGCCATTAAATCCCTTTGGATAAGACTCAGTAAACATCTGGTAGCTTTTTTCAAAAAATAAAAACTGTAATTGTTCTAGGCCTTGTTGTCTGCCCACGCTGGTAATGTGCCTGCGAGGTCTAATTAGTTGACAAGTGACAAAAGAGGCCACTGTGGTGAAGGGGAGGCCGTGTGCCAGGATTGTTAGATAGGTTGGGCAAGAGCCACGAGAGCCAGCAGGTGATGGATGCAGGAAAGGTGTGTTATCCCCTGCTTTGTTACAGATGCAGGGACATGAGGAAACGAGGCAAATTGATAAGCCAAAGGCTCAGCGTTTTGCTATTCATCTTATGTAGAATTGGATCTGCATTAGTCTGTGAGTAGGGTGGTTTTGTCCTGTAATAGCTGGCCAGTGCTAAAAGAGCCCTGACCTTCAGGCTCTGCTGAGTACCTTGAAATGCTTGTGGAATTAAGATGGAGAGGCCTTGCACTTGAGTCCAGCATGAGCAAGATTAGTAAAAACTGATGTACACGGATGTAGCTGTATTCCTGTTTGCTATCAGTGATAAAATCCCCACTCACTGTCAGCAAAAGCTGAATTCATTCAAGGCAGAAGAATCCCATCTGCTCTTATGAGTCTGTGGGACAGGACCATTCATTGGACACTGCAAAATCTGACTATCTGCTTTGCTTGTGCCTTCACCTTGAATTGTGGCTAATTCATAAATTGATACATTTATAATATTTTTTATTATGTATATATTTATGTGGATAAAATATATTTAAGATGTTGGCTTTCAGACAAAGAGATCTGGGTGCTTCAGAAAGCTCTCCAGATCTGACTGGAGTGTTTCAGCTGATGTCTAGCTCCTTATCAGTGTTAGGACTACACTCTGACTGTCAGCGCCAGAACTGGGCTTGGCAGTGCAGGATGCCCAGCATGTGTGAAGCTGTGGGCTCAGGTTCCATATGTAATTACTTTTGAGTGTGCCAGTCCCAGTGTTTGGGCTTTTTCAGTACTGCATCTATAGCTGGGCTGAAACTCTTCCTCGTTCCTTAGCTGGTCACATATGGATCTGGAAAAATTATTTTAAGTGTTTAAGCCCTGCTTAGCACGTTACTCTAGTTTTGTTTTGAGGAATTAGATCCTCTTCATTTGTTTTGGCTCCTCTCAAACAGTTCCAATCAAAGGGGTAACGAGTCATGGGGACAGAGTAGTGGTGGGTTACAAGATTATCTCTTGGTCTGTGCTTGCCAGCACTCATGCTGAGATTGCAATACGTTTTCCAGGTGTTCTGGTAGATTTGGGGGTCTCACAGCTGTTAGTGTCATACCTAGACCAACATCTGGCCCATCACTGCTAAACTGGCCAGACTGTGCTGCTGGAAGTGGATTTGATTTGGGCTGAGGTCACCTTGAATCACAATTACCAACGGGAAGAAGTGGATGCATGTGAACAGCCACGGATAAAATTGTGTAAAGGAGATCACCAGAAGTGAAAATGAGATCACCAATATATCTGCCAGCAAATTCAAAATCACTAGCTGTGTTTGTTCCCCCACACAGTCAATACTTCCCTTCTATCTTCCCATTGCTCCAGAGGGAGGATGTGCCAAGGACAGTAAGGAAAACCCCACCCTGGACATTTCAGTACCTCCCTCTCCTCCTGTAAATCAGGAATAACCTAACCCTCAAATCAAAAAGAATTCTCCAGGGTAGAATTTTGTAAATGAAAAAAAGGAATCATTTCACACTCATTTTCTTCTGTCCAGGGCACCATGAAATTAAAATTTTTGGGTTTAGATTACTGCTAACCTTAAAACTGTGTTCAGTATTAAAAAAATAAAATCAAATGTATAATATATATTACAAATATTGCAATATATTACATATCCTATGTAAAGATACCTATCAGATATATTTACATATACATATATATATGGAGACTTCCAAGTTCATGTTTTGGCAGCCAGCTGAGTGCCCTGGCTTGATTTTTGGTCTGATAAATGGGTGCAAAAGAAGTGATTGAATCTCCACACCTGGAAACCCCATGTGTTGCTCCAGATCTTGGCTGAGTTTACCCACTCTGAAATGGCATTTAGTGAAGCTCCCTCTGTGTAAGATATTGCAGTGAAATTTTAGGGCAGACAGAGGAACAAGAGAGTGGGAGGTGGATGGAAGCAGGTAAAACGCATTAAAATTTTTTAAAAGAAAGGCTTTGTTCTTTGAGAACAACAACAGTAATGCATGCTATCCAGCTGCCTTTAATGCTTCAGTCTCTTTATTCCTTTGGAAGCAAGGGAAATCCAAAACCCGAAGCAAGGCAACAGCACTACACTCTTTTTGTTCTTGCAACACAACACAATTCAAGGGCAGAACATTTCAATTTTTATTTTAAGATCGCAGGTAAACGAGTTGCCATCATCTTTACATTCCTGGCTTGATCTGTTTCTCAAATGAAAATTCGGGATAATAATCATTATTTATAAACAAGAAGGATGACAAAGGCGAAGTAGGAAATGCTCTGTAAATGCAGATAAAATTATCCTGGCACCACCTGCACATTTGTACATGTATATGTGTACACAAAAATAGGAAAGCCTACTGAGTTAATGAATAGAAATGAGACTGGCAAGAAGTGTTTTTCCCCAAGCCGTTGCATATTCCACAATTCTGTCACGAAAATGTCTTTCCTCCCACCTCTGACATTCTATTGTTGCTTTTCAACCAAAACAAAGTGAAAGGAGATGAAAAGATTGAAGAGGAAATGGTAAGTCATTTTCAAAGGTAATTTCTGTAGGGTTTTTTTTTTTAATCGTATGCTGGCATGGTGACAAAAGTTACCGGTGTGTGCTCAGAATGATGTTTGGTGATTTGTTCTGCATTTTTTTTTTTTTTTTAAGTTAAATAACAGCAATGTTTGTAACACAAAAATGCCTCTTTTCCAGTTTCAGGAGCTCACAGACTGAACAACAAAAAAAATAAAAAGAAGAAAGAATAAGAAGTCCACTTTGGATGTCCTAGCTGGTACAAAACGTCCCACCTTTTTGAGCAGCCTTTCATTCCTCAGAAACGAGAATGAGCAGCAAAGGGATGGATAACATTGGTACAGGCATGAGCTGAGCAACCCCAAAATTGGTGTTCAGCCTAGTGGTGCTGGTGAGTGCATGTGGGATGCCCAGCTAAACCCTTGATCAGTGCAGAATTAATCCCTGAAAAGTGCTTTCTGTATATTTTAAGTGATTTTTCTGTATTTTCTAGGTGCAAGCAGCACCTACAAGAGCAAGCTTCTGGCACACACATCATTAGCGAGCACACTGGTTTAATTTCCTTTTGTTTCAGTACATATTTTATAAGATTATCTTATTTTGGAAAAGTTTGCCCTAAGTGGTGCTTTTTTTTTCACACATGTTGCAGCTGCAAATGCAGGCAGAGTTGTGCCACAGAAGAAATGTGCTGCTCAATTTTTTTTTAAATTTTTGTATACGAGGAAGCACTTTTTCTCAGGTTTTTAATGTTTTACCCCACCTCTTCTAAGCAAATGCTTGCTTACCAAGAACTAGCACTGATACTTACATAGACAATTGTGACACAGAGAAGTATATTTATCCTTTCTTCTGCTTTTGTGTATGGTTTTGCAAAGGAGGCATATGCTCCTTCTTGGACTAGAGGGTTTTAGGTCCAAAAAGAGGTGTTAGCTGCCTGCCCCAAAGCCTAAAATCCCAGGGAAATCAAAAGAATGGAAGAGCATCCTTTAAGTGGGATGTGCTGGACCAATTTCCTTAATGGCAGCTGCAGGTCCCAAGCTTCCTCAGCTGTAAACATTTGTCATTTCAACCCTGAGACTTCACAGGTTTGGCCATTGTGTTTTGAAATCTCCCCTTGGAAAAGCCATTGTCTTCTGTACTGAGATGGAAGATGCAGGAGACCAAGCTGCTGATTTGGGATGTGGATGCCATTTGCTCCTGTCAGAGGAGCTGCACTCACGTGGAGCCACGATGGGCTCTGTAACTCCACCACCAGGCTCCAAATCTGGCTCTTGCCCTTCAGAGCCTTGCTGGCAGCAAGCACATCCCCTCCCTGATGTACATTCTGGCCCCTGTTTTCTAGATGCAGTGCTGAAGTATCCAAGCAGGAAGTGGTCTCATGGGATAATGCAGGAACATCAGTGTGATTGGGATCACCCCAAAATTACCCACACTGGTGGAAATGGACCTTGCAGATTTGGAGCTGAGCTGTGAGAAAGGCTTGCTTTAAAGACCAGGTGATAGTGAATCACTTGAATCTGAAATCAAATGTAGGTCTCTTGTGAGGGTGGGGACGACCCCACCTTTATAATGGGAAGCCACCTGTTTTCTGTGGGATTAGATCATGGGAGCCCTTCTTTCTCTCAATTTTTCTCAAAGAGATACAGCACATTCAATTAACAGCTTCTGTCCCTCTGAATTTTACACATGTTCATGCCATAAAGAAAGTATAACAGCATTTTATAACAATACCTAATGGAGATTAGGCCTAGAAAAGAACTCAGTGTAATCCTGTTATGTAAGAGTAAGAATGTTTTGCAGGCTATAAATCAAATGCTTCCCACAATAGAAAGCTCCTTCATTACCTTTTAAACCAGATAAATGCTCCAAAAAGCTCAACTGTAAGGAATGTGTTGTGATAAATAATACACAAATCAAAATTTTAATTGCTAGTAGGCTTCCCATTTGCTCACAGTCATGCAACCTTTTTCTTCCACAACCGAGCATGTGCAAAGCCCTTAGAAACTCCACACATTAAAATTGCAATTATGGAAACAATTTATAATCAATATGTGCTTATTAGGGTAACCTGCATGTATGGGATATTTTATAGCAATTATAATCCTGACAGTGCTTTCTGGGAGCAAAATCTGGGTCTTGTTTTTTCCCTTTCAGGTTTCAGTCCCCGCAGTGCCATCTACTGCTGAGATAAGTTTGAATGCTGAATCTATTATTTCTTTGGGGGAGAATTTTCAGGGACCATTATCTGCAGGTGGAACACAAGCTCATAGGAAAAAAAAATAAATGGTTGTAAAAGCCCAGAAATCTCTGACTAAAATCTCCCTACCCGTATGTGACTGAGACCAAAAGAAAAAAAAAATTCCAAACTAGGATCCGTCATTTGCAACGTTATGTTACTGAAACCAAATGTTTCTTTGATCACTCCTCATTCACTCATGACAATTCATTACTCAGCCAGTGGGAATTGTCTCAATTCCAGTGAAAACCATGGAGTTCTACCAGCTGCTATCAGCTGAACTTCTGGCTCAGAACTGTTAAGAAAAAGGTGTGCAGACTTGCTTATTTGTTTTGGAAACAAGGACAAATTACTGCTGCCAACCAAACCTACAGCTTTGCTTGTTTCTAAGTGATGAGAAGTCACTTCACTCTTCTAATAATAATTATTAAGTAATATGGCTAGTGAAGGACAGCTGAGATATGTTCTTGGCATCTCTAGTTTAAGTTCAAAGGATGTCAAAGTTCTGACATGACTTTACCAAACCACTGCTAGCAAGGGAAGAGGTGTCTAAGGTACACTTTAAGGTTCCCAAAAATAAGGAAAAAAGTACAAAAATAGTGTTTAAAAAAAAAAAAAAAAACAAACCAAAAAAGCCCCCACAGATAATTTTTTCAGGTTTAAATATATCTTCCTCAGGTGGTACCTCGGAGGTGTTCATGTCTTACTCTTCTCTCGTTACACATCTCCTTCCCATAAAAATAGCCTGTGGACTGGACTACCTCCCCCAGGAAGCCTGTTTTCAAGCCAAAAAGGACATCTGGCTCTGCTCTGCTCTGCCAAGGAGTTTCAGCTATGGGAGAAAAGGGTACAAAACTCTGCACTGTACCCGAGACTGAGGGTTCCTTCCAGCAGGACATTTATTACAGGTTAAGGAGTGAAAAGGAGCAACCATTGCTTGGCTGAGAGCGTCAGTTTTGAAAACTATTTCACTGTTAAAATAAACTTTGAGCAAGCACCACTCTGGAATTTATTTATATATTCATTGAGGTGAAGAGAGATATTTCTCCAGAGTTCTCCTCACAGTGTTCTGCAGGTGAGGTGAAATCCTGTCCAACCTGGCAAACGCTCCTTGTTTAGGTGGGAGGAGCAGGGGTGTGTTGAGCAATAAGATGGTTATAAGAGCATGACCCAAAACAGGGTCACCTGAAAGGCTGGAGAAACAGAGATTTGGTGAGGAGGTTCAGCTGGGAGCTGACGGCAAATTCTGAGCAGTGGTCAGTATTTGGAAGAGCTGAAGAGAAAACAAGCAGAAGAGAGCAAACAACTGTGGAAGCAGTGAGTAGAGCACAGACTGTAAAATGAAAGCTGGAGAGGGGATCCTGGGGGTCAAAATGATGGGGAAAAAAATAAGGCAGGAGCAGGGATACCATCTGTCCTACAGAATCAATTTTTGGTAACATATATACTGGGCTTTATGAAAATCTCTATGAATAATTCAGCAAAACCATATATTGCTTCCCACGAACCTTAGCAAGCATCCTCCATGACAAGTCAGAAACAATTTTATGAGGAGTAGCTAGTGGCCATTTGTCTTTTTTAATTACTTTGGTGTCAGCATGACTTTTAAAATTTATTTATATTGTAGCTGGGAAAAGAAGAATGAGGTGGAACAGGAGACACTGAGGGTTCTCACCATCACTGGAAGCACCCAGCTTAGGTGCCTGGCACAAACTGAGTGCATTGACCATCATCAGAGGTATTCATCTCCCAGCAAGAACTACAAGCCCCGGAAGGGTGAGTCTGCTGTTTTACACAACTCAGAGCAACTTCCCATCTGCTAGGAACTTCATTGATGCTACAGAATGATGCTCCCTCACAGAAACTGGTGATGTGCAGCCCAAAGATTCTTTTTCTTGACATTCTAAACATCATCTAGACTGCTCATCTTTCCAGCCAAACTAGTCCTTTTCTTTGCATTTCTCAAATGATACCCTGAGTTTGCCAAATGAAAAGAGGAAAAAAAAGGATTGATGAGGGACCTCTTTTCTGGGCCCAGCTTGAGTCTGAGGGATTAAATCTGGATGTTATTAAATTCTGCTGATCAGTGACAGAAATGCCTTCAGAAAGCCGTGCTGAGCAGCTGCTTAATATTGTTTTTGTGGTGGTAGAGAGGCAAATGTCTCTTGCACTGGCTAGAAAAAGCAGTTTGTCTCATTCCTAGAAGCATTGTATTGTAGAAACACAGCTCAGAGTCATACTTTACAGGCTGGCTGCCAAAACTTCAGCAGAAACAGAAGAGCTTCAAATAATTAGCTAGACAGTGCCTAGCAGGTGTCACTTTGGAACACTTTGGTGATGATAATCCTCAAAGATTGCAGAGAGGTGATTTTACCAGAGAAAACAGGTCCACTACTCATATATTCCTTCATGAGCAACAACTCTCCTTGCTCATGCACCAGTTCTGATAGGAAGCAGCTTGACAAAAATATCTGCAATTTGATCTAAAAAGAGAGAATAAATTGCTCTTTTATGTTGGCAGAAAAAAAAAAAAAAAAAGGATCCCCCCTACCCCCAAACAAATCAATACAATGTCTTGAATTGGGAAAGGATGCTGTGTAATTGGAATACAGATCCTACATGAAACCCTGATTCTAATCTGAGGTATTTAATGCTTTCTGCCACAATAAAAGAAGAGAATTAATGGACTCAGTGGGAAATCTAGATGGTATTTAGCTCTGAATCAGACTATTATTTTACACTTGGCATTGATAGGAGTCAAAATGAGGCCACAAGCCCAAGACTTTCTCAGCAACTTGTGAGTGCCAATTCCTGTTATATTCCCATGATCCCTGCTTGGAGGCTTCCCTTTCTCCAGCTCTCAATCACAGCAGCAGCAAACTGAAGTAATAAATAATGAAGCCACTTCAGGCTAAATGTGGATAAAAATTGCATGCATTTTCTCTCTTTTTAAATGTGTGCCTATTGCACATATATGTATCTGACAGATTATAAAATATATGGTAGAAAGGCAGATATTTATTGCAGAAAATTTATTCTATGAATACATGCTTTCTCTATAAAGAGTGATTTTTTTTCTCTGATCTTTATATTATGCATGTATATTTGGGTTGAATTAAATAGGGAGAGGACCTCAACAAATTTTTGTCACTAGAAAGTACAAAAAAAATGATAGATTTTTGCAATCTTTTTTCCCCCAATATTAAAAGAGCATGTAAGAAATGAGGCAGGGGAAGGAATGTCATGAATAAAACAAAAACATGGAAAGCTCTCCAAATCCATCCTAGAGTCACTTTCCAAGGACATGATTTATTTGTAAGGCATCTTTGCAGTGGTCCTCAGGATTTCTTGGATGTATCAGGAGGGCTATGTTGCACTTTCCAAGCTCGCTGTTGTGCTGACTGCAAACAACACAATACCGTGTGTAGAAGCCATTATTTATAAACATAGATGTCTGATAAGTCCTCGTGATACCTTCGGAAGAGGATGTGTAAGGTTATGAATATCTTGCTCCAAGCCAAATGGCAAGCAGGGAGCTGAAATGAGGCTGGGATTTGAGAGCTCCCAGTTCCCACGCCTTTCTTACAAATCCTGTCACACAAAGATGAGGTGTGAGAGCAACAGCACAACGAGAAAAATGCTGCTGATGATCACCAGGTGCTGTGTACTCATTCTGATGGTATTCTGGATGCTTCCCTCCAAGCAATCTGGCTTCCCTCTTGTCTGAAATACCTAAGGGTTGGCCTCAGGTGTTTGGAAACCAAGAGGTACAGCAAATCATCAGCAATGCACTTGCCAGATCCCACAGAGGAAGGATGTGTGGCTCAGCAGGGAAGAGGAGGGGCAGCGAGGCGCCCTCCAGCAAAACCAGATGATGGACAGTAGGAAAACAAGGAGGAACCCTACTCCTGCAGATCTTGTCAAAGAAAGGGCTGTGGGACTGCACTGGGGAACAGAGAGCCATATGAACAGCTCGTTGGCTTGGGGCTCAATGGCCAGTTTCACTGCAAGCATATTTTCCCTTTTAGAAACAGATGTCTAGAAAGACAGATGAGAAAATCTGTTTGAGAAAGACTTAAGAGGGTTTCTCTCTCCTTCCCCAGAGCAAATGCTCATAACAGGAGATTGCACTGTGATATTGCTGGAGCCACCAAGACATTTTCAGGTGAGGGAAAGCTCATCTGAGTGCTGAGAGGAAGGGCTCAGCTGCAGGGCTCAGGTAACCCACGGCTGACTGGCTCCTTTCAGACCTGCAGTGTTTTATTTCCCAAGCCAGCCATGCTCTGCAGAGGCTTGAGCATAGCTTGACAGAAGAACAGTGGTTTTGTCCTCCCTATCTTTTCTACAAAATGACCTTTGCCTTTGTAATCTGATGGGCTCAAATATTTGATAATCTCAGATTTGTTGGTAGTGGATATCATGTGTTGGCAATCCCCAAATTGTGCAGCCACATTTTAAAAATAATTGTGCTGAAGTGAAGATAAGCTATTGTTTCCAACTACAGGCTTTAATAAAGCCTGTGTATCAGAGGATGATGATCCAAGCCAATTTAACCTAATTGACCCTCTTAAGCCTTCTTTCTTATCTAAAACTCATTCTTTACCAGTCAGACTCACGATACTTGTGGCTTGAAAAGTGAAATTTTTAATGACCCATTATCTACAGCATTCCTGATCCAGATAAATAAATGCAGGTATCCATCTCTGGATGGATGATTGATTTAGTTAGTGGTCACGTTCAGTCATTTAGGGAGAAGCAGCCTGCTAAAGCCAGCAAAATGAATATGAGATGGAGGAGGGCTAAGCATAGGGTTTACTTTGACAGAGGAAGCAATTTAAACTAAGGGAAATACAGTGTTGCCTATTTAATACTCCATGGAGTATGAAAAGGCCTTTCAGAAATAATTATTCTCTCTATGTACTGTTGTAACAAGGAAAAATTTAGTTGCTGCAAAGTGAATTCAAAATTTACCTGTAAGTTGTGATGGCTCATTTGGCATTAGTTTTAGGAAGTGGAGAAGGAAGGAGCACACCGTGCTGACCAGCTCAGGGCTGGGGGGCCTGGGAGCATGCTGACAACAAACCTTGCTGGCTACATCAGGAAAAAGGCCTCCAGCACCAGCACAGCTCTTTACTTTTGTTGTCTTGTGTCCTGCAGTCCAATGAGAGTGTTCAGACAAGAGAGGAAGTGAGAACACAACTCCTGTGGCATGATGAGGAACACCACATAGCTCAGGCAGAGAGGGAATTGGAGAGCGATGCTGGGAGCAGGTAGATTAATCCATCTAAAGGGCACACAGTGGTTTGGCTGGATACCTGATGTGAATACAGAAGAACAGATCTGCTTTTTGCTTCTGAGTGGAAAGACAAATGAGAAAATGAACTCCAACCACTTCCCCCTCTAAAAGACAGAAGCAGCACCCAAGTGTGCTGCTCCACCGCAGCAGGGCAGACCCAGCACAGCAACAAGGCTTGCTGGGAGCCTTGGGAAGTCTACTCACTGGACATTTTTGCTATTTTTCTGTTGTGGAGGTTTGCTCTGCTCACTCCCATGGGCTCTGCTGGCAGTGGGCAGCTGTTTTGAATCACTGACCCCAGCTGGCTGGAGCAAACATCTGCCTTCCATCCAGACACAGCTGCTTCTGGGGTCAGGACTGCATCAGAAGGAGGGGGCTTGCCCTCAGTTAAACCTTGTGTTGCTGCATTTAGGGGGAGCAGTGGAAAAGGAGCATTACCCTGTATTTAGTCCCTGCTTCTGTTTGCAGCCTCCCTGTGGAGGGGACTCCATTTTGCTGTGACTGGAGAGAGCACCTTAGGAGATGGACAGGGATCTGTCCCCTATGTCCCTCCCTAAGCACTTGCAGGGTGAACAGCTGCATTCCTCAGGACTGATGGCTCAAAGGCTTGGTGTTTCTCATGCTATTCACAGTCGGAGCATGTGTGCACATACTCGCCTACATGCACACACATGTTGTTCTTACAGAAAAACGTGCAGGCTTCCTTCTGCCAGCTTTGGAATTTTAGCATCCTTAGCATCCTGGGGCTGTGTCAGGTGGCACTTTTTGTTGTGGACTCAGGAACCATAACAATTTAGTGTTGCTGCCTGGTTTCAACACCTGCATTTCCAAATGAGCCCTATGTCAGGCAAGAAATTATCAAAATTGAGAATTGAGAAATTGAGGTCAGTCAGGGAGACAATTTGGGACCATTGCCTGCAGTATTTAGCAGGACTCAGCTGCTACTTGCAATAAAAGGCATCTCTTTCTCCCATCTTATTCCCCTCAAAACTATTTCTGCAAACCATGTGGAAGAATTTGACTCCACAGGGAGCAAAGAAGAAGGGGCTGGCAGGACTCACACCTTTGTAGCATCAAAAAATGCCCTTAGCATTTATTTATTTTTTCTTTTTACTATTCGTATTCCATGTATGACTAATTTCTCTAGCTGCTGTTGCTCATCCTTACATGCTTTCTGTGTCTGGTAGAAATGGGCAAGAACTCTCTGGCCAGCAAAAAACAGAAGTAATGATTGTATTACATGGAAAAAGTATGGTTTTGACAGGAGGAACCAAACATATTGCCCTAGGTGCCAGTCTGTAGCAAGGAATTTTCTTTGGGGCAATGGCAGGACCTACCCACCACCACAGCAAAGGTCTCCTAGACCTTAGCTGCTATTTTCCTGCTCCAGGCTAAAACTTTGGCTTCTGCAGCATCTTTAGGCTTTAAAATAAAATCTGCCTATTTAGGCTTTAAAATAAAATATCCAAGCTGTACCAAGCTTGTCCACCATGTGTAGAAAATTATCAGGGCACCATGGCATTAATAAACCCTAATTTCCTATTCCAGCTTCAGCTGGGTCTCCACCTGCAGTGTCGACCCCTATCACCCACTTAAGCCCTGGCCCTAGCCATGGCTGAGGGTGCTGGGGAATAACTTATGGAGCAAGATGAGTCTGTGGGAGTACATACTTGTCTCCTTCAGGAATTATGCAGGTTGAGTGAGCCTTTAATTGCAGTGAGAGGAGTTCAAGAGCAGCTGCATTCCCTCTTGCTTCTGGTGCTGTGAGAGTGCAAGTCAATGCTCACAGTCCAGTGGCTGAGCCTTTGGTCTGATGCCTGCAAAACAAGCAGAGATTGAGGTAGGACCTTCTTTGTCCTGGTTTTGTGGGGAGCAGTTGTTCCGTTTATGAGCATGATGTGATGTATTGCTGTGTTTGTGACCCAAGAATCATTTGCAAGTGGTTGCTCCTTCTCTGGGATGCCTGTTGGGGAGAAATTTGAGCCCTTTGGGGAAGCTGAAGTCTGCAATTTCATCTCAAGGGAGGATGAGATTTTTTTTTACCAGGAAGGGTCAGAGATGGGAGGAATTAACTGTGTTGGGCAGTGGTTTGAGATTAGGTGCTGTGATGAGGAGACTAGGTTAGGAGGTAGAGTAAGGTGTTGCTGCCTAAATTATGGCATTAGACTTTTTGTCCCTATAAGGAATAATCCAACTGAATCAGATTCCAGCTGTGCCCATCCCATGCTTGTCTCACTGACTATCACCACTTCAGGATGCTTCAAAGGAGCGTGCAGTCAGCAGCTGGAGTTAGCCAAGAGTAATCCTACCCTGTTGGAAAGGAAGGAGGGGAATTATGTTTGACAGTGAGTGAAACAGAGCAACTTCTGTAGGAGATTGTCCCAGACCAGATTCAGCAGAGAGGGCAACTTAGAGAGGCATCCCAGAAATCAAACTGCATGGAGGAGAATAAATGCCACTGAGTGTGTCAGGAGAGATGTGATGTTTCAAAAGTGTGCAGTGAACTAATGCAGATTTCCCTTGCATATACATGTATTTGTTTAGCTCCAAAAATAGAAAAGGTGACATTCTCTTTTTTCATGGTGCAGCCCACCTACAGAATTCAATATTGTAATATTAGAGAAAAGCCATTAGTATGGTCTTTAATAAAATACTTGGACCTGACAGGTAGGTTAGTGACTATTATAAAGCTGTTAGATTTAATATGAATTTCCTTGGCAAACCCTGGTATTCATCACATTTTCATGAGTAGGGAGAGTTTGTAGATATTGCCAGATGTGGTCCCAGAGTGGAGAGCAACTCAGATAAAAATTGCAAAAGCTGCTAAATGATGCATGGGCTGAAATCCCACTTCCAATCAGACCCAGAGCATGCTGTGAAAATATTTAGTGAGTTACCTCCCAGCAGTTTGAAAGTCTTCTGAACACTTTACCCAGTTGCCTTGGGAGAGAGTGGAGTGGGCAGAAACTGGTTAATCTGACCTTTATATTAATGTTATCATAGAGATTACTTTAAATCCTGAAGCAGAAGGTTATATAACCCTGTTAGTATTTGTTGTTGCAGCTTTGAAGTGCAGCACAAGTGTCTGATCCCTGATTTTGTTTTGATTTTTTTTAGCATCTTACTGTAGGCAACATCCTAACTCTTTTCACTCTATGACATGCTGCTCTTTTTAGCACTGCCTTCAAGTTTACAATTTCTCAGTAATATCTTGTGCGATTTTGGAAAAAAAAAAAAAATCTCCCTTCTACCTTACCTGGCACACAGTTTGATCAGTCCTAATTGATATCCCAGAGAGGTGAGGGGAGGGCTGCTGTGAACTTCCCTGTTTTCTCTTCCGTAACTCCACAGCTTTTATCTTCAGTACCTAAATTTATTTTGAAGTCATGCCTAGAGATGTTCCCAGTAAAAGTCTTAGTGTTGTTCCTCTAGGTGCTGTACAAATACAAATAATAAATCCCATGTCTTTGGGAACAGGAGCTGCAGGGCTCCTAAACAGAAGGGGCAGGTTTTGAGAGAGGGGCTTGGCTAAAACTGATCCAGCTGCTGCCTATGGGAGATGTACAATCGCAAAGCAAAGATGCATAATCTGAATTCTCTGTGCTGGGATCCTCTTTCTTTGTATGGTTTGTTTTTTTTTTTTTTTGGTGTTTTTTTGTTTTTTTGTTTTTTTTTTTGTTGGTTGGTTGGTTTTTTTGTTTGTTTGTTTTTTGTTTTTTGTTTTTTTAAATATAAGATGCTTCTGCACAGCCTCCCTGCTGAGCGTCCTGTTGTCCAGGCTTGTACCATCGAGTTTCGCCTTTGCCAGTTGGCTCCTGCACCCCATATTTCTGTAAGTCTGGTGTGAACTGTGAGTGCTGTCATGGCCTCTTCACAGGCTTTTCAATCAAATCAAAGGGTTATTTGAGCATTGAGGGAATGAACACATTTGGTACAAGAGATGATAAATAAATGGTGACTAAAACAGACAAGGAAATTTTTGGTAAATTGAAGGCATTGGCTGAAAAACTTTGGTAACGAAGTTTTTGGAGACTAAGCTACTGTCTGACAAATATCGTTGTCCTAAAGAAAGTCCCTAAATATGCTGTGTGGACAACATTAGGACAACTTGAAAGAGTTAACATCTAATCAGAGATTTGGTTTCCTTGATTGACAGACAATTTTCAAAAAGAGTGCAGTTTGTCAAGAAGTCATTCCCTTCTTCTTCCAGAAATCTCTGTTTGAAACCAGGGCAGGCAATTTCCTGCCTGTGATGGCATTCAAGACATGAGATACCCTTGTGTTTGACAGCAAAGGACACTGGTTTCATTTGAGCTTTTTCCTTTATCACTGACAACAATAAAATTGTCAAGTGTGTGATTTGAAACATCAAATTCAGTATGAACTTTTGTGTAAGCAAGGGACATTGGGCATAATAACTTTTTTCTCCCATCTGTACTGATATATGGGACATCCAAATTGATAAATGGTAAAGATTGGCTGATGTATGTGTACGGTAGCTTATGTATGAACTATCAACAGACCAACAAGGTTATAATGAAGTCATCTTTTGAGTTTAATAATAAATTTCCCTTTCTCAGCATCGGTCCAAGGTAATGGAGTGATGCTTCTTAGCAGTGAAGATTTTGTAGATGAGGAAGTGCCCATTTTGATTGCAGGCATGGAAATAGTGTCTGTCAAATCACGGTAGTACTATTTTATTTTTATAGAGAAGCTGGATGCATTTGTATCTGACCCAAAACACCAAAGCTATCTCTTTTCATTTGGAACATATCAATCATGTTAAACAACTGATGATTCTGAGTATTTTAGTTCTTGAGTGCCTAAACAGTACGATTTGAAAGTCACCTGCATTTTAGATTTGTTAACTTCAAGTCTGTGTATTATGTAGAGACAAATGAGATCTTTATATATCCTCTCAGATACTGGCCTTGAGCTTCTCTTTGTTGAAGTGTAAATGCTACAAGGTGTGGATGAGCTGGTTCATGGAGAGGAGGGCAGACTTTGCCTTGTGAGCTATGACTTCAGTGTGAAATGTCAAACAACTAATCTTTATGTGATATGTATCACTGTATTGTAGCTCTGGCCAGGTTAACTGTAAATATTAGTTTTTAGCCCTGCAGATGAGTCCTTAGAAGGTTTCAGCTTGTCATGGGTATGACATACTTTTAAAAGTTTTGTGGGCTTTCTTGTCTTTTAAAAATAAATTTGTATTACCATGAAACTGCATCTCAATACCTTTTAAAGTGAGCCTTTATAGTGGGAATTATCTCAAACTACAAGTATTGGCCTGTAGACTGAGAGCAGCCAAATCCTTAAGCCAAAGTTGCTTGTCAGGAGCAGGGACAGGCCTAAAGGTTACAGGAATCAGAGCTTACATCAGCTATGTAAGAGCTCAGAGGAAAACTAAATAGGCACATGTTTATATGTGATAAACTCAGAGCAGTGCGTAGTCTATGATAGAAGTCACTCTCCACACTTGTGCTTTTGTTCTTCTCCAGGTACAATGCCCTGCATTTTGCCTTTATCACTGAGGTTAAGTGCACCTGTGGGCTTGGCTGGTTATAGGGTTGGATCTGGCTGATGGTAACATGGTGTATTGCTGTAACCCAGTTGTATTCAACATTGTGCCTATACCCAAAATTTGACCAGAAAGGAAAATTGGTGGCACTAAGCTGAGCTGATCAAAAACCTCTGGGGTCCCACCGAGGTGATCCAGAAGCATCACTCATTTTTATGTTAGTAGACAATGGCCCCCAGGCCAGAACAGTGTATTGGTTTTAACTCCCAGACCTCTTCCCACTCTTAAATTACTACTACCTGCAGCCCCCAAAGAGCAAAAATACATGATGCTACAGCTTCTTTGTAAGAGCAATTTAGCTTTTGGTGCTGAGTGGCACTGTTACCAGATGAGTTATGGGGAAAAGCCTGAGTCTAACAGGGTATTTATTTTACTTAGCAAAAATTATCCAACAGTAAAAGCATAGTTGCTGCCATTAGAAATATGACTGTTTGAATAAAAGTTATGGCAATAGTAAGATTCCGCTATGGTATGTTAATTTGAATGTGCAGTAAATCTGTCGGGATTGCAAGTCAATTTAAGAGCTAAAATATAATTGTTGTAAAACACCGAACTGCAATTTATATGTATTTTTCCCAACTGCTTGTGGGCTAGCAATATTTCAGTTCTATAATCACAACTTGAACCTTTTAAAAAGGGGTTTTTTTTTATACAAGTCAGCAGAAGTGGTATTTTATTACTTTTCTTTTTGTGGAGTTCTTTGAATGCAATACACTTTTGGGGAGGAAAATGGTTTGGGGATAAAAATCAGCAGAGACTACTTTGCACTTGCTCCTCTTTTCTGAAAGATAGACATATCTGAGTGTACAATGAATAATTTGTCAATCAATTTGCAGCTCAGTGAAAACAACTGTCAAAGTGGGCTTTTGTTACTTAGATTTCAAATGCCATTTGACCCTGTAGATATGCTTTCTGCAATGATGTTCTGTGATTCCAGATAGATATGTGTTTTGAAATAAAAGCCCATTAGTAACCTAATATCCTTTAAAAAAATTACCTTGCTTGCATAATTGTGTAGGAAAAAAAATCCTATAAGTTGATTTCATTTTGATTGAAAAGGTAAATTAATGCTCTGACAACTTTCAGTCTCGGGCATCTTCAGGAATGGTGTTTCATGACAGTTGCCTTGCCTGTTGGTTACTCAGGATCTGCTGCTCATCTCCTCAGGTGAGCTGTGTTGGTCTCTGAGGAAGCAGAGGGGACATGAGCCAGGGTACCTGCATCATGCTTTGACCATCTGGTTAATATTAGTTATGTCATGATCCTCATCCTCTCATTTGAGAGCAAGTAACACATCTGAAGAGTGGTGTGTGAGCATCACCCCCCAGCAGAAACTCCAAGGGATGGTGGAGAAGAGGCTTTAAAGCCTCCCCAGTCTTCTGTAGGAAAAGGGCTTGGTGCTTTCTGGGGTGCATTCCCATTAAACTCGCCTTCACCTGGGTTTTCAAGATAAATGTGTTTTTATAATGCCTGACACCCTCAAAGGAAAAAAATCTAAATGAGTTAGATGGTGTCTTTTAAGTCCTGAATGTTGGTGCATATACTTTAATTAATTAAGTAGGTTCTCTGAGCTTTTAGAACAAAAACATCAGCTTTGGACAAAGAGATTGAAAAACATTAATATTGTCACAGGCAAGAGTTTTGGGACAGAAGTCCCCAGGAGCCAAATGCCGTGTTTATAGGAGATAAACTCGTGGTGCAAAGTTTGGAGGGACTGATGGCTGTGGGTCCTTCTGGGTTAGTGATGAGATCTGAGCCCTTGGGATCTCAGGTGGTTTCTGCCCACACTTGGGCTGTGTCAGGCTCCTGAGAGGGGTTATTGCAGAGGGTGTGGTGGTGTGTTGAGTTCAGACCCACAGAAACTCCTCTGGAGATAACCTGGGATCTGCCTGAGGACAGAGAGAAGGCAGCCTGCTCATTTATCCTTATTAGGAATTACTTTTCAAAAGCTGGTAAAGCTTCACTGCTCCAGAGGAAAGTTATGTCTGCTGATTGAGGAGAGGAAGGGAAACAAGAGAACAAGTTTAGCTAATGTAGCCTTTTGAGTTTTACAGTCAGATGAGCTTGAGAGATTAAAAGGAAAGAGAAAAGGAGGGTGCATATGCTTAAGAAAAGGATAAATCCTCCTTTGTACTCATTACTTTGCTGTGGTTTTGCATTTTACTTCCTTCATTTTGGAGGTTTTTAAAGCATTAACAGAAAAAGACTTGACAAATCTTTGGCAGATATGAGATGAGCCTGAATTAGTGTAGTGAGACCCGTCTGCACAGCCTGGGCTGCTGTGAATTTCAGAGCTAATACACTTTATATTAGTCTGGTGTGATGGTCAGAGTGCACAAAAAGTGAGGACCAGGGATAATTTTTAAATTTTTCTTGTTGCGTATATTGAAGCATGGCATTTCCTGCTTTCTGCCAGGAAGGGGCCAGGTGCTGCTTGCACTGAGGTGCACACCTGGCATTTAAATGTCTCTCTTATCAGCATCTCCGGGCAGAGGATGCAGAGAATGCCCAGCCCCAGAGCATTCACGATCCACTTCAGAGACAGGAAGAAAAGGGAAGAAGAGGAAGCATATGGGGAGCAGAGTCCCGGTAGAAGTCACTACTGGCCCCATAAGCAAATCAGGGAGTTTTGTGAATCCCAAGCAGGGATAATTGTCACCATGCCTTTAATATCACACTGGTCCTTCCCTGGGCATGAAATTCCCCTTGCTGAAAGTCTAGCACCCTTAAAGTAGCAATTCACCCTCTGCAGACACACACAAGGCCCTGGCAGGGTACCAGGGGTGTGCCAAGGTCATGCCCTGCACGTTCCCTCCACCAGCAGGAAGGGCAGGTGCCTGCAAGGACACGGGCCACATTCCCTGGCTGTAATTCAGCACCTGAACCCGTGCTTGCTGACAACTGCCTCTCTGATTGCATGGGTCATTCAAAGTCAAGAGATTGCTGCATATAATGGGAGAAAAAGGCCTTTCAGATGCTGTTTGTGGTCTTTGGGTTTCAAAATCAAGACATCATCCATCTGTCAGCAAACACTGCATACAAAACTTGTAGGAGAATCCTCTCCAGTTGCTATTTCCCTGTAACAAGACAAAACAAGAAAGAAGAAAAGGCATTTTATTGTGAAGTCTCTCAGGCTTGCAAATGTACTTTGCCATCTCTATGCTTTCTTTTGTGTACATTGTGCTTGGCTTGGCAGGAACCTGCTCTGTTATCCTTCCCCATCCCTCTTGCTCCAAAGCAAAGCTGCAAACCCCATTAAGAGCGAAGTGCAAGGGGTGCAGAGCTCTGGGCTAAGGGAAGGAAAACAAGCTAAGAGAGGCTGCAGGCATAAATGCTCACACTGCATAGGTTAAGGGAGAGATGGAGAGTGACAGGCCCCAAGGGCAGGATTTAAGGGAAAGGAAAAACCTTCCCAGGGCAGAGGGGGATGTGTAGTGGCACCATGAGAGTCCCAGCAGGTAGCTACTGTTAAGAGAGACATTGAATGTATGGAGCTGCAGAGAATGGGTGGGATGATCTGCTTGTTGGACACTGAGGGCTGCAAGAAGAGGCTGACCAGGTACCTCTTCCCTAGAGCTCTCTGGAAAAGCACATGACAGCCACTGCCCTTTCTTGCAGTTTCCTCCCCATTTTTTATCTACTTTTACATCAGGTGGCACACTGTTTTTCATCTCATGACTGCTCAGGCACTGGCAGGTCACAGAAGGTGAGCATGCCCAGCGTTGGGGCCAGCTATGCTTTCCCTGTCTCTTTGTGTAGGAGCAAGGCATCAAAAACCCCTGTTCCTGCCTGCCTGGCTGGACAGGGCTGAAGTCATTTCTCTCTAAATATAACTCTGCACACATGGTGGAGCCCAGCTCTGCTGGCATAGCAAAGCACAAGGAGAGGGAAGGCCAGATGGCTAATTCATGCTGAAAGGCAGCATGAGGCAGAAGAGAAGACAGGCAATAACTTGGCACACTTATGGGCTTCTTGGATGCTTTTGTAGAGGGTATTTTACCTTTCTGTGCCACTTAACCTTGGCTTGTCAAGTTTTTTTTTTTCAAATGGTGATACCTATTTGTCAGGGACTGTAAAATCCTCCCAAAAGGGGATAATCATGGCACACAGACTTTAGGCATGTAATATATGAGATATTTAATCAAAAAAGGGAAGCAGGTGCATCGTCATGGAAATCCAAATCATCCATTTCTGTGACTACAGCAAGCCTTGGCAGGTAAGTATGGTGGTGACTTCACTCATTTGTACCAAACCTGTGTGCTGTAGGATCTCCTTGCTGTACATGAGGTTAGAGTTCCCTTAAATCAGCTGGGGAGCATGATATCACTTTTATGTTCATTTTAGAAGGACAGACAGCACCCGATCTAGCAAACAGTCACTTGGGTTTGAGCTAACCTCTGTGGATTTGTAGGTTTTTTTGGAGGGGAAAGTGGTTTTGGTTCTGTGAGCATGGACCAGAAAGTAGGCAGTTAATGATTTTGGGCTTAGTGCCATTTTTGACTGAGTTGTAAATAAAGGTTTTCCTTCTTGTGGAGCTACAGGACTGACACACAGGTATTTCCCAGAACAGATGCTGATACAGATTTCCTGCTCCTAAACAGAGTGAGTGGGTGAACAGGATCCCTGTTTGCTTAAGACTCAGAAATTACTTTACTCTGATCTTACTTGAGTCCTCCCTTTTTGTACCCACTCTGCCTGGAGGCAAGTTTCCAGAGTCCCTTCAGACTGCCTGCCAGAATGGCTTTCTGTCCCCTGGTCCTCAAGCCAGGGACTCTCTCCATGTCCAAATGTGCAGGTTATCTATCCTGCCTATGGATGCAGTTTCATTTCTAGAGCTGAAACTCCGAGGGCTTGCAGCCTAGTCATGTAGCTCTAATTGCTCATTCCTTGCACAGGAAGCTTGAGTACTGATCTGTCCATGATTCTTAGATGTGTAGAAATGGACAAGGGAGTTGGAAGGATGCAGCGATTCCTCACTGGATGCTCAAATGTTGGAAAGAGGGGAAGATAGCACTCAGACAAAGTTTCTGTCTCAACACTCAATACTTGCCTGAGCTGTTATGTTGTTTGGGGCAGAGTTCTCTCATCTGCTTTGGCACATGTTGTCTTTGCAGGTGCTGCAAGAAAAGGTTAAGGACCACCTATCTCCTGCTCAGAGTACACTTAGGCAAGTACACTGTGCCCCCAAATGAAATACTCACAGGTATTTGTTCCAGTGTACGTGTGGTCCATATTTGCCAAGAGTGGAGAAACTGGTGCCATGCTGTACCACAGGCTTCAGGTGACACAAACAATTTCAGGTCATGAATTAAGTGCAAACATTGCAGATTATCATCTTCTTTGCAGCACAGAAGACACAAGCCAGTTGACCAAAGTGGCAGTGTGATGATAAAAGCCTGAAACCAAAGCAAGACAAAAGGTATGCCTAAAACCTCCGCTGATTATCCCTGACAAGCTGAAGCTGGGATTTCTCCTGGTCTGGGGAAAATGAATGCAGTTAGTTATTGACTACTTGCTGAACACTCACAGACACCATAAGTGGGATGTCAAAGTAACTCCAGCTTCAGCACTGCAAGGTTTGCCAGGTTGCTGTTGAGACACAGCAGATGGGATGAATCCCCCAAAATGTGGGATAGATTAAGAGCTATAGAACTTCAAGGTCTTCTAAGCATTTAAACAGAAGCTGACACAATGATCTGGAAACTTGATTTAGTAACACCAGGGAAGGTGTAGAGAAAAGTGCCACAAACTCAAAGCTTACAGCAGTCAGCCTAGAATTACAGGGATTTAATCTGTAACAAGATCATGTCAAGGTGTTTGAGCCATCCCTAGTTAAATTATTGTGGCCCCTCAGATCCTTCCCTGTGCATTTGGCATGGTAAGAGGGTCCTGCACAGGTCCACATCTGGCTCACACAAATGTGGTGCTGGAAGAAGGTAGCATGGCAATGAGTGTGTGTTTGCTTCTTTGCTGTGCATTACGGAAGACATGAGAGCAGAAACTGGGAGATTCTGCAATGAAGCCTTAGAAAAACCCAAAATCAGACAGGGACAGGACTGGCACAGAGGTAGTTGTGTAGATCTGCTCTGTGCTGTGAGTGAAGGCAGAAAACCTGTCTTCAAGTTCTCTAGAGTAGGGAGAAATGTTGCTGGCTTACCAGGTGATTGTGTGAAACACTGCCTTTCTGCAGGAAAATGAGGCTTTTGAGTAGCTCCTGTGCTAGCTGCTGTGGCATTTAGAGTACATTCAAGCAGAGTCCAGAAGTGCAGCTTTCTGGCTTGGCTAGCTGTTGAAACCATTTTTTCTGATTATCTCTGGGCATCTTGGACCTGCCCCTCCATGCCCTTCTCACAGCAGTGGAAAGTCAATTATACCATAAAGTATCTCTGCTGTTCTTCTTGGAGTCTAAAAGGAATAGAAAAGATGTCAAAATCTCCTCTGAAGCTTGCATTCCCCTGCCACTGGGCACACAAACATTAGTGGGGTTTTAGACTCCTAGATTCCAGAAAGATTGAAACCTTGCTTCCCAGTGCAAAAGATTAACTCAGTTATTTGTAAAGAATCAGGCTGCCAACCTTTTGCAATCTCTGCAGAAGGAAATAGCTTCAGTATTGCTTGCTTTATTCATCTGCCATGCTGAGTTAGGAATGGCTGAGCACAGGGCTTGCAAAACAGGATCCAGGCTGTGCTCACACATCCTGCTCCAGCTGCAGCTTTATGGATGAAGCCATTCACTCCCCCATCCTGGGCTCCCTCCCCTCTCTTCACCTCTTGCTGCCAGGCATTCATTCTTTTCATGCAGCCAAGGCAACCACAAACCACTGTGTAATTGCACCCAGTCAGGCTTAGTAAAACATACAGATCAAGATAAACCTGTTTACCTGGTCAGTCTCTGATGGTCCAGCCCCGAAATGGTTTGGGGGATGATGATTTGAGACTGCTGGAAAAAGCCAAAGATCTCGAGGCCATGCTGCCTGTGGGGTTACCCAACATCAGTCAGGTCTGGACAGGAGCAGAGCCTCCCTTCAGCCTGAGCTGCCAAAGAGGAGTTTTCAGTGGGGAGCTACTGTGGAGTCACATACTCCAGCAGCTCAGCATGGGACAGACACGGGAGGGCTGTGACCCGTGAGACGTGCATGCTGTGGGCTAGAATGCCATCACCTTGCTGAGCAGGGCACAGAAAGCTGCACATCTGGAAGGGGTGGGAGCTGTGGAGGCTGCAGTTACAGATGTGTGGCACACTGGGTCACTGTGCTGGCTGCTGAGCTGTTGGAGCTGCTTGAGCCTGGACTAACTTTGGTGTGATTCGTGGTGATAATGATGCATATTCTTTGCCGAGAAGGAAGAAGCCTTTTGTCCTTTCTTCTTTGTTTCAGGATGCCTTTGCTTTACATCTGTCAATTATTATTATTTTGTCTCCAGTTTGTATTAATTTTTGCAAATTGCTCCCCACAGTGAGAGTTTGTACAAAGGTTTTGTGCTGCATCTTCTAAGCCTGCCTTAATGTCAGTGTTTATCTTTTGAAGCTAATAATTAAAAGGGAAAAAATACTGTCTGTGGATTTCTGTCGTGATGCCAGTTGAGTCCATTTTTCTCTTTTTGGTAACTATCAGATCTGACTTGCACCCACAACAGACTGTGTTTGGGGGGGAAAAGTGTCACTGCTTTTATTTCATGTCTGGCCTGACAAGAATAGTAATGAGAGCAGCAAAGCACTTGCATCCCCAGTTAGCCAGCTACAAAACAAGCAGGCTGAGTCCTCGATGTACTGTCAATTCTGTGTTGTGTAGGCAATTAACATTGATGCTGAATTAATTAATGACGAGAAAACATCAAAGGGTTGGGGTGCTTCAGTTCAGATGAGCACCAGAAGCTCAGATTGTTATCAGATTGTCTGAGGGGATCTTATCACCAGTGTTTTGCTGCATGCCAGAAAAAGGCTGGGGCTTCCACCCTGTATGTCATGTGTTCAGACCTTTAAAATGTTCTAGGAGACATTTTTATGGAGACTAAGCATTTATCTTGTATCTATTACAACCTGTTTTGTAAATGTCTCATTAAAAGTCTTACAATGTTCTGTTTTAGAGATACACTGCATGGGTCTTCTTACAATAGGTTATTAGTCTCATCTAATGTGAATTTTTAAGACAATGAATGAATTCTAATAAGCATGATCTCTGGAACAGGTATAAATAAAGGAGAGGAGGTTGGCAGTGAGGGTACAGGTAGAATTTTCCATCTAAGGCAGCATTTAGATTCCCCTGTTTCTGGAGATAGTTCCAGGTAATACATAGACTAATTCTATGGTTACTGAACTTGCCTTGTTGGATGGGTCAGAGAAACCCACAGGATTAAGTTTGTGTAACAGAGTGGATTCAGTTTGTATGACAAGGTTTTGGTGGCAAAGTGGCTACAGGGGTGGCTTCTCTAGAAGCTGCTAATAGTTTCCCCTATGTTAAAACTAGATTATCTTTAAAATCCCTTTCAACTCAAACCATTCTGCTAATTTTTGGTATGTACAGCAGTGTTTTTGGTTCCATCCTACAAAAAATGTCTATTCTTCTTATAGAGCAATGCAAGTCACTGTGTTAATGACTGAACTGTCAGCTGGAGGAAGGCATGAAAAGGAGAACTGAGCAGCATGAGAGTCACTGAAAGGAAATCCCACCACAGTGTGTGGAGTGTGGCATAGAAGAGCTGCTGGTGGGCCATGAAGCAGAATTTCTTCCTGCATTTCTGTCCTCAGAATATAATTAGGTGTGCGATCCCACATGTGCGCCTGAAAAAGTTTCTTACTGACAAGAATAGCAAAGTTTTAAAATTAAAAAAATATGAACCAAAGGGAATGAGAGTAGTCAATGTTTTATTATCCAAAGAGAACTTTGATGTAGAAAAGTTGCACACAACCCAAACCATCAATTAAATTCACCTCATCTGTGGCCTGTTTGATTTCAAAGGTGTTTGACAAGACTTGTTCAAAGAAAGTTTTAAAAGTTCTTGTATTGTAGTTAGTATTTTAAAAACCATGACTTTTTTTTTTTATGACTACACATACCCCATGCCTCTTCCTAAGGTAGCAAACCAAACATCTGTTTTTTAAGCTCAATGATGCTTGGATCACGATCAAAGGGAAAGGTTGCCAATTAACCCCCATGATCTCCCCACCATGTGTGTTTGATGCCATATTTTTTCTATCTGATTTATTTCATCTGAGCTTGATATTAAATCCCTTACCAAATTCAGATTAGCCGTGGCTTTCCCATTGCTCTGACAACACATCAAAACTCCAGAGGATGCAGAAGATTGAATTAGCCACTGTTTGAGTCTTCACTGAGCTGCTCTTAGAGACGGGTATCTGTGTAAGGAACAAAGGGAATAAGTGATATCTCTGCTTTGAAACTTTCAGAAAAGTTAAGTGGTTATAAGGCAAGACTAAGCTTAATTTAAACAAGAAGTATGCAGAGTGAGCTATATACAACAAAACGGGCTTGTATTCCTTAAAGAAAAATTACTAGAAAATAAGCAGCAATGAAGATCTTGAATAAATTGGAATAATTTTAGTACATATTTCATCAAAATGGGGTGCATTGTGTTACTAAAGGAAATATGTTTGCTATTTGCATTAAAATAACTCTAGAAATGGAGGGAAGAGCAATGAGGCACTGTAAAAACCACAGTGTACAGTCACTGCTTATTGTAATCATTAGTTACCTTCTCAGGGCTAAGGGACAAACACTTCAAGTCTGTCTCAGAGAGATAGATACTGCCAGGATCATGCAGCTGTGAGGAAACCTGAAGGTGATGCTTGGGAGAAAGAGGGTAACTGTTTAGAAAGGAGGGAAAAAAAAAAAAAGAAGACTTTTTTCTAATTCTGTAATTTATGAAGGGTGTGAATTTAGCCTTTAGGGCTCAAAGTTAAAAGATTTGTGTACAAGACTGGCTTGACCTCATTGTCCAGGTAGGAGAGCTGTACCTCATCCCAGAAGATGAGAGTTACTTATTTTCAGGAGACTGCATGTGTCCCTCACACCTCAGTGAGCAGTCTAAATCAGAGTTAAATGAGCTGGCTTTGGTGCCATGCCACTGGCATTGCAACAGGGACAATGACCAGTAGGTTGTGCAGGGCTTTGCTGTCACTTTCTGAGACAACTCCCTGCACGTCCTCTGTCAAGGCACAGGCAGTGTCAGATGCCATGATGTCTGTATAATTGCATCCAATCTGTTTTGTGGGAGAAGGTGCAAAATCTTGGGCCTAGCAGTTGAAATCAGGATTCTGTTCCAAGGGTTGTTCAGAAGTCAAGGAAGACCGGTACAAATCTTTGGACCTGTGCCATGCAGTTTTTGGTTTCTCCTTCAAACATATCTGCCACTTCCTGGTGAGCCAATTCAAAATTTTTCCATTTGGTAGACTGGGGGGAGTAATTTCAGAGATGAAGCTCAGGCTCAGAATAAGAAGAAAAGAGTAAAGGAGGGAGCTGTGGTTTGCTAAAAAGATTAGTGAAGATATAGAGGTGAGGAAATCCTTTGGGACCTTGAGTAGGATCTATGCAGGATGAGAAGAAATATCTGTAGCAGCAGTGTGGGTTTTATTGACCATTCCTTACAAAGGCAATTGTGTGAAATAGTAAAGCATGATACAGTGGCACTGGAAGGGCATTTCTTAAAAAGAAAAAAAAAATTCCTTGTTTGAAAAGAAAGGAGAAGGTCAGAAGAGAATAATAAGGAATACAGAGTGAAATGTGGTCTCTCTCACACAATGGGCTGATGGAGGAAGACTGTCCACTGTAAGAAGTAGTGCTTGTGTTAGGTAATAGTCATGCTGCTTAAGGAGGTGCCTGAGGTCAGAGTTTGGACCTATGCTTTGTTCTCAAGCCTTGTCTTTAAGATGTGCTGTGTATGTGCAGGTATGAAGGCTGCTGTGAAGAGGCAGGAGATGAGCTGCTCTGTATGGTGGATGGGACAAGAGAGGCAGTTTTATATGGCAACAAGAGGAAATAATTCCTAGCATCTGGCTAGTACTGCCCTGAACTTCTGCAGGGGCCTTGGAATATGAAACCTGAGGTCTTGCTCCACTCAGGTATGTTTAAGTGCATGTGTAAAGCTAAGTATGTAAATTAAGCCATTTGTTTTCATTGTGCAATGAATCTAAGAATGTTTATTATCTACAGCCTTTGAAGTCTTGGCATATACTGACATAGTTGCTGTTAAAATTAGGTATGTGTGTGTGGGTGGAAGGGCAAATCCTGAAATAGGAGAATATTGCTTTTCAGCAGCTGATTGGCATTATGGGCCAGCAGTGGCCAATATTATGCCAGTACTTAGTAAAAAAAATTCCAAAACACTCACAACTACACAACTTCAAAAACAGACTTATCATACCCATCAGTATCCAAAATATGAGTCTGATGTAGGAATGTTCTGCAAAGATGCACAGGAATTTATGTATTCACATCTCTAGCACTTGGAGTTTAGTTTTTCCCAAATGTGCCCACTCAATGCCAGAAAAACTGTTTTGGTTCCTTTTCTTGGAAAAGATATTTAAACAAAAAGCTTTTTTCTCTGTACTGAGACCACGTACAGCTGTACAGATGGTTTTGGTTTTGTTGTAGCACACTCTTACCTACATCACTATCTTCCTTTCTAAAATCTTCCTTCCTTTCCCCTGCTTAATTTATATTAACTCTTTGGTTACATGAATCTCAATTTTTTCTCT
The DNA here is from genome assembly GCA_037013685.1 of Acridotheres tristis. Classification (NCBI taxonomy): domain Eukaryota; kingdom Metazoa; phylum Chordata; class Aves; order Passeriformes; family Sturnidae; genus Acridotheres; species Acridotheres tristis. Next base: position 16,864,048 of record CM072888.1, read on the forward strand.
TAATAGTAAGTGTCTCCAGACAGTTTATCTTTGGATAAACCAGCATTCATAGGCAGATCATAAAGTTTTCTGCTAGAGAAGTGTTGGAAATCTTGTGCTGTTTAATGATGAAATGTGCTTTGTTTCTTTTTACATATTTTTTGGGCCAGAACAATTTTTTCTTTACAGTGGAGTGCTAAAATGAGCCAGTATTATCTGCTGACCCCCTTTCAAAACATAGGGCAGAAAACACTCTGCTATTCCTGTCAGTGAACCTGGCAAAGCTTCTTTACCTAAAACATGATTTCCATGAAGATCAATAGTCTTGATTATATGAATTCAAAAGGAGAAATGTCACAGTGTTTTCTGGCATGTCTCATGCTTGCTGGTTCTTACCCTTAGAAATCTTGTCTTTCGATCTTAGTTTACCTCCTCCAGCTTTGATTTTAACCATGAGTATTCTTAATACTTTGTCTTTGAAATAAGAAAAAAAGAATTTTTTGGTTGCTCAAATGGCATTTGCAGTCTTTCAACAAAAAGAGGCCATTCAGAGCCGCTGAAAAGCAGCAATGAAGTGGTAACTGAGGTATGAACCCCGGTTCTACCTGCTTCCCCCAAGTTTTCACATAGGCTGGAAAGGACAGAAATCCATGGGAAGACTTTCAAAAACAGAAGTAATAAGAGTTTTAAGTTGCTTTTGGTTATTCCCTTTGCCATTTTCAACCCTGGGTCTGAGAAGGGAGAAAGGGGAGGGTACCTGAGGAAAATGGGATGGGAGAGGCACAAAAATAAGACTGAGCACTCAAAAAGTGTTGGAATTGGCCCTCACAGCTAGACTATTTTTCCATGCATGTCTGAAGTCGATAGTAGAGTTGGTTACAGAAATACAGATACTTAGAGCTCAATTTTCAAAATCAGGTTTTTAATTCAGCAATTAAACACCTGCACACTGATTATTCAGAAAGCCTGTCAGCACTTACCTCTTACAGTGGGTGTCAAGTGCCAATTTTAGGTCTAAGTGCAGATGTAGGTGCATGAACAGAGGGTTTCAAGATTGGAAACCAGGCTCTTAACAGCAACAGGTTCATCTGCCTCTGACTTCTCTGCACTGAGCAGCAAAATCAGCTGAGCTTAAAGGACGAGAAGGCTGAGAATAAGGAGCACAATCCAGCTAATAGCTGCTGTTATGAAACTGTCAGAAGATGACTTGCTGCCTGACAAGGAGAGTGCTGTTCTGCAGAAGAGGGCAGCAGGCTCTTCAGCTCCACATTTACGTTTCCTTGCTTTGCTTCCTTTCAGATTCTGAGCTGGTTTTCAGTGCCTTGCCCTGCAGACTGAGCACATAATTTATTTAATATATTTAATGGAGTACAGCACCTTCTGAACCCAGGGAGATTGGCTGTTGTTTGACATCCTTCTCCCATAGGGCAGAGGTAGTGTCCTAAGGGGCACCAATGTACCCTACTTGCCACAGGGGTGAACAAAAAGCCTGAGTGCTGGAATCTGAGGAAACAGAGGAAAAGAGTGTAATGAAAGGCAGGATGCAAAATGAGACATTGAAGGCAGCAGGGCAAACACAGCTCCTGTCATCAGGTTTCTCCCTGATCTGGGGACAGATGGCCTATCATTCCTACCTTGCGCTTCAAGATCCCCTGGGAGCTGTGATCAAGTATTTTCTTTAAATCCAGGCTAACACATTGATAGTGTGAGCCACATATATCACAGATTTGAGGTATGGATTTCTGCTTTGTTCGAAGGAAACCCAGAAAGAAAGGCAGCCTTGTCAGCCTTGTGCTAATATCTGCTGGGATATTTCTTGTGCGAAGGAAAGGTATCAGCTTCAGGTTGTGAGAGAGGGAGCTCCATTTCTGCACATTCCCAGCCAGAAGCTGACTGAGAAAAAGCAGCAATATTTCCAGTGTGTCAGGCTCAGAGCAGGGACAAAACGCCATGAATATATTTGTGCAGGAGAAAAAAGAAAACCCTCCAAATGAAAGAGCTCAAGCTGGTATAAAGACCCTTGCAAATGCCAGTAAATGGTGATAGAGCCTTGCCTTAAAAAGTTTAGCTCTTTGAAAACAAAAACCCCTTCAAAAACCAGATCAGGACTCCTCATTGAGATGAACAAAAGGTTGAGGTGTGCACCCAAAAAGGCAAATTTACTGTGGTCTTGAAGGGGGTAGAGGAAGAGCTCTGTCAGTGCATTCTCAAAAGTAAAAGCGATGAGACCCCGACCCCTTGCTGCCTGTGGGTGGGAGAAGGATGGCAAGAGCTAGAGTTCTTCCCACTATCAAAGGAAGTGATGCTTCTTCCCAGATAAGTGTAGTAGGCTGAAGGGGCATTTTTGAAAGCTGCCTCAGTTAGCCCTGGCCTCAGCTTAGCTAGCTCAGTGGTGCTGTCATTGGGAGAGAGGAATGTCATGAGGAAAATGCTGCTTGGGTGCCATGGGCAGCTGCAGCTCCTGCAGCACGGGGGCTGCACCTCTCCTAAGGATGGCAAAAGTGAAGGGTCCTCTAGGGTTAAGATTTAGAGCACTAATAGCTGATATTCATCAGTCTGACATCAACATTTATCAAAGTAATATCTAATCAGTCTAGACCAGAGTCAGCAGACCTTTGCTTTTGTTTGCTCCTTTTCTCTTGCAGTGTAGGATAAATTAAACAGGAGGACCTCTTCTCCTTTGCTGTTCATTTGTTTACTCTTTCCTACCTCCTTGCCTGTTCCTTGCCTCTTTTTTGAGACTTGGCACTACCTGCTTGGAAGAAGAGTTTAAGAAATGGACAACAGCTGCCCAGAGCTGCTGAGGCCTCAAATCCTTTTCTCAGCAAATAAATGGGAACAACCACACCCATCTGGATTGGTGGAAAGAGAGAAATTATTATTATCAGTATCTTAGAAATGTCAAATGATGTTATCAATAGTAGAGGCCCAATGTGCCTGATGCTCCTGTGTATCTGGTGTGGGAACACTGCCTCTATTCAGAGAAAGCAGGAAAGCGTCAGAGAGGGGATGAATTATCTTACAATGAATCATTGCAGGATCAGAACATTTGTTTTTATTTGCACTTGGGTTTCCTTTCTCCAAATTGCATAATTTATTCTAGAAAAGAGCACCGCCTCCCTGTCTTGTGTCATGCTGGTATTTCTGAACCTTGAGTAGATGCCCTCTCATTTGAGGTTGTTGGTGCAACAAAGCTTTACTGATTTAGTTGCTGGAAATTAAAAAAAAAAAAAAAAAAGCCCCCAGTTATTAGACTGCTTGTTAAATCCCACCATGGCTAAATAACATCTGGCTTTCTATAAATACAGCAAGCCCATCATTAACAGTGGGACTATTCACTGTTTACAGAGCTGCATTTGAAAAGAAGCAAAATGCAAAGTATTTGCTGAAAACTGCACAGCATCTGTCTGCAATAGCCTTTTGATAAACCCTGTCTTACATTCCAGTCATCATATTCCTGTATTTGGATATCTTGTGTATGACTAGCAGTCTTTTTTTTCCAGAGTCACAAGCAACATGAGGGTTTCTAAAGTGCACAGATACTTCTTGTGTTCAGAACAACCCTGGATCCCTGCTTCTATTTAGGTGTGTGCAGACAGTTCATCAGAACCAATCAGCCTTCTATCCAGGTAAAGCCCTTTGCTACATCAGGCAAAATAAACACAAGTTGTGTGTTACATTAGGGATTTCTTAGAAACATCTTAATTGTGACTACACTGCAAACCCCAGCCTCACAGCTGTGTGTTGAGAAAGCCAGAGGAGGTGTGCAGAAGTAAGGATCTCATCCTCTGAGGCTGAGCATCTCTGTAATCTACAGGACCTCTGATGCACAGTTAATCCACTGACACTGCAGTCCCTCCAGGATCAGGCTGCCCAGACAGACCATTGCAAATAGGTACATTAAGACAGACTACTTTGCACATGCTGAAAGTTAGGAAGCCTGGTTTCCACTGCCTTTTCCTGTGCAGATATGCTGATGCTTAATAAAACTCATTAGACATTTCCCCAGGGGCTGAGGAGAGGGGAATTTTTCCCTACCTACAACCCAACTCTGTGACACACATGTAGGAGCTAAGTGTGTGTGAGAGATCCATCTGTTGTGCGTGGCTAAAAATTGCCAGAGAGGTTAAAAAAGTGACCCTTGAGTGGACAGGCAAGGGTGTGCACAGTGAGATCCTCTAATGATTCCTTTCAGGGAAAAATCAGACTGGAAGGGGATGTTTGCAGTCAATGATGGAAGTGCCTGGCACTGAACCACTGGCCCTGTGTGGTGAATCCACACAGGTTTTTCTCTCAGTGGGGCTACTGCATTAATGATATTTCCCAGCAGGATGCTCCAAGGAGGTGACACAGGAGGGCCAGAGGAATCATTTTTTTGCTGTGAGAAAGGCCCAATAGCTGGCAAGGCTCTCAGCTGCTTTTGCAGAGGTACATTCACCCACATCAGGATGCGCAGGCTCCAGCACGTGGTGTAATTATGTGCAGAAAAATCTGTTTCCTTTTCATCGTGAATAGACACAGGCACGGATTCTTGCACCTTTTCCTGCCTGCTTCATGCTGCTCCTCCCAGTCTGAGCCCTCTGCTGTAGTATTAGTGGCAAGAGTCTCCTGGGGAGGAAGCCTTTCTGAAGAATGTGTTGTTTTGCAATGCACCAGAAAATGGATGGGTTTGAGCTCTGCTGTGCCCATTTGAGTTTGAATTTTAATTTTAATTTTTTTGGTGTTACACTGCCATCCATGGCTTCTGAGTATCTTCCATATGATAACAATTAATAATTCTAATTAGTAATTTTATGGAGTCTGTTAGATAAATATCCTTCAGGACTGTGCTGTAAGGCTGTAGTTTTCAGTCTCACAATGATAGTGCAAGGCACAAAATACAAAATACCTCTTTTGTGGAAGCTGCTGGTGATGCATTTTCTGATGTTATGGACTGCACATTTAGGGGAACTGGAAAGAATACGAAGTGTTTCCTGGATGGTACTGTGGCACCATTCCCAGTCTATCCACATATGCACACCAATACACATAGCCCGAACATTTTTTAGGCTTTTAAGGAAAAGATACTTAAAAAATCTCCTCAGCAGAAATACAAACAAACAAAAGTTCTAAAGGAAAAATAACATAGGTTATAGCCATTCATGAAACGTGCACAACAGAACTCCTGAGTGCCCAACATTCATGGGGTGAGAGCTATAGGAAGATCCCATACATTGCTTTTTTTGCCTGGGACACCTAGAGCAGTGGTGTAAAGAGAGTAACTACATCCTCCTACTTTGTGTCAGCCCAACAAAAAAAGTGGAACTACTCTGAGTGACCCTGAGATTAGCTGACTTATTTTTTAACCTGTGCTTAGCCTTGGCTGTATGAAGGACCACGAGCCTGCTGAGAGCTGTGGTGGAAAATGTGACCACAACCCAAGATCCTGTATGCTGTGCTCTCCTCTAGCACTGTGTTCAAGAAGTCAAATGTGTGTGTGTGGGGGGGGGTGGTGTTGTGGGGGGCTGAACACTTTGAAACTCAGCTCAGTAGCAGCAAGTGCTATAGAATATGCACTATTTAAATATTGTCAGTAAACCAAGGAAAGCTGTCAGAAATCAATGTAAACTTTTGATGTTCAAAACGGTAATGGTAGAGGTCATTGCAGCTTTATGCAATATAGAAGAAAGAGATATTTTAAATTAAACTGGAAATTGGTATATAGTGATAACAAACAGTAAGTGAAGATGTTTGTGATGAGGTACCTCAGCCTGTGGGACTGTGTATATGCAACATGTGAGCAAAATTTCTTGTTGAAACATTCATGTCGTGTGCCTAGCCTAGAGAGAAAGAGACCTGAAATCACCAAATTAGAAAAGGGGCAAGGAAGAACAATCAGGACTTGGGATCTACTCTGCCATTATCTTTAAGTAAGGGAAGAATATAAGCAGAAGAGGAGTATTCAGGGCTCTAGGAGACTCCCACACCCCATCCATAGTCTGATCTTCAACCTAACAGTGCTTATGGAGACCTTGGTGTTAAGTATACCTTATGGTTCTTAGAAACCATTGAAGGATTTAAGTAGCTTGGGTCCCACCTGAAGAAAAAGATAGCCTGAGGCTGAGATGTAAAAGTGCACAGAGAGCCAAAGCCACAGCCCCAGGGCCGTCACCTCCACCAGTAAATGCAGAGTGTTAAAATCAAAGGTGCAACACTCTCCTCTCCATGGGCTGACACTCAATGCCAGACAGAGTGAGCTCCCCAAAGCACCGGCCTGCTAAATCCCCTGAAACCACAGCTGTGTTATTCCTTTCACAGAGATTGCTGGGACATTCTCAGCCCCAGCTCATTTAAATCTTTGGCTGAGATATTAACACAGAGCAGGAGAGGGATGAAATAAAGTGTGCAGGGCCCAGAAATGCACACTGGGTCTCCTGCTGACTCCTAAGGTGAAATCCCAATGTTGACAAGTTTACTGTGGCCAGTTGGGGTGTAAAAGTTGGACATGATTGCAGGGCAAGACAAAAACTTCCCTCTTCTTTTCTGAGAGTTTTCTCCCCTCCATAAACCTTACTACTGCTGTGTCACCCTGCAAAGAGACTTAGCCACTCCGTGGGGACATGCATCTGCAAGCCCTTCTGGCTACATAATTTTCTACATATAACTAATCTGGGGTAAAAGTGACTCAAAGATGGACATTTTCCAGCTTAATAAATTTCTTTAAAGCAGAGAAGCCCAAAAACATAACCAGTATAGTAATATATTGCAGGAAATACTCTTTAGCTTTAATTTAAAATATTTTACTGCTGGCATAAGCGTTAGAATGGCTTTTAAGTGTATTTTATCTGGTCTTTCTATGATATACACTTTTAATTAGTCATAATCAATGGAAATTGGGAGAAGTGTGCACCACCATGTAAAACGAGAGTTGCATCCCTGACCTATGCCAGCCTTAAGGAGCAGATGACAGTGGATGGTAAATGCAGGCCTTGTAGAATGAAATAGCAAGTTAACTGATTATTAAATATTTCTGCTAATAAAAGGCACCCTGAAATTGGTGCTTTACTGTGTTAATAAATTTTGAGTAGCTTTTTTCTGTAAATATTATAGCCTTACTACGTTGAGATGTTTTCCAGCCATAAAAAAAGGAGGCTGAACATGGCAGTGGTCCCACTCTAGAAGGAGGAGGGTTCTGTTCCCCACAATGAGTTCCCCTATTAAAGCCCATCTCCAGTGTTTCATTACTCACATAAATACTTTCTGCCATGCCAAGTTGGTACTAAACTGGTAGGACTGCACCACGTTAAGGGTATATGGGCCCAAACTTCCAAAGAAAATACTTCATTTAAATTCAGGAGCCCTTGGATGTGGCCAAAACAGTGGGAGCCATCTAACCAAATACCAGCCATCTAATAGTACTCTACCCCATGGGTCTTTAGGCTCCCCACAGGACTGATGCATAGTTCAAGGCACTTCTAAGAGCAGTTGGTGTACAGCCAGAGGTATGGTGTGTATCCACAGGGGCACAATTTGGGCTTGGACACAGATGGCTTTGTTTGGGTGTTTTTGTTTTGGTGTTACCACCAAAACTGTGTTACCCTCGTTACTGGCTCATTCAAGTCCCTCTTTCCTTGCTTGCTGACATATTCTTTATCTGCAACAGCAGTCACAGGTCGTCTATCCATAGCAGTTTTCATACAATGGACAGACTCATTTTGGGCCAAGTACTGAGAAAAAAAATGGTTGAAGCAGCATGAGAAGGTATTTATGGCTTTTTTCCCTACAGATCTGTGCCTCCTGAAACCCCCCTGATCCTCCTTCAGAAAACCAGGACCCTGGTAAGATATACTCTAGCTTAAACCACAAGCCTCTAAAGTGTGTGAATATGTATTTAAAACAGAATTTTGGAGGAAAATGAGCCATTATTCCATGTTGCCTCTCCAAAGAAAAAATGTGGGACCTGTGTTAGGCACTGCACAAACAAGGGATGGAGGGCAATGACTGAAATCGTGTGTGAGGGCACCTGTCCAACACCATGGAACAAGATACAGCAGAGATGTAGGGAAAATTCCACAGTGAGGGTAGAAGGGAGGAAAAGAGACTTGAATGAAACTCAGTGAAAAAAATATACCCTCTCCCATTTTCTTTTTCTTTTTTTCTTAAACCTAAATCTACCTGGCATAGTGTTAAGCACTATTCCAAATGAGTGTTGTTATAAATAGGTCTCTGCAATGCAGCCTTCACATATGACTGTGTCAGCCTGCTGACAGCAAAGTGTGTCTCCATTTATAACCTCGCTTTCTTACCTTGGTTCGTCACCTTAATTTGCCACTGTTACCTGGGAGCTGACAGCTTCCAATTACATTTGCAATTCCGACAGGAAGCATCAGGGTCCGCGTTTTACAGGTTTGGTCTATTCTTTCCTGAACAAGTGTTCTCCCTGAAGTCCACTCAACAGCTTGTTTCTGAGATTGTCATCTTTTCCACAGAGGTGTTTTGAACTGTAGTGAAGTGTAACCTGTGTGGATCCAATGTAGCCCTCACTAAAAATGTTATACACCGTTACTGAAGATTCTAGGTGCTACTTTGAAAGTTTTCTGCATTTATACAAATAAAATGACCTTTAAATTTGGATCAAAGTTTACTTTAGAGATTTCTGCAGGTATAAGCTGATGAATTGCTCATTTAATGTGGCTCAGTGAGTAACACACTGATGTGAAGAGATTGGGAAAGAAGTCATGGAGAAATCAAGGCTGGTGGTGAGTGAGGTAAATTGGAGGAGAGCGAAAGGGAGCTGCTGCTGCTCAGGAGGCAAGTACAAAGCTTAGTCTGCCCTTCTTCCCCTTGTCATTTCCTTTGATGTCCAGACACTGCAGGACTTGAGGAAAGCGACCAGGAAACCAGATCTTCCAGCTCCGTGTTCCCCGATTCAATCTTTCTGCGCTTTTAATCAGCTTCTGAATATGAATGAGTAAGGGAAGAAGAATGTCATTGACAGAGAGTGATTCCCCAAAGGGGCTGAGCACTGCAGGCTCTAGGGAAGCTGGTGAAGTATCTTGGAAGTGTTCTGGAGATAAAAGATGCCTCTGGGGAGAACATTTGTGGGACATCAAAGTTGATTTTTGTGGCTGAAGATGGATCTCAGACCTGATCCTCAGCTTTGCTGTTCTCTGATCACTGTCACCCTTTATGGCCCCAGGACATCAACCACGTAGGGTAGTTCCAAAGTAGGAGCTGCTGCATCTGAATGATTGATTTTTTTTCTTTTTCAACAAACTATGTAGAAGATTAAGCTAAAGGAGAGCAAGGGACTCTTAGATGCTGGCAAGGACCATGTCAGACAAGAAGTCTGAAATTCATAGCCAGCTCAAAAGAGATCCTGCTAGTAGTGGAGATGAGAGAAATAGACCAAATTTTCCTTCCAAATATGTGACAGTGAGTAGAAATGAAGTCTCTTCCATGTTACTTCTCTCAGCTTCTGATGATGCCCGCTGACAACAGATGCACAGTTAGAAGGACGCAGTCCAGGAAGGGAAGCTGGTGCATCTGCCACCTCCTGGTTTGTGTCTTTTGTTCAAGCTGCAGCCATCCCTCTTCCTTCTTTTTTAGTGGCCTCTAACAGAGCACTGACTCTCACTCTGTGCAGGCAGGAGACAAAAGCAGCTCTGAAATAAATGTCTTCTCCTTAGAGAAGGGCTACTTGGGAGTGCCACTCTCATCCTGAAGTGAATGGAGAATCCTTGAATGGGGAGAAGTTGCACTGGCCATGTCAGGGACATCCTGGAGTTGCTGCTGAAGCCTGCTTTTATACCTTCATTTTCCCTCTTAGTAACAGGTCTGAAAAATGACATCACCTTACATCCTTGTGTCAGAGGCCTTGACCCATTTTTCAGTACTTCTTTACAAGATTAAATAAAATCTCTTTGGGTACTTAAACAGGAACAAAGCACAGGAAATTGTATAGCTTTCTATCCTGCTGGGATCTGAAAGTAAATAAGATCTGCTTTTTAATCACAGGATCATATTTAAAACACAGTATAAAGGGCAATTCTCTCCTCTTTCCAAAGAAATTAATTTTGTGGTGTAAGAAATTGAGAAGGAAGCAGGAAGGGACTGGTGAGACTGTGCGGGCCAGAAGTCATATGCTCCAAGCAGCTCCCTAGCGTAGTTAATACAGTTTGATTAAAATTAGTTTGTTTTTCTGTTACACTAGTTATTATAGAGGATTGCTCCCAGCTCTGAGAGCCCATCCTTCTGGGTGCAGGAGGAACTCCAGAAGCATTTCTCCAGTCCCATGAGCAGAGGGATCAGTTAATCCCAAGCAAGGTGGGCCAAGGCAGCAGCCACAGAGTAACTGCAGGATGGATTTCAGCATGGGCAGGATGATATAAGCATGCCACAGGCCCACTGCCCTGGTGCAATCCCTGAAATGTCATGGGCACATGCTAGAAAGGACCCAAGACGCTGCTTTTCAGTGTGCAGGAAAGATTAGTGTGGTCTAATTTATCTCCAATATGAAATGCAAGAAGAGAAGTGAAGGTGCCTTCCTTGAGGCCTTGGGTCCCTAAGAGAGAAGAAAAGGCTCTGCAGAGGGTGGGACCAACCCACCTCTGTGTGCTGCTCCTGAGAGGAGCCTTTTCCTCCATGGTGATACTGGGGCTATTGCAGGCTTCTCCACACCCACATCTGCTGTTTCCCATCTAAATATCATGCAGCATGGGTGAATAACAATCAGACACACCTGTGCCTGCGTTTCACTTGATCATTTTACTAATTATATGACACTTTTTCGTGGGTCAAAACATACTAAAACAACCACTTAGTGGAAAGCTGGTTAGAGGTGTGTGGCTGACTCACTAATAAAATTGCTGTGCACTTAGTACCTGTCAGAAGAGCCTAAAGCACCTCCTGGATTTTGAGCCTGATTTTCTTCTCCCTTACACCAGTGCAAATCAGAAATGACCCCTATCAATCATTGCCCATGTATAGGCACACACATAAAGGCTAAGAGGAGGAAGAAAGTCCTTAAAGATGGATGGGGAGATTAAATGTATGTGAAATGCCCTAGACAGCTTGGGTCACCCTATTTGCAGTTGCACAGTGCCACAGGCTGCAAAAAATATGGAATAATGAATGTACTTCCTGGGACTTCCTGGGATATTGCTGCCTAGTACTTGAATCTGACTACATGTATGAGCTGGAAAAGAGTTCACCAGTTTGGTGATAGGATGAGGGACACAAGACAAGGAAAAAGCAAAGCAGTTTGTGTGGAGGGAGCAGAAATAATTTCTGAAGCAGAAACCCTCTCCAAGCCCCTGGAAGGAGCCCCATGGAAGACAATACCTTAAAGATAAAAAGTTGCTTGCTTAGAGAGACTAATACCAAGAAGTATTTTGCCCCCGCCTTGTAGAACCCTGTGTTATCTTTCTGTAATATTAGTGGTTCATTTTCTTCTTATATTATTGGTTAGTTTCTCATGTAAAGTCCTTCATAGATTGGTTAGTTTTACAATTCCCTTGGTAATTGGTGCAAAATGTAAAACCCTCAAAATAGATTAAAACTCCTTATAAACCCGAACCAGTGGATTTGCTAGACTGGATCCCTTCATAGAATAAACTTTATGGAACTTTCCTGTCTGCTTATCTCAATCTCTTATTTCTGCTGGCTTCGGAGGCACTTTGCAAGCAAAATTCTATCTTGCAAACGTGCCTTGTTGTCGAGAACTGCTTGGGCAGTTTTGGGGTCTCACAGAGGCCCCCCAACACTGGAGACAAGTTTGAAAGCAAAATACCTTAAAAAAAATTCTGTGTTATTTAGAGGGATGAGGTACGGGGGCTTTCTCTCGGAAGTTCTTGGAAGCTGCAAAATGCAACCAAATGTGCAGGACTGGGAGAGATAAAACACCACAAGTGTGTGTGAAAGAACAGTTTCCTGAGGCACCTTTGGTCCTGCCCATACACAATGAATTGCTGTTCTTTCCAAGAGAGGCAGTGGGGGAGAGAGTGCAAACAGGGAGGGAGGAACACAGACCTTGCAGAAGGGATTTACTGTCTCCTTTGGAGGTGGGGACACAGTTCTGGGAAGCTTTTGTCATGATTTCTACACGTGCTTCCAACCATGTTGCAGAGCATCCCATTGTGCCAAGGTGTTTGTGTAGTCTTCAAGTCCTTTATGAATCATGTCTGTGCTATGCAGGTTTTATGTTCTGAAGAGCTAAGAGATCTAACGAGAACTTTTCCTGTCTCTGGCATAGTGCAATTATTTATTGGAAGAGAAGCAGTCAGGTATGAAATGAATGAATTTCATAAGCAACTTCTTTTTAACATGTTCTTTCAGTTCTTTTTCCCTTGAGACTTCCCACCATCCTGTGCCTGCTTTCCCCACTTGATCTGTTGTGAGGATTGATTTCCAAAGAAAAAAATAGCATTTTGAAAGACTTTTCTGAAATCATAACTGACTGGCAGGGAGACAATTTAATAGGGGGAGATGAAACTGGGGCACTGGAGATAAGAAGTTAATAGGGGATTTAGTCATATACACAAAACAGAACTAGACAGGTGGATGTAAAACAGCTCTTTGATTTCCTGCAGAGCTTGCTGTAGAGAACAACACATTCTCTGAACGTCAGCAAGGATACCTCTGTGACCACCTCAAATATAAGTGGCCAGTGTCTTGTGGGTTGTAGATAGCTGGAGCTAGAGAGAAATGATGCTTGTATATTCATGCCACACAATTGTAGAGAACCCCACCATGTTGAAGCCCACAAGATCAGTGTCAGAGGAAGATAAAAGGTATAAAACGTGTAATTATTTCACAGCAGAATTTTAGAATTGTTACCCTGCTGTCTTCTTTTTAAAGTACTGCTGGAAATGCACTTTTCTATGATGTTTTTTGAGGGCACCATCAGTTTTATTGCAAGTGTCTGCTAGCACAACAGTAAGCATACTTAAAGCACAGTGTTGCATGTTTTAAACAACAGCAATAAGGAAGCAAAATATCTGCAGAATTAAAAAGTGGAATGGAGCAAAATATCTGCAGAATTAAAAAGTGGAATGGAGCACCTCTAAATCCCTTGTGTTTGCACAGAGAAAAAGTCTAGCTTTTCACTAGTTTGCAGAGATTTGTTATGGTTCCTTCTCCTGGATGGCTTGGAAATGGCAGGAACTATTCCAGGATATCCCAGAACTCCCATGGTCCCAGACAATTGCTCCAGGAATTCAACATCATTAAAACACAGCAGTGCATTCTTTGTAGACTCATTGCTGCAAGCAGCAGAGGGAAGTGGGAGTGTTGGCTGAAGGACCCATAATATGGCTCTTAGGACACAAGGCACAAACCAAATCCAGGACTGCAGGATAAAAAAAAAGTAGAGCAAGTTGGGAGGTAGTCCTTCAAATCTGTAAATTAATAGGAATTACTGCCTGACAGTAGATGACTCTTTAATGTCCAAATTCACCCAGTTATTTAGGTGTCTAACTCATACCAGTTTAAAAATACTTGATGGCCTACCCTTTATCTCTTTTTTTGGGTTTAGTCTTTTTTTGCATGAATTTCTCACCTGCGCATGGAAGGAGTAATAGCTTTCCTTTCCTTTACAGGGTGATGTGAGGATAAATATCAAAAGCTGTCAGGCTTGGTTAGGGCACTGGAAAGGACAGAGCAAGCTCACTGCACATCAACAAGTATGTGAGCTATCAAACTGGCTTTAGGGCAGAGCTGTAAGTGTCTAATCTGTGTGCAAGATGAGGAAAATAATTTGGATCAAGTTACTGTTCATCCGCTGTTCACAGCTCAACCCAAATATTAAAGTATGAACTCAAATATGAGGTAGATACTGTTAATTTATTTTTTTTTTCCTTCGAGGTTAATATTTCCCCTGTGGTTTCTCCTCACAGAACTGACCTTACTGGCTCAGTGCCATAACATGCCAGTTTACAGGTACCATCAAAATGTAAAACTCATGAAAGTGTACATTGCAGCTGGTTTTCACCTCTGACAGCCAAACCAAGCACAAAATCAGTCCAGACTTGCCCCACGTGTGTCACTGACATCCTTCTACAGGTGCCACCACCAATCTAGTTAGAAAAACTTTCCAGTTTTCCTTTGCCTCCCTCATGGCCATATAGAGAGGAGGCACCAGCAGAAGCCTTCAGCTGTTACAAGCACTTCTTTGGCAGCTCCAGTTGTTTTCAATCCCATTGATTAGAGCTTCTCTTCTGCTGAGGCCAGGCACACACCCCTTTCTTCACCCTGCACCCAGGGCTGGGCTCTGCTACAGCCCTCAGAGAACCCGGGTGGGTCAGTGCTCAGCACAGTGAACGTGGGAGAGACTATGCTGGAATTTTCCTACATCGCAATATGCTTTTGCAGGTATGTTCTTTTTCTTGGGAATTAGAGGTTGGTGGGTTTTTTTGAGTACTTTCACAGGTTCTGAGTGTTTCTGGTTTTTTCCAAAGTATGATACATTGGCTTCTGTTAAGGTTGTTTTATTGGCATCACTGGACCTAACAAATTCCCCCTGATACAAAACCAAGTTTCACTGGGATAGGGAATAAGATTATATTTAGTACTCTAGGCTTTGCATCTCTTTCTCAACTAGTTTTATTTCACTGACCTCTGCACAGCTGCTCTTGATGCTTTTCCCTGTAGAAAGAGAATTACTCTTTCCCTCGAGATTTGCAATTCCTAAGAGATTCAGAAGCTAACTGGAAATTTTCAATATCAATTACACCTTTACTGCTGAAATACAGCTGCCTGTGAATAGTCATGGGTTTTTTACTGCTAATAGGAAAAGAATCTCTCACAGTTGTTAATTAACACTGCTCCAGATTTATCATTATTTCAACAGGATAGCCTCGGGATGGATTTAACCCCTTGCTCTTCTGGAAGCAGTTTAAATGACTTAGTCCTTTTCAAGAGCATACAATGAATTGTTGACTGGGATGTTTCAAAGGATGGGACTACTGGTGAAGGCTGCTGCCCTGATGCCACTGAAATCCAGTAGGGTTTTGGTGTGGCTTGTCCCAAGATTTGGGTATGGCTGTTCCCTGAGGTCAGACTCTGATTATTGCAGTAATGGGCAGCAATTACCAGGCTCACAGTAAGTTGCAGAGGTCTATCATCAGAGAGTCCTGATTGCCCAGAGCAAGAATGAATTGCATTTCTTGACCCATTAGTGATCTCTAATTTTATGCAAAGTATTGCTGCTTAATTCACTTATTGAGGTTAATATTGAAAAGCTTTGCTTATACTGGATGCTTTTCCTCTTATCATTTGCAATTAACAATGGTGCAGTAAGGAGAAATGAAAGATCAATGAAGCCTCTCTTATCTTTTAGTATCCACCTTGTGAGGTGAATTTCTATTCTCTTAGAAGGTATTGGTGTTGGGTCCATTCTGAAGATGGATGTTTTTGAGACTGCTTGGCAACTTTCCACCACTTGCATGTCAGACTTGATCACTAATTCCTGCCTCTGTCAAAGGTTAATAGAGGACTGCTATGTGTGTAATCATGCCTTGCTGAGGAAAGGGGTCAAATAGGTTTATAGGGATGAATCTCTATTGATTGCCAGGAGTATTTAAAATAATTGGACTCAAGCAATCAGATTAGCTAATTATGATTATGAGATAGGTCTATATGGGGTAATGTACATGCTTGGTATAGACTGCAACTGATCAAGCTTAGTTTTTCTTAACATGCTGAATTTTCACTCATTTTCTTATTAAAGCTGAGACTAATTAGAATAAGTTTTAGGTATCGGTACATAAAATTGACTAGAAATTAATAAAATAATATTTATCTCCAGAGAATACATACGGAAGTGGGCCTTCACTTATAAATGAGGGAATAAACTGGGTGTTACAAGCATTAATGAGGCCAGCCTATGACAAAGAGAATGCAGGTGTCTCTCAGACAAACCCACAGAATGAGCATCATTCTCCTGTCCTTGTAACAATTTGCCAGAGGGTGAAAGAAAACCCAAAAAAACACAAACAAAAACAAATCATGGGAATTATGAAGCTAAGTCAGAGGAGCACAGTGCAAAAATAGCTTTACCATTCAGAGGGTGGAGAACTGCACTCATATCCACCAGAGGCACCCTTTAAAAACCTACCTCCCCCTTAAGGATTCCCACGTGTTTCTGCAGTCTTTTGGGAATGCTACAAGTGTAGACAGGAGGTAGGAAGACCCAAAGCTCAGGGGTCCTGCTAGCCAGGGGGCTGCTTTTACACTGTAGGAAGGAAACTCAAATATATGATTCCAAAATGTTGATGTCAAAGAGTGATAATTCAGACAACCCAAAATGTGTTATTTTTGAAACTTTGCCCTGTTTTCCTGATTCCAGGAGGAAACAACTCGCTGTTTTAAACATGAGCTATTCATGAATTCAAATTTCAATATAAAACTGTGCTGTTGCTGCTGGGAGATGTTCAGGGTTACAGTGCTGAGGAAGCAAGCAAAACCCTCTTGCTCTGCCTTCACAAGCAACATAGAAAGTCTTCTTTCTAAGGCATTCAGGCAAGCAGTCGAGTTATTAACAAATCTGCTTCTTTTTTAATTGTCCTTAAAGATTTCAAGTTCCCCCTACTTTACAGATTACACAGGGAAGCATTTACATTTGTACACTTCTGATAAGCTGCAGCCACTGCTGTGTAATACAAAATGAACATATGCCCGTGCCATAACCCAAGACATCACAAACTGGAAATCCTTCTCAGTTAAAGGATAAGGCAAACTCTGAGGCATTTTGAAAAATGTTTTAATCCAAATCAAAAGTCCAGTGACCTTTGACCTGTCTTGAAAAGTGGAAGAATGGTCCTACAGGGTGAGGCAATAGGTCCACCTGCCCCACTATCCCAATTTAAAAGGAAGTGGGAGAAGATGAAGAACCAGACTTGAATACAGTGGTGTCTTCCCAGCTAGTACTGTAAGAGTTAAGACCAAAAGCCAGAAGTTCTTCAGGTTAAATAGCCAAAATTTGACGGTAGTCAGTGCTATATTTAAAAAAAGCTGGGTTGTTGTCATGGATATAGCAAGGATCTACTTTCATTAATGAGTGAAGTTTACTCTAAAACAAAAAATAAAAGAAAGATAGGTAAAGCTCACAAGCCTGGCTGAGAGCCAGGCTCCAAGTTCATTGCTATCAAAATAAAGACACTGTGAAGCAAAGTGGACTTTTGAGTCAGGAAAGGGGAAGAACAAGCTTGCCCTTGTATTTTTAAATTGGCATTACCATAATCAGTCCTGCTAGTATAATTTGGAGGTGAAGAGTTCGCTTTTTCCTGCCATCCCAGCACTTTTTTTTGTACTCCAGACCACGGACTTAATTTTTGCATGCCATCCTTTCAAATGCACGGCTTATCAAAAGCAACTGTGGCAACCACCGGCTGCCAGCACGGGTGGGATATTCTGTGTCAGATACTGAAAAAGTTAAGGCTGTTGACATCTTAACATTAATTAGGTTCTAAAACCCTTGTAGGTCACTATGCTGGAAAGCATAGGTGGAAAGTTTCTATATCTATTCATCATGGTTATTTCAGAATTCAGAAAGTTATTTTCACAGGTAGAAACACTTTAAGTGAAATTTTTCATGCTGCAATAACTGGGATATCTGTGAAAATATCTCAACAATGCCCAGAATTTCTTCAAGCACAGCTCCAATTATCATCAGCCCCATGCTTGTCCATAGAAACAATTGTAAAAGATACAACAGAATAGGGAAAAATCACACCTTAAAAATTTTAATTCTCTTTTCTGTGGCTTGCAAAATGTTTTGCCAACATTTGCAAACTACCTTCTTCACGTAGTAAAGTTTTAAGTGCTGTTTTGACAGGTGGATGAATAAATTAGAGAGGGATCTTCCCATTCTATGGCAGATCCTCCTTATTCCTTTTCAACCTTGCTGGCCATGTGTTGCTGGGAAGAGCTGAAAATCTCCACTGGTAATTTTTCAGTGAAAGCAATTTTTTTGCCCAAGATCTCAGGGTTTTTGTCAGGGGGGCAAAGCAGCCCCAACACCATCCTTGTGTTGTCTTTGGAGCTAATGAGGGAGAGAGGCTGGAGAGTTACAGGGCTCAGGTTCACCAGGTCAGCCACAGGCGCCTCGCAGTGCCCTGTTCAGCCTGCAGTGCCTGCACAAAGGCAGCCCTGGGGGACAAGATGAGCTGAGCACAAACTGGCCCCTGGAGGACCCTCACTGAAGAGCCTGCTGGCATGTGACCTGGGGCTGTGCTGAAGGGGACACCTGGCTGCCAGGCCAGGCGAGCTGAAGCTTTGCTGTAGTGCTGTGGTTCTCTCTGTGTGCATAGATGCCTCTGGCAAGCTCCTGTGGCTTGGGTTGGCAAGGCAAGAAGTGTTTTTTTGATTTAGCAAGACCCCTCTACTCCTTCCACGGTGTGGCTCATCAGGGAAGCATAGGGCTAAATGGCCATTGAACTGAGTAAGACCATGATACATTTTCCTGTGATTTATATTAAGACAGTAGTGATTTAAAATCATGCCATGGCCACTTGTTTCATTCCTTCAGGGCTGGTCAAAGGTATATTCTCCAGAAGCCAATTTTCCTAGGAAAAGCTACTTTTGCCTAAGGACAATCTCAGCTGAAGTTACTGTGTCACACATTTGAGGGAATTTTAAGCAAAAGACTATGGAAAGCAGGGGAAGAGGGGGAACTTCATGAATTTTTAAGAAAAAAAAAAAGAAAAAATATCTCTCTTCTTTTTCTCTCTGAAAAAAAAGAGGGTTTAAAAAAGGAAAAAAGATGAAATTTATTCTGAAAGCTGTCCCATCAAAAGGCCTTGGTTCCTCTGAAAGACCCACGGTGCTTTAATATGGGTGTGTGTTACCCCTCATCCCTAGTGCTGATGCTCGTAGCACTCATTGTAAGGCAGGACCTCTGCCTGCCCAGTGCTGCTCAAAAGCAGAATAAAAGGATAGTCTCTACTGCCAGGAGTTTGAATCCCACACTCTCATTCTTAATCTTTCTTGGTATTTTGAGTCCTGCAGCAGATTTTGTGACACGAGTACTGTCAGCTTGCTGCAGTTGAGAGGTCTCTGCAGCAGGCAGGCTTTCCTTCACAATGCTCTATTAATTGCTATTATGTTTTGCTTTCTGGTTGTGGCATGTCAGTAATCTGCTTCTTACAAATGTCTGCTCCCTAGGGAGAAAATAAATCACATGTATTTTTTGGAACCAATCCTGCTTCAATACTTAGGAAATGCGTTTGGTAATAATATTGGCTGTAATCCTCCTGAGAGAAATTAATTATAAACATGTAGCAATGCAATCAGGAATCTGCTCTTGCTGTGACATTGAGCAAAGAACACCAAAGCAAGCAGAAACGTTGGACTGAATTAAAACCGAAGCGTGTTGTGTTCCCATGGGTCAGATGGGATACAACTCTGTGCTTAGGAGCTCCTGGTGCAGGGAAAGGGGATCTGGTTTGGACAAAATAAGGAATCATAGCATAATGTTGTTATAACATGAGTGCTGGTGCAAAGGCAGAGACTGCTTCTGGAAAGGTGGTGGATGCTGGTCTTGAGTTAGGATGTAGATGTGTGCCTGTGCCTGTTCATGGGAAAAATTCTTGTGTGTAATGAGTGACAGCAAAACACCTCGAGGGTTAAAATAGTGTCATAATCAATACTGTGTTATTGCACTGCCTCTTTTGTATAGCTGTCTCCTTGCCCTTCTGTTCCCATTCATCCCTGGAACCTCACAGATCTCCATCCGTTCCTACCATCTTCTCTTTGCCTCTCTCCTCAAGCTTTCCCCCCCAGGTAGTTGAAGGGCTGAGTTTTGTTTTGCCTTCTCTTTGGCATTCCTCAGCCTTTCCCAGCACAGTAATACCAATTTATTCACCAATAAAACACAGATGAATGTGATTTTCTTGAAGCAATTTCATATGAGGGCAAAGAAAAAAAATCTGCTTTTATCTTCATTTCTTTATTTTGTTTGGGTGTTTTTATTAGCAGCAGGACCTGTTCAGGTGCCTGGAATACAAGAAGTCTGTCCATATATATTGGATTAATGAGAAAAGCATGAAGGAGGTGGTTAAAAGTACAGGAGAAATCCCTGCAGATTATCCCATGGCACATATTCACCCTACCCCCAGTCACCCAAGCCCAAGGTATAGATCTCAGTGTAAAACTGTTTAACTTATCACAGAGACATTTTATTGCCTGAGAAAATGAGAGATACAAGAGTCATTTGAAAGTATGGAGGGGGGAAATCCAAGCAGCAGCTTTGTGGTAGAGTGGTTCGTTCACCCTGGAGAACCCCTGCTGCCCAGTGGGGCAAGGCTGGGGGGATGGCAGCTCCAGAAGGGTTTGGCTCTACTCCTACATAGCTGTAAATATTTTCTGAGCTCACCAAACCTCTTTGAAATGGTTGTAATGTTCACCTTCAGGTAGTTACTGCAATTGGCCTAAGTTGTTTTCTGCAACATATAAGCCCTCAAAACCTTCCAATTCTGTTTTTAGCAGTGACCAGGTCATTTTTATAGAGGCTGTCCAGCCATTTTTGCCCTCAGTCTTTATACAGGTCTTCTTTGTCTCCTTTCTCTTTCACCTCTGGGCAATTGCATCTGTTATTTTAAAATAACTTTTTTGAGATCTGAAGCATTTAGGAGAAAAAAAAAAGTTCAAAGAGAAGCCAAGAACACCAGAATCAAGATATTGCCACTGTTTTTGAAGAAATGACAACGTTGCCATTTTTTCTCTTTACTTCTGAGAGATTAAAACTGATGATGCAAAGACTTGCCTGCATTTAACTTTCTTAAGTAGTCACATCAACATAATTTGGATTGCTTCCACTCAGTGTATTTGTGTTGCTTTTAAATAGATCATTGTCCTTTAGAAAAATGATCCTATCTTGCATAGTTCAGTTTTCCAGCTATCTGTTTAGGAGGTCCCATTTTTCCTTTGAAATATATTGTGAAATGAAAATTCAAGGCTGAAATCCTTCAAGAAATGTAATTTGCTATGGTTGAATGGCCGGCTGCTAATAAGATGACTCCTTTCATGTCTGAGGTCACTAACTTGGTAACATATGCCATCCCTGATCTCCAGAAAGTGCCTAAAGACAGTACTGAGTAGTGCTCCTCAGAGGCTGGAGAAAAACCCCAAGATCTGTGTTGAAGGCACAGGAGTACTAAATTTGACCTTGGTGTTGCAAGGTGCTAGTCTTCACCTTTTAAATTAGTGGAGTCCATGGATTACCAAGCCTCCCTGAAGGTCTGACATTGTCTGCTCTTTTCCATTTAAAAAGGCCTGGATACAAAGAAATCCTCTACATGGCTGCACCCTCCTTTGCTTTAGCTCCAAGTAATAGCAGAGGCCTGAAGGCCACCAGGCAGGCTGGGCTGCTGGGCTGACAGGCATCTGGCACACAAACAGGGAGGCAATGCTGCCAGAAGGGAGAACCAGAATATGCCAGGATGCTGGTGGGTTCATTATTATGAGTTTTGTATCCCCATGAGCCTGCTTCCCATGAATGCTGGATAAAGCCCGAGAAGGTCACTACAGCTTGTTTATTCTCCATATGGCACTTCTGCATGTCCCTGCTCTGTGTGTGTGTGCATAGGATTTTTATCCTTTAGCCTATGGCACTCATCCAGATCCCCCTTTTTTCCCTTACCTGATTAATTCATGGGCAGGGGAATAAAAGGACAAGCTCTTTATTATTCATCACAGGTGAAAAGCTGTATGTACTCTGAGCAAACCTGAGGGGAAGCTTTCCTATGTTTTGTGTTTGTGTGTGTATCCATCATTATGGAAGCCAATTACCCAGGAATGGGTCTCTGAACACCCTGGACGGACTGTTTACACTTCAGTGGGTTTTGCCAGTTTAGGCACATGAGTTGAGTTAGGCTGGCAACCCCCTCAGGGGGAAGTAATCTTATTCAGCAGGGAGTCACTAGACAGTACAGATTAAAGAGGTTGCCTGGATGGAGTGTGTTAAGCTTGCAAAGTGAGTTTTGCAGGGATAATTGCCTCTGTGTTCGCTTTTGGCTGGAAAAAACTGGCTGTGCTCAAGTTTCCTATTTCTCTGTGCCATGCAAACCAAGCCGAGATAGCTTTACTGAAGTGTGCATGAGGAGAAACAGCTCTGGGCTGTGGTCTGGGGAGGACAAAAGCCGGGGACTTGGGACGTGGCAGCCTACAGAGGTTGCTGGTCTTGGTGCAAAGTGGGCAGAAAGAGCCATGCCCCTGCAGTGCCCTTGCTCCAGCCAAGGGTGTGGTGAAGCAGTTATTGTCCTTGTGAGATGGATTTGTGTTGCTAGTGATGGGATAGCACAGCTCCTCCTCTGACAGCACTTGTGGGTTTCACAGGCTTAGAGGAGGGGCCCCAGGCTGGGATTTTGCAGCCTTGCTCAGTCTTTGGCCCTGGCTTGACAGCCCTTTATACACTTTAAGTAATTTCCGTTACTGATAAGAAAAAATGTTTTGGTATTCCTATTATAAGTGAGGAAACTGAGATAGTGTGATGATTCACACTAGAAAAATGAGTCACTCTTCTGTTGTTAAAAATTCCCTGTCTTTGATGCAGCTGTAACACAAACTTAATGGAAACCATTTCAGTATTTCCTTGTCCTATCAGAGATGAACATCCTGAAGACTTCTGGAATACGAAGTCCTGCCACATATCAAATGTTCCCTGGTTTCTCATGATGCCAGCCTTGTTCTTTGTCTCCCTTTGGTTACTTGCACAGGGTAATGAAGGCAAAAAGTCTTTTCTGCTGTCTTGGGAGACGTGATCCAGAGTTGATCAAGTGGCTGATGCTTACCTAGGCTGGCTGGTAAATTTGTCTGTGTTAAAAATTAGGAACAGGCTTATGTAGTTTAGCTTAGAGGAGAGTAGGTGAGAGCTTTCCTCTTTAAACCGGGTGTAACTACATCTGCATCTCTTCTAAAAGTTTTGGCACATGGTTTCTGGAGAAACATGGTGCTTGACACACTGCAGTGGGCATGCAAGAAATGTCATTGCAACCAATACCCACTACTGCCATGAGTGACACTGGAAGGTACAGAGATGAGAGAAACCATTTTGTGATTACAGCTGTGTTTCTCTCCCCTTTTTCAGGTGAGCAAGGCAGAAGACACTGGGTACAGACTCTTAATAAACTGTGATAGTTTTAATAAATTTAAACATGCTCAGTAGATTTCCCATAAGGGAATTACTCACAAGGAATAAAGATGATTAATGTGAGAATTTAGCTGGACAAAACAGATGGTGCAGAAAAGTGTTTCATGTGTTTCAAAACTGCTCTTATTTGGTGCTAATGAAGAGACTGCAGTCTCCTTGTGTGTTAACTCTCCACTGATTCTGCAGCATCTTTTTGATCCCTGTTCTCTCCCTTACTCCCTCTCACTAGGAAGAGTGCTGTCTCCAGTCCAGGCTAGCTACTGTATGATAGCCAGCCAAATAAAACAAGGTGGTCTGTAGTTTTTAATGACCACAGTGATCCACAGGTGTGCACTTGCCTGGTTTTAGCACTGGGCCAAAATCCCTATCAAGCTGCCTTTCTCCTAAGAGCACATTGGTAGAGGCATGTGCTGTCAGGGTTTTTTTTCCAGTTAATAGAGTCTCACACATGGGACTTCCCTTCAGTCACCCTTGCCTGGCAGGACATTGCTGATGCAGGAGCAGGGATGGGAACCAGCATCTCTGTGACAGCTCTGTGTAAGGCAGTTGCAAGGGGAGGATGGGGACAGCAGCTGCTCTATAAATTTAAGCTTCCCTGGATGCCTGAGATGGTCTTTGTCCTTTATCCCCTGTTTAAGCCCTCTGTTCCTGGTGTCAATACAAGTCTTGTTATCACTTTCCAACTGATCTGGCTTGTGCCTATGCCTGCTGTCTAAAAGAAGTGCAGTGATGGCTCCTTGGGCCAGCCCCCAAATGCCCTGCCAGCTCCTGCAATTGATTCCCAGTTTGGCCCCAGGTAGCTCTGCCCAGCCCTGCCATGGAGGTTGGTGTTGCCCTGTGCACTGTGACAGACCAAAATGATCCCACCACTCCCCTCTCCTGCCACAAGGAATCCTGGTTATGTTCTCCCATAACTGTCTAAACTGGAGCAAAGCTGGAAGGAAAAGGAAGCGCCAGCAGGATCTCTCCTGCTTCCCAAAAAACCTGGCACCATAAGAAAAGCTGTGCTGTGGGGCTAAAGAGGCAACTTGAAGGGAGGAGTCCCCCCAGTGGATTTGGCTGGTCAAAATGACCTTTGGGTCTCCACATCATTGACCTGACACAATCTAGATGATACAAACAAGCATTTATTGATTTTTGTGTATGTGGGGTGCTCAGATGTGCTTGGCATGCCCTGGTCTCTGGGCAGGGAGAGAAGAATTTTGCCAGTGGTTTCAATGGGAATCAAGAGAGCAGCAAGAAGTGCCTTTGAAAAATCCTACCTTAGGTTTACTTTTTAATGCTAACAGAGAAAAGATCTACTTCCTGTGTCAGCTGGAATTTTGTAAAAGATGAGAGGTGATACCAAGATCAGATCTTGGGCTTTAAAAAGACTTGGAGTTGTTTTCTTTCTTTCCACACAATCATTCATTGCCAGTTGTTCACACTGGAGAGCAATGAATTAATTTTTTCCTCAAAGTTCAGGCTTTAATACTGAACTAAATAAAAAACCAATTAAGTACCCGATGACTATGACAAGGTTGGGTTTTTCTTTCTGACCAATATTTGAACACTAGAAAAAATTGTTGGAGAAAAGAATTATTCAATTCCAAAGTGTCCTCGTTTCTAGTATTTAATTAAGTGATGTTCTAAATGATAGCACATCTTTACAGCAGAATAGGGCAAGGGAAAAAGCTTTCTTCCACTCACTGCCATGAATATCTCACTAATTAGAAGAACAGAACTTTTATGCAGTAATATCTTGTTTTGTAGAAACTCTTCCTTTTCTTGTATCTGGTGAGGGGAGAAAGAAATGTTTGTGTAAATAGGCAAGAACACAGAATTTATTTTGATTCACAAGGTTTTGGTCCACCCTCAACTCAATTCAGATGCCTTTTGTCTGAATATTTCATCATAGGCACTGGGGTTTCCTAATGCAGTGATATCCAAATGGTGTTGCTGTGTGGGAGTTTTTTGGGGGTTGTTTTTAGTTCGTTTGCTTGCTTTTTAAAAGATTTATTGGATGGCAGTAACACCAGGGAGAGATGGGGAAAGGGAGCTCGGAGTCACTTGTGACAGATTGCTGGTAACAGGCTCACCTCTTAGACCTAAAATTGAACCTAGAGGCAATCCAGGCAGTTGCTGGAAAACCTGACAGAGGCTCATCTACCTGCTGTTTGGTTTAATCGTTTGTGCAAAACTCCCCAATGTTCTCATGGAATTTTGTGTGACTTGATTACATTAATGAATAACTCTTGCCTGCAGCTGTTAGTCAGCAAGAGGACACTCAGCCTCACGTCACCCCTTATGTGCTCTTGATATCTTTTCCACAAATACTGCATGTTTCCTTTAATCAGCAAGACAATTTCCTCTAAATGTCACTTGGTCAAATGACATTCCTCATGGTGGAGAGCCAGGGAGGGCTGAGGTTGCCTGTGCAGGCAGGGAGGTGAAGGGGCGTGGGGATGCTTTCCCCAGCTCCCCTCCTGTAGGGAGGGGGGAGTGCACAGGACTCTGAGAGCCCTCAGCAGCTGCTGGTAAAGGAAGAGAGGAGAGTTTTGGCCAGGTTTGGGGGGCTGGTGAAGGTGACAGTGATGCTGCATATCTTGTGACACACTGCACAAACGTGCCCATCTGAGCTTTCTGCAGAGGTTTTGCAGCCAGGTCGCATCTAACCAGGTTCATCTTCTCTTGGGATTTCTGGCGATCAGGGAAAAATGTAAACTTTTGCAGGCTATCCCCATCTCAAGACTGGATTTAAAATGACTGGCAGAGGGAGGGAAAGATAATAGTCTTGTTTCCTTGATTTTTCAGGGAGGGATGATTCTCTCAAATGTTCTCATAGGCCATAATTCCTACCTTTCCCCCCAGCACCCCCCCCCCCAATATTTGTCAAGGTCATCCAGATTATTGTTAGACTGAAGTCTAAATGAATAATAATAACAAAAGGAATTATGCAGACAATAATAATTCTTCACTCATAGTTTATGAAAACTTTCTTCTCCATGGTATAAGATTATTTTTGATTTATTTTTTTAAGTGCTAAGCAGATGCTCCACTGTAATGAGAGGAAACAGAAGTGGAAAACACAGAGGCTTATACTTAAACAAATGAACAGATGCAAGGAGTGGAAAACAACAAGGTAAACAAATGAGTACTTTGAGTAAACAACCTAAAACAAATAGGAAAAACCCACAGACAATCAGCCTGCACCAGTCTGGAGCCGGTATTAATCAGCTCCCCAAGCTTTTCACAGATTTTTTTTTTTTTTAACGGAAGTTGAAAATGAACTTTTCTAGCAATTTTGCAGTATACCTTTGTGTGGAAATCCCTGTCACTGCCCCAGTGCTGGTGCTCATCTCAAAGTCCAGATGAGGTTGCTGTAATGCTCACTGCTGTCGTCTCCCCTGAAGAAAATTGAGAGCTGGG
Source organism: Acridotheres tristis (assembly GCA_037013685.1). Lineage (NCBI taxonomy): Eukaryota > Metazoa > Chordata > Aves > Passeriformes > Sturnidae > Acridotheres > Acridotheres tristis. The sequence continues at coordinate 16,890,560 of CM072888.1, forward strand.
GAAAGCAGGAGACATGCTCAAGGTATAACCTAGATTCTGTAGGAGAGTCAGAATAGAGACTCAGACTCTTTTGGGTGCTCTGATGGCTCCTCCAAAATTGCAGCTTGGCTGCTGATCTCCTGGATATGGAAACCCTCTGTAAACTCTCCCACCTTTCATCCTAGGAGACACACGCAATATACTTGTTATAGACCATAGTAAATACTCCCATACCTGGTATCAGTGCTTCTGCTGGGGTGAGCAGAGGAGCAGGAGACAGAAATGCCACTTCAAACTGTACAGGAAAGTCTAGATGAAACCTGTTTCTGGCTAGATGTCAAAAGTCCTTCTCAGTGCAAAACACCAAGCTTGGGAGTTTTCTGTTTCCAGGGATTGACACTGGAAATTTGGATGACAACCTTTCTCTCTACTCCTACATCAGCTGATGAAAATTGCATTTCCTGTGTGTCTAAGCCTCTGCTTGGTCTTTCCTTTTGTCTCTGCTTAAATGTGCATCTGCACAGAAAGGAGCTAGACCCAAGGCTTTTTTGGATCTGCTTTTCTGCAGAGCCACTCTCCTGGCTAACAGACTCTGCTCTGTTCTCCTCTATTAAAGGGCTTTGCATAACACACAGACAGC